>OX637465.1:30051971-30664531 GCA_951799995.1 Trifolium subterraneum | reverse complement strand
TTGGTCAACCTTGTTTGACCAAAGCTTCCATTGGCTTAAAGATGCGATTATCTTTCTTCTAGTGGGTTAAAAACTATATTTAGACCTTTATAAAGCTTCTATTTGTTCAAAAAAGGGTAGATTTCCATTAAATCGGTTTTTGGACCTTTATACTAATCTATTAAACTTTGGTCAAACTTGGTTAACCTTGTTTGACCAAAGCTTCCAATGGCTTAAAGATGCGATTATCTTTCTTCTAGAGGGTTAAAAACTATATTTAGACATTTATAAACTTTCTATTTGTTCAAAAAAGGGTAGATTTCCATTCTAATCGGTTTTTGGACCTTTATACTAATATATTAAACTTTGGTCAAACTTGGTCAACCTTGTTTGACCAAAGCTTCCATTGGCTTAAAGATGCGATTATCTTTCTTCTAGTGGGTTAAAAACTATATTTAGACCTTTATAAAGCTTCTATTTGTTCAAAAAAGGGTAGATTTCCATTAAAATCGGTTTTTGGACCTTTATACTAATCTATTAAACTTTGGTCAAACTTGGTCAACCTTGTTTGACCAAAGCTTCCATTGGCTTAAAGATGCGATTATCTTTCATCTAGTGGGTTAAAAACTATATTTAGACATTTATAAACTTTCTATTTGTTCAAAAAAGGGTAGATTTCCATTTTAATCGGTTTTTCAACCTTTATTCTAATCTGTTAAACTTTGGTCAAACTTGGTCAACCTTGTTTAACCAAAGCTTCAATTGGCTTAAAGTTGCGATTATCTTTCTTCTAATAGGTTAAAAATTATATTTTGACCTTTATAAACCTTCTATTTGTTCAAAAAAGGGTGGATTTCCATTCTAATCGGGTTTTGGACCTTTATACTAATCTATTAAACTTTGGTCAAACTTGGTCAACCTTGTTGGACAAAGCTTCCATTGGCTTAAAGATGCGATTATCTTTTTCCTAGTGGATAAAAAACTATATTTAGAACTTTATAAACCTTCTATTTTTTGAAAAAAGGGTAGATTTCCATTGTAATCGGTTTTTTGGACCTTTATTCTAATCTATTAAACTTTGGTCAAACTTGGTCAACCTTGTTTGACCAAAGCTTCCATTGGCTTAAAGATGCGATTATCTTTCTTCTAGTGGGTTAAAAACTATATTTAGACCTTTATAAAGCTTCTATTTGTTCAAAAAAGGGTAGATTTCCATTAAAATCGGTTTTTGGACCTTTATACTAATCTATTAATCATTGGTCAAACTTGGTTAACCTTGTTTGACCAAAGCTTCCATTGGCTTAAAGATGCGATTATCTTTCTTCTAGTGGGTTAAAAACTATATTTAGACCTTTATAAACTTTCTATTTGTTCAAAAAAGGGTAGATTTCCATTGTAATCTATTTTTGAACCTTTATTCTAATCTATTAAACTTTGGTCAAACTTGGCCAACCTTGTTTAACCAAAGCTTCAATTGGCTTAAAGTTGCGATTATCTTTCTTCTAATAGGTTAAAAATTATATTTTGACCTTTATAAACCTTCTATTTGTTGAAAAAAGGGTAGATTTCCATTCTAATCGGTTTTTGGACCTTTATACTAATCTATTAAACTTTGGTCAAACTTGGTCAACCTTGTTTGACCAAAGCTTCCATTGGCTTAAAGATGCGATTATCTTTCTTCTAGTGGGTTAAAAACTATATTTAGACCTTTATAAAGCTTCTATTTGTTCAAAAAAGGGTAGATTTCCATTAAAATCGGTTTTTGGACCTTTATACTAATCTATTAAACTTTGGTCAAACTTGGTTAACCTTGTTTGACCAAAGCTTCCATTGGCTTAAAGATGCGATTATCTTTCTTCTAGTGGGTTAAAAACTATATTTAGACCTTTATAAACTTTCTATTTGTTCAAAAAAGGGTAGATTTCCATTGTAATCTATTTTTGAACCTTTATTCTAATCTATTAAACTTTGGTCAAACTTGGCCAACCTTGTTTAACCAAAGCTTCAATTGGCTTAAAGTTGCGATTATCTTTCTTCTAATAGGTTAAAAATTATATTTTGACCTTTATAAACCTTCTATTTGTTGAAAAAATGGTAGATTTCCATTCTAATCGGTTTTTGGACCTTTATACTAATCTATTAAACTTTGGTCAAACTTGGTCAACCTTGTTTGACCAAAGCTTCCATTGGCTTAAAGATGCGATTATCTTTCATCTAGTGGGTTAAAAACTATATTTAGACATTTATAAACTTTCTATTTGTTCAAAAAAGGGTAGATTTCCATTTTAATCGGTTTTTCAACCTTTATTCTAATCTGTTAAACTTTGGTCAAACTTGGTCAACCTTGTTTAACCAAAGCTTCAATTGGCTTAAAGTTGCGATTATCTTTCTTCTAATAGGTTAAAAATTATATTTTGACCTTTATAAACCTTCTATTTGTTCAAAAAAGGGTGGATTTCCATTCTAATCGGGTTTTGGACCTTTATACTAATCTATTAAACTTTGGTCAAACATGGTCAACCTTGTTGGACAAAGCTTCCATTGGCTTAAAGATGCGATTATCTTTTTCCTAGTGGATAAAAAACTATATTTAGAACTTTATAAACCTTCTATTTTTTGAAAAAAGGGTAGATTTCCATTGTAATCGGTTTTTTGGACCTTTATTCTAATCTATTAAACTTTGGTCAAACTTGGTCAACCTTGTTTGACCAAAGCTTCCATTGGCTTAAAGATGCGATTATCTTTCTTCTAGTGGGTTAAAAACTATATTTAGACCTTTATAAAGCTTCTATTTGTTCAAAAAAGGGTAGATTTCCATTAAATCGGTTTTTGGACCTTTATACTAATCTATTAAACTTTGGTCAAACTTGGTTAACCTTGTTTGACCAAAGCTTCCAATGGCTTAAAGATGCGATTATCTTTCTTCTAGAGGGTTAAAAACTATATTTAGACATTTATAAACTTTCTATTTGTTCAAAAAAGGGTAGATTTCCATTCTAATCGGTTTTTGGACCTTTATACTAATATATTAAACTTTGGTCAAACTTGGTCAACCTTGTTTGACCAAAGCTTCCATTGGCTTAAAGATGCGATTATCTTTCTTCTAGTGGGTTAAAAACTATATTTAGACCTTTATAAAGCTTCTATTTGTTCAAAAAAGGGTAGATTTCCATTAAAATCGGTTTTTGAACCTTTATACTAATCTATTAAACTTTGGTCAAACTTGGTCAACCTTGTTTGACCAAAGCTTCCATTGGCTTAAAGATGCGATTATCTTTCATCTAGTGGGTTAAAAACTATATTTAGACATTTATAAACTTTCTATTTGTTCAAAAAAGGGTAGATTTCCATTTTAATCGGTTTTTCAACCTTTATTCTAATCTGTTAAACTTTGGTCAAACTTGGTCAACCTTGTTTAACCAAAGCTTCAATTGGCTTAAAGTTGCGATTATCTTTCTTCTAATAGGTTAAAAATTATATTTTGACCTTTATAAACCTTCTATTTGTTCAAAAAAGGGTGGATTTCCATTCTAATCGGGTTTTGGACCTTGATACTAATCTATTAAACTTTGGTCAAACTTGGTCAACCTTGTTGGACAAAGCTTCCATTGGCTTAAAGATGCGATTATCTTTTTCCTAGTGGATAAAAAACTATATTTAGAACTTTATAAACCTTCTATTTTTTGAAAAAAGGGTAGATTTCCATTGTAATCGGTTTTTTGGACCTTTATTCTAATCTATTAAACTTTGGTCAAACTTGGTCAACCTTGTTTGACCAAAGCTTCCATTGGCTTAAAGATGCGATTATCTTTGTTCTAGTGGGTTAAAAACTATATTTAGACATTTATAAACTTTCTATTTGTTTAAAAAAGGGTAGATTTCCATTTTAATCGGTTTTTCAACCTTTATTCTAATCTGTTAAACTTTGGTCAAACTTGGTCAACCTTGTTTAACCAAAGCTTCAATTGGCTTAAAGTTGCGATTATCTTTCTTCTAATAGGTTAAATATTATATTTTGACCTTTATAAACCTTCTATTTGTTGAAAAAAGGGTAGATTTCCATTCTAATCGGTTTTTGGACCTTTATACTAATATATTAAACTTTGGTCAAACTTGGTCAACCTTGTTGGACAAAGCTTCCATTGGCTTAAAGATGCGATTATCTTTTTCCTAGTGGATAAAAAACTATATTTAGAACTTTATAAACCTTCTATTTTTTGAAAAAAGGGTAGATTTCCATTGTAATCGGTTTTTTGGACCTTTATTCTAATCTATCAATCTTTGGTCAAACTTGGTCAACCTTGTTTGACCAAAGCTTCCATTGGCTTAAAGATGCGATTATCTTTCTTCTAGTGGGTTAAAAACTATATTTAGACCTTTATAAAGCTTCTATTTGTTCAAAAAAGGGTAGATTTCCATTCAAATCGGTTTTTGGACCTTTATACTAATCTATTAAACTTTGGTCAAACTTGGTCAACCTTGTTTGACCAAAGCTTCCATTGGCTTAAAGATGCGATTATCTTTCATCTAGTGGGTTAAAAACTATATTTAGACATTTATAAACTTTCTATTTGTTCAAAAAAGGGTAGATTTCCATTTTAATCGGTTTTTCAACCTTTATTCTAATCTGTTAAACTTTGGTCAAACTTGGTCAACCTTGTTTAACCAAAGCTTCAATTGGCTTAAAGTTGCGATTATCTTTCTTCTAATAGGTTAAAAATTATATTTTGACCTTTATAAACCTTCTATTTGTTCAAAAAAGGGTGGATTTCCATTCTAATCGGGTTTTGGACCTTTATACTAATCTATTAAACTTTGGTCAAACTTGGTCAACCTTGTTGGACAAAGCTTCCATTGGCTTAAAGATGCGATTATCTTTTTCCTAGTGGATAAAAAACTATATTTAGAACTTTATAAACCTTCTATTTTTTGAAAAAAGGGTAGATTTCCATTGTAATCGGTTTTTTGGACCTTTATTCTAATCTATTAAACTTTGGTCAAACTTGGTCAACCTTGTTTGACCAAAGCTTCCATTGGCTTAAAGATGCGATTATCTTTGTTCTAGTGGGTTAAAAACTATATTTAGACATTTATAAACTTTCTATTTGTTTAAAAAAGGGTAGATTTCCATTTTAATCGGTTTTTCAACCTTTATTCTAATCTGTTAAACTTTGGTCAAACTTGGTCAACCTTGTTTAACCAAAGCTTCAATTGGCTTAAAGTTGCGATTATCTTTCTTCTAATAGGTTAAATATTATATTTTGACCTTTATAAACCTTCTATTTGTTGAAAAAAGGGTAGATTTCCATTCTAATCGGTTTTTGGACCTTTATACTAATATATTAAACTTTGGTCAAACTTGGTCAACCTTGTTGGACAAAGCTTCCATTGGCTTAAAGATGCGATTATCTTTTTCCTAGTGGATAAAAAACTATATTTAGAACTTTATAAACCTTCTATTTTTTGAAAAAAGGGTAGATTTCCATTGTAATCGGTTTTTTGGACCTTTATTCTAATCTATTAATCTTTGGTCAAACTTGGTCAACCTTGTTTGACCAAAGCTTCCATTGGCTTAAAGATGCGATTATCTTTCTTCTAGTGGGTTAAAAACTATATTTAGACCTTTATAAAGCTTCTATTTGTTCAAAAAAGGGTAGATTTCCATTAAAATCGGTTTTTGGACCTTTATACTAATCTATTAAACTTTGGTCAAACTTGGTCAACCTTGTTTGACCAAAGCTTCCATTAGCTTAAAGATGCGATTATCTTTCATCTAGTGGGTTAAAAACTATATTTAGACATTTATAAACTTTCTATTTGTTCAAAAAAGGGTAGATTTCCATTTTAATCGGTTTTTCAACCTTTATTCTAATCTGTTAAACTTTGGTCAAACTTGGTCAACCTTGTTTAACCAAAGCTTCAATTGGCTTAAAGTTGCGATTATCTTTCTTCTAATAGGTTAAAAATTATATTTTGACCTTTATAAACCTTCTATTTGTTCAAAAAAGGGTGGATTTCCATTCTAATCGGGTTTTGGACCTTTATACTAATCTATTAAACTTTGGTCAAACTTGGTCAACCTTGTTGGACAAAGCTTCCATTGGCTTAAAGATGCGATTATCTTTTTCCTAGTGGATAAAAAACTATATTTAGAACTTTATAAACCTTCTATTTTTTGAAAAAAGGGTAGATTTCCATTGTAATCGGTTTTTTGGACCTTTATTCTAATCTATTAAACTTTGGTCAAACTTGGTCAACCTTGTTTGACCAAAGCTTCCATTGGCTTAATGATGCGATTATCTTTCTTCTAGTGGGTTAAAAACTATATTTAGACCTTTATAAAGCTTCTATTTGTTCAAAAATGGGTAGATTTCCATTAAATCGGTTTTTGGACCTTTATACTAATCTATTAAACTTTGGTCAAACTTGGTTAACCTTGTTTGACCAAAGCTTCCATTGGTTTAAAGATGCGATTATCTTTCTTCTAGTGGGTTAAAAACTATATTTAGACCTTTATAAACTTTCTATTTGTTCAAAAAAGGGTAGATTTCCATTGTAATCTATTTTTGAACCTTTATTCTAATCTATTAAACTTTGGTCAAACTTGGCCAACCTTGTTTAACCAAAGCTTCAATTGGCTTAAAGTTGCGATTATCTTTCTTCTAATAGGTTAAAAACTATATTTTGACCTTTATAAACCTTCTATTTGTTGAAAAAAGGGTAGATTTCCATTCTAATCGGTTTTTGGACCTTTATACTAATCTATTAAACTTTGGTCAAACTTGGTCAACCTTGTTTGACCAAAGCTTCCATTGGCTTAAAGATGCGATTATCTTTCTTCTAGTGGGTTAAAAACTATATTTAGACCTTTATAAAGCTTCTATTTGTTCAAAAAAGGGTAGATTTCCATTAAAATCGGTTTTTGGACCTTTATACTAATCTATTAAACTTTGGTCAAACTTGGTTAACCTTGTTTGACCAAAGCTTCCATTGGCTTAAAGATGCGATTATCTTTCTTCTAGTGGGTTAAAAACTATATTTAGACCTTTATAAACTTTCTATTTGTTCAAAAAAGGGTAGATTTCCATTCTAATCGGTTTTTGGACCTTTATACTAATCTATTAAACTTTGGTCAAACTTGGTCAACCTTGTTTAACCAAAGCTTCAATTGGCTTAATGTTGCGATTATCTTTCTTCTAATAGGTTAAAAATTATATTTTGATCTTTATAAACCTTCAATTTGTTCATAAAAGGGTAGATTTCCATTCTAATCGGGTTTTGGACCTTTATACTAATCTATTAAACTTTGGTCAAACTTGGTCAACCTTGTTGGACAAAGCTTCCATTGGCTTAAAGATGCGATTATCTTTTTCCTAGTGGATAAAAAACTATATTTAGAACTTTATAAACCTTCTATTTTTTGAAAAAAGGGTAGATTTCCATTGTAATCGGTTTTTTGGACCTTTATTCTAATCTATTAAACTTTGGTCAAACTTGGTCAACCTTGTTTGACCAAAGCTTCCATTGGCTTAAAGATGCGATTATCTTTCTTCTAGTGGGTTAAAAACTATATTTAGACCTTTATAAAGCTTCTATTTGGACAAAAAAGGGTAGATTTCCATTAAAATCGGTTTTTGGACCTTTATACTAATCTATTAAACATTGGTCAAACTTGGTTAACCTTGTTTGACCAAAGCTTCCATTGGCTTAAAGATGCGATTATCTTTCTTCTAGTGGGTTAAAAACTATATTTAGACCTTTATAAACTTTCTATTTGTTCAAAAAAGGGTAGATTTCCATTGTAATCTATTTTCGAACCTTTATTCTAATCTATTAAACTTTGGTCAAACTTGGCCAACCTTGTTTAACCAAAGCTTCAATTGGCTTAAAGTTGCGATTATCTTTCTTCTAATAGGTTAAAAATTATATTTTGACCTTTATAAACCTTCTATTTGTTGAAAAAAGGGTAGATTTCCATTCTAATCGGTTTTTGGACCTTTATACTAATCTATTAAACTTTGGTCAAACTTGGTCAACCTTGTTTGACCAAAGCTTCCATTGGCTTAAAGATGCGATTATCTTTCTTCTAGTGGGTTAAAAACTATATTTAGACCTTTATAAAGCTTCTATTTGTTCAAAAAAGGGTAGATTTCCATTAAAATCGGTTTTTGGACCTTTATACTAATCTATTAAACTTTGGTCAAACTTGGTTAACCTTGTTTGACCAAAGCTTCCATTGGCTTAAAGATGCGATTATCTTTCTTTTAGTGGGTTAAAAACTATATTTAGACCTTTATAAACTTTCTATTTGTTCAAAAAAGGGTAGATTTCCATTGTAATCTATTTTTGAACCTTTATTCTAATCTATTAAACTTTGGTCAAACTTGGCCAACCTTGTTTAACCAAAGCTTCAATTGGCTTAAAGTTGCGATTATCTTTCTTCTAATAGGTTAAAAATTATATTTTGACCTTTATAAACCTTCTATTTGTTGAAAAAAGGGTAGATTTCCATTCTAATCGGTTTTTGGACCTTTATACTAATCTATTAAACTTTGGTCAAACTTGGTCAACCTTGTTTGACCAAAGCTTCCATTGGCTTAAAGATGCGATTATCTTTCATCTAGTGGGTTAAAAACTATATTTAGACATTTATAAACTTTCTATTTGTTCAAAAAAGGGTAGATTTCCATTTTAATCGGTTTTTCAACCTTTATTCTAATCTGTTAAACTTTGGTCAAACTTGGTCAACCTTGTTTAACCAAAGCTTCAATTGGCTTAAAGTTGCGATTATCTTTCTTCTAATAGGTTAAAAATTATATTTTGACCTTTATAAACCTTCTATTTGTTCAAAAAAGGGTGGATTTCCATTCTAATCGGGTTTTGGACCTTTATACTAATCTATTAAACTTTGGTCAAACTTGGTCAACCTTGTTGGACAAAGCTTCCATTGGCTTAAAGATGCGATTATCTTTTTCCTAGTGGATAAAAAACTATATTTAGAACTTTATAAACCTTCTATTTTTTGAAAAAAGGGTAGATTTCCATTGTAATCGGTTTTTTGGACCTTTATTCTAATCTATTAAACTTTGGTCAAACTTGGTCAACCTTGTTTGACCAAAGCTTCCATTGGCTTAAAGATGCGATTATCTTTCTTCTAGTGGGTTAAAAACTATATTTAGACCTTTATAAAGCTTCTATTTGTTCAAAAAAGGGTAGATTTCCATTAAAATCGGTTTTTGGACCTTTATACTAATCTATTAAACATTGGTCAAACTTGGTTAACCTTGTTTGACCAAAGCTTCCATTGGCTTAAAGATGCGATTATCTTTCTTCTAGTGGGTTAAAAACTATATTTAGACCTTTATAAACATTCTATTTGTTCAAAAAAGGGTAGATTTCCATTGTAATCTATTTTTGAACCTTTATTCTAATCTATTAAACTTTGGTCAAACTTGGCCAACCTTGTTTAACCAAAGCTTCAATTGGCTTAAAGTTGCGATTATCTTTCTTCTAATAGGTTAAAAATTATATTTTGACCTTTATAAACCTTCTATTTGTTGAAAAAAGGGTAGATTTCCATTCTAATCGGTTTTTGGACCTTTATACTAATCTATTAAACTTTGGTCAAACTTGGTCAACCTTGTTTGACCAAAGCTTCCATTGGCTTAAAGATGCGATTATCTTTCTTCTAGTGGGTTAAAAACTATATTTAGACCTTTATAAAGCTTCTATTTGTTCAAAAAAGGGTAGATTTCCATTAAAATCGGTTTTTGGACCTTTATACTAATCTATTAAACTTTGGTCAAACTTGGTTAACCTTGTTTGACCAAAGCTTCCATTGGCTTAAAGATGCGATTATCTTTCTTTTAGTGGGTTAAAAACTATATTTAGACCTTTATAAACTTTCTATTTGTTCAAAAAAGGGTAGATTTCCATTGTAATCTATTTTTGAACCTTTATTCTAATCTATTAAACTTTGGTCAAACTTGGCCAACCTTGTTTAACCAAAGCTTCAATTGGCTTAAAGTTGCGATTATCTTTCTTCTAATAGGTTAAAAATTATATTTTGACCTTTATAAACCTTCTATTTGTTGAAAAAAGGGTAGATTTCCATTCTAATCGGTTTTTGGACCTTTATACTAATCTATTAAACTTTGGTCAAACTTGGTCAACCTTGTTTGACCAAAGCTTCCATTGGCTTAAAGATGCGATTATCTTTCATCTAGTGGGTTAAAAACTATATTTAGACATTTATAAACTTTCTATTTGTTCAAAAAAGGGTAGATTTCCATTTTAATCGGTTTTTCAACCTTTATTCTAATCTGTTAAACTTTGGTCAAACTTGGTCAACCTTGTTTAACCAAAGCTTCAATTGGCTTAAAGTTGCGATTATCTTTCTTCTAATAGGTTAAAAATTATATTTTGACCTTTATAAACCTTCTATTTGTTCAAAAAAGGGTGGATTTCCATTCTAATCGGGTTTTGGACCTTTATACTAATCTATTAAACTTTGGTCAAACTTGGTCAACCTTGTTGGACAAAGCTTCCATTGGCTTAAAGATGCGATTATCTTTTTCCTAGTGGATAAAAAACTATATTTAGAACTTTATAAACCTTCTATTTTTTGAAAAAAGGGTAGATTTCCATTGTAATCGGTTTTTTGGACCTTTATTCTAATCTATTAAACTTTGGTCAAACTTGGTCAACCTTGTTTGACCAAAGCTTCCATTGGCTTAAAGATGCGATTATCTTTCTTCTAGTGGGTTAAAAACTATATTTAGACCTTTATAAAGCTTCTATTTGTTCAAAAAAGGGTAGATTTCCATTAAAATCGGTTTTTGGACCTTTATACTAATCTATTAAACTTTGGTCAAACTTGGTCAACCTTGTTTGACCAAAGCTTCCATTGGCTTAAAGATGCGATTATCTTTCATCTAGTGGGTTAAAAACTATATTTAGACATTTATAAACTTTCTATTTGTTCAAAAAATGGTAGATTTCCATTTTAATCGGTTTTTCAACCTTTATTCTAATCTGTTAAACTTTGGTCAAACTTGGTCAACCTTGTTTAACCAAAGCTTCAATTGGCTTAAAGTTGCGATTATCTTTCTTCTAATAGGTTAAAAATTATATTTTGACCTTTATAAACCTTCTATTTGTTCAAAAAAGGGTGGATTTCCATTCTAATCGGGTTTTGGACCTTTATACTAATCTATTAAACTTTGGTCAAACTTGGTCAACCTTGTTGGACAAAGCTTCCATTGGCTTAAAGATGCGATTATCTTTTTCCTAGTGGATAAAAAACTATATTTAGAACTTTATAAACCTTCTATTTTTTGAAAAAAGGGTAGATTTCCATTGTAATCGGTTTTTTGGACCTTTATTCTAATCTATTAAACTTTGGTCAAACTTGGTCAACCTTGTTTGACCAAAGCTTCCATTGGCTTAAAGATGCGATTATCTTTCTTCTAGTGGGTTAAAAACTATATTTAGACCTTTATAAAGCTTCTATTTGTTCAAAAAAGGGTAGATTTCCATTAAATCGGTTTTTGGACCTTTATACTAATCTATTAAACTTTGGTCAAACTTGGTTAACCTTGTTTGACCAAAGCTTCCATTGGCTTAAAGATGCGATTATCTTTCTTCTAGAGGGTTAAAAACTATATTTAGACATTTATAAACTTTCTATTTGTTCAAAAAAGGGTAGATTTCCATTTTAATCGGTTTTTCAACCTTTATTCTAATCTGTTAAACTTTGGTCAAACTTGGTCAACCTTGTTTAACCAAAGCTTCAATTGGCTTAAAGTTGCGATTATCTTTCTTCTAATAGGTTAAAAATTATATTTTGACCTTTATAAACCTTCTATTTGTTCAAAAAAGGGTGGATTTCCATTCTAATCGGGTTTTGGACCTTTATACTAATCTATTAAACTTTGGTCAAACTTGGTTAACCTTGTTTGACCAAAGCTTCCATTGGCTTAAAGATGCGATTATCTTTCTTCTAGTGGGTTAAAAACTATATTTAGACCTTTATAAACTTTCTATTTGTTCAAAAAAGGGTAGATTTCCATAGTAATCTATTTTTGAACCTTTATTCTAATCTATTAAACTTCGGTCAAACTTGGCCAACCTTGTTTAACCAAAGCTTCAATTGGCTTAAAGTTGCGATTATCTTTCTTCTAATAGGTTAAAAATTATATTTTGACCTTTATAAACCTTCTATTTGTTGAAAAAAGGGTAGATTTCCATTCTAATCGGTTTTTGGACCTTTATACTAATCTATTAAACTTTGGTCAAACTTGGTCAACCTTGTTTGACCAAAGCTTCCATTGGCTTAAAGATGCGATTATCTTTCTTCTAGTGGGTTAAAAACTATATTTAGACCTTTATAAAGCTTCTATTTGTTCAAAAAAGGGTAGATTTCCATTAAAATCGGTTTTTGGACCTTTATACTAATCTATTAAACTTTGGTCAAACTTGGTCAACCTTGTTTGACCAAAGCTTCCATTGGCTTAAAGATGCGATTATCTTTCTTCTAGTGGGTTAAAAACTATATTTAGACCTTTATAAACTTTCTATTTGTTCAAAAAAGGGTAGATTTCCATTGTAATCTATTTTTGAACCTTTATTCTAATCTGTTAAACTTTGGTCAAACTTGGTCAACCTTGTTTAACCAAAGCTTCAATTGGCTTAAAGTTGCGATTATCTTTCTTCTAATAGGTTAAAAATTATATTTTGACCTTTATAAACCTTCTATTTGTTCAAAAAAGGGTGGATTTCCATTCTAATCGGGTTTTGGACCTTTATACTAATCTATTAAACTTTGGTTAAACTTGGTCAACCTTGTTGGACAAAGCTTCCATTGGCTTAAAGATGCGATTATCTTTTTCCTAGTGGATAAAAAACTATATTTAGAACTTTATAAACCTTCTATTTTTTGAAAAAAGGGTAGATTTCCATTGTAATCGGTTTTTTGGACCTTTATTCTAATCTATTAAACTTTGGTCAAACTTGGTCAACCTTGTTTGACCAAAGCTTCCATTGGCTTAAAGGTGCGATTATCTTTCTTCTAGTGGGTTAAAAACTATATTTAGACCTTTATAAAGCTTCTATTTGTTCAAAAAAGGGTAGATTTCCATTAAAATCGGTTTTTGGACCTTTATACTAATCTATTAAACTTTGGTCAAACTTGGTTAACCTTGTTTGACCAAAGCTTCCATTGGCTTAAAGATGCGATTATCTTTCTTCTAGTGGGTTAAAAACTATATTTAGACCTTTATAAACTTTCTATTTGTTCAAAAAAGGGTAGATTTCCATTGTAATCTATTTTTGAACCTTTATTCTAATCTATTAAACTTTGGTCAAACTTGGCCAACCTTGTTTAACCAAAGCTTCAATTGGCTTAAAGTTGCGATTATCTTTCTTCTAATAGGTTAAAAATTATATTTTGACCTTTATAAACCTTCTATTTGTTGAAAAAAGGGTAGATTTCCATCCTAATCGGTTTTTGGACCTTTATATTAATCTATTAATCTTTGGTCAAACTTGGTCAACCTTGTTTGACCAAAGCTTCCATTGGCTTAAAGAAGCGATTATCTTTCTTCTAGTGGGTTAAAAACTATATTTAGACCATTATAAAGCTTCTATTTGTTCAAAAAAGGGTAGATTTCCATTAAAATCGGTTTTTGGACCTTTATACTAATCTATTAAACTTTGGTCAAACTTGGTCAACCTTGTTTGACCAAAGCTTCCATTGGCTTAAAGATGCGATTATCTTTCTTCTAGTGGGTTAAAAACTATATTTAGACATTTATAAACTTTCTATTTGTTCAAAAAAGGGTAGATTTCCATTTTAATCGGTTTTTCAACCTTTATTCTAATCTGTTAAACTTTGGTCAAACTTGGTCAACCTTGTTTAGCCAAAGCTTCAATTGGCTTAAAGTTGCGATTATCTTTCTTCTAATAGGTTAAAAATTATATTTTGACCTTTATAAACCTTCTATTTGTTCAAAAAAGGGTGGATTTCCATTCTAATCGGGTTTTGGACCTTTATACTAATCTATTAAACTTTAGTCAAACTTGGTCAACCTTGTTGGACAAAGCTTCCATTGGCTTAAAGATGCGATTATCTTTTTCCTAGTGGATAAAAAACTATATTTAGAACTTTATAAACCTTCTATTTTTTGAAAAAAGGGTAGATTTCCATTGTAATCGGTTTTTTGGACCTTTATTCTAATCTATTAAACTTTGGTCAAACTTGGTCAACCTTGTTTGACCAAAGCTTCCATTGGCTTAAAGATGCGATTATCTTTCATCTAGTGGGTTAAAAACTATATTTAGACATTTATAAACTTTCTATTTGTTCAAAAAAGGGTAGATTTCCATTTTAATCGGTTTTTCAACCTTTATTCTAATCTGTTAAACTTTGGTCAAACTTGGTCAACCTTGTTTAACCAAAGCTTCAATTGGCTTAAAGTTGCGATTATCTTTCTTCTAATAGGTTAAAAATTATATTTTGACCTTTATAAACCTTCTATTTGTTGAAAAAAGGGTAGATTTCCATTCTAATCGGTTTTTGGACCTTTATACTAATATATTAAACTTTGGTCAAACTTGGTCAACCTTGTTTGACCAAAGCTTCCATTGGCTTAAAGATGCGATTATCTTTCTTCTAGTGGGTTAAAAACTATATTTAGACCTTTATAAAGCTTCTATTTGTTCAAAAAAGGGTAGATTTCCATTAAAATCGGTTTTTGGACCTTTATACTAATCTATTAAACTTTGGTCAAACTTGGTCAACCTTGTTTGACCACAGCTTCCATTGGCTTAAAGATGCGATTATCTTTCATCTAGTGGGTTAAAAACTATATTTAGACATTTATAAACTTTCTATTTGTTCAAAAAAGGGTAGATTTCCATTTTAATCGGTTTTTCAACCTTTATTCTAATCTGTTAAACTTTGGTCAAACTTGGTCAATCTTGTTTAACCAAAGCTTCAATTGGCTTAAAGTTGCGATTATCTTTCTTCTAATAGGTTAAAAATTATATTTTGACCTTTATAAACCTTCTATTTGTTCAAAAAAGGGTGTATTTCCATTCTAATCGGGTTTTGGACCTTTATACTAATCTATTAAACTTTGGTCAAACTTGGTCAACCTTGTTGGACAAAGCTTCCATTGGCTTAAAGATGCGATTATCTTTTTCCTAGTGGATAAAAAACTATATTTAGAACTTTATAAACCTTCTATTTTTTGAAAAAAGGGTAGATTTCCATTGTAATCGGTTTTTTGGACCTTTATTCTAATCTATTAAACATTGGTCAAACTTGGTCAACCTTGTTTGACCAAAGCTTCCATTGGCTTAAAGATGCGATTATCTTTCTTCTAGTGGGTTAAAAACTATATTTAGACCTTTATAAAGCTTCTATTTGTTCAAAAAAGGGTAGATTTCCATTAAATCGGTTTTTGGACCTTTATACTAATCTATTAAACTTTGGTCAAACTTGGTTAACCTTGTTTGACCAAAGCTTCCATTGGCTTAAAGATGTGATTATCTTTCTTCTAGAGGGTTAAAAACTATATTTAGACATTTATAAACTTTCTATTTGTTCAAAAAAGGGTAGATTTCCATTTTAATCGGTTTTTCAACCTTTATTCTAATCTGTTAAACTTTGGTCAAACTTGGTCAACCTTGTTTAACCAAAGCTTCAATTGGCTTAATGTTGCGATTATCTTTCTTCTAATAGGTTAAAAATTATATTTTGATCTTTATAAACCTTCTATTTGTTCAAAAAAGGGTAGATTTCCATTCTAATCGGGTTTTGGACCTTTATACTAATCTATTAAACTTTGGTCAAACTTGGTCAACCTTGTTGGACAAAGCTTCCATTGGCTTAAAGATGCGATTATCTTTTTCCTAGTGGATAAAAAACTATATTTAGAACTTTATAAACCTTCTATTTTTTGAAAAAAGGGTAGATTTCCATTGTAATCGGTTTTTTGGACCTTTATTCTAATCTATTAAACTTTGGTCAAACTTGGTCAACCTTGTTTGACCAAAGCTTCCATTGGCTTAAAGATGCGATTATCTTTCTTCTAGTGGGTTAAAAACTATATTTAGACCTTTATAAAGCTTCTATTTGTTCAAAAAAGGGTAGATTTCCATTAAAATCGGTTTTTTGACCTTTATACTAATCTATTAAACTTTGGTCAAACTTGGTTAACCTTGTTTGACCAAAGCTTCCATTGGCTTAAAGATGCGATTATCTTTCTTCTAGTGGGTTAAAAACTATATTTAGACCTTTATAAACATTCTATTTGTTCAAAAAAGGGTAGATTTCCATTGTAATCTATTTTTGAACCTTTATTCTAATCTATTAAACTTTGGTCAAACTTGGCCAACCTTGTTTAACCAAAGCTTCAATTGGCTTAAAGTTGCGATTATCTTTCTTCTAATAGGTTAAAAATTATATTTTGACCTTTATAAACCTTCTATTTGTTGAAAAAAGGGTAGATTTCCATTCTAATCGGTTTTTGGACCTTTATACTAATATATTAAACTTTGGTCAAACTTGGTCAACCTTGTTTGACCAAAGCTTCCATTGGCTTAAAGATGCGATTATCTTTCTTCTAGTGGGTTAAAAACTATATTTAGACCTTTATAAAGCTTCTATTTGTTCAAAAAAGGGTAGATTTCCATTAAAATCGGTTTTTGGACCTTTATACTAATCTATTAAACTTTGGTCAAACTTGGTCAACCTTGTTTGACCACAGCTTCCATTGGCTTAAAGATGCGATTATCTTTCATCTAGTGGGTTAAAAACTATATTTAGACATTTATAAACTTTCTATTTGTTCAAAAAAGGGTAGATTTCCATTTTAATCGGTTTTTCAACCTTTATTCTAATCTGTTAAACTTTGGTCAAACTTGGTCAATCTTGTTTAACCAAAGCTTCAATTGGCTTAAAGTTGCGATTATCTTTCTTCTAATAGGTTAAAAATTATATTTTGACCTTTATAAACCTTCTATTTGTTCAAAAAAGGGTGGATTTCCATTCTAATCGGGTTTTGGACCTTTATACTAATCTATTAAACTTTGGTCAAACTTGGTCAACCTTGTTGGACAAAGCTTCCATTGGCTTAAAGATGCGATTATCTTTTTCCTAGTGGATAAAAAACTATATTTAGAACTTTATAAACCTTCTATTTTTTGAAAAAAGGGTAGATTTCCATTGTAATCGGTTTTTTGGACCTTTATTCTAATCTATTAAACTTTGGTCAAACTTGGTCAACCTTGTTTGACCAAAGCTTCCATTGGCTTAAAGATGCGATTATCTTTCTTCTAGTGGGTTAAAAACTATATTTAGACCTTTATAAAGCTTCTATTTGTTCAAAAAAGGGTAGATTTCCATTAAATCGGTTTTTGGACCTTTATACTAATCTATTAAACTTTGGTCAAACTTGGTTAACCTTGTTTGACCAAAGCTTCCATTGGCTTAAAGATGTGATTATCTTTCTTCTAGAGGGTTAAAAACTATATTTAGACATTTATAAACTTTCTATTTGTTCAAAAAAGGGTAGATTTCCATTTTAATCGGTTTTTCAACCTTTATTCTAATCTGTTAAACTTTGGTCAAACTTGGTCAACCTTGTTTAACCAAAGCTTCAATTGGCTTAATGTTGCGATTATCTTTCTTCTAATAGGTTAAAAATTATATTTTGATCTTTATAAACCTTCTATTTGTTCAAAAAAGGGTAGATTTCCATTCTAATCGGGTTTTGGACCTTTATACTAATCTATTAAACTTTGGTCAAACTTGGTCAACCTTGTTGGACAAAGCTTCCATTGGCTTAAAGATGCGATTATCTTTTTCCTAGTGGATAAAAAACTATATTTAGAACTTTATAAACCTTCTATTTTTTGAAAAAAGGGTAGATTTCCATTGTAATCGGTTTTTTGGACCTTTATTCTAATCTATTAAACTTTGGTCAAACTTGGTCAACCTTGTTTGACCAAAGCTTCCATTGGCTTAAAGATGCGATTATCTTTCTTCTAGTGGGTTAAAAACTATATTTAGACCTTTATAAAGCTTCTATTTGTTCAAAAAAGGGTAGATTTCCATTAAAATCGGTTTTTGGACCTTTATACTAATCTATTAAACTTTGGTCAAACTTGGTTAACCTTGTTTGACCAAAGCTTCCATTGGAATAAAGATGCGATTATCTTTCTTCTAGTGGGTTAAAAACTATATTTAGACCTTTATAAACTTTCTATTTGTTCAAAAAAGGGTAGATTTCCATTGTAATCTATTTTTGAACCTTTATTCTAATCTATTAAACTTTGGTCAAACTTGGCCAACCTTGTTTAACCAAAGCTTCAATTGGCTTAAAGTTGCGATTATCTTTCTTCTAATAGGTTAAAAATTATATTTTGACCTTTATAAACCTTCTATTTGTTGAAAAAAGGGTAGATTTCCATTCTAATCGGTTTTTGGACCTTTATACTAATCTATTAAACTTTGGTCAAACTTGGTCAACCTTGTTTGACCAAAGCTTCCATTGGCTTAAAGATGTGATTATCTTTCTTCTAGTGGGTTAAAAACTATATTTAGACCTTTATAAAGCTTCTATTTGTTCAAAAAAGGGTAGATTTCCATTAAAATCGGTTTTTGGACCTTTATACTAATCTATTAAACTTTGGTCAAACTTGGTCAACCTTGTTTGACCAAAGCTTCCATTGGCTTAAAGATGCGATTATCTTTCTTCTAGTGGGTTAAAAACTATATTTAGACATTTATAAACTTTCTATTTGTTCAAAAAAGGGTAGATTTCCATTTTAATCGGTTTTTCAACCTTTATTCTAATCTGTTAAACTTTGGTCAAACTTGGTCAACCTTGTTTAGCCAAAGCTTCAATTGGCTTAAAGTTGCGATTATCTTTCTTCTAATAGGTTAAAAATTATATTTTGACCTTTATAAACCTTCTATTTGTTCAAAAAAGGGTGGATTTCCATTCTAATCGGGTTTTGGACCTTTATACTAATCTATTAAACTTTGGTCAAACTTGGTCAACCTTGTTGGACAAAGCTTCCATTGGCTTAAAGATGCGATTATCTTTTTCCTAGTGGATAAAAAACTATATTTAGAACTTTATAAACCTTCTATTTTTTGAAAAAAGGGTAGATTTCCATTGTAATCGGTTTTTTGGACCTTTATTCTAATCTATTAAACTTTGGTCAAACTTGGTCAACCTTGTTTGACCAAAGCTTCCATTGGCTTAAAGATGCGATTATCTTTCTTCTAGTGGGTTAAAAACTATATTTAGACCTTTATAAAGCTTCTATTTGTTCAAAAAAGGGTAGATTTCCATTAAAATCGGTTTTTGGACCTTTATACTAATCTATTAAACTTTGGTCAAACTTGGTTAACCTTGTTCGACCAAAGCTTCCATTGGCTTAAAGATGCGATTATCTTTCTTCTAGTGGGTTAAAAACTATATTTAGACCTTTATAAACTTTCTATTTGTTCAAAAAAGGGTAGATTTCCATTGTAATCTATTTTTGAACGTTTATTCTAATCTATTAAACTTTGGTCAAACTTGGCCAACCTTGTTTAACCAAAGCTTCAATTGGCTTAAAGTTGCGATTATCTTTCTTCTAATAGGTTAAAAATTATATTTTGACCTTTATAAACCTTCTATTTGTTGAAAAAAGGGTAGATTTCCATTCTAATCGGTTTTTGGACCTTTATACTAATCTATTAAACTTTGGTCAAACTTGGTCAACCTTGTTTGACCAAAGCTTCCATTGGCTTAAAGATGTGATTATCTTTCTTCTAGTGGGTTAAAAACTATATTTAGACCTTTATAAAGCTTCTATTTGTTCAAAAAAGGGTAGATTTCCATTAAAATCGGTTTTTGGACCTTTATACTAATCTATTAAACTTTGGTCAAATTTGGTCAACCTTGTTTGACCAAAGCTTCCATTGGCTTAAAGATGCGATTATCTTTCTTCTAGTGGGTTAAAAACTATATTTAGACATTTATAAACTTTCTATTTGTTCAAAAAAGGGTAGATTTCCATTTTAATCGGTTTTTCAACCTTTATTCTAATCTGTTAAACTTTGGTCAAACTTGGTCAACCTTGTTTAACCAAAGCTTCAATTGGCTTAAAGTTGCGATTATCTTTCTTCTAATAGGTTAAAAATTATATTTTGACCTTTATAAACCTTCTATTTGTTCAAAAAAGGGTGGATTTCCATTCTAATCGGGTTTTGGACCTTTATACTAATCTATTAAACTTTGGTCAAACTTGGTCAACCTTGTTGGACAAAGCTTCCATTGGCTTAAAGATGCGATTATCTTTTTCCTAGTGGATAAAAAACTATATTTAGAACTTTATAAACCTTCTATTTTTTGAAAAAAGGGTAGATTTCCATTGTAATCGGTTTTTTGGACCTTTATTCTAATCTATTAAACTTTGGTCAAACTTGGTCAACCTTGTTTGACCAAAGCTTCCATTGGCTTAAAGATGCGATTATCTTTCTTCTAGTGGGTTAAAAACTATATTTAGACCTTTATAAAGCTTCTATTTGTTCAAAAAAGGGTAGATTTCCATTAAAATCGGTTTTTGGACCTTTATACTAATCTATTAAACTTTGGTCAAACTTGGTTAACCTTGTTCGACCAAAGCTTCCATTGGCTTAAAGATGCGATTATCTTTCTTCTAGTGGGTTAAAAACTATATTTAGACCTTTATAAACTTTCTATTTGTTCAAAAAAGGGTAGATTTCCATTGTAATCTATTTTTGAACGTTTATTCTAATCTATTAAACTTTGGTCAAACTTGGCCAACCTTGTTTAACCAAAGCTTCAATTGGCTTAAAGTTGCGATTATCTTTCTTCTAATAGGTTAAAAATTATATTTTGACCTTTATAAACCTTCTATTTGTTGAAAAAAGGGTAGATTTCCATTCTAATCGGTTTTTGGACCTTTATACTAATCTATTAAACTTTGGTCAAACTTGGTCAACCTTGTTTGACCAAAGCTTCCATTGGCTTAAAGATGCGATTATCTTTCTTCTAGTGGGTTAAAAACTATATTTAGACCTTTATAAAGCTTCTATTTGTTCAAAAAAGGGTAGATTTCCATTAAAATCGGTTTTTGGACCTTTATACTAATCTATTAAACTTTGGTAAAACTTGGTCAACCTTGTTTGACCAAAGCTTCCATTGGCTTAAAGATGCGATTATCTTTCTTCTAGTGGGTTAAAAACTATATTTAGACATTTATAAACATTCTATTTGTTCAAAAAAGGGTAGATTTCCATTTTAATCGGTTTTTCAACCTTTATTCTAATCTGTTAAACTTTGGTCAAACTTGGTCAACCTTGTTTAGCCAAAGCTTCAATTGGCTTAAAGTTGCGATTATCTTTCTTCTAATAGGTTAAAAATTATATTTTGACCTTTATAAACCTTCTATTTGTTCAAAAAAGGGTGGATTTCCATTCTAATCGGGTTTTGGACCTTTATACTAATCTATTAAACTTTGGTCAAACTTGGTCAACCTTGTTGGACAAAGCTTCCATTGGCTTAAAGATGCGATTATCTTTTTCCTAGTGGATAAAAAACTATATTTAGAACTTTATAAACCTTCTATTTTTTGAAAAAAGGGTAGATTTCCATTGTAATCGGTTTTTTGGACCTTTATTCTAATCTATTAAACTTTGGTCAAACTTGGTCAACCTTGTTTGACCAAAGCTTCCATTGGCTTAAAGATGCGATTATCTTTCTTCTAGTGGGTTAAAAACTATATTTAGACCTTTATAAAGCTTCTATTTGTTCAAAAAAGGGTAGATTTCCATTAAAATCGGTTTTTGGACCTTTATACTAATCTATCAAACTTTGGTCAAACTTGGTTAACCTTGTTTGACCAAAGCTTCCATTGGCTTAAAGATGCGATTATCTTTCTTCTAGAGGGTTAAAAACTATATTTAGACATTTATAAACTTTCTATTTGTTCAAAAAAGGGTAGATTTCCATTTTAATCGGTTTTTCAACCTTTATTCTAATCTGTTAAACTTTGGTCAAACTTGGTCAACCTTGTTTAACCAAAGCTTCAATTGGCTTAATATTGCGATTATCTTTCTTCTAATAGGTTAAAAATTATATTTTGATCTTTATAAACCTTCAATTTGTTCAAAAAAGGGTAGATTTCCATTCTAATCGGGTTTTGGACCTTTATACTAATCTATTAAACTTTGGTCAAACTTGGTCAACCTTGTTGGACAAAGCTTCCATTGGCTTAAAGATGCGATTATCTTTTTCCTAGTGGATAAAAAACTATATTTAGAACTTTATAAACCTTCTATTTTTTGAAAAAAGGGTAGATTTCCATTGTAATCGGTTTTTTGGACCTTTATTCTAATCTATTAAACTTTGGTCAAACTTGGTCAACCTTGTTTGACCAAAGCTTCCATTGGCTTAAAGATGCGATTATCTTTCTTCTAGTGGGTTAAAAAATATATTTAGACCTTTATAAAGCTTCTATTTGTTCAAAAAAGGGTAGATTTCCATTAAAATCGGTTTTTGGACCTTTATACTAATCTATTAAACTTTGGTCAAACTTGGTTAACCTTGTTTGACCAAAGCTTCCATTGGCTTAAAGATGCGATTATCTTTCTTCTAGTGGGTTAAAAACTATATTTAGACCTTTATAAACTTTCTATTTGTTCAAAAAAGGTTAGATTTCCATTGTAATCTATTTTTGAACGTTTATTCTAATCTATTAAACTTTGGTCAAACTTGGCCAACCTTGTTTAACCAAAGCTTCAATTGGCTTAAAGTTGCGATTATCTTTCTTCTAATAGGTTAAAAATTATATTTTGACCTTTATAAACCTTCTATTTGTTGAAAAAAGGGTAGATTTCCATTCTAATCGGTTTTGGGACCTTTATACTAATCTATTAAACTTTGGTCAAACTTGGTCAACCTTGTTTGACCAAAGCTTCCATTGGCTTAAAGATGCGATTATCTTTCTTCTAGTGGGTTAAAAACTATATTTAGACCTTTATAAAGCTTCTATTTGTTCAAAAAAGGGTAGATTTCCATTAAAATCGGTTTTTGGACCTTTATACTAATCTATTAAACTTTGGTCAAACTTGGTTAACCTTGTTTGACCAAAGCTTCCATTGGCTTAAAGATGCGATTATCTTTCTTCTAGAGGGTTAAAAACTATATTTAGACATTTATAAACTTTCTATTTGTTCAAAAAAGGGTAGATTTCCATTTTAATCGGTTTTTCAACCTTTATTCTAATCTGTTAAACTTTGGTCAAACTTGGTCAACCTTGTTTAACCAAAGCTTCAATTGGCTTAATGTTGGGATTATCTTTCTTCTAATAGGTTAAAAATTATATTTTGACCTTTATAAACCTTCTATTTGTTCAAAAAAGGGTAGATTTCCATTCTAATCGGATTTTGGACCTTTATACTAATCTATTAAACTTTGGTCAAACTTGTTTAACCTTGTTTGACAAAGCATCCATTGGCTTAAAGATGCGATTATCTTTTTCCTAGTGGATTAAAAACTATATTTAGTTCTTTATAAACCTTCTATTTTTTGAAAAAAGGGTAGATTTCCATTGTAATCGGTTTTTTGGACCTTTATTCTAATCTATTAAACTTTGGTCAAACTTGGTCAACCTTGTTTGACCAAAGCTTCCATTGGCTTAAAGATGCGATTATCTTTCTTCTAGTGGGTTAAAAACTATATTTAGACCTTTATAAAGCTTCTATTTGTTAAAAAAAAGGGTAGATTTCCATTAAAATCGGTTTTTGGACCTTTATACTAATCTATTAAACTTTGGTCAAACTTGGTTAACCTTGTTTGACCAAAGCTTCCATTGGCTTAAAGATGCGATTATCTTTCTTCTAGTGGGTTAAAAACTATATTTAGACCTTTATAAAGCTTCTATTTGTTCAAAAAAGGGTAGATTTCCATTAAAATCGGTTTTTGGACCTTTATACTAATCTATTAAACTTTGGTCAAACTTGGTTAACCTTGTTTGACCAAAGCTTCCATTGGCTTAAAGATGCGATTATCTTTCTTCTAGTGGGTTAAAAACTATATTTAGACCTTTATAAAGCTTCTATTTGTTCAAAAAAGGGTAGATTTCCATTAAAATCGGTTTTTGGACCTTTATACTAATCTATTAAACTTTGGTCAAACTTGGTCAACCTTGTTTGACCAAAGCTTCCATTGGCTTAAAGATGCGATTATCTTTCTTCTAGTGGGTTAAAAACTATATTTAGACATTTATAAACTTTCTATTTGTTCAAAAAAGGGTAGATTTCCATTTTAATCGGTTTTTCAACCTTTATTCTAATCTGTTAAACTTTGGTCAAACTTGGTCAACCTTGTTTAACCAAAGCTTCAATTGGCTTAAAGTTGCGATTATCTTTCTTCTAATAGGTTAAAAATTATATTTTGACCTTTATAAACCTTCTATTTGTTCAAAAAAGGGTGGATTTCCATTCTAATCGGGTTTTGGACCTTTATACTAATCTATTAAACTTTGGTCAAACTTGGTCAACCTTGTTGGACAAAGCTTCCATTGGCTTAAAGATGCGATTATCTTTTTCCTAGTGGATAAAAAACTATATTTAGAACTTTATAAACCTTCTATTTTTTGAAAAAAGGGTAGATTTCCATTGTAATCGGTTTTTTGGACCTTTATTCTAATCTATTAAACTTTGGTCAAACTTGGTCAACCTTGTTTGACCAAAGCTTCCATTGGCTTAAAGATGCGATTATCTTTCTTCTAGTGGGTTAAAAACTATATTTAGACCTTTATAAAGCTTCTATTTGTTCAAAAAAGGGTAGATTTCCATTAAAATCGGTTTTTGGACCTTTATACTAATCTATTAAACGTTGGTCAAACTTGGTTAACCTTGTTTGACCAAAGCTTCCATTGGCTTAAAGATGCGATTATCTTTCTTCTAGAGGGTTAAAAACTATATTTAGACATTTATAAACTTTCTATTTGTTCAAAAAAGGGTATATTTCCATTTTAATCGGTTTTTCAACCTTTATTCTAATCTGTTAAACTTTGGTCAAACTTGGTCAACCTTGTTTAACCAAAGCTTCAATTGGCTTAATGTTGGGATTATCTTTCTTCTAATAGGTTAAAAATTATATTTTGACCTTTATAAACCTTCTATTTGTTCAAAAAAGGGTAGATTTCCATTCTAATCGGATGTTGGACCTTTATACTAATCTATTAAACTTTGGTCAAACTTGTTTAACCTTGTTTGACAAAGCATCCATTGGCTTAAAGATGCGATTATCTTTTTCCTAGTGGATTAAAAACTATATTTAGAACTTTATAAACCTTCTATTTTTTGAAAAAAGGGTAGATTTCCATTGTAATCGGTTTTTTGGACCTTTATTCTAATCTATTAAACTTTGGTCAAACTTGGTCAACCTTGTTTGACCAAAGCTTCCATTGGCTTAAAGATGCGATTATCTTTCTTCTAGTGGGTTAAAAACTATATTTAGACCTTTATAAAGCTTCTATTTGTTAAAAAAAAGGGTAGATTTCCATTAAAATCGGTTTTTGGACCTTTATACTAATCTATTAAACTTTGGTCAAACTTGGTTAACCTTGTTTGACCAAAGCTTCCATTGGCTTAAAGATGCGATTATCTTTCTTCTAGTGGGTTAAAAACTATATTTAGACCTTTATAAAGCTTCTATTTGTTCAAAAAAGGGTAGATTTCCATTAAAATCGGTTTTTGGACCTTTATACTAATCTATTAAACTTTGGTCAAACTTGGTCAACCTTGTTTGACCAAAGCTTCCATTGGTTAAAGATGCGATTATCTTTCTTCTAGTGGGTTAAAAACTATATTTAGACATTTATAAACTTTCTATTTGTTCAAAAAAGGGTAGATTTCCATTTTAATCGGTTTTTCAACCTTTATTCTAATCTGTTAAACTTTGGTCAAACTTGGTCAACCTTGTTTAACCAAAGCTTCAATTGGCTTAAAGTTGCGATTATCTTTCTTCTAATAGGTTAAAAATTATATTTTGACCTTTATAAACCTTCTATTTGTTCAAAAAAGGGTGGATTTCCATTCTAATCGGGTTTTGGACCTTTATACTAATCTATTAAACTTTGGTCAAACTTGGTCAACCTTGTTGGACAAATCTTCCATTGGCTTAAAGATGCGATTATCTTTTTCCTAGTGGATAAAAAACTATATTTAGAACTTTATAAACCTTCTATTTTTTGAAAAAAGGGTAGATTTCCATTGTAATCGGTTTTTTGGACCTTTATTCTAATCTATTAAACTTTGGTCAAACTTGGTCAACCTTGTTTGACCAAAGCTTCCATTGGCTTAAAGATGCGATTATCTTTCTTCTAGTGGGTTAAAAACTATATTTAGACCTTTATAAAGCTTCTATTTGTTCAAAAAAGGGTAGATTTCCATTAAAATCGGTTTTTGGACCTTTATACTAATCTATTAAACGTTGGTCAAACTTGGTTAACCTTGTTTGACCAAAGCTTCCATTGGCTTAAAGATGCGATTATCTTTCTTCTAGAGGGTTAAAAACTATATTTAGACATTTATAAACTTTCTATTTGTTCAAAAAAGGGTATATTTCCATTTTAATCGGTTTTTCAACCTTTATTCTAATCTGTTAAACTTTGGTCAAACTTGGTCAACCTTGTTTAACCAAAGCTTCAATTGGCTTAATGTTGGGATTATCTTTCTTCTAATAGGTTAAAAATTATATTTTGACCTTTATAAACCTTCTATTTGTTCAAAAAAGGGTAGATTTCCATTCTAATCGGATGTTGGACCTTTATACTAATCTATTAAACTTTGGTCAAACTTGTTTAACCTTGTTTGACAAAGCATCCATTGGCTTAAAGATGCGATTATCTTTTTCCTAGTGGATTAAAAACTATATTTAGAACTTTATAAACCTTCTATTTTTTGAAAAAAGGGTAGATTTCCATTGTAATCGGTTTTTTGGACCTTTATTCTAATCTATTAAACTTTGGTCAAACTTGGTCAACCTTGTTTGACCAAAGCTTCCATTGGCTTAAAGATGCGATTATCTTTCTTCTAGTGGGTTAAAAACTATATTTAGACCTTTATAAAGCTTCTATTTGTTAAAAAAAAGGGTAGATTTCCATTAAAATCGGTTTTTGGACCTTTATACTAATCTATTAAACTTTGGTCAAACTTGGTTAACCTTGTTTGACCAAAGCTTCCATTGGCTTAAAGATGCGATTATCTTTCTTCTAGTGGGTTAAAAACTATATTTAGACCTTTATAAAGCTTCTATTTGTTCAAAAAAGGGTAGATTTCCATTAAAATCGGTTTTTGGACCTTTATACTAATCTATTAAACTTTGGTCAAACTTGGTCAACCTTGTTTGACCAAAGCTTCCAGTGGCTTAAAGATGCGATTATCTTTCTTCTAGTGGGTTAAAAACTATATTTAGACATTTATAAACTTTCTATTTGTTCAAAAAAGGGTAGATTTCCATTTTAATCGGTTTTTCAACCTTTATTCTAATCTGTTAAACTTTGGTCAAACTTGGTCAACCTTGTTTAACCAAAGCTTCAATTGGCTTAAAGTTGCGATTATCTTTCTTCTAATAGGTTAAAAATTATATTTTGACCTTTATAAACCTTCTATTTGTTCAAAAAAGGGTGGATTTCCATTCTAATAGGGTTTTGGACCTTTATACTAATCTATTAAACTTTGGTCAAACTTGGTCAACCTTGTTGGACAAAGCTTCCATTGGCTTAAAGATGCGATTATCTTTTTCCTAGTGGATAAAAAACTATATTTAGAACTTTATAAACCTTCTATTTTTTGAAAAAAGGGTATATTTCCATTGTAATCGGTTTTTTGGACCTTTATTCTAATCTATTAAACTTTGGTCAAACTTGGTCAACCTTGTTTGACCAAAGCTTCCATTGGCTTAAAGATGCGATTACCTTTCTTCTACTGGGTTAAAAACTATATTTAGACCTTTATAAAGCTTCTATTTGTTCAAAAAAGGGTAGATTTCCATTAAAATCGGTTTTTGGACCTTTATACTAATCTATTAAACTTTGGTCAAACTTGGTTAACCTTGTTTGACCAAAGCTTCCATTGGCTTAAAGATGCGATTATCTTTCTTCTAGAGGGTTAAAAACTATATTTAGACATTTATAAACTTTCTATTTGTTCAAAAAAGGGTAGATTTCCATTTTAATCGGTTTTTCAACCTTTATTCTAATCTGTTAAACTTTGGTCAAACTTGGTCAACCTTGTTTAACCAAAGCTTCAATTGTCTTAATGTTGGGATTATCTTTCTTCTAATAGGTTAAAAATTATATTTTGACCTTTATAAACCTTCTATTTGTTCAAAAAAGGGTAGATTTCCATTCTAATCGGATTTTGGACCTTTATACTAATCTATTAAACTTTGGTCAAACTTGTTTAACCTTGTTTGACAAAGCATCCATTGGCTTAAAGATGCGATTATCTTTTTCCTAGTGGATTAAAAACTATATTTAGAACTTTATAAACCTTCTATTTTTTGAAAAAAGGGTAGATTTCCATTGTAATCAGTTTTTTGGACCTTTATTCTAATCTATTAAACTTTGGTCAAACTTGGTCAACCTTGTTTGACCAAAGCTTCCATTGGCTTAAAGATGCGATTATCTTTCTTCTAGTGGGTTAAAAACTATATTTAGACCTTTATAAAGCTTCTATTTGTTAAAAAAAAGGGTAGATTTCCATTAAAATCGGTTTTTGGACCTTTATACTAATCTATTAAACTTTGGTCAAACTTGGTTAACCTTGTTTGACCAAAGCTTCCATTGGCTTAAAGATGCGATTATCTTTCTTCTAGTGGGTTAAAAACTATATTTAGACCTTTATAAACTTTCTATTTGTTCAAAAAAGGGTAGATTTCCATTGTAATCGATTTTTGAACCTTTATTCTAATCAATTAAACTTTGGTCAAACTTGGCCAACCTTGTTTAACCAAAGCTTCAATTGGCTTAAAGTTGCGATTATCTTTCTTCTAATAGGTTAAAAATTATATTTTGACCTTTATAAACCTTCTATTTGTTGAAAAAAGGGTAGATTTCCATTCTAATCGGTTTTTGGACCTTTATACTAATCTATTAAACTTTGGTCAAACTTGGTCAACCTTGTTTGACCAAAGCTTCCATTGGCTTAAAGATGCGATTATCTTTGTTCTAGTGGGTTAAAAACTATATTTAGACATTTATAAACTTTCTATTTGTTCAAAAAAGGGTAGATTTCCATTTTAATCGGTTTTTCAACCTTTATTCTAATCTGTTAAACTTTGGTCAAACTTGGTCAACCTTGTTTAACCAAAGCTTCAATTGGCTTAAAGTTGCGATTATCTTTCTTCTAATAGGTTAAAAATTATATTTTGACCTTTATAAACCTTCTATTTGTTCAAAAAAGGGTGGATTTCCATTCTAATCGGGTTTTGGACCTTTATACTAATCTATTAAACTTTGGTCAAACTTGGTCAACCTTGTTGGACAAAGCTTCCATTGGCTTAAAGATGCGATTATCTTTTTCCTAGTGGATAAAAAACTATATTTAGAACTTTATAAACCTTCTATATTTTGAAAAAAGGGTAGATTTCCATTGTAATCGGTTTTTTGGACCTTTATTCTAATCTATTAAACTTTGGTCAAACTTGGTCAATCTTGTTTGACAAAAGCTTCCATTGGCTTAAAGATGCGATTATCTTTCTTCTAGTGGGTTAAAAACTATATTTAGACCTTTATAAACCTTCTATTTTTTGAAAAAAGGGTAGATTTCCATTGTAATCGGTTTTTGGACCTTTATTCTAATCTATTAAACTTTGGTCAAACTTGGTCAACCTTGTTTAACCAAAGCTTCAATTGGCTTAAAGTTGCGATTATCTTTCTTCTATTAGGTTAAAAATTATATTTTGACCTTTATAAACCTTCTATTTGTTCAAAAAAGGGTAGATTTCCATTTTAATCGGTTTTTGAACCTTTATTCTAATCTGTTAAACTTTGGTCAAACTTGGTCAACCTTGTTTAACCATAGCTTCCATTGGCTTAAAGATGGGATTATCTTTTTTCTAATAGGTTAAAAATTATATGTAGACCTTTATAAACTTTCTATTTGTACAAAAAAGAGTAGATTTCCATTTTAATCGGTTTTTGAACCTTTATTCTAATCTGTTAAACTTTGGTCAAACTTGGTCAACCTTGTTTGACCATTGCTCCCATTGGCTTAAAGATGGAATTATCTTTTTTCTAATAGGTTAAAAATTATATTTAGACCTTTATAAACTTTCTATTTGTACAAAAAAGAGTAGATTTCCATTGTAATCCGTTTTTGGACCTTTATACTAATCTATTAAACTTTGGTCAAAGTAGGTCAACCTTGTTTGACCAAAGCTTCCATTGGCTTAAAGATGCGATTATCTTTCTTCTAGTGGGTTAAAAACTATATTTAGACCTTTATAAACTTTCTATTTGTTCAAAAAAGGGTAGATTTCCATTGTAATCGATTTTTGAACCTTTATTCTAATCTATTAAATTTTGGTCAAACATGGCCAACCTTGTTTAACCAAAGCTTCAATTGGCTTAAAGTTGTGATTATCTTTCTTCTAATAGGTTAAAAATTATATTTTGACCTTTATAAACCTTCTATTTGTTGAAAAAAGGGTAGATTTCCATTCTAATCGGTTTTTGGACCTTTATACTAATCTATTAAACTTTGGTCAAACTTGGTCAACCTTGTTTGACCAAAGCTTCCATTGGCTTAAAGATGCGATTATCTTTCTTCTAGTGGGTTAAAAACTATATTTAGACCTTTATAAATCTTCTATTTGTTCAAAAAAGGGTAGATTTCCATTAAAATAGGTTTTTGGACCTTTATACTAATCTATTAAACTTTGGTCAAACTTGGTCAACCTTGTTTAACCAAAGCTTCAATTGGCTTAAAGTTGCGATTATCTTTCTTCTAATAGGTTAAAAATTATATTTTGACCTTTATAAACCTTCTATTTGTTCAAAAAAGGGTAGATTTCCATTCTAATCGGGTTTTGGACCTTTATACTAATCTATTAAGCTTTGGTCAAACTTGGTCAACCTTGTTTGACAAAGCATCCATTGGCTTAAAGAGGCGATTATCTTTTTCCTAGTGGATTAAAAACTATATTTAGAACTTTATAAACCTTCTATTTTATGAAAAAATGGTAGATTTCCATTGTAATCGGTTTTTTGGACCTTTATTTTAATCTATTAAACTTTGGTCAAACTTGGTCAACCTTGTTTGACCAAAGCTTCCATTGGCTTAAAGATGCGATTATCTTTCTTCTAGTGGGTTAAAAACTATATTTAGACCTTTATAAAGCTTCAATTTGTTCAAAAAAGGGTAGATTTCCATTAAAATCGGTTTTTGGACCTTTATACTAATCTATTAAACTTTGGTCAAACTTGGTTAACCTTGTTTGACCAAAGCTTCCATTGGCTTAAAGATGCGATTATCTTTCTTCTAGTGGGTTAAAAACTATATTTAGACCTTTATAAACTTTCTATTTGTTCAAAAAAGGGTAGATTTCCATTGTAATCTATTTTTGAACATTTATTCTAATCTATTAAACTTTGGTCAAACTTGGCCAAGCTTGTTTAACCAAAGCTTCAATTGGCTTAAAGTTGCGATTATCTTTCTTCTAATAGGTTAAAAATTATATTTTGACCTTTATAAACCTTCTATTTGTTCAAAAAAGGGTGGATTTCCATTCTAATCGGGTTTTGGACCTTTATACTAATCTATTAAACTTTGGTCAAACTTGGTCAACCTTGTTGGACAAAGCTTCCATTGGCTTAAAGATGCGATTATCTTTTTCCTAGTGGATAAAAAACTATATTTAGAACTTTATAAACCTTCTATATTTTGAAAAAAGGGTAGATTTCCATTGTAATCGGTTTTTTGGACCTTTATTCTAATCTATTAAACTTTGGTCAAACTTGGTCAATCTTGTTTGACAAAAGCTTCCATTGGCTTAAAGATGCGATTATCTTTCTTCTAGTGGGTTAAAAACTATATTTAGACTTTTATAAACCTTCTATTTTTTGAAAAAAGGGTAGATTTCCATTGTAATCGGTTTTTGGACCTTTATTCTAATCTATTAACCTTTGGTCAAACTTGGTCAACCTTGTTTAACCAAAGCTTCAATTGGCTTAAAGTTGCGATTATCTTTCTTCTATTAGGTTAAAAATTATATTTTGACCTTTATAAACCTTCTATTTGTTCAAAAAAGGGTAGATTTCCATTTTAATCGGTTTTTGAACCTTTATTCTAATCTGTTAAACTTTGGTCAAACTTGGTCAACCTTGTTTAACCATAGCTTCCATTGGCTTAAAGATGGGATTATCTTTTTTCTAATAGGTTAAAAATTATATGTAGACCTTTATAAACTTTCTATTTGTACAAAAAAGAGTAGATTTCCATTTTAATCGGTTTTTGAACCTTTATTCTAATCTGTTAAACTTTGGTCAAACTTGGTCAACCTTGTTTGACCATTGCTCCCATTGGCTTAAAGATGGAATTATCTTTTTTCTAATTGGTTAAAAATTATTTAGACCTTTATAAACTTTCTATTTGTACAAAAAAGAGTAGATTTCCATTGTAATCCGTTTTTGGACCTTTATACTAATCTATTAAACTTTGGTCAAAGTTGGTCAACCTTGTTTGACCAAAGCTTCCATTGGCTTAAAGATGCGATTATCTTTCTTCTAGTGGGTTAAAAACTATATTTAGACCTTTATAAACTTTCTATTTGTTCAAAAAAGGGTAGATTTCCATTGTAATCGATTTTTGAACCTTTATTCTAATCTATTAAATTTTGGTCAAACTTGGCCAACCTTGTTTAACCAAAGCTTCAATTGGCTTAAAGTTGTGATTATCTTTCTTCTAATAGGTTAAAAATTATATTTTGACCTTTATAAACCTTCTATTTGTTGAAAAAAGGGTAGATTTCCATTCTAATCGGTTTTTGGACCTTTATACTAATCTATTAAACTTTGGTCAAACTTGGTCAACCTTGTTTGACCAAAGCTTCCATTGGCTTAAAGATGCGATTATCTTTCTTCTAGTGGGTTAAAAACTATATTTAGACCTTTATAAATCTTCTATTTGTTCAAAAAAGGGTAGATTTCCATTAAAATAGGTTTTTGGACCTTTATACTAATCTATTAAACTTTGGTCAAACTTGGTCAACCTTGTTTAACCAAAGCTTCAATTGGCTTAAAGTTGCGATTATCTTTCTTCTAATAGGTTAAAAATTATATTTTGACCTTTATAAACCTTCTATTTGTTCAAAAAAGGGTAGATTTCCATTCTAATCGGGTTTTGGACCTTTATACTAATCTATTAAGCTTTGGTCAAACTTGGTCAACCTTGTTTGACAAAGCATCCATTGGCTTAAAGAGGCGATTATCTTTTTCCTAGTGGATTAAAAACTATATTTAGAACTTTATAAACCTTCTATTTTATGAAAAAATGGTAGATTTCCATTGTAATCGGTTTTTTGGACCTTTATTTTAATCTATTAAACTTTGGTCAAACTTGGTCAACCTTGTTTGACCAAAGCTTCCATTGGCTTAAAGATGCGATTATCTTTCTTCTAGTGGGTTAAAAACTATATTTAGACCTTTATAAAGCTTCAATTTGTTCAAAAAAGGGTAGATTTCCATTAAAATCGGTTTTTGGACCTTTATACTAATCTATTAAACTTTGGTCAAACTTGGTTAACCTTGTTTGACCAAAGCTTCCATTGGCTTAAAGATGCGATTATCTTTCTTCTAGTGGGTTAAAAACTATATTTAGACCTTTATAAACTTTCTATTTGTTCAAAAAAGGGTAGATTTCCATTGTAATCTATTTTTGAACATTTATTCTAATCTATTAAACTTTGGTCAAACTTGGCCAAGCTTGTTTAACCAAAGCTTCAATTGGCTTAAAGTTGCGATTATCTTTCTTCTAATAGGTTAAAAATTATATTTTGACCTTTATAAACCTTCTATTTGTTCAAAAAAGGGTGGATTTCCATTCTAATCGGGTTTTGGACCTTTATACTAATCTATTAAACTTTGGTCAAACTTGGTCAACCTTGTTGGACAAAGCTTCCATTGGCTTAAAGATGCGATTATCTTTTTCCTAGTGGATAAAAAACTATATTTAGAACTTTATAAACCTTCTATATTTTGAAAAAAGGGTAGATTTCCATTGTAATCGGTTTTTTGGACCTTTATTCTAATCTATTAAACTTTGGTCAAACTTGGTCAATCTTGTTTGACAAAAGCTTCCATTGGCTTAAAGATGCGATTATCTTTCTTCTAGTGGGTTAAAAACTATATTTAGACTTTTATAAACCTTCTATTTTTTGAAAAAAGGGTAGATTTCCATTGTAATCGGTTTTTGGACCTTTATTCTAATCTATTAACCTTTGGTCAAACTTGGTCAACCTTGTTTAACCAAAGCTTCAATTGGCTTAAAGTTGCGATTATCTTTCTTCTATTAGGTTAAAAATTATATTTTGACCTTTATAAACCTTCTATTTGTTCAAAAAAGGGTAGATTTCCATTTTAATCGGTTTTTGAACCTTTATTCTAATCTGTTAAACTTTGGTCAAACTTGGTCAACCTTGTTTAACCATAGCTTCCATTGGCTTAAAGATGGGATTATCTTTTTTCTAATAGGTTAAAAATTATATGTAGACCTTTATAAACTTTCTATTTGTACAAAAAAGAGTAGATTTCCATTTTAATCGGTTTTTGAACCTTTATTCTAATCTGTTAAACTTTGGTCAAACTTGGTCAACCTTGTTTGACCATTGCTCCCATTGGCTTAAAGATGGAATTATCTTTTTTCTAATTGGTTAAAAATTATATTTAGACCTTTATAAACTTTCTATTTGTACAAAAAAGAGTAGATTTCCATTGTAATCCGTTTTTGGACCTTTATACTAATCTATTAAACTTTGGTCAAAGTTGGTCAACCTTGTTTGACCAAAGCTTCCATTGGCTTAAAGATGCGATTATCTTTCTTCTAGTGGGTTAAAAACTATATTTAGACCTTTATAAACTTTCTATTTGTTCAAAAAAGGGTAGATTTCCATTGTAATCGATTTTTGAACCTTTATTCTAATCTATTAAATTTTGGTCAAACTTGGCCAACCTTGTTTAACCAAAGCTTCAATTGGCTTAAAGTTGTGATTATCTTTCTTCTAATAGGTTAAAAATTATATTTTGACCTTTATAAACCTTCTATTTGTTGAAAAAAGGGTAGATTTCCATTCTAATCGGTTTTTGGACCTTTATACTAATCTATTAAACTTTGGTCAAACTTGGTCAACCTTGTTTGACCAAAGCTTCCATTGGCTTAAAGATGCGATTATCTTTCTTCTAGTGGGTTAAAAACTATATTTAGACCTTTATAAATCTTCTATTTGTTCAAAAAAGGGTAGATTTCCATTAAAATAGGTTTTTGGACCTTTATACTAATCTATTAAACTTTGGTCAAACTTGGTTAACCTTGTTAGACCAAAGCTTCCATTGGCTTAAAGATGCGATTATCTTTCTTCTAGAGGGTTAAAAACTATATTTAGACATTTATAAACTTTCTATTTGTTCAAAAAAGGGTAGATTTCCATTTTAATCGGTTTTTCAAGCTTTATTCTAATCTGTTAAACTTTGGTCAAACTTGGTCAACCTTGTTTAACCAAAGCTTCAATTGGCTTAAAGTTGCGATTATCTTTCTTCTAATAGGTTAAAAATTATATTTTGACCTTTATAAACCTTCTATTTGTTCAAAAAAGGGTAGATTTCCATTCTAATCGGGTTTTGGACCTTTATACTAATCTATTAAACTTTGGTCAAACTTGGTCAACCTTGTTTGACAAAGCATCCATTGGCTTAAAGATGCGATTATCTTTTTCCTAGTGGATTAAAAACTATATTTAGAACTTTATAAACCTTCTATTTTTTGAAAAAAGGATAGATTTCCATGGTAATCGGTTTTTTGGACCTTTATTCTAATCTATTAAACTTTGGTCAAACTTGGTCAACCTTGTTTGACCAAAGCTTCCATTGGCTTAAAGATGCGATTATCTTTCTTCTAGTGGGTTAAAAACTATATTTAGACCATTATAAAGCTTCTATTTGTTCAAAAAAGGGTAGATTTCCATTAAAATCGGATTTTGGACCTTTATACTAATCTATTAAACTTTGGTCAAACTTGGTTAACCTTGTTTGACCAAAGCTTCCATTGGCTTAAAGATGCGATTATCTTTCTTCTAGAGGGTTAAAAACTATATTTAGACATTTATAAACTTTCTATTTGTTCAAAAAAGGGTAGATTTCCATTTTAATCGGTTTTTCAACCTTTATTCTAATCTGTTAAACTTTGGTCAAACTTGGTCAACCTTGTTTAACCAAAGCTTCAATTGGCTTAAAGTTGCGATTATCTTTCTTCTAATAGGTTAAAAATTATATTTTGACCTTTATAAACCTTCTATTTGTTCAAAAAAGGGTAGATTTCCATTCTAATCGGGTTTTGGACCTTTATACTAATCTATTAAACTTTGGTCAAACTTGGTCAACCTTGTTTGACAAAGCATCCATTGGCTTAAAGATGCGATTATCTTTTTCCTAGTGGATTAAAAACTATATTTAGAACTTTATAAACCTTCTATTTTTTGAAAAAAGGATAGATTTCCATGGTAATCGGTTTTTTGGACCTTTATTCTAATCTATTAAACTTTGGTCAAACTTGGTCAACCTTGTTTGACCAAAGCTTCCATTGGCTTAAAGATGCGATTATCTTTCTTCTAGTGGGTTAAAAACTATATTTAGACCATTATAAAGCTTCTATTTGTTCAAAAAAGGGTAGATTTCCATTAAAATCGGATTTTGGACCTTTATACTAATCTATTAAACTTTGGTCAAACTTGGTTAACCTTGTTTGACCAAAGATTCCATTGGCTTAAAGATGCGATTATCTTTTTCCTAGTGGATTAAAAACTATATTTAGAACTTTATAAACCTTCTATTTTATGAAAAAAGGGTAGATTTCCATTGTAATCGGTTTTTTGGACCTTTATTCTAATCTATTAAACTTTGGTCAAACTTGGTCAACCTTGTTTGACCAAAGCTTCCATTGGCTTAAAGATGCGATTATCTTTCTTCTAGTGGGTTAAAAACTATATTTAGACCTTTATAAAGCTTCTATTTGTTCAAAAAGGGTAGATTTCCATTAAAATCGGTTTTTGGACCTTTATACTAATCTATTAAACTTTGGTCAAACTTGGTTAACCTTGTTTGACCAAAGCTTCCATTGGCTTAAAGATGCGATTATCTTTCTTCTAGTGGGTTAAAAACTATATTTAGACCTTTATAAACTTTCTATTTGTTCAAAAAAGGGTAGATTTCCATTGTAATCTATTTTTGAACCTTTATTCTAATCTATTAAACTTTGGTCAAACTTGGCCAACCTTGTTTAACCAAAGCTTCAATTGGCTTAAAGTTGCGATTATCTTTCTTCTAATAGGTTAAAAATTATATTTTGACCTTTATAAACCTTCTATTTGTTGAAAAAAGGGTAGATTTCCATTCTAATCGGTTTTTGGACCTTTATACTAATCTATTAAACTTTGGTCAAACTTGGTCAACCTTGTTTGACCAAAGCTTCCATTGGCTTAAAGATGCGATTATCTTTGTTCTAGTGGGTTAAAAACTATATTTAGACATTTATAAACTTTCTATTTGTTCAAAAAAGGGTAGATTTCAATTTTAATCGGTTTTTCAACCTTTATTCTAATCTGTTAAACTTTGGTCAAACTTGGTCAACCTTGTTTAACCAAAGCTTCAATTGGCTTAAAGTTGCGATTATCTTTCTTCTAATAGGTTAAAAATTATATTTTGACCTTTATAAACCTTCTATTTGTTCAAAAAAGGGTAGATTTCCATTCTAATCGGGTTTTGGACCTTTATACTAATCTATTAAACTTTGGTCAAACTTGGTCAACCTTGTTTGACAAAGCATCCATTGGCTTAAAGATGCGATTATCTTTCTTCTAGTGGGTTAAAAACTATATTTAGACCTTTATAAAGCTTCTATTTGTTCAAAAAAGGGTAGATTTCCATTAAAATCGGTTTTTGGACCTTTATACTAATCTATTAAACTTTGGTCAAACTTGGTTAACCTTGTTTGACCAAAGCTTCCATTGGCTTAAAGATGCGATTATCTTTCTCCTAGTGGGTGAAAAACTATCATTAGAACTTTATAAACCTTCTATTTTTTGAAAAAAGGGTAGATTTCCATTGTAATCGGTTTTTGGACCTTTATTCTAATCTATTAAACTTTGGTCAAACTTGGTCAACCTTGTTTTACCAAAGCTTCCATTGGCTTAAAGATGCGATTATCTTTCTTCTAGTGAGTTAAAAACTATATTTAGACCTTTATAAACTTTCTATTTGTTCAAAAAAGGGTAGATTTCCATTGTAATCGATTTTTGAACCTTTCTTCTAATCTATTAAACTTTGGTCAAACTTGGTCAACCTTGTTTAACCAAAGCTTCAATTGGCTTAAAGTTGCGATTATCTTTCTTCTAATAGGTTAAAAATTATATTTTGACCTTTATAAACCTTCTATTTGTTCAAAAAAGGGTAGATTTCCATTTTAATCGGTTTTTGAACCTTTATTCTAATCTGTTAAACTTTGGTCAAACTTGGTCAACCTTGTTTAACCATAGCTTCCATTGGCTTAAAGATGGGATTATCTTTTTTCTAATAGGTTAAAAATTATATTTAGACCTTTATAAACTTTCTATTTGTACAAAAAAGAGTAGATTTCCATTTTAATCGGTTTTTGAACCTTTATTTTAATTTGTTACACTTTGGTCAAACTTGGTCAACCTTGTTTGACCATAGCTCCCATTGGCTTAAAGATGGAATTATCTTTTTTCTAATAGGTTAAAAATTATATTTAGACCTTTATAAACTTTCTATTTGTACAAAAAAGAGTAGATTTCCATTGTAATTGGTTTTTAGACGTTTATACTTATCTATTAAACTTTGGTCAAACTTGGTCAACCTTGTTTGACCAAAGCTTCCATTGGCTTAAAGATGCGATTATCTTTCTCCTAGTGGGTTAAAAACTAAATTTAGAACTTTTTAAACCTTCTATTTTTTGAAAAAAGGGTAGATTTCCATTGTAATCCGTTTTTGGACCTTTATACTAATCTATTAAACTTTGGTCAAACTTGGTCAACCTTGTTTGACCAAAGCTTCCATTGGCTTAAAGATGCGATTATCTTTCTTCTAGTGGGTTAAAAACTATATTTAGACCTTTATAAACTTTCTATTTGTTCAAAAAAGGGTAGATTTACATTGTAATCGATTTTTGAACCTTTATTCTAATCTATTAAACTTTGGTCAAACTTGGCCAACCTTGTTTAACCAAAGCTTCAATTGGCTTAAAGTTGCGATTATCTTTCTTCTAATAGGTTAAAAATTATATTTTGACCTTTATAAACCTTCTATTTGTTGAAAAAAGGGTAGATTTCCATTCTAATCGGTTTTTGGACCTTTATACTAATCTATTAAACTTTGGTCAAACTTGGTCAACCTTGTTTGACCATAGCTCCCATTGGCTTAAAGATGGAATTATCTTTTTTCTAATAGGTTAAAAATTATATTTAGACCTTTATAAACTTTCTATTTGTACAAAAAAGAGTAGATTTCCATTGTAATTGGTTTTTAGACGTTTATACTTATCTATTAAACTTTGGTCAAACTTGGTCAACCTTGTTTAACCAAAGCTTCCATTGGCTTAAAGATGCGATTATCTTTCTCCTAGTGGGTTAAAAACTAAATTTAGAACTTTTTAAACCTTCTATTTTTTGAAAAAAGGGTAGATTTCCATTGTAATCCGTTTTTGGACCTTTATACTAATCTATTAAACTTTGGTCAAACTTGGTCAACCTTGTTTGACCAAAGCTTCCATTGGCTTAAAGATGCGATTATCTTTTTTCTAGTGGGTTAAAAACTATATTTAGACCTTTATAAATCTTCTATTTCTTCAAAAAAGGGTAGATTTCCATTAAAATCGGTTTTTGGACCTTTATACTAATCTATTAAACTTTGGTCAAACTTGGTTTACCTTGTTTGACCAAAGCTTCCATTGGCTTAAAGATGCGATTATCTTTCTTCTAGAGGGTTAAAAACTATATTTAGACATTTATAAACTTTCTATTTGTTCAAAAAAGGGTAGATTTCCATTTTAATCGGTTTTTCAACCTTTATTCTAATCTGTTAAACTTTGGTCAAACTTGGTCAACCTTGTTTAACCAAAGCTTCAATTGGCTTAAAGTTGCGATTATCTTTCTTCTAATAGGTTAAAAATTATATTTTGACCTTTATAAACCTTCTATTTGTTCAAAAAAGGGTAGATTTCCATTCTAATCGGGTTTTGGACCTTTATACTAATCTATTAAACTTTGGTCAAACTTGGTCAACCTTGTTTGACAAAGCATCCATTTGCTTAAAGATGCGATTATCTTTTTCCTAGTGGATTAAAAACAATATTTAGAACTTTATAAACCTTCTATTTTTTGAAAAAAGGGTAGATTTCCATTGTAATCGGTTTTTTGGACCTTTATTCTAATCTATTAAACTTTGGTCAAACTTGGTCAACCTTGTTTGACCAAAGCTTCCATTGGCTTAATGATGCGATTATCTTTCTTCTAGTGGGTTAAAAACTATATTTAGACCTTTATAAAGCTTCTATTTGTTCAAAAAAGGGTAGATTTCCATTAAAATCGGTTTTTGGACCTTTATACTAATCTATTAAACTTTGGTCGAACTTGGTTAACCTTGTTTGACCAAAGCTTCCATTGGCTTAAAGATGCGATTATCTTTCTTCTAGATGGTTAAAAACTATATTTAGACATTTATAAACTTTCTATTTGTTCAAAAAAGGGTAGATTTACATTGTAATCGATTTTTGAACCTTTACTCTAATCTATTAAACTTTGGTCAAACTTGGCCAACCTTGTTTAACCAAAGCTTCAATTGGCTTAAAGTTGCGATTATCTTTCTTCTAATAGGTTAAAAATTATATTTTGACCTTTATAAACCTTCTATTTGTTGAAAAAAGGGTAGATTTCCATTCTAATCGGTTTTTGGACCTTTATACTAATCTATTAAACTTTGGTCAAACTTGGTCAACCTTGTTTGACCATAGCTCCCATTGGCTTAAAGATGGAATTATCTTTTTTCTAATAGGTTAAAAATTATATTTAGACCTTTATAAACTTTCTATTTGTACAAAAAAGAGTAGATTTCCATTGTAATTGGTTTTTAGACGTTTATACTTATCTATTAAACTTTGGTCAAACTTGGTCAACCTTGTTTGACCAAAGCTTCCATTGGCTTAAAGATGCGATTATCTTTCTCCTAGTGGGTTAAAAACTAAATTTAGAACTTTTTAAACCTTCTATTTTTTGAAAAAAGGGTAGATTTCCATTGTAATCCGTTTTTGGACCTTTATACTAATCTATTAAACTTTGGTCAAACTTGGTCAACCTTGTTTGACCAAAGCTTCCATTGGCTTAAAGATGCGATTATCTTTCTTCTAGTGGGTTAAAAACTATATTTAGACCTTTATAAACTTTCTATTTGTTCAAAAAAGGGTAGATTTACATTGTAATCGATTTTTGAACCTTTATTCTAATCTATTAAACTTTGGTCAAACTTGGCCAACCTTGTTTAACCAAAGCTTCAATTGGCTTAAAGTTGCGATTATCTTTCTTCTAATAGGTTAAAAATTATATTTTGACCTTTATAAACCTTCTATTTGTTGAAAAAAGGGTAGATTTCCATTCTAATCGGTTTTTGGACCTTTATACTAATCTATTAAACTTTGGTCAAACTTGGTCAACCTTGTTTGACCAAAGCTTCCATTGGCTTAAAGATGCGATTATCTTTCTCCTAGTGGGTTAAAAACTAAATTTAGAACTTTTTAAACCTTCTATTTTTTGAAAAAAGGGTAGATTTCCATTGTAATCCGTTTTTGGACCTTTATACTAATCTATTAAACTTTGGTCAAACTTGGTCAACCTTGTTTGACCAAAGCTTCCATTGGCTTAAAGATGCGATTATCTTTCTTCTAGTGGGTTAAAAACTATATTTAGACCTTTATAAACTTTCTATTTGTTCAAAAAAGGGTAGATTTACATTGTAATCGATTTTTGAACCTTTATTCTAATCTATTAAACTTTGGTCAAACTTGGCCAACCTTGTTTAACCAAAGCTTCAATTGGCTTAAAGTTGCGATTATCTTTCTTCTAATAGGTTAAAAATTATATTTTGACCTTTATAAACCTTCTATTTGTTGAAAAAAGGGTAGATTTCCATTCTAATCGGTTTTTGGACCTTTATACTAATCTATTAAACTTTGGTCAAACTTGGTCAACCTTGTTTGACCAAAGCTTCCATTGGCTTAAAGATGCGATTATCTTTCTCCTAGTGGGTTAAAAACTAAATTTAGAACTTTTTAAACCTTCTATTTTTTGAAAAAAGGGTAGATTTCCATTGTAATCCGTTTTTGGACCTTTATACTAATCTATTAAACTTTGGTCAAACTTGGTCAACCTTGTTTGACCAAAGCTTCCATTGGCTTAAAGATGCGATTATCTTTCTTCTAGTGGGTTAAAAACTATATTTAGACCTTTATAAACTTTCTATTTGTTCAAAAAAGGGTAGATTTACATTGTAATCGATTTTTGAACCTTTATTCTAATCTATTAAACTTTGGTCAAACTTGGCCAACCTTGTTTAACCAAAGCTTCAATTGGCTTAAAGTTGCGATTATCTTTCTTCTAATAGGTTAAAAATTATATTTTGACCTTTATAAACCTTCTATTTGTTGAAAAAAGGGTAGATTTCCATTCTAATCGGTTTTTGGACCTTTATACTAATCTATTAAACTTTGGTCAAACTTGGTCAACCTTGTTTGACCATAGCTCCCATTGGCTTAAAGATGGAATTATCTTTTTTCTAATAGGTTAAAAATTATATTTAGACCTTTATAAACTTTCTATTTGTACAAAAAAGAGTAGATTTCCATTGTAATTGGTTTTTAGACGTTTATACTTATCTATTAAACTTTGGTCAAACTTGGTCAACCTTGTTTGACCAAAGCTTCCATTGGCTTAAAGATGCGATTATCTTTCTCCTAGTGGGTTAAAAACTAAATTTAGAACTTTTTAAACCTTCTATTTTTTGAAAAAAGGGTAGATTTCCATTGTAATCCGTTTTTGGACCTTTATACTAATCTATTAAACTTTGGTCAAACTTGGTCAACCTTGTTTGACCAAAGCTTCCATTGGCTTAAAGATGCGATTATCTTTCTTCTAGTGGGTTAAAAACTATATTTAGACCTTTATAAACTTTCTATTTGTTCAAAAAAGGGTAGATTTACATTGTAATCGATTTTTGAACCTTTATTCTAATCTATTAAACTTTGGTCAAACTTGGCCAACCTTGTTTAACCAAAGCTTCAATTGGCTTAAAGTTGCGATTATCTTTCTTCTAATAGGTTAAAAATTATATTTTGACCTTTATAAACCTTCTATTTGTTGAAAAAAGGATAGATTTCCATTCTAATCGGTTTTTGGACCTTTATACTAATCTATTAAACTTTGGTCAAACTTGGTCAACCTTGTTTGACCATAGCTCCCATTGGCTTAAAGATGGAATTATCTTTTTTCTAATAGGTTAAAAATTATATTTAGACCTTTATAAACTTTCTATTTGTACAAAAAAGAGTAGATTTCCATTGTAATTGGTTTTTAGACGTTTATACTTATCTATTAAACTTTGGTCAAACTTGGTCAACCTTGTTTAACCAAAGCTTCCATTGGCTTAAAGATGCGATTATCTTTCTCCTAGTGGGTTAAAAACTAAATTTAGAACTTTTTAAACCTTCTATTTTTTGAAAAAAGGGTAGATTTCCATTGTAATCCGTTTTTGGACCTTTATACTAATCTATTAAACTTTGGTCAAACTTGGTCAACCTTGTTTGACCAAAGCTTCCATTGGCTTAAAGATGCGATTATCTTTCTTCTAGTGGGTTAAAAACTATATTTAGACCTTTATAAACTTTCTATTTGTTCAAAAAAGGGTAGATTTACATTGTAATCGATTTTTGAACCTTTATTCTAATCTATTAAACTTTGGTCAAACTTGGCCAACCTTGTTTAACCAAAGCTTCAATTGGCTTAAAGTTGCGATTATCTTTCTTCTAATAGGTTAAAAATTATATTTTGACCTTTATAAACCTTCTATTTGTTGAAAAAAGGGTAGATTTCCATTCTAATCGGTTTTTGGACCTTTATACTAATCTATTAAACTTTGGTCAAACTTGGTCAACCTTGTTTGACCAAAGCTTCCATTGGCTTAAAGATGCGATTATCTTTCTCCTAGTGGGTTAAAAACTAAATTTAGAACTTTTTAAACCTTCTATTTTTTGAAAAAAGGGTAGATTTCCATTGTAATCCGTTTTTGGACCTTTATACTAATCTATTAAACTTTGGTCAAACATGGTCAACCTTGTTTGACCAAAGCTTCCATTGGCTTAAAGATGCGATTATCTTTCTTCTAGTGGGTTAAAAACTATATTTAGACCTTTATAAACTTTCTATTTGTTCAAAAAAGGGTAGATTTACATTGTAATCGATTTTTGAACCTTTATTCTAATCTATTAAACTTTGGTCAAACTTGGCCAACCTTGTTTAACCAAAGCTTCAATTGGCTTAAAGTTGCGATTATCTTTCTTCTAATAGGTTAAAAATTATATTTTGACCTTTATAAACCTTCTATTTGTTGAAAAAAGGGTAGATTTCCATTCTAATCGGTTTTTGGACCTTTATACTAATCTATTAAACTTTGGTCAAACTTGGTCAACCTTGTTTGACCATAGCTCCCATTGGCTTAAAGATGGAATTATCTTTTTTCTAATAGGTTAAAAATTATATTTAGACCTTTATAAACTTTCTATTTGTACAAAAAAGAGTAGATTTCCATTGTAATTGGTTTTTAGACGTTTATACTTATCTATTAAACTTTGGTCAAACTTGGTCAACCTTGTTTGACCAAAGCTTCCATTGGCTTAAAGATGCGATTATCTTTCTCCTAGTGGGTTAAAAACTAAATTTAGAACTTTTTAAACCTTCTATTTTTTGAAAAAAGGGTAGATTTCCATTGTAATCCGTTTTTGGACCTTTATACTAATCTATTAAACTTTGGTCAAACTTGGTCAACCTTGTTTGACCAAAGCTTCCATTGGCTTAAAGATGCGATTATCTTTCTTCTAGTGGGTTAAAAACTATATTTAGACCTTTATAAACTTTCTATTTGTTCAAAAAAGGGTAGATTTACATTGTAATCGATTTTTGAACCTTTATTCTAATCTATTAAACTTTGGTCAAACTTGGCCAACCTTGTTTAACCAAAGCTTCAATTGGCTTAAAGTTGCGATTATCTTTCTTCTAATAGGTTAAAAATTATATTTTGACCGTTATAAACCTTCTATTTGTTGAAAAAAGGGTAGATTTCCATTCTAATCGGTTTTTGGACCTTTATACTAATCTATTAAACTTTGGTCAAACTTGGTCAACCTTGTTTGACCAAAGCTTCCATTGGCTTAAAGATGCGATTATCTTTTTTCTAGTGGGTTAAAAACTATATTTAGACCTTTATAAATCTTCTATTTCTTCAAAAAAGGGTAGATTTCCATTAAAATCGGTTTTTGGACCTTTATACTAATCTATTAAACTTTGGTCAAACTTGGTTTACCTTGTTTGACCAAAGCTTCCATTGGCTTAAAGATGCGATTATCTTTCTTCTAGAGGGTTAAAAACTATATTTAGACATTTATAAACTTTCTATTTGTTCAAAAAAGGGTAGATTTCCATTTTAATCGGTTTTTCAACCTTTATTCTAATCTGTTAAACTTTGGTCAAACTTGGTCAACCTTGTTTAACCAAAGCTTCAATTGGCTTAAAGTTGCGATTATCTTTCTTCTAATAGGTTAAAAATTATATTTTGACCTTTATAAACCTTCTATTTGTTCAAAAAAGGGTAGATTTCCATTCTAATCGGGTTTTGGACCTTTATACTAATCTATTAAACTTTGGTCAAACTTGGTCAACCTTGTTTGACAAAGCATCCATTTGCTTAAAGATGCGATTATCTTTTTCCTAGTGGATTAAAAACAATATTTAGAACTTTATAAACCTTCTATTTTTTGAAAAAAGGGTAGATTTCCATTGTAATCGGTTTTTTGGACCTTTATTCTAATCTATTAAACTTTGGTCAAACTTGGTCAACCTTGTTTGACCAAAGCTTCCATTGGCTTAATGATGCGATTATCTTTCTTCTAGTGGGTTAAAAACTATATTTAGACCTTTATAAAGCTTCTATTTGTTCAAAAAAGGGTAGATTTCCATTAAAATCGGTTTTTGGACCTTTATACTAATCTATTAAACTTTGGTCGAACTTGGTTAACCTTGTTTGACCAAAGCTTCCATTGGCTTAAAGATGCGATTATCTTTCTTCTAGATGGTTAAAAACTATATTTAGACATTTATAAACTTTCTATTTGTTCAAAAAAGGGTAGATTTACATTGTAATCGATTTTTGAACCTTTACTCTAATCTATTAAACTTTGGTCAAACTTGGCCAACCTTGTTTAACCAAAGCTTCAATTGGCTTAAAGTTGCGATTATCTTTCTTCTAATAGGTTAAAAATTATATTTTGACCTTTATAAACCTTCTATTTGTTGAAAAAAGGGTAGATTTCCATTCTAATCGGTTTTTGGACCTTTATACTAATCTATTAAACTTTGGTCAAACTTGGTCAACCTTGTTTGACCATAGCTCCCATTGGCTTAAAGATGGAATTATCTTTTTTCTAATAGGTTAAAAATTATATTTAGACCTTTATAAACTTTCTATTTGTACAAAAAAGAGTAGATTTCCATTGTAATTGGTTTTTAGACGTTTATACTTATCTATTAAACTTTGGTCAAACTTGGTCAACCTTGTTTGACCAAAGCTTCCATTGGCTTAAAGATGCGATTATCTTTCTCCTAGTGGGTTAAAAACTAAATTTAGAACTTTTTAAACCTTCTATTTTTTGAAAAAAGGGTAGATTTCCATTGTAATCCGTTTTTGGACCTTTATACTAATCTATTAAACTTTGGTCAAACTTGGTCAACCTTGTTTGACCAAAGCTTCCATTGGCTTAAAGATGCGATTATCTTTCTTCTAGTGGGTTAAAAACTATATTTAGACCTTTATAAACTTTCTATTTGTTCAAAAAAGGGTAGATTTACATTGTAATCGATTTTTGAACCTTTATTCTAATCTATTAAACTTTGGTCAAACTTGGCCAACCTTGTTTAACCAAAGCTTCAATTGGCTTAAAGTTGCGATTATCTTTCTTCTAATAGGTTAAAAATTATATTTTGACCTTTATAAACCTTCTATTTGTTGAAAAAAGGGTAGATTTCCATTCTAATCGGTTTTTGGACCTTTATACTAATCTATTAAACTTTGGTCAAACTTGGTCAACCTTGTTTGACCAAAGCTTCCATTGGCTTAAAGATGCGATTATCTTTCTTCTAGTGGGTTAAAAACTATATTTAGACCTTTATAAATCTTCTATTTCTTCAAAAAAGGGTAGATTTCCATTAAAATCGGTTTTTGGACCTTTATACTAATCTATTAAACTTTGGTCAAACTTGGTTTACCTTGTTTGACCAAAGCTTCCATTGGCTTAAAGATGCGATTATCTTTCTTCTAGAGGGTTAAAAACTATATTTAGACATTTATAAACTTTCTATTTGTTCAAAAAAGGGTAGATTTCCATTTTAATCGGTTTTTCAACCTTTATTCTAATCTGTTAAACTTTGGTCAAACTTGGTCAACCTTGTTTAACCAAAGCTTCAATTGGCTTAAAGTTGCGATTATCTTTCTTCTAATAGGTTAAAAATTATATTTTGACCTTTATAAACCTTCTATTTGTTCAAAAAAGGGTAGATTTCCATTCTAATCGGGTTTTGGACCTTTATACTAATCTATTAAACTTTGGTCAAACTTGGTCAACCTTGTTTGACAAAGCATCCATTTGCTTAAAGATGCGATTATCTTTTTCCTAGTGGATTAAAAACAATATTTAGAACTTTATAAACCTTCTATTTTTTGAAAAAAGGGTAGATTTCCATTGTAATCGGTTTTTTGGACCTTTATTCTAATCTATTAAACTTTGGTCAAACTTGGTCAACCTTGTTTGACCAAAGCTTCCATTGGCTTAATGATGCGATTATCTTTCTTCTAGTGGGTTAAAAACTATATTTAGACCTTTATAAAGCTTCTATTTGTTCAAAAAAGGGTAGATTTCCATTAAAATCGGTTTTTGGACCTTTATACTAATCTATTAAACTTTGGTCGAACTTGGTTAACCTTGTTTGACCAAAGCTTCCATTGGCTTAAAGATGCGATTATCTTTCTTCTAGAGGGTTAAAAACTATATTTAGACATTTATAAACTTTCTATTTGTTCAAAAAAGGGTAGATTTCCATTTTAATTGGTTTTTCAACCTTTATTCTAATCTGTTAAACTTTGGTCAAACTTGGTCAACCTTGTTTAACCAAAGCTTCAATTGGCTTAAAGTTGCGATTATCTTTCTTCTAATAGGTTAAAAATTATATTTTGACCTTTATAAACCTTCTATTTGTTCAAAAAAGGGTAGATTTCCATTCTAATCGGGTTTTGGACCTTTATACTAATCATTAAACTTTGGTCAAACTTGGTCAACCTTGTTTGACAAAGCATCCATTTGCTTAAAGATGCGATTATCTTTTTCCTAGTGGATTAAAAACTATATTTAGAACTTTATAAACCTTCTATTTTTTGAAAAAAGGGTAGATTTCCATTGTAATCGGTTTTTTGGACCTTTATTCTAATCTATTAAACTTTGGTCAAACTTGGTCAACCTTGTTTGACCAAAGCTTCCATTGGCTTAAAGATGCGATTATCTTTCTTCTAGTGGGTTAAAAACTATATTTAGACCTTTATAAAGCTTCTATTTGTTCAAAAAAGGGTAGATTTCCATTAAAATCGGTTTTTGGACCTTTATACTAATCTATTAAACTTTGGCCAAACTTGGTTAACCTTGTTTGACCAAAGCTTCCATTGGCTTAAAGATGCGATTATCTTTCTTCTAGTGGGTTAAAAACTATATTTAGACCTTTATAAACTTTCTATTTGTTCAAAAAAGGGTAGATTTCCATTGTAATCGATTTTTGAACCTTTATTCTAATCTATTAAACTTTGGTCAAACTTGGCCAACCTTGTTTAACCAAAGCTTCAATTGGCTTAAAGTTGCGATTATCTTTCTTCTAATAGGTTAAAAATTATATTTTGACCTTTATAAACCTTCTATTTGTTGAAAAAAGGGTAGATTTCCATTCTAATCGGTTTTTGGACCTTTATACTAATCTATTAAACTTTGGTCAAACTTGCTCAACCTTGTTTGACCAAAGCTTCCATTGGCTTAAAGATGCGATTATCATTCTTCTAGTGGGTTAAAAACTATATTTAGACCTTTATAAAGCTTCTATTTGTTCAAAAAAGTGTAGATTTCCATTAAAATCGGTTTTTGGACCTTTATACTAATCTATTAAACTTTGGTCAAACTTGGTCAACCTTGTTTGACAAAGCATCCATTTGCTTAAAGATGCGATTATCTTTTTCCTAGTGGATTAAAAACTATATTTAGAACTATATAAACCTTCTATTTTTTGAAAAAAGGGTAGATTTCCATTGTAATCGGTTTTTTGGACCTTTATTCTAATCTATTAAACTTTGGTCAAACTTGTTCAACCTTGTTTGACCAAAGCTTCCATTGGCTTAAAGATGCGATTATCTTTCTTCTAGTGGGTTAAAAACTATATTTAGACCTTTATAAACTTTCTATTTGTTCAAAAAAGGGTAGATTTCCATTGTAATCGATTTTTGAACCTTTATTCTAATCTGTTAATCTTTGGTCAAACTTGGTCAACCTTGTTTAACCAAAGCTTCAATTGGCTTAAAGTTGCGATTATCTTTCTTCTAATAGGTTAAAAATTATATTTTGACCTTTATAAACCTTCTATTTGTTCAAAAAAGGGTAGATTTCCATTCTAATCGGGTTTTGGACCTTTATACTAATCTATTAAACTTTGGTCAAACTTGGTCAACCTTGTTTGACAAAGCATCCATTGGCTTAAAGATGCGATTATCTTTTTCCTAGTGGATTAAAAACTATATTTAGAACTTTATAAACCTTCTATTTTTTGAAAAAAGGATAGATTTCCATTGTAATCGATTTTTTGGACCTTTATTCTAATCTATTAAACTTTGGTCAAACTTGGTCAACCTTGTTTGACCAAAGCTTCCATTGGCTTAAAGATGCGATTATCTTTCTTCTAGTGGGTTAAAAACTATATTTAGACCATTATAAAGCTTCTATTTGTTCAAAAAAGGGTAGATTTCCATTAAAATCGGATTTTGGACCTTTATACTAATCTATTAAACTTTGGTCAAACTTGGTTAACCTTGTTTGACCAAAGCTTCCATTGGCTTAAAGATGCGATTATCTTTTTCCTAGTGGATTAAAAACTATATTTAGAACTTTATAAACCTTCTATTTTATGAAAAAAGGGTAGATTTCCATTGTAATCGGTTTTTTGGACCTTTATTCTAATCTATTAAACTTTGGTCAAACTTGGTCAACCTTGTTTGACCAAAGCTTCCATTGGCTTAAAGATGCGATTATCTTTCTTCTAGTGGGTTAAAAACTATATTTAGACCTTTATAAACTTTCTATTTGTTCAAAAAAGGGTAGATTTCCATTGTAATCGATTTTTGAACCTTTATTCTAATCTATTAAACTTTGGTCAAACTTGGCCAACCTTGTTTAACCAAAGCTTCAATTGGCTTAAAGTTGCGATTATCTTTCTTCTAATAGGTTAAAAATTATATTTTGACCTTTATAAACCTTCTATTTGTTGAAAAAAGGGTAGATTTCCATTCTAATCGGTTTTTGGACCTTTATACTAATCTATTAAACTTTGGTCAAACTTGGTCAACCTTGTTTGACCAAAGCTTCCATTGGCTTAAAGATGCGATTATCTTTCTTCTAGTGGGTTAAAAACTATATTTAGACCTTTATAAAGCTTCTATTTGTTCAAAAAAGTGTAGATTTCCATTAAAATCGGTTTTTGGACCTTTATACTAATCTATTAAACTTTGGTCAAACTTGGTCAACCTTGTTTGACAAAGCATCCATTTGCTTAAAGATGCGATTATCTTTTTCCTAGTGGATTAAAAACTATATTTAGAACTATATAAACCTTCTATTTTTTGAAAAAAGGGTAGATTTCCATTGTAATCGGTTTTTTGGACCTTTATTCTAATCTATTAAACTTTGGTCAAACTTGTTCAACCTTGTTTGACCAAAGCTTCCATTGGCTTAAAGATGCGATTATCTTTCTTCTAGTGGGTTAAAAACTATATTTAGACCTTTATAAACTTTCTATTTGTTCAAAAAAGGGTAGATTTCCATTGTAATCGATTTTTGAACCTTTATTCTAATCTGTTAAACTTTGGTCAAACTTGGTCAACCTTGTTTAACCAAAGCTTCAATTGGCTTAAAGTTGCGATTATCTTTCTTCTAATAGGTTAAAAATTATATTTTGACCTTTATAAACCTTCTATTTGTTCAAAAAAGGGTAGATTTCCATTCTAATCGGGTTTTGGACCTTTATACTAATCTATTAAACTTTGGTCAAACTTGGTCAACCTTGTTTGACAAAGCATCCATTGGCTTAAAGATGCGATTATCTTTTTCCTAGTGGATTAAAAACTATATTTAGAACTTTATAAACCTTCTATTTTTTGAAAAAAGGATAGATTTCCATTGTAATCGGTTTTTTGGACCTTTATTCTAATCTATTAAACTTTGGTCAAACTTGGTCAACCTTGTTTGACCAAAGCTTCCATTGGCTTAAAGATGCGATTATCTTTCTTCTAGTGGGTTAAAAACTATATTTAGACCATTATAAAGCTTCTATTTGTTCAAAAAAGGGTAGATTTCCATTAAAATCGGATTTTGGACCTTTATACTAATCTATTAAACTTTGGTCAAACTTGGTTAACCTTGTTTGACCAAAGCTTCCAATGGCTTAAAGATGCGATTATCTTTTTCCTAGTGGATTAAAAACTATATTTAGAACTTTATAAACCTTCTATTTTATGAAAAAAGGGTAGATTTCCATTGTAATCGGTTTTTTGGACCTTTATTCTAATCTATTAAACTTTGGTCAAACTTGGTCAACCTTGTTTGACCAAAGCTTCCATTGGCTTAAAGATGCGATTATCTTTCTTCTAGTGGGTTAAAAACTATATTTAGACCTTTATAAAGCTTCTATTTGTTCAAAAAAGGGTAGATTTCCATTAAAATCGGTTTTTGGACCTTTATACTAATCTATTAAACTTTGGTCAAACTTGGTTAACCTTGTTTGACCAAAGCTTCCATTGGCTTAAAGATGCGATTATCTTTCTTCTAGTGGGTTAAAAACTATATTTAGACCTTTATAAACTTTCTATTTGTTCAAAAAAGGGTAGATTTCCATTGTAATCTATTTTTGAACCTTTATTCTAATCTATTAAACTTTGGTCAAACTTGGCCAACCTTGTTTAACCAAAGCTTCAATTGGCTTAAAGTTGCGATTATCTTTCTTCTAATAGGTTAAAAATTATATTTTGACCTTTATAAACCTTCTATTTGTTGAAAAAAGGGTAGATTTCCATTCTAATCGGTTTTTGGACCTTTATACTAATCTATTAAACTTTGGTCAAACTTGGTCAACCTTGTTTGACCAAAGCTTCCATTGGCTTAAAGATGCGATTATCTTTGTTCTAGTGGGTTAAAAACTATATTTAGACATTTATAAACTTTCTATTTGTTAAAAAAAGGGTAGATTTCCATTTTAATCGGTTTTTCAACCTTTATTCTAATCTGTTAAACTTTGGTCAAACTTGGTCAACCTTGTTTAACCAAAGCTTCAATTGGCTTAAAGTTGCGATTATCTTTCTTCTAATAGGTTAAAAATTATATTTTGACCTTTATAAACCTTCTATTTGTTCAAAAAAGGGTGGATTTCCATTCTAATCGGGTTTTGGACCTTTATACTAATCTATTAAACTTTGGTCAAACTTGGTCAACCTTGTTTGACAAAGCATCCATTGGCTTAAAGATGCGATTATCTTTTTCCTAGTGGATTAAAAACTATATTTAGAACTTTATAAACCTTCTATTTTTTGAAAAAAGGATAGATTTCCATTGTAATCGGTTTTTTGGACCTTTATTCTAATCTATTAAACTTTGGTCAAACTTGGTCAACCTTGTTTGACCAAAGCTTCCATTGGCTTAAAGATGCGATTATCTTTCTTCTAGTGGGTTAAAAACTATATTTAGACCATTATAAAGCTTCTATTTGTTCAAAAAAGGGTAGATTTCCATTAAAATCGGATTTTGGACCTTTATACTAATCTATTAAACTTTGGTCAACCTTGGTTAACCTTGTTTGACCAAAGCTTCCATTGGCTTAAAGATGCGATTATCTTTTTCCTAGTGGATTAAAAACTATATTTAGAACTTTATAAACCTTCTATTTTATGAAAAAAGGGTAGATTTCCATTGTAATCGGTTTTTTGGACCTTTATTCTAATCTATTAAACTTTGGTCAAACTTGGTCAACCTTGTTTGACCAAAGCTTCCATTGGCTTAAAGATGCGATTATCTTTCTTCTAGTGGGTTAAAAACTATATTTAGACCTTTATAAAGCTTCTATTTGTTCAAAAAAGGGTAGATTTCCATTAAAATCGGTTTTTGGACCTTTATACTAATCTATTAAACTTTGGTCAAACTTGGTTAACCTTGTTTGACCAAAGCTTCCATTGGCTTAAAGATGCGATTATCTTTCTTCTAGTGGGTTAAAAACTATATTTAGACCTTTATAAACTTTCTATTTGTTCAAAAAAGGGTAGATTTCCATTGTAATCTATTTTTGAACCTTTATTCTAATCTATTAAACTTTGGTCAAACTTGGCCAACCTTGTTTAACCAAAGCTTCAATTGGCTTAAAGTTGCGATTATCTTTCTTCTAATAGGTTAAAAATTATATTTTGACCTTTATAAACCTTCTATTTGTTGAAAAAAGGGTAGATTTCCATTCTAATCGGTTTTTGGACCTTTATACTAATCTATTAAACTTTGGTCAAACTTGGTCAACCTTGTTTGACCAAAGCTTCCATTGGCTTAAAGATGCGATTATCTTTGTTCTAGTGGGTTAAAAACTATATTTAGACATTTATAAACTTTCTATTTGTTCAAAAAAGGGTAGATTTCCATTTTAATCGGTTTTTCAACCTTTATTCTAATCTGTTAAACTTTGGTCAAACTTGGTCAACCTTGTTTAACCAAAGCTTCAATTGGCTTAAACTTGCGATTATCTTTCTTCTAATAGGTTAAAAATTATATTTTGACCTTTATAAACCTTCTATTTGTTCAAAAAAGGGTGGATTTCCATTGTAATCGGGTTTTGGACCTTTATACTAATCTATTAAACTTTGGTCAAACATGGTCAACCTTGTTGGACAAAGCTTACATTGGCTTAAAGATGCGATTATCTTTTTCCTAGTGGATAAAAAACTATATTTAGAACTTTATAAACCTTCTATTTTTTGAAAAAAGGGTAGATTTCCACTGTAATCGGTTTTTTGGACCTTTATTCTAATCTATTAAACTTTGGTCAAACTTGGTCAATCTTGTTTGACAAAAGCTTCCATTGGCTTAAAGATGCGATTATCTTTCTTCTAGTGGATTAAAAACTATATTTAGACCTTTATAAAGCTTCTATTTGTTAAAAAAAATGGTAGATTTCCATTAAAATCGGTTTTTGGACCTTTATACTAATCTATTAAACTTTGGTCAAACTTGGTTAACCTTGTTTGACCAAAGCTTCCAATGGCTTAAAGATGCGATCATCTTTCTTCTAGTGCGTTAAAAACTATATTTAGACATTTATAAACATTCTATTTGTTCAAAAAAGGGTAGATTTACATTGTAATCGATTTTTGAACCTTTATTCTAATCTATTAAACTTTGGTCAAACTTGGTCAACCTTGTTTAACCAAAGCTTCAATTGGTTTAAAGTTGCGATTATCTTTCTTCTAATAGGTTAAAAATTATATTTTGACCTTTATAAACCTTCTATTTGTTCTAGAAAGGGTAGATTTCCATTCTATTTGTTCTATTAAACTTTGATCAAACTTGGTCAACCTTGTTTGACCAAAGCTTCCATTGGCTTAAAGATGCGATTATCTTTCTCCTAGTGGGTGAAAAACTATCATTAGAACTTTATAAACCTTCTATTTTTTGAAAAAAGGGTAGATTTCCATTGTAATCGGTTTTTGGACCTTTATTCTAATCTATTAAACTTTGGTCAAACTTGGTCAACCTTGTTTTACCAAAGCTTCCATTGGCTTAAAGATGCGATTATATTTCTTCTAGTGAGTTAAAAACTATATTTAGACCTTTATAAACTTTCTATTTGTTCAAAAAAGGGTAGATTTCCATTGTAATCGATTTTTGAACCTTTATTCTAATCTATTAAACTTTGGTCAAACTTGGTCAACCTTGTTTAACCAAAGCTTCAATTGGCTTAAAGTTGCGATTATCTTTCTTCTAATAGGTTAAAAATTATATTTTGACCTTTATAAACCTTCTATTTGTTCAAAAAAGGGTAGATTTCCATTTTAATCGGTTTTTGAACCTTTATTCTAATCTGTTAAACTTTGGTCAAACTTGGTCAACCTTGTTTAACCATAGCTTCCATTGGCTTAAAGATGGGATTATCTTTTTTCTAATAGGTTAAAAATTATATTTAGACCTTTATAAACTTTCTATTTGTACAAAAAAGAGTAGATTTCCATTTTAATTGGTTTTTGAACCTTTATTTTAATCTGTTACACTTTGGTCAAACTTGGTCAACCTTGTTTGACCATAGCTCCCATTGGCTTAAAGATGGAGTTATCTTTTTTCTAATAGGTTAAAAATTATATTTAGACCTTTATAAACTTTCTATTTGTACAAAAAAGAGTAGATTTCCATTGTAATCGGTTTTTAGACGTTTATACTTATCTATTAAACTTTGGTCAAACTTGGTCAACCTTGTTTGACCAAAGCTTCCATTGGCTTAAAGATGCGATTATCTTTCTCCTAGTGGGTTAAAAACTAAATTTAGAACTTTTTAAACCTTCTATTTTTTGAAAAAAGGGTAGATTTCCATTGTAATCCGTTTTTGGACCTTTATACTAATCTATTAAACTTTGGTCAAACTTGGTCAACCTTGTTTGACCAAAGCTTCCATTGGCTTAAAGATGCGATTATCTTTCTTCTAGTGGGTTAAAAACTATATTTAGACCTTTATAAACTTTCTATTTGTTAGAAAAAGGGTAGATTTACATTGTAATCGTTTTTTGAACCTTTCTTCTAATCTAACAAACTTTGGTCAAACTTGGCCAACCTTGTTTAACCAAAGCTTCAATTGGCTTAAAGTTGCGATTATCTTTCTTCTAATAGGTTAAAAATTATATTTTGACCTTTATAAACCTTCTATTTGTTGAAAAAAGGGTAGATTTCCATTCTAATCGGTTTTTGGACCTTTATACTAATCTATTAAACTTTGGTCAAACTTGGTCAACCTTGTTTGACCAAAGCTTCCATTGGCTTAAAGATGCGATTATCTTTCTTCTAGTGGGTTAAAAACTATATTTAGAACTTTATAAATCTTCTATTTCTTCAAAAAAGGGTAGATTTCCATTAAAATCGGTTTTTGGACCTTTATACTAATCTATTAAACTTTGGTCAAACTTGGTTTACCTTGTTTGACCAAAGCTTCCATTGGCTTAAAGATGCGATTATCTTTCTTCTAGAGGGTTAAAAACTATATTTAGACATTTATAAACTTTCTATTTGTTCAAAAAAGAGTAGATTTCCATTTTAATCGGTTTTTCAACCTTTATTCTAATCTGTTAAACTTTGGTCAAACTTGGTCAACCTTGTTTAACCAAAGCTTCAATTGGCTTAAAGTTGCGATTATCTTTCTTCTAATAGGTTAAAAATTATATTTTGACCTTTATAAACCTTCTATTTGTTGAAAAAAGGGTAGATTTCCATTCTAATCGGTTTTTGGACCTTTATACTAATCTATTAAACTTTGGTCAAACTTGGTCAACCTTGTTTGACCAAAGCTTCCATTGGCTTAAAGATGCGATTATCTTTCTTCTAGTGGGTTAAAAACTATATTTAGACCTTTATAAAGCTTCTATTTGTTCAAAAAAGTGTAGATTTCCATTAAAATCGGTTTTTGGACCTTTATACTAATCTATTAAATTTTGGTCAAACTTGGTCAACCTTGTTTGACAAAGCATCCATTTGCTTAAAGATGCGATTATCTTTTTCCTAGTGGATTAAAAACTATATTTAGAACTATATAAACCTTCTATTTTTTGAAAAAAGGGTAGATTTCCATTGTAATCGGTTTTTTGGACCTTTATTCTAATCTATTAAACTTTGGTCAAACTTGTTCAACCTTGTTTGACCAAAGCTTCCATTGGCTTAAAGATGCGATTATCTTTCTTCTAGTGGGTTAAAAACTATATTTAGACCTTTATAAACTTTCTATTTGTTCAAAAAAGGGTAGATTTGCATTGTAATCGATTTTTGAACCTTTATTCTAATCTATAAAACTTTGGTCAAACTTGGCCAACCTTGTTTAACCAAAGCTTCAATTGGCTTAAAGTTGCGATTATCTTTCTTCTAATAGGTTAAAAATTATATTTTGACCTTTATAAACCTTCTATTTGTTGAAAAAAGGGTAGATTTCCATTCTAATCGGTTTTTGGACCTTTATACTAATCTATTAAACTTTGGTCAAACTTGGTCAACCTTGTTTGACCAAAGCTTCCATTTGCTTAAAGATGCGATTATCTTTCTTCTAGTGGGTTAAAAACTATATTTAGACCTTTATAAATCTTCTATTTGTTCAAAAAAGGGTAGATTTCCATTAAAATCGGTTTTTGGACCTTTATACTAATCTATTAAACTTTGGTCAAACTTGGTTAACCTTGTTTGACCAAAGCATCCATTGGCTTAAAGATGCGATTATCTTTTTCCTAGTGGATTAAAAACTATATTTAGAACTTTATAAACCTTCTATTTTTTGAAAAAAGGGTATATTTCCATTGTAATCGGTTTTTTGGACCTTTATTCTAATCTGTTAAAATTTGGTCAAACTTGGTCAACCTTGTTTGACCAAATCTTCCATTGGCTTAAAGATGCGATTATCTTTCTTCTAGTGGGTTAAAAACTATATTTAGACCTTTATAAAGCTTCTATTTGTTCAAAAAAGGATAGATTTCCATTAAAATCGGTTTTTGGACCTTTATACTAATCTATTAAACTTTGGTCAAACTTGGTTAACCTTGTTTGACCAAAGCTTCCATTGGCTTAAAGATGCGATTATCTTTCTTCTAGAGGGTTAAAAACTATATTTAGACATTTATAAACTTTTTATTTGTTCAAAAAAGGGTAGATTTCCATTTTAATCGGTTTATCAACCTTTATTCTAATCTGTTAAACTTTGGTCAAACTTGGTCAACCTTATTTAACCAAAGCTTCAATTGGCTTAAAGTTAAGATTATCTTTCTTCTAATAGGTTAAAAATTATATTTTGACCTTTATAAACCTTCTATTTGTTCAAAAAAGGGTAGATTTCCATTCTAATCGGGTTTTGGACCTTTATACTAATCTATTAAACTTTGGTCAAACTTGGTCAACCTTGTTTGACAAAGCATCCATTTGCTTAAAGATGCGATTATCTTTTTCCTAGTGGATTAAAAACTATATTTAGAACTTTATAAACCTTCTATTTTTTGAAAAAAGGGTAGATTTCCATTGTAATCGGTTTTTTGGACCTTTATTCTAATCTATTAAACTTTGGTCAAACTTGGTCAACCTTGTTTGACCAAAGCTTCCATTGGCTTAAAGATGCGATTATCTTTCTGCTAGTGGGTTAAAAACTATATTTAGACCTTTATAAAGCTTCTATTTGTTCAAAAAAGGGTAGATTTCCATTAAAATCGGTTTTTGGACCTTTATACTAATCTATTAAACTTTGGTCAAACTTGGTTAACCTTGTTTGACCAAAGCTTCCATTGGCTTAAAGATGCGATTATCTTTCTTCTAGAGGGTTAAAAACTATATTTAGACATTTATAAACGTTCTATTTGTTCAAAAAAGGGTAGATTTCCATTCTAATCGGGTTTTGGACCTTTATACTAATCATTAAACTTTGGTCAAACTTGGTCAACCTTGTTTGACAAAGCATCCATTTGCTTAAAGATGCGATTATCTTTTTCCTAGTGGATTAAAAACTATATTTAGAACTTTATAAACCTTCTATTTTTTGAAAAAAGGGTAGATTTCCATTGTAATCGGTTTTTTGGACCTTTATTCTAATCTATTAAACTTTGGTCAAACTTGTTCAACCTTGTTTGACCAAAGCTTCCATTGGCTTAAAGATGCGATTATCTTTCTTCTAGTGGGTTAAAAACTATATTTAGACCTTTATAAACTTTCTATTTGTTCAAAAAAGGGTAGATTTGCATTGTAATCGATTTTTGAACCTTTATTCTAATCTATAAAACTTTGGTCAAACTTGGCCAACCTTGTTTAACCAAAGCTTCAATTGGCTTAAAGTTGCGATTATCTTTCTTCTAATAGGTTAAAAATTATATTTTGACCTTTATAAACCTTCTATTTGTTGAAAAAAGGGTAGATTTCCATTCTAATCGGTTTTTGGACCTTTATACTAATCTATTAAACTTTGGTCAAACTTGGTCAACCTTGTTTGACCAAAGCTTCCATTGGCTTAAAGATGCGATTATCTTTCTTCTAGTGGGTTAAAAACTATATTTAGACCTTTATAAATCTTCTATTTGTTCAAAAAAGGGTAGATTTCCATTAAAATCGGTTTTTGGACCTTTAAACTAATCTATTAAACTTTGGTCAAACTTGGTTAACCTTGTTTGACCAAAGCTTCCATTGGCTTAAAGATGCGATTATCTTTCTTCTAGTGGGTTAAAAACTATATTTAGACCTTTATAAATCTTCTATTTGTTCAAAAAAGGGTAGATTTCCATTAAAATCGGTTTTTGGACCTTTATACTAATCTATTAAACTTTGGTCAAACTTGGTTAACCTTGTTTGACCAAAGCTTCCATTGGCTTAAAGATGCGATTATCTTTCTTCTAGAGGGTTAAAAACTATATTTAGACATTTATAAACTTTCTATTTGTTCAAAAAAGGGTAGATTTCCATTTTAATTGGTTTTTCAACCTTTATTCTAATCTGTTAAACTTTGGTCAAACTTGGTCAACCTTGTTTAACCAAAGCTTCAATTGGCTTAAAGTTGCGATTATCTTTCTTCTAATAGGTTAAAAATTATATTTTGACCTTTATAAACCTTCTATTTGTTCAAAAAAGGGTAGATTTCCATTCTAATCGGGTTTTGGACCTTTATACTAATCTATTAAACTTTGGTCAAACTTGGTCAACCTTGTTTGACAAAGCATCCAATGGCTTAAAGATGCGATTATCTTTTTCCTAGTGGATTAAAAACTATATTTAGAACTTTATAAACCTTCTATTTTTTGAAAAAAGGGTATATTTCCATTGTAATCGGTTTTTTGGACCTTTATTCTAATCTGTTAAAATTTGGTCAAACTTGGTCAACCTTGTTTGACCAAATCTTCCATTGGCTTAAAGATGCGATTATCTTTCTTCTAGTGGGTTAAAAACTATATTTAGACCTTTATAAAGCTTCTATTTGTTCAAAAAAGGATAGATTTCCATTAAAATCGGTTTTTGGACCTTTATACTAATCTATTAAACTTTGGTCAAACTTGGTTAACCTTGTTTGACCAAAGCTTCCATTGGCTTAAAGATGCGATTATCTTTCTTCTAGAGGGTTAAAAACTATATTTAGACATTTATAAACTTTTTATTTGTTCAAAAAAGGGTAGATTTCCATTTTAATCGGTTTATCAACCTTTATTCTAATCTGTTAAACTTTGGTCAAACTTGGTCAACCTTGTTTAACCAAAGCTTCAATTGGCTTAAAGTTAAGATTATCTTTCTTCTAATAGGTTAAAAATTATATTTTGACCTTTATAAACCTTCTATTTGTTCAAAAAAGGGTAGATTTCCATTCTAATCGGGTTTTGGACCTTTATACTAATCTATTAAACTTTGGTCAAACTTGGTCAACCTTGTTTGACAAAGCATCCATTTGCTTAAAGATGCGATTATCTTTTTCCTAGTGGATTAAAAACTATATTTAGAACTTTATAAACCTTCTATTTTTTGAAAAAAGGGTAGATTTCCATTGTAATCGGTTTTTTGGACCTTTATTCTAATCTATTAAACTTTGGTCAAACTTGGTCAACCTTGTTTGACCAAAGCTTCCATTGGCTTAAAGATGCGATTATCTTTCTGCTAGTGGGTTAAAAACTATATTTAGACCTTTATAAAGCTTCTATTTGTTCAAAAAAGGGTAGATTTCCATTAAAATCGGTTTTTGGACCTTTATACTAATCTATTAAACTTTGGTCAAACTTGGTTAACCTTGTTTGACCAAAGCTTCCATTGGCTTAAAGATGCGATTATCTTTCTTCTAGAGGGTTAAAAACTATATTTAGACATTTATAAACGTTCTATTTGTTCAAAAAAGGGTAGATTTCCATTCTAATCGGGTTTTGGACCTTTATACTAATCATTAAACTTTGGTCAAACTTGGTCAACCTTGTTTGACAAAGCATCCATTTGCTTAAAGATGCGATTATCTTTTTCCTAGTGGATTAAAAACTATATTTAGAACTTTATAAACCTTCTATTTTTTGAAAAAAGGGTAGATTTCCATTGTAATCGGTTTTTTGGACCTTTATTCTAATCTATTAAACTTTGGTCAAACTTGGTCAACCTTGTTTGACCAAAGCTTCCATTGGCTTAAAGATGCGATTATCTTTCTTCTAGTGGGTTAAAAACTATATTTAGACCTTTATAAACTTTCTATTTGTTCAAAAAAGGGTAGATTTCCATTGTAATCGATTTTTGAACCTTTATTCTAATCTATTAAACTTTGGTCAAACTTGGCCAACCTTGTTTAGCCAAAGCTTCAATTGGCTTAAAGTTGCGATTATCTTTCTTCTAATAGGTTAAAAATTATATTTTGACCTTTATAAACCTTCTATTTGTTGAAAAAAGGGTAGATTTCCATTCTAATCGGTTTTTGGACCTTTATACTAATCTATTAAACTTTGATCAAACTTGGTCAACCTTGTTTGACCAAAGCTTCCATTGGCTTAAAGATGCGATTATCTTTCTTCTAGTGGGTTAAAAACTATATTTAGACCTTTATAAAGCTTCTATTTGTTCAAAAAAGTGTAGATTTCCATTAAAATCGGTTTTTGGACCTTTATACTAATCTATTAAACTTTGGTCAAACTTGGTCAACCTTGTTTGACAAAGCATCCATTTGCTTAAAGATGCGATTATCTTTTTCCTAGTGGATTAAAAACTATATTTAGAACTATATAAACCTTCTATTTTTTGAAAAAAGGGTAGATTTCCATTGTAATCGGTTTTTTGGACCTTTATTCTAATCTATTAAACTTTGGTCAAACTTGTTCAACCTTGTTTGACCAAAGCTTCCATTGGCTTAAAGAAGCGATTATCTTTCTTCTAGTGGGTTAAAAACTATATTTAGACCTTTATAAACTTTCTATTTGTTCAAAAAAGGGTAGATTTCCATTGTAATCGATTTTTGAACCTTTATTCTAATCTATTAAACTTTGGTCAAACTTGGCCAACCTTGTTTAACCAAAGCTTCAATTGGCTTAAAGTTGCGATTATCTTTCTTCTAATAGGTTAAAACTTATATTTTGACCTTTATAAACCTTCTATTTGTTGAAAAAAGGGTAGATTTCCATTCTAATCGGTTTTTGGACCTTTATACTAATCTATTAAACTTTGGTCAAACTTGGTCAACCTTGTTTGACCAAAGCTTCCATTGGCTTAAAGATGCGATTATCTTTCTTCTAGTGGGTTAAAAACTATATTTAGACCTTTATAAATCTTCTATTTGTTCAAAAAAGGGTAGATTTCCATTAAAATCGGTTTTTGGACCTTTATACTAATCTATTAAACTTTGGTCAAACTTGGTTAACCTTGTTTGACCAAAGCTTCCATTGGCTTAAAGATGCGATTATCTTTCTTCTAGAGGGTTAAAAACTATATTTAGACATTTATAAACTTTCTATTTGTTCAAAAAAGGGTAGATTTCCATTTTAATTGGTTTTTCAACCTTTATTCTAATCTGTTAAACTTTGGTCAAACTTGGTCAACCTTGTTTAACCAAAGCTTCAATTGGCTTAAAGTTGCGATTATCTTTCTTCTAATAGGTTAAAAATTATATTTTGACCTTTATAAACCTTCTATTTGTTGAAAAAAGGGTAGATTTCCATTCTAATCGGTTTTTGGACCTTTATACTAATCTATTAAACTTTGGTCAAACTTGGTCAACCTTGTTTGGCCAAAGCTTCCATTGGCTTAAAGATGCGATTATCTTTCTTCTAGTGGGTTAAAAACTATATTTAGACCTTTATAAATCTTCTATTTGTTCAAAAAAGGGTAGATTTCCATTAAAATCGGTTTTTGGACCTTTATACTAATCTATTAAACTTTGGTCAAACTTGGTTAACCTTGTTTGACCAAAGCTTCCATTGGCTTAAAGAAGCGATTATCTTTCTTCTAGAGGGTTAAAAACTATATTTAGACATTTATAAACTTTCTATTTGTTCAAAAAAGGGTAGATTTCCATTTTAATCGGTTTTTCAACCTTTATTCTAATCTGTTAAACTTTGGTCAAACTTGGTCAACCTTGTTTAACCAAAGCTTCAATTGGCTTAAAGTTGCGATTATCTTTCTTCTAATAGGTTAAAAATTATATTTTGACCTTTATAAACCTTCTATTTGTTCAAAAAAGGGTAGATTTCCATTCTAATCGGGTTTTGGACCTTTATACTAATCTATTAAACTTTGGTCAAACTTCGTCAACCTTGTTTGACAAAGCATCCATTTGCTTAAAGATGCGATTATCTTTTTCCTAGTGGATTAAAAACTATATTTAGAACTTTATAAACCTTCTATTTTTTGAAAAAAGGGTAGATTTCCATTGTAATCGGTTTTTTGGACCTTTATTCTAATCTATTAAACTTTGGTCAAACTTGGTCAACCTTGTTTGACCAAAGCTTCCATTGGCTTAAAGATGCGATTATCTTTCTTCTAGTGGGTTAAAAACTATATTTAGACCTTTATAAAGCTTCTATTTGTTCAAAAAAGGGTAGATTTCCATTAAAATCGGTTTTTGGACCTTTATACTAATCTATTAAACTTTGGTCAAACTTGGTTAACCTTGTTTGACCAAAGCTTCCATTGGCTTAAAGATGCGATTATCTTTCTTCTAGTGGGTTAAAAACTATATTTAGACCTTTATAAACTTTCTATTTGTTCAAAAAAGGGTAGATTTCCATTGTAATCGATTTTTGAACCTTTATTCTAATCTATTAAACTTTGGTCAAACTTGGCCAACCTTGTTTAACCAAAGCTTCAATTGGCTTAAAGTTGCGATTATCTTTCTTCTAATAGGTTAAAAATTATATTTTGACCTTTATAAACTTTCTATTTGTTGAAAAAAGGGTAGATTTCCATTCTAATCGGTTTTTGGACCTTTATACTAATCTATTAAACTTTGGTCAAACTTGGTCAACCTTGTTTGACCAAAGCTTCCATTGGCTTAAAGATGCGATTATCTTTCTTTTAGTGGGTTAAAAACTATATTTAGACCTTTATAAAGCTTCTATTTGTTCAAAAAAGGGTAGATTTCCATTAAAATCGGTTTTTGGACCTTTATACTAATCTATTAAACTTTGGTCAAACTTGGTCAACCTTGTTTGACAAAGCATCCATTTGCTTAAAGATGCGATTATCTTTTTCCTAGTGGATTAAAAACTATATTTAGAACTTTATAAACCTTCTATTTTTTGAAAAAAGGGTAGATTTCCATTGCAATCGGTTTTTTGGACCTTTATTCTAATCTATTAAACTTTGGTCAATCTTGGTCAACCTTGTTTGACCAAAGCTTCCATTGGCTTAAAGATGCGATTATCTTTCTTCTAGTGGGTTAAAAACTATATTTAGACCTTTATAAAGCTTCTATTTGTTCAAAAAAGGGTAGATTTCCATTAAAATCGGTTTTTGGACCTTTATACTAATCTATTAAACTTTGGTCAAACTTGGTCAACCTTGTTTAACCAAAGCTTCAATTGGCTTAAAGTTGCGATTATCTTTCTTCTAATAGGTTAAAAATTATATTTTGACCTTTATAAACCTTCTATTTGTTGAAAAAAGGGTAGATTTCCATTCTAATCGGTTTTTGGACCTTTATACTAATCTATTAAACTTTGGTCAAACTTGGTCAACCTTGTTTGACCAAAGCTTCCATTGGCTTAAAGATGCGATTATCTTTCTTCTAGTGGGTTAAAAACTATATTTAGACCTTTATAAATCTTCTATTTGTTCAAAAAAGGGTAGATTTCCATTAAAATCGGTTTTTGGACCTTTATACTAATCTATTAAACTTTGGTCAAACTTGGTTAACCTTGTTTGACCAAAGCTTCCATTGGCTTAAAGATGCGATTATCTTTCTTCTAGAGGGTTAAAAACTATATTTAGACATTTATAAACTTTCTATTTGTTCAAAAAAGGGTAGATTTCCATTTTAATTGGTTTTTCAACCTTTATTCTAATCTGTTAAACTTTGGTCAAACTTGGTCAACCTTGTTTAACCAAAGCTTCAATTGGCTTAAAGTTGCGATTATCTTTCTTCTAATAGGTTAAAAATTATATTTTGACCTTTATAAACCTTCTATTTGTTGAAAAAAGGGTAGATTTCCATTCTAATCGGTTTTTGGACCTTTATACTAATCTATTAAACTTTGGTCAAACTTGGTCAACCTTGTTTGGCCAAAGCTTCCATTGGCTTAAAGATGCGATTATCTTTCTTCTAGTGGGTTAAAAACTATATTTAGACCTTTATAAATCTTCTATTTGTTCAAAAAAGGGTAGATTTCCATTAAAATCGGTTTTTGGACCTTTATACTAATCTATTAAACTTTGGTCAAACTTGGTTAACCTTGTTTGACCAAAGCTTCCATTGGCTTAAAGAAGCGATTATCTTTCTTCTAGAGGGTTAAAAACTATATTTAGACATTTATAAACTTTCTATTTGTTCAAAAAAGGGTAGATTTCCATTTTAATCGGTTTTTCAACCTTTATTCTAATCTGTTAAACTTTGGTCAAACTTGGTCAACCTTGTTTAACCAAAGCTTCAATTGGCTTAAAGTTGCGATTATCTTTCTTCTAATAGGTTAAAAATTATATTTTGACCTTTATAAACCTTCTATTTGTTCAAAAAAGGGTAGATTTCCATTCTAATCGGGTTTTGGACCTTTATACTAATCTATTAAACTTTGGTCAAACTTGGTCAACCTTGTTTGACAAAGCATCCATTTGCTTAAAGATGCGATTATCTTTTTCCTAGTGGATTAAAAACTATATTTAGAACTTTATAAACCTTCTATTTTTTGAAAAAAGGGTAGATTTCCATTGTAATCGGTTTTTTGGACCTTTATTCTAATCTATTAAACTTTGGTCAAACTTGGTCAACCTTGTTTGACCAAAGCTTCCATTGGCTTAAAGATGCGATTATCTTTCTTCTAGTGGGTTAAAAACTATATGTAGACCTTTATAAAGCTTCTATTTGTTCAAAAAAGGGTAGATTTCCATTAAAATCGGTTTTTGGACCTTTATACTAATCTATTAAACTTTGGTCAAACTTGGTTAACCTTGTTTGACCAAAGCTTCCATTGGCTTAAAGATGCGATTATCTTTCTTCTAGTGGGTTAAAAACTATATTTAGACCTTTATAAACTTTCTATTTGTTCAAAAAAGGGTAGATTTCCATTGTAATCGATTTTTGAACCTTTATTCTAATCTATTAAACTTTGGTCAAACTTGGCCAACCTTGTTTAACCAAAGCTTCAATTGGCTTAAAGTTGCGATTATCTTTCTTCTAATAGGTTAAAAATTATATTTTGACCTTTATAAACTTTCTATTTGTTGAAAAAAGGGTAGATTTCCATTCTAATCGGTTTTTGGACCTTTATACTAATCTATTAAACTTTGGTCAAACTTGGTTAACCTTGTTTGACCAAAGCTTCCATTGGCTTAAAGATGCGATTATCTTTCTTCTAGAGGGTTAAAAACTATATTTAGACATTTATAAACTTTCTATTTGTTCAAAAAAGGGTAGATTTCCATTTTAATTGGTTTTTCAACCTTTATTCTAATCTGTTAAACTTTGGTCAAACTTGGTCAACCTTGTTTAACCAAAGCTTCAATTGGCTTAAAGTTGCGATTATCTTTCTTCTAATAGGTTAAAAATTATATTTTGACCTTTATAAACCTTCTATTTGTTGAAAAAAGGGTAGATTTCCATTCTAATCGGTTTTTGGACCTTTATACTAATCTATTAAACTTTGGTCAAACTTGGTCAACCTTGTTTGACCAAAGCTTCCATTGGCTTAAAGATGCGATTATCTTTCTTTTAGTGGGTTAAAAACTATATTTAGACCTTTATAAAGCTTCTATTTGTTCAAAAAAGGGTAGATTTCCATTAAAATCGGTTTTTGGACCTTTATACTAATCTATTAAACTTTGGTCAAACTTGGTCAACCTTGTTTGACCAAAGCTTCCATTGGCTTAAAGATGCGATTATCTTTCTTCTAGTGGGTTAAAAACTATATTTAGACCTTTATAAATCTTCTATTTGTTCAAAAAAGGGTAGATTTCCATTAAAATCGGTTTTTGGACCTTTATACTAATCTATTAAACTTTGGTCAAACTTGGTTAACCTTGTTTGACCAAAGCTTCCATTGGCTTAAAGATGCGATTATCTTTCTTCTAGAGGGTTAAAAACTATATTTAGACATTTATAAACTTTCTATTTGTTCAAAAAAGGGTAGATTTCCATTTTAATTGGTTTTTCAACCTTTATTCTAATCTGTTAAACTTTGGTCAAATTTGGTCAACCTTGTTTAACCAAAGCTTCAATTGGCTTAAAGTTGCGATTATCTTTCTTCTAATAGGTTAAAAATTATATTTTGACCTTTATAAACCTTCTATTTGTTGAAAAAAGGGTAGATTTCCATTCTAATCGGTTTTTGGACCTTTATACTAATCTATTAAACTTTGGTCAAACTTGGTCAACCTTGTTTGACCAAAGCTTCCATTGGCTTAAAGATGCGATTATCTTTCTTTTAGTGGGTTAAAAACTATATTTAGACCTTTATAAAGCTTCTATTTGTTCAAAAAAGGGTAGATTTCCATTAAAATCGGTTTTTGGACCTTTATACTAATCTATTAAACTTTGGTCAAACTTGGTCAACCTTGTTTGACAAAGCATCCATTTGCTTAAAGATGCGATTATCTTTTTCCTAGTGGATTAAAAACTATATTTAGAACTTTATAAACCTTCTATTTTTTGAAAAAAGGGTAGATTTCCATTGCAATCGGTTTTTTGGACCTTTATTCTAATCTATTAAACTTTGGTCAAACTTGGTCAACCTTGTTTGACCAAAGCTTCCATTGGCTTAAAGATGCGATTATCTTTCTTCTAGTGGGTTAAAAACTATATTTAGACCTTTATAAAGCTTCTATTTGTTCAAAAAAGGGTAGATTTCCATTAAAATCGGTTTTTGGACCTTTATACTAATCTATTAAACTTTGGTCAAACTTGGTCAACCTTGTTTAACCAAAGCTTCAATTGGCTTAAAGTTGCGATTATCTTTCTTCTAATAGGTTAAAAATTATATTTTGACCTTTATAAACCTTCTATTTGTTGAAAAAAGGGTAGATTTCCATTCTAATCGGTTTTTGGACCTTTATACTAATCTATTAAACTTTGGTCAAACTTTGTCAACCTTGTTTGACCAAAGCTTCCATTGGCTTAAAGATGCGATTATCTTTCTTCTAGTGGGTTAAAAACTATATTTAGACCTTTATAAATCTTCTATTTGTTCAAAAAAGGGTAGATTTCCATTAAAATCGGTTTTTGGACCTTTATACTAATCTATTAAACTTTGGTCAAACTTGGTTAACCTTGTTTGACCAAAGCTTCCATTGGCTTAAAGATGCGATTATCTTTCTTCTAGAGGGTTAAAAACTATATTTAGACATTTATAAACTTTCTATTTGTTCAAAAAAGGGTAGATTTCCATTTTAATTGGTTTTTCAACCTTTATTCTAATCTGTTAAACTTTGGTCAAACTTGGTCAACCTTGTTTAACCAAAGCTTCAATTGGCTTAAAGTTGCGATTATCTTTCTTCTAATAGGTTAAAAATTATATTTTGACCTTTATAAACCTTCTATTTGTTGAAAAAAGGGTAGATTTCCATTCTAATCGGTTTTTGGACCTTTATACTAATCTATTAAACTTTGGTCAAACTTGGTCAACCTTGTTTGGCCAAAGCTTCCATTGGCTTAAAGATGCGATTATCTTTCTTCTAGTGGGTTAAAAACTATATTTAGACCTTTATAAAGCTTCTATTTGTTCAAAAAAGGGTAGATTTCCATTAAAATCGGTTTTTGGACCTTTATACTAATCTATTAAACTTTGGTCAAACTTGGTCAACCTTGTTTAACCAAAGCTTCAATTGGCTTAAAGTTGCGATTATCTTTCTTCTAATAGGTTAAAAATTATATTTTGACCTTTATAAACCTTCTATTTGTTGAAAAAAGGGTAGATTTCCATTCTAATCGGTTTTTGGACCTTTATACTAATCTATTAAACTTTTGGTCAAACTTGGTCAACCTTGTTTGACCAAAGCTTCCATTGGCTTAAAGATGCGATTATCTTTCTTCTAGTGGGTTAAAAACTATATTTAGACCTTTATAAATCTTCTATTTGTTCAAAAAAGGGTAGATTTCCATTAAAATCGGTTTTTGGACCTTTATACTAATCTATTAAACTTTGGTCAAACTTGGTTAACCTTGTTTGACCAAAGCTTCCATTGGCTTAAAGATGCGATTATCTTTCTTCTAGAGGGTTAAAAACTATATTTAGACATTTATAAACTTTCTATTTGTTCAAAAAAGGGTAGATTTCCATTTTAATTGGTTTTTCAACCTTTATTCTAATCTGTTAAACTTTGGTCAAACTTGGTCAACCTTGTTTAACCAAAGCTTCAATTGGCTTAAAGTTGCGATTATCTTTCTTCTAATAGGTTAAAAATTATATTTTGACCTTTATAAACCTTCTATTTGTTGAAAAAAGGGTAGATTTCCATTCTAATCGGTTTTTGGACCTTTATACTAATCTATTAAACTTTGGTCAAACTTGGTCAACCTTGTTTGGCCAAAGCTTCCATTGGCTTAAAGATGCGATTATCTTTCTTCTAGTGGGTTAAAAACTATATTTAGACCTTTATAAATCTTCTATTTGTTCAAAAAAGGGTAGATTTCCATTAAAATCGGTTTTTGGACCTTTATACTAATCTATTAAACTTTGGTCAAACTTGGTTAACCTTGTTTGACCAAAGCTTCCATTGGCTTAAAGAAGCGATTATCTTTCTTCTAGAGGGTTAAAAACTATATTTAGACATTTATAAACTTTCTATTTGTTCAAAAAAGGGTAGATTTCCATTTTAATCGGTTTTTCAACCTTTATTCTAATCTGTTAAACTTTGGTCAAACTTGGTCAACCTTGTTTAACCAAAGCTTCAATTGGCTTAAAGTTGCGATTATCTTTCTTCTAATAGGTTAAAAATTATATTTTGACCTTTATAAACCTTCTATTTGTTCCAAAAAGGGTAGATTTCCATTCTAATCGGGTTTTGGACCTTTATACTAATCTATTAAACTTTGGTCAAACTTGGTCAACCTTGTTTGACAAAGCATCCATTTGCTTAAAGATGCGATTATCTTTTTCCTAGTGGATTAAAAACTATATTTAGAACTTTATAAACCTTCTATTTTTTGAAAAAAGGGTAGATTTCCATTGTAATCGGTTTTTTGGACCTTTATTCTAATCTATTAAACTTTGGTCAAACTTGGTCAACCTTGTTTGACCAAAGCTTCCATTGGCTTAAAGATGCGATTATCTTTCTTCTAGTGGGTTAAAAACTATATTTAGACCTTTATAAAGCTTCTATTTGTTCAAAAAAGGGTAGATTTCCATTAAAATCGGTTTTTGGACCTTTATACTAATCTATTAAACTTTGGTCAAACTTGGTTAACCTTGTTTGACCAAAGCTTCCATTGGCTTAAAGATGCGATTATCTTTCTTCTAGTGGGTTAAAAACTATATTTAGACCTTTATAAACTTTCTATTTGTTCAAAAAAGGGTAGATTTCCATTGTAATCGATTTTTGAACCTTTATTCTAATCTATTAAACTTTGGTCAAACTTGGCCAACCTTGTTTAACCAAAGCTTCAATTGGCTTAAAGTTGCGATTATCTTTCTTCTAATAGGTTAAAAATTATATTTTGACCTTTATAAACTTTCTATTTGTTGAAAAAAGGGTAGATTTCCATTCTAATCGGTTTTTGGACCTTTATACTAATCTATTAAACTTTGGTCAAACTTGGTCAACCTTGTTTGACCAAAGCTTCCATTGGCTTAAAGATGCGATTATCTTTCTTTTAGTGGGTTAAAAACTATATTTAGACCTTTATAAAGCTTCTATTTGTTCAAAAAAGGGTAGATTTCCATTAAAATCGGTTTTTGGACCTTTATACTAATCTATTAAACTTTGGTCAAACTTGGTCAACCTTGTTTGACAAAGCATCCATTTGCTTAAAGATGCGATTATCTTTTTCCTAGTGGATTAAAAACTATATTTAGAACTTTCTAAACCTTCTATTTTTTGAAAAAAGGGTAGATTTCCATTGCAATTGGTTTTTTGGACCTTTATTCTAATCTATTAAACTTTGGTCAAACTTGGTCAACCTTGTTTGACCAAAGCATCCATTGGCTTAAAGATGCGATTATCTTTCTTCTAGTGGGTTTAAAACTATATTTAGAACTTTATAAAGCTTCTATTTGTTCAAAAAAGGGTAGATTTCCATTAAAATCGGTTTTTGGACCTTTATACTAATCTATTAAACTTTGGTCAAACTTGGTCAACCTTGTTTAACCAAAGCTTCAATTGGCTTAAAGTTGCGATTATCTTTCTTCTAATAGGTTAAAAATTATATTTTGACCTTTATAAACCTTCTATTTGTTGAAAAAAGGGTAGATTTCCATTCTAATCGGTTTTTGGACCTTTATACTAATCTATTAAACTTTGGTCAAACTTGGTCAACCTTGTTTGACCAAAGCTTCCATTGGCTTAAAGATGCGATTATCTTTCTTCTAGTGGGTTAAAAACTATATTTAGACCTTTATAAATCTTCTATTTGTTCAAAAAAGGGTAGATTTCCATTAAAATCGGTTTTTGGACCTTTATACTAATCTATTAAACTTTGGTCAAACTTGGTTAACCTTGTTTGACCAAAGCTTCCATTGGCTTAAAGATGCGATTATCTTTCTTCTAGAGGGTTAAAAACTATATTTAGACATTTATAAACTTTCTATTTGTTCAAAAAAGGGTAGATTTCCATTTTAATTGGTTTTTCAACCTTTATTCTAATCTGTTAAACTTTGGTCAAACTTGGTCAACCTTGTTTAACCAAAGCTTCAATTGGCTTAAAGTTGCGATTATCTTTCTTCTAATAGGTTAAAAATTATATTTTGACCTTTATAAACCTTCTATTTGTTCAAAAAAGGGTAGATTTCCATTCTAATCGGGTTTTGGACCTTTATACTAATCTATTAAACTTTGGTCAAACTTGGTCAACCTTGTTTGACAAAGCATCCATTTGCTTAAAGATGCGATTATCTTTTTCCTAGTGGATTAAAAACTATATTTAGAACTTTATAAACCTTCTATTTTTTGAAAAAAGGGTAGATTTCCATTGTAATCGGTTTTTGGGACCTTTATTCTAATCTATTAAACTTTGGTCAAACTTGGTCAACCTTGTTTGACCAAAGCTTCCATTGGCTTAAAGATGCGATTATCTTTCTTCTAGTGGGTTAAAAACTATATTTAGACCTTTATAAAGCTTCTATTTGTTCAAAAAAGGGTAGATTTCCATTAAAATCGGTTTTTGGACCTTTATACTAATCTATTAAACTTTGGTCAAACTTGGTTAACCTTGTGTGACCAAAGCTTCCATTGGCTTAAAGATGCGATTATCTTTCTTCTAGTGGGTTAAAAACTATATTTAGACCTTTATAAACTTTCTATTTGTTCAAAAAAGGGTAGATTTCCATTGTAATCGATTTTTGAACCTTTATTCTAATCTATTAAACTTTGGTCAAACTTGGCCAACCTTGTTTAACCAAAGCTTCAATTGGCTTAAAGTTGCGATTATCTTTCTTCTAATAGGTTAAAAATTATATTTTGACCTTTATAAACTTTCTATTTGTTGAAAAAAGGGTAGATTTCCATTCTAATCGGTTTTTGGACCTTTATACTAATCTATTAAACTTTGGTCAAACTTGGTCAACCTTGTTTAACCAAAGCTTCCATTGGCTTAAAGATGCGATTATCTTTCTTTTAGTGGGTTAAAAACTATATTTAGACCTTTATAAAGCTTCTATTTGTTCAAAAAAGGGTAGATTTCCATTAAAATCGGTTTTTGGACCTTTATACTAATCTATTAAACTTTGGTCAAACTTGGTCAACCTTGTTTGACAAAGCATCCATTTGCTTAAAGATGCGATTATCTTTTTCCTAGTGGATTAAAAACTATATTTAGAACTTTATAAACCTTCTATTTTTTGAAAAAAGGGTAGATTTCCATTGCAATCGGTTTTTTGGACCTTTATTCTAATCTATTAAACTTTGGTCAAACTTGGTCAACCTTGTTTGACCAAAGCTTCCATTGGCTTAAAGATGCGATTATCTTTCTTCTAGTGGGTTAAAAACTATATTTAGACCTTTATAAAGCTTCTATTTGTTCAAAAAAGGGTAGATTTCCATTAAAATCGGTTTTTGGACCTTTATACTAATCTATTAAACTTTGGTCAAACTTGGTTAACCTTGTTTGACCAAAGCTTCCATTGGCTTAAAGATGCGATTATCTTTCTTCTAGAGGGTTAAAAACTATATTTAGACATTTATAAACTTTCTATTTGTTCAAAAAAGGGTAGATTTCCATTTTAATCGGTTTTTCAACCTTTATTCTAATCTGTTAAACTTTGGTCAAACTTGGTCAACCTTGTTTAACCAAAGCTTCAATTGGCTTAAAGTTGCGATTATCTTTCTTCTAATAGGTTAAAAATTATATTTTGACCTTTATAAACCTTCTATTTGTTCAAAAATGGGTAGATTTCCATTCTAATCGGGTTTTGGATCTTTATACTAATCTATTAAACTTTGGTCAAACTTGGTCAACCTTGTTTGACAAAGCATCCATTTGCTTAAAGATGCGATTATCTTTTTCCTAGTGGATTAAAAACTATATTTAGAACTTTATAAACCTTCTATTTTTTGTAAAAAGGGTAGATTTCCATTGTAATCGGTTTTTTGGACCTTTATTCTAATCTATTAAACTTTGGTCAAACTTGGTCAACCTTGTTTGACCAAAGCTTCCATTGGCTTAAAGATGCGGTTATCTTTCTTCTAGTGGGTTAAAAACTATATTTAGACCTTTATAAAGCTTCTATTTGTTGAAAAAAGGGTAGATTTCCATTAAAATCGGTTTTTGGACCTTTATACTAATCTATTAAACTTTGGACAAACTTGGTTAACCTTGTTTGACCAAAGCTTCCATTGGCTAAAAGATGCGATTATCTTTCTTCTAGTGGGTTAAAAACTATATTTAGACCTTTATAAAGCTTCTATTTGTTCAAAAAAGGGTAGATTTCCATTAAAATCGGTTTTTGGACCTTTATACTAATCTATTAAACTTTGGTCAAACTTGGCTAACCTTGTTTAACCAAAGCTTCAATTGGCTTAAAGTTGCGATTATCTTTCTTCTAATAGGTTAAAAATTATATTTTGACCTTTATAAACTTTCTATTTGTTGAAAAAAGGGTAGATTTCCATTCTAATCGGTTTTTGGACCTTTATACTAATCTATTAAACTTTGGTCAAACTTGGTCAACCTTGTTTGACCAAAGCTTCCATTGGCTTAAAGATGCGATTATCTTTCTTTTAGTGGGTTAAAAACTATATTTAGACCTTTATAAAGCTTCTATTTGTTCAAAAAAGGGTAGATTTCCATTAAAATCGGTTTTTGAACCTTTATACTAATCTATTAAACTTTGGTCAAACTTGGTCAACCTTGTTTGACAAAGCATCCATTTGCTTAAAGATGCGATTATCTTTTTCCTAGTGGATTAAAAACTATATTTAGAACTTCATAAACCTTCTATTTTTTGAAAAAAGGGTAGATTTCCATTGCAATCGGTTTTTTGGACCTTTATTCTAATCTATTAAACTTTGGTCAAACTTGGTCAACCTTGTTTGACCAAAGCTTCCATTGGCTTAAAGATGCGATTATCTTTCTTCTTGTGGGTTAAAAACTATATTTAGACCTTTATAAAGCTTCTATTTGTTCAAAAAAGGGTAGATTTCCATTAAAATCGGTTTTTGGACCTTTATACTAATCTATTAAACTTTGGTCAAACTTGGTTAACCTTGTTTGACCAAAGCTTCCATTGGCTTAAAGATGCGATTATCTTTCTTCTAGAGGGTTAAAAACTATATTTGGACATTTATAAACTTTCTATTTGTTCAAAAAAGGGTAGATTTCCATTTTAATCGGTTTTTCAACCTTTAGTCTAATCTGTTAAACTTTGGTCAAACTTGGTCAACCTTGTTTAACCAAAGCTTCAATTGGCTTAAAGTTGCGATTATCTTTCTTCTAATAGGTTAAAAATTATATTTTGACCTTTATAAACCTTCTATTTGTTCAAAAATGGGTAGATTTCCATTCTAATCGGGTTTTGGACCTTTATACTAATCTATTAAACTTTGGTCAAACTTGGTCAACCTTGTTTGACAAAGCATCCATTTGTTTAAAGATGCGATTATCTTTTTCCTAGTGGATTAAAAACTATATTTAGAACTTTATAAACCTTCTATTTTTTGTAAAAAGGGTAGATTTCCATTGTAATCGGTTTTTTGGACCTTTATTCTAATCTATTAAACTTTGGTCAAACTTGGTCAACCTTGTTTGACCAAAGCTTCCATTGGCTTAAAGATGCGATTATCTTTCTTCTAGTGGGTTAAAAACTATATTTAGACCTTTATAAAGCTTCTATTTGTTGAAAAAAGGGTAGATTTCCATTAAAATCGGTTTTTGGACCTTTATACTAATCTATTAAACTTTGGACAAACTTGGTTAACCTTGTTTGACCAAAGCTTCCATTGGCTAAAAGATACGATTATCTTTCTTCTAGTGGGTTAAAAACTATATTTAGACCTTTATAAAGCTTCTATTTGTTCAAAAAAGGGTAGATTTCCATTAAAATCGGTTTTTGGACCTTTATACTAATCTATTAAACTTTGGTCAAACTTGGCTAACCTTGTTTAACCAAAGCTTCAATTGGCTTAAAGTTGCGATTATCTTTCTTCTAATAGGTTAAAAATTATATTTTTGACCTTTATAAACTTTCTATTTGTTGAAAAAAGGGTAGATTTCCATTCTAATCGGTTTTTGGACCTTTATACTAATCTATTAAACTTTGGTCAAACTTGGTCAACCTTGTTTGACCAAAGCTTCCATTGGCTTAAAGATGTGATTATCTTTCTTTTAGTGGGTTAAAAACTATATTTAGACCTTTATAAAGCTTCTATTTGTTCAAAAAAGGGTAGATTTCCATTAAAATCGGTTTTTGAACCTTTATACTAATCTATTAAACTTTGGTCAAACTTGGTCAACCTTGTTTGACAAAGCATCCATTTGCTTAAAGATGCGATTATCTTTTTCCTAGTGGATTAAAAACTATATTTAGAACTTCATAAACCTTCTATTTTTTGAAAAAAGGGTAGATTTCCATTGCAATCGGTTTTTTGGACCTTTATTCTAATCTATTAAACTTTGGTCAAACTTGGTCAACCTTGTTTGACCAAAGCTTCCATTGGCTTAAAGATGCGATTATCTTTCTTCTAGTGGGTTAAAAACTATATTTAGACCTTTATAAAGCTTCTATTTGTTCAAAAAAGGGTAGATTTCCATTAAAATCGGTTTTTGGACCTTTATACTAATCTATTAAACTTTGGTCAAACTTGGTTAACCTTGTTTGACCAAAGCTTCCATTGGCTTAAAGATGCGATTATCTTTCTTCTAGAGGGTTAAAAACTATATTTGGACATTTATAAACTTTCTATTTGTTCAAAAAAGGGTAGATTTCCATTTTAATCGGTTTTTCAACCTTTATTCTAATCTGTTAAACTTTGGTCAAACTTGGTCAACCTTGTTTAACCAAAGCTTCAATTGGCTTAAAGTTGCGATTATCTTTCTTCTAATAGGTTAAAAATTATATTTTGACCTTTATAAACCTTCTATTTGTTCAAAAAAGGGTAGATTTCCATTCTAATCGGGTTTTGGACCTTTATACTAATCTATTAAACTTTGGTCAAACTTGGTCAACCTTGTTTGACAAACCATCCATTTGCTTAAAGATGCGATTATCTTTTTCCTAGTGGATTAAAAACTATATTTAGAACTTTATAAACCTTCTATTTTTTGAAAAAAGGGTAGATTTCCATTGTAATCGGTTTTTTGGACCTTTATTCTAATCTATTAAACTTTGGTCAAACTTGGTCAACCTTGTTTGACCAAAGCTTCCATTGGCTTAAAGATGCGATTTTCTTTCTTCTAGTGGGTTAAAAACTATATTTAGACCTTTATAAACTTTCTATTTGTTCAAAAAAGGGTAGATTTCCATTGTAATCGATTTTTGAACCTTTATTCTAATCTATTAAACTTTGGTCAAACTTGGCCAACCTTGTTTAACCAAAGCTTCAATTGGCTTAAAGTTGCGATTATCTTTCTTCTAATAGGTTAAAAATTATATTTTGACCTTTATAAACCTTCTATTTGTTGAAAAAAGGGTAGATTTCCATTCTAATCGGTTTTTGGACCTTTATACTAATCTATTAAACTTTGGTCAAACTTGGTCAACCTTGTTTGACCAAAGCTTCCATTGGCTTAAAGATGCGATTATCTTTCTTTTAGTGGGTTAAAAACTATATTTAGACCTTTATAAAGCTTCTATTTGTTCAAAAAAGGGTAGATTTCCATTAAAATCGGTTTTTGGACCTTTATACTAATCTATTAAACTTTGGTCAAACTTGGTCAACCTTGTTTGACAAAGCATCCATTTGCTTAAAGATGCGATTATCTTTTTCCTAGTGGATTAAAAACTATATTTAGAACTTCATAAACCTTCTATTTTTTGAAAAAAGGGTAGATTTCCATTGCAATCGGTTTTTTGGACCTTTATTCTAATCTATTAAACTTTGGTCAAACTTGGTCAACCTTGTTTGACCAAAGCTTCCATTGGCTTAAAGATGCGATTATCTTTCTTCTAGTGGGTTAAAAACTATATTTAGACCTTTATAAAGCTTCTATTTGTTCAAAAAAGGGTAGATTTCCATTAAAATCGATTTTTGGACCTTTATACTAATCTATTAAACTTTGGTCAAACTTGGTTAACCTTGTTTGACCAAAGCTTCCATTGGCTTAAAGATGCGATTATCTTTCTTCTAGAGGGTTAAAAACTATATTTGGACATTTATAAACTTTCTATTTGTTCAAAAAAGGGTAGATTTCCATTTTAATCGGTTTTTCAACCTTTATTCTAATCTGTTAAACTTTGGTCAAACTTGGTCAACCTTGTTTAACCAAAGCTTCAATTGGCTTAAAGTTGCGATTATCTTTCTTCTAATAGGTTAAAAATTATATTTTGACCTTTATAAACCTTCTATTTGTTCAAAAAAGGGTAGATTTCCATTCTAATCGGGTTTTGGACCTTTATACTAATCTATTAAACTTTGGTCAAACTTGGTCAACCTTGTTTGACAAAGCATCCATTTGCTTAAAGATGCGATTATCTTTTTCCTAGTGGATTAAAAACTATATTTAGAACTTTATAAACCTTCTATTTTTTGAAAAAAGGGTAGATTTCCATTGTAATCGGTTTTTTGGACCTTTATTCTAATCTATTAGACTTTGGTCAAACTTGGTCAACCTTGTTTGACCAAAGCTTCCATTGGCTTAAAGATGCGATTATCTTTCTTCTAGTGGGTTAAAAACTATATTTAGACCTTTATAAACTTTCTATTTGTTCAAAAAAGGGTAGATTTCCATTGTAATCGATTTTTGAACCTTTATTCTAATCTATTAAACTTTGGTCAAACTTGGCCAACCTTGTTTAACCAAAGCTTCAATTGGCTTAAAGTTGCGATTATCTTTCTTCTAATAGGTTAAAAATTATATTTTGACCTTTATAAACCTTCTATTTGTTGAAAAAAGGGTAGATTTCCATTCTAATCGGTTTTTGGACCTTTATACTAATCTATTAAACTTTGGTCAAACTTGGTCAACCTTGTTTGACCAAAGCTTCCATTGGCTTAAAGATGCGATTATCTTTCTTCTAGTGGGTTAAAAACTATATTTAGACCTTTATAAAGCTTCTATTTGTTCAAAAAAGGGTAGATTTCCATTAAAATCGGTTTTTTGACCTTTATACTAATCTATTAAACTTTGGTCAAACTTGGTCAACCTTGTTTGACAAAGCATCCATTTGCTTAAAGATGCGATTATCTTTTTCCTAGTGGATTAAAAACTATATTTAGAACTTTATAAACCTTCTATTTTTTGAAAAAAGGGTAGATTTCCATTGTAATCGGTTTTTTGGACCTTTATTCTAATCTATTAAACTTTGGTCAAACTTGGTCAACCTTGTTTGACCAAAGCTTCCATTGGCTTAAAGATGCGATTATCTTTCTTCTAGTGGGTTAAAAACTATATTTAGACCTTTATAAACTTTCTATTTGTTCAAAAAAGGGTAGATTTCCATTGTAATCGATTTTTGAACCTTTATTCTAATCTATTAAACTTTGGTCAAACTTGGCCAACCTTGTTTAACCAAAGCTTCAATTGGCTTAAAGTTGCGATTATCTTTCTTCTAATAGGTTAAAAATTATATTTTGACCTTTATAAACCTTCTATTTGTTGAAAAAAGGGTAGATTTCCATTCTAATCGGTTTTTGGACCTTTATACTAATCTATTAAACTTTGGTCAAACTTGGTCAACCTTGTTTGACCAAAGCTTCCATTGGCTTAAAGATGCGATTATCTTTCTTCTAGTGGGTTAAAAACTATATTTAGACCTTTATAAAGCTTCTATTTGTTCAAAAAAGGGTAGATTTCCATTAAAATCGGTTTTTGGACCTTTATACTAATCTATTAAACTTTGGTCAAACTTGGTTAACCTTGTTTGACCAAAGCTTCCATTGGCTTAAAGATGCGATTATCTTTCTTCTAGAGGGTTAAAAACTATATTTAGACATTTATAAACTTTCTATTTGTTCAAAAAAGAGTAGATTTCCATTTTAATCGGTTTTTCAACCTTTATTCTAATCTGTTAAACTTTGGTCAATCTTGGTCAACCTTGTTTAACCAAAGCTTCAATTGGCTTAAAGTTGCGATTATCTTTCTTCTAATAGGTTAAAAATTATATTTTGACCTTTATAAACCTTCTATTTGTTCAAAAAAGGGTAGATTTCCATTCTAATCGGGTTTTGGACCTTTATACTAATCTATTAAACTTTGGTCAAACTTGGTCAACCTTGTTTGACAAAGCATCCATTGGCTTAAAGATGCGATTATCTTTTTCCTAGTGGATTAAAAACTATATTTAGAACTTTATAAACCTTCTATTTTTTGAAAAAAGGGTAGATTTCCATTGTAATCGGTTTTTTGGACCTTTATTCTAATCTATTAAACTTTGGTCAAACTTGGTCAACCTTGTTTGACCAAAGCTTCCATTGGCTTAAAGATGCGATTATCTTTCTTCTAGTGGGTTAAAAACTATATTTAGACCTTTATAAAGCTTCTATTTGTTCAAAAAAGGGTAGATTTCCATTAAAATCGGTTTTTGGACCTTTATACTAATCTATTAAACTTTGGTCAAACTTGGTTAACCTTGTTTGACCAAAGCTTCCATTGGCTTAAAGATGCGATTATCTTTCTTCTAGTGGGTTAAAAACTATATTTAGACCTTTATAAACTTTCTATTTGTTCAAAAAAGGGTAGATTTCCATTGTAATCGATTTTTGAACCTTTATTCTAATCTATTAAACTTTGGTCAAACTTGGCCAACCTTGTTTAACCAAAGCTTCAATTGGCTTAAAGTTGCGATTATCTTTCTTCTAATAGGTTAAAAATTATATTTTGACCTTTATAAACCTTCTATTTGTTGAAAAAAGGGTAGATTTCCATTCTAATCGGTTTTTGGACCTTTATACTAATCTATTAAACTTTGGTCAAACTTGGTCAACCTTGTTTGACCAAAGCTTCCATTGGCTTAAAGATGCGATTATCTTTCTTCTAGTGGGTTAAAAACTATATTTAGACCTTTATAAAGCTTCTATTTGTTCAAAAAAGGGTAGATTTCCATTAAAATCGGTTTTTTGACCTTTATACTAATCTATTAAACTTTGATCAAACTTGGTCAACCTTGTTTGACAAAGCATCCATTTGCTTAAAGATGCGATTATCTTTTTCCTAGTGGATTAAAAACTATATTTAGAACTTTATAAACCTTCTATTTTTTGAAAAAAGGGTAGATTTCCATTGTAATCGGTTTTTTGGACCTTTATTCTAATCTATTAAACTTTGGTCAAACTTGGTCAACCTTGTTTGACCAAAGCTTCCATTGGCTTAAAGATGCGATTATCTTTCTTCTAGTGGGTTAAAAACTATATTTAGACCTTTATAAACTTTCTATTTGTTCAAAAAAGGGTAGATTTCCATTGTAATCGATTTTTGAACCTTTATTCTAATCTATTAAACTTTGGTCAAACTTGGCCAACCTTGTTTAACCAAAGCTTCAATTGGCTTAAAGTTGCGATTATCTTTCTTCTAATAGGTTAAAAATTATATTTTGACCTTTATAAAGCTTCTATTTGTTGAAAAAATGGTAGATTTCCATTCTAATCGGTTTTTGGACCTTTATACTAATCTATTAAACTTTGGTCAAACTTGGTCAACCTTGTTTGACCAAAGCTTCCATTGGCTTAAAGATGCGATTATCTTTCTTCTAGTGGGTTAAAAACTATATTTAGACCTTTATAAAGCTTCTATTTGTTCAAAAAAGGGTAGATTTCCATTAAAATCGGTTTTTGGACCTTTATACTAATCTATTAAACTTTGGTCAAACTTGGTTAACCTTGTTTGACCAAAGCTTCCATTGGCTTAAAGATGCGATTATCTTTCTTCTAGAGGGTTAAAAACTATATTTAGACATTTATAAACTTTCTATTTGTTCAAAAAAGAGTAGATTTCCATTTTAATCGGTTTTTCAACCTTTATTCTAATCTGTTAAACTTTGGTCAATCTTGGTCAACCTTGTTTAACCAAAGCTTAAATTGGCTTAAAGTTGCGATTATCTTTCTTCTAATAGGTTAAAAATTATATTTTGACCTTTATAAACCTTCTATTTGTTCAAAAAAGTGTAGATTTCCATTCTAATCGGGTTTTGGACCTTTATACTAATCTATTAAACTTTGGTCAAACTTGGTCAACCTTGTTTGACAAAGCATCCATTGGCTTAAAGATGCGATTATCTTTTTCCTAGTGGATTAAAAACTATATTTAGAACTTTATAAACCTTCTATTTTTTGAAAAAAGGGTAGATTTCCATTGTAATCGGTTTTTTGGACCTTTATTCTAATCTATTAAACTTTGGTCAAACTTGGTCAACCTTGTTTGACCAAAGCTTCCATTGGCTTAAAGATGCGATTATCTTTCTTCTAGTGGGTTAAAAACTATATTTAGACCTTTATAAAGCTTCTATTTGTTCAAAAAAGGGTAGATTTCCATTAAAATCGGTTTTTGGACCTTTATACTAATCTATTAAACTTTGGTCAAACTTGGTTAACCTTGTTTGACCAAAGCTTCCATTGGCTTAAAGATGCGATTATCTTTCTTCTAGTGGGTTAAAAACTATATTTAGACCTTTATAAACTTTCTATTTGTTCAAAAAAGGGTAGATTTCCATTGTAATCGATTTTTGAACCTTTATTCTAATCTATTAAACTTTGGTCAAACTTGGCCAACCTTGTTTAACCAAAGCTTCAATTGGCTTAAAGTTGCGATTATCTTTCTTCTAATAGGTTAAAAATTATATTTTGACCTTTATAAACCTTCTATTTGTTGAAAAAAGGGTAGATTTCCATTTTAATCGGTTTTTGGACCTTTATACTAATCTATTAAACTTTGGTCAAACTTGGTCAACCTTGTTTGACCAAAGCTTCCATTGGCTTAAAGATGCGATTATCTTTCTTCTAGTGGGTTAAAAACTATATTTAGACCTTTATAAAGCTTCTATTTGTTCAAAAAAGGGTAGATTTCCATTAAAATCGGTTTGTGGACCTTTATACTAATCTATTAAACTTTGGTCAAACTTGGTTAACCTTGTTTGACCAAAGCTTCCATTGGCTTAAAGATGCGATTATCTTTCTTCTAGAGGGTTAAAAACTATATTTAGACATTTATAAACTTTCTATTTGTTCAAAAAAGAGTAGATTTCCATTTTAATTGGTTTTTCAACCTTTATTCTAATCTGTTAAACTTTGGTCAATCTTGGTCAACCTTGTTTAACCAAAGCTTCAATTGGCTTAAAGTTGCGATTATCTTTCTTCTAATAGGTTAAAAATTATATTTTGACCTTTATAAACCTTCTATTTGTTCAAAAAACGGTAGATTTCCATTCTAATCGGGTTTTGGACCTTTATACTAATCTATTAAACTTTGGTCAAACTTGGTCAACCTTGTTTGACAAAGCATCCATTGGCTTAAAGATGCGATTATCTTTTTCCTAGTGGATTAAAAACTATATTTAGAACTTTATAGACCTTCTATTTTTTGAAAAAAGGGTAGATTTCCATTGTAATCGGTTTTTTGGACCTTTATTCTAATCTATTAAACTTTGGTCAAACTTGGTCAACCTTGTTTGACCAAAGCTTCCATTGGCTTAAAGATGCGATTATCTTTCTTCTAGTGGGTTAAAAACTATATTTAGACCTTTATAAAGCTTCTATTTGTTCAAAAAAGGGTAGATTTCCATTAAAATCGGTTTTTGGACCTTTATACTAATCTATTAAACTTTGGTCAAACTTGGTTAACCTTGTTTGACCAAAGCTTCCATTGGCTTAAAGATGCGATTATCTTTCTTCTAGTGGGTTAAAAACTATATTTAGACCTTTATAAACTTTCTATTTGTTCAAAAAAGGGTAGATTTCCATTGTAATCGATTTTTGAACCTTTATTCTAATCTATTAAACTTTGGTCAAACTTGGCCAACCTTGTTTGACCAAAGCTTCCATTGGCTTAAAGATGCGATTATCTTTCTTCTAGTGGGTTAAAAACTATATTTAGACCTTTATAAAGCTTCTATTTGTTCAAAAAAGGGTAGATTTCCATTAAAATCGGTTTTTGGACCTTTATACTAATCTATTAAACTTTGGTCAAACTTGGTTAACCTTGTTTGACCAAAGCTTCCATTGGCTTAAAGATGCGATTATCTTTCTTCTAGTGGGTTAAAAACTATATTTAGACCTTTATAAACTTTCTATTTGTTCAAAAAAGGGTAGATTTCCATTGTAATCGATTTTTGAACCTTTATTCTAATCTATTAAACTTTGGTCAAACTTGGCTAACCTTGTTTAACCAAAGCTTCAATTGGCTTAAAGTTGCGATTATCTTTCTTCTAATAGGTTAAAAATTATATTTTGACGTTTATAAACTTTCTATTTGTTGAAAAAAGGGTAGATTTCCATTCTAATCGGTTTTTGGACCTTTATACTAATCTATTAAACTTTGGTCAAACTTGGTCAACCTTGTTTGACCAAAGCTTCCATTGGCTTAAAGATGCGATTATCTTTCTTTTAGTGGGTTAAAAACTATATTTAGACCTTTATAAAGCTTCTATTTGTTCAAAAAAGGGTAGATTTCCATTAAAATCGGTTTTTGGACCTTTCTACTAATCTATTAAACTTTGGTCAAACTTGGTCAACCTTGTTTGACAAAGCATCCATTTGCTTAAAGATGCGATTATCTTTTTCCTAGTGGATTAAAAACTATATTTAGAACTTCATAAACCTTCTATTTTTTGAAAAAAGGGTAGATTTCCATTGCAATCGGTTTTTTGGACCTTTATTCTAATCTATTAAACTTTGGTCAAACTTGGTCAACCTTGTTTGACCAAAGCTTCCATTGGCTTAAAGATGCGATTATCTTTCTTCTAGTGGGTTAAAAACTATATTTAGACCTTTATAAAGCTTCTATTTGTTCAAAAAAGGGTAGATTTGCATTAAAATCGGTTTTTGGACCTTTATACTAATCTATTAAACTTTGGTCAAACTTGGTTAACCTTGTTTGACCAAAGCTTCCATTGGCTTAAAGATGCGATTATCTTTCTTCTAGAGGGTTAAAAACTATATTTGGACATTTATAAACTTTCTATTTGTTCAAAAAAGGGTAGATTTCCATTTTAATCGGTTTTTCAACCTTTATTCTAATCTGTTAAACTTTGGTCAATCTTGGTCAACCTTGTTTAACCAAAGCTTCAATTGGCTTAAAGTTGCGATTATCTTTCTTCTAATAGGTTAAAAATTATATTTTGACCTTTATAAACCTTCTATTTGTTCAAAAAACGGTAGATTTCCATTCTAATCGGGTTTTGGACCTTTATACTAATCTATTAAACTTTGGTCAAACTTGGTCAACCTTGTTTGACAAAGCATCCATTGGCTTAAAGATGCGATTATCTTTTTCCTAGTGGATTAAAAACTATATTTAGAACTTTATAGACCTTCTATTTTTTGAAAAAAGGGTAGATTTCCATTGTAATCGGTTTTTTGGACCTTTATTCTAATCTATTAAACTTTGGTCAAACTTGGTCAACCTTGTTTGACCAAAGCTTCCATTGGCTTAAAGATGCGATTATCTTTCTTCTAGTGGGTTAAAAACTATATTTAGACCTTTATAAAGCTTCTATTTGTTCAAAAAAGGGTAGATTTCCATTAAAATCGGTTTTTGGACCTTTATACTAATCTATTAAACTTTGGTCAAACTTGGTTAACCTTGTTTGACCAAAGCTTCCATTGGCTTAAAGATGCGATTATCTTTCTTCTAGTGGGTTAAAAACTATATTTAGACCTTTATAAACTTTCTATTTGTTCAAAAAAGGGTAGATTTCCATTGTAATCGATTTTTGAACCTTTATTCTAATCTATTAAACTTTGGTCAAACTTGGCCAACCTTGTTTGACCAAAGCTTCCATTGGCTTAAAGATGCGATTATCTTTCTTCTAGTGGGTTAAAAACTATATTTAGACCTTTATAAAGCTTCTATTTGTTCAAAAAAGGGTAGATTTCCATTAAAATCGGTTTTTGGACCTTTATACTAATCTATTAAACTTTGGTCAAACTTGGTTAACCTTGTTTGACCAAAGCTTCCATTGGCTTAAAGATGCGATTATCTTTCTTCTAGTGGGTTAAAAACTATATTTAGACCTTTATAAACTTTCTATTTGTTCAAAAAAGGGTAGATTTCCATTGTAATCGATTTTTGAACCTTTATTCTAATCTATTAAACTTTGGTCAAACTTGGCTAACCTTGTTTAACCAAAGCTTCAATTGGCTTAAAGTTGCGATTATCTTTCTTCTAATAGGTTAAAAATTATATTTTGACGTTTATAAACTTTCTATTTGTTGAAAAAAGGGTAGATTTCCATTCTAATCGGTTTTTGGACCTTTATACTAATCTATTAAACTTTGGTCAAACTTGGTCAACCTTGTTTGACCAAAGCTTCCATTGGCTTAAAGATGCGATTATCTTTCTTTTAGTGGGTTAAAAACTATATTTAGACCTTTATAAAGCTTCTATTTGTTCAAAAAAGGGTAGATTTCCATTAAAATCGGTTTTTGGACCTTTATACTAATCTATTAAACTTTGGTCAAACTTGGTCAACCTTGTTTGACAAAGCATCCATTTGCTTAAAGATGCGATTATCTTTTTCCTAGTGGATTAAAAACTATATTTAGAACTTCATAAACCTTCTATTTTTTGAAAAAAGGGTAGATTTCCATTGCAATCGGTTTTTTGGACCTTTATTCTAATCTATTAAACTTTGGTCAAACTTGGTCAACCTTGTTTGACCAAAGCTTCCATTGGCTTAAAGATGCGATTATCTTTCTTCTAGTGGGTTAAAAACTATATTTAGACCTTTATAAAGCTTCTATTTGTTCAAAAAAGGGTAGATTTCCATTAAAATCGGTTTTTGGACCTTTATACTAATCTATTAAACTTTGGTCAAACTTGGTTAACCTTGTTTGACCAAAGCTTCCATTGGCTTAAAGATGCGATTATCTTTCTTCTAGAGGGTTAAAAACTATATTTGGACATTTATAAACTTTCTATTTGTTCAAAAAAGGGTAGATTTCCATTTTAATCGGTTTTTCAACCTTTATTCTAATCTGTTAAACTTTGGTCAAACTTGGTCAACCTTGTTTAACCAAAGCTTCAATTGGCTTAAAGTTGCGATTATCTTTCTTCTAATAGGTTAAAAATTATATTTTGACCTTTATAAACCTTCTATTTGTTCAAAAAAGGGTAGATTTCCATTCTAATCGGGTTTTGGACCTTTATACTAATCTATTAAACTTTGGTCAAACTTGGTCAACCTTGTTTGACAAAGCATCCATTTGCTTAAAGATGCGATTATCTTTTTCCTAGTGGATTAAAAACTATATTTAGAACTTCATAAACCTTCTATTTTTTGAAAAAAGGGTAGATTTCCATTGCAATCGGTTTTTTGGACCTTTATTCTAATCTATTAAACTTTGGTCAAACTTGGTCAACCTTGTTTGACCAAAGCTTCCATTGGCTTTAAGATGCGATTATCTTTCTTCTAGTGGGTTAAAAACTATATTTAGACCTTTATAAAGCTTCTATTTGTTCAAAAAAGGGTAGATTTCCATTAAAATCGGTTTTTGGACCTTTATACTAATCTATTAAACTTTGGTCAAACTTGGTTAACCTTGTTTGACCAAAGCTTCCATTGGCTTAAAGATGCGATTATCTTTCTTCTAGTGGGTTAAAAACTATATTTAGACCTTTATAAACTTTCTATTTGTTCAAAAAAGGGTAGATTTCCATTGTAATCGATTTTTGAACCATTATTGTAATCTATTAAACTTTGGTCAATCTTGGCCAACCTTGTTTAACCAAAGCTTCAATTGGCTTAAAGTTGCGATTATCTTTCTTCTAATAGGTTAAAAATTATATTTTGACCTTTATAAACCTTCTATTTGTTGAAAAAAGGGTAGATTTCCATTCTAATCGGTTTTTGGACCATTATACTAATCTATTAAACTTTGGTCAAACTTGGTCAACCTTATTTGACCAAAGCTTCCATTGGCTTAAAGATGCGATTATCTTTCTTCTAGTGGGTTAAAAACTATATTTAGACCTTTATAAAGTTTCTATTTGTTCAAAAAAGGGTAGATTTCCATTAAAATCGGTTTTTGGACCTTTATACTAATCTATTAAACTTTGGTCAAACTTGGTCAACCTTGTTTGACAAAGCATCCATTTGCTTAAAGATGCGATTATCTTTTTCCTAGTAGATTAAAAACTATATTTCGAACTTTATAAACCTTCTATTTTTTGAAAAAAGGGTAGATTTCCATTGTAATTGGTTTTTTGGACCTTTATTCTAATCTATTAAACTTTGGTCAAACTTGGTCAACCTTGTTTGACCAAAGCTTCCATTGGCTTAAAGATGCGATTATCTTTCTTCTAGTGGGTTAAAAACTATATTTAGACCTTTATAAAGCTTCTATTTGTTCAAAAAAGGGTAGATTTCCATTAAAATCGGTTTTTGGACCTTTATACTAATCTATTAAACTTTGGTCAAACTTGGTTAACCTTGTTTGACCAAAGCTTCCATTGGCTTAAAGATGCGATTATGTTTCTTCTAGAGGGTTAAAAACTATATTTGGACATTTATAAACTTTCTATTTGTTCAAAAAAGGGTAGATTTCCATTTTAATCGGTTTTTCAACCTTTATTCTAATCTGTTAAACTTTGGTCAAACTTGGTCAACCTTGTTTAACCAAAGCTTCAATTGGCTTAAAGTTGCGATTATCTTTCTTCTAATGGGTTAAAAATTATATTTTGACCTTTATAAACCTTCTATTTGTTCAAAAAAGGGTAGATTTCCATTTTAATCGGGTTTTGGACCTTTATACTAATCTATTAAACTTTGGTCAAACTTGGTCAACCTTGTTTGACCAAAGCTTCCATTGGCTTAAAGATGCGATTATCTTTTTCCTAGTGGATTAAAAACTATATTTAGAACTTTATAAACCTTCTATTTTTTGAAAAAAGGGTAGATTTCCATTGTAATCGGTTTTTTGGACCTTTATTCTAATCTATTAAACTTTGGTCAAACTTGGTCAACCTTGTTTGACCAAAGCTTCCATTGGCTTAAAGATGCGATTATCTTTCTTCTAGTGGGTTAAATACTATATTTAGACCTTTATAAAGCTTCTATTTGTTCAAAAAAGGGTAGATTTCCATTAAAATCGGTTTTTGGAACTTTATACTAATTTATTAAACTTTGGTCAAACTTGGTCAACCTTGTTTGACAAAGCATCCATTTGCTTAAAGATGCGATTATCTTTTTCCTAGTGGATTAAAAACTATATTTAGAACTTTATAAACCTTCTATTTTTTGAAAAAAGGGTAGATTTCCATTGTAATCGGTTTTTTGGACCTTTATTCTAATCTATTAAACTTTGGTCAAACTTGGTCAACCTTGTTTGACCAAAGCTTCCATTTGCTTAAAGATGCGATTATCTTTCTTCTAGTGGGTTAAAAACTATATTTAGACCTTTATAAAGCTTCTATTTGTTCAAAAAAGGGTAGATTTCCATTAAAATCGGTTTTTGGACCTTTATACTAATCTATTAAACTTTGGTCAAACTTGGTTAACCTTGTTTGACCAAAGCTTCCATTGGCTTAAAGATGCGATTATCTTTCTTCTAGTGGGTTAAAAACTATATTTAGACCTTTATAAACTTTCTATTTGTTCAAAAAAGGGTAGATTTCCATTGTAATCGATTTTTGAACCTTTATTCTAATCTATTAAACTTTGGTCAAACTTGGCCAACCTTGTTTAACCAAAGCTTCAACTGGCTTAAAGTTGCGATTGTCTTTCTTCTAATAGGTTAAAAATTATATTTTGACCTTTATAAACCTTCTATTTGTTGAAAAAAGGGTAGATTTCCATTCTAATCGGTTTTTGGACCTTTATACTAATCTATTAAACTTTGGTCAAACTTGGTCAACCTTGTTTGACCAAAGCTTCCATTGGCTTAAAGATGCGATTATCTTTCTTCTAGTGGGTTAAAAACTATATTTAGACCTTTATAAAGCTTCTATTTGTTCAAAAAAGGGTAGATTTCCATTAAAATCGGTTTTTGGACCTTTATACTAATCTATTAAACTTTGGTCAAACTTGGTCAACCTTGTTTGACCAAAGCTTCCATTGGCTTAAAGATGCGATTATCTTTTTCCTAGTGGATTAAAAACTATATTTAGAACTTTATAAACCTTCTATTTTTTGAAAAAAGGGTAGATTTCCATTGTAATCGGTTTTTTGGACCTTTATTCTAATCTATTAAACTTTGGTCAAACTTGGTCAACCTTGTTTGACCAAAGCTTCCATTGGCTTAAAGATGCGATTATCTTTCTTCTAGTGGGTTAAATACTATATTTAGACCTTTATAAAGCTTCTATTTGTTCAAAAAAGGGTAGATTTCCATTAAAATCGGTTTTTGGACCTTTATACTAATTTATTAAACTTTGGTCAAACTTGGTCAACCTTGTTTGACAAAGCATCCATTTGCTTAAAGATGCGATTATCTTTTTCCTAGTGGATTAAAAACTATATTTAGAACTTTATAAACCTTCTATTTTTTGAAAAAAGGGTAGATTTCCATTGTAATCGGTTTTTTGGACCTTTATTCTAATCTATTAAACTTTGGTCAAACTTGGTCAACCTTGTTTGACCAAAGCTTCCATTTGCTTAAAGATGCGATTATCTTTCTTCTAGTGGGTTAAAAACTATATTTAGACCTTTATAAAGCTTCTATTTGTTCAAAAAAGGGTTGATTTCCATTAAAATCGGTTTTTGGACCTTTATACTAATCTATTAAACTTTGGTCAAACTTGGTTAACCTTGTTTGACCAAAGCTTCCATTGGCTTAAAGATGCGATTATCTTTCTTCTAGTGGGTTAAAAACTATATTTAGACCTTTATAAACTTTCTATTTGTTCAAAAAAGGGTAGATTTCCATTGTAATCGATTTTTGAACCTTTATTCTAATCTATTAAACTTTGGTCAAACTTGGCCAACCTTGTTTAACCAAAGCTTCAACTGGCTTAAAGTTGCGATTGTCTTTCTTCTAATAGGTTAAAAATTATATTTTGACCTTTATAAACCTTCTATTTGTTGAAAAAATGGTAGATTTCCATTCTAATCGGTTTTTGGACCTTTATACTAATCTATTAAACTTTGGTCAAACTTGGTCAACCTTGTTTGACCAAAGCTTCCATTGGCTTAAAGATGCGATTATCTTTCTTCTAGTGGGTTAAAAACTATATTTAGACCTTTATAAAGCTTCTATTTGTTCAAAAAAGGGTAGATTTCCATTAAAATCGGTTTTTGGACCTTTATACTAATCTATTAAACTTTGGTCAAACTTGGTTAACCTTGTTTGACCAAAGCTTCCATTGGCTTAAAGATGCGATTATCTTTCTTCTAGAGGGTTAAAAACTATATTTAGACATTTATAAACTTTCTATTTGTTCAAAAAAGAAAAGATTTCCATTTTAATCGGTTTTTCAACCTTTATTCTAATCTGTTAAACTTTGGTCAAACTTGGTCAACCTTGTTTAACCAAAGCTTCAATTGGCTTAAAGTTGCGATTATCTTTCTTCTAATAGGTTAAAAATTATATTTTGACCTTTATAAACCTTCTATTTGTTCAAAAAAGGGTAGATTTCCATTCTAATCGGGTTTTGGACCTTTATACTAATCTATTAAACTTTGGTCAAACTTGGTCAACCTTGTTTGACAAAGCATCCATTGGCTTAAAGATGCGATTATCTTTTTCCTAGTGGATTAAAAACTATATTTAGAACTTTATAAACCTTCTATTTTTTGAAAAAAGGGTAGATTTCCATTGTAATCGGTTTTTTGGACCTTTATTCTAATCTATTAAACTTTGGTCAAACTTGGTCAACCTTGTTTGACCAAAGCTTCCATTGGCTTAAAGATGCGATTATCTTTCTTCTAGTGGGTTAAAAACTATATTTAGACCTTTATAAAGCTTCTATTTGTTCAAAAAAGGGTAGATTTCCATTAAAATCGGTTTTTGGACCTTTATACTAATCTATTAAACTTTGGTCAAACTTGGTTAACCTTGTTTGACCAAAGCTTCCATTGGCTTAAAGATGCGATTATCTTTCTTCTAGTGGGTTAAAAACTATATTTAGACCTTTATAAACTTTCTATTCGTTCAAAAAAGGGTAGATTTCCATTGTAATCGATTCTTGAACCTTTATTCTAATCTATTAAACTTTGGTCAAACTTGGCCAACCTTGTTTAACCAAAGCTTCAATTGGCTTAAAGTTGCGATTATCTTTCTTCTAATAGGTTAAAAATTATATTTTGACCTTTATAAACCTTCTATTTGTTGAAAAAAGGGTAGATTTCCATTCTAATCGGTTTTTGGACCTTTATACTAATCTATTAAACTTTGGTCAAACTTGGTCAACCTTTTTTGACCAAAGCTTCCATTGGCTTAAAGATGCGATTATCTTTCTTCTAGTGGGTTAAAAACTATATTTAGACCTTTATAAAGCTTCTATTTGTTCAAAAAAGGGTAGATTTCCATTAAAATCGGTTTTTGGACCTTTATACTAATCTATTAAACTTTGGTCAAACTTGGTTAACCTTGTTTGACCAAAGCTTCCATTGGCTTAAAGATGCGATTATCTTTCTTCTAGAGAGTTAAAAACTATATTTAGACATTTATAAACTTTCTATTTGTTCAAAAAAGGGTAGATTTCCATTTTAATCTGTTTTTCAACCTTTATTCTAATCTGTTAAACTTTGGTCAAACTTGGTCAACCTTGTTTAACCAAAGCTTCAATTGGCTTAAAGTTGCGATTATCTTTCTTCTAATAGGTTAAAAATTATATTTTGACCTTTATAAACCTTCTATTTGTTCAAAAAAGGGTAGATTTCCATTCTAATCGGGTTTTGGACCTTTATACTAATCTATTAAACTTTGGTCAAACTTGGTCAACCATGTTTGACAAAGCATCCATTGGCTTAAAGATGCGATTATCTTTTTCCTAGTGGATTAAAAACTATATTTAGAACTTTATAAACCTTCTATTTTTTGAAAAAATGGTAGATTTCCATTGTAATCGGTTTTTTGTACCTTTATTCTAATCTATTAAACTTTGGTCAACCTTGTTTGACCAAAGCTTCCATTGTCTTAAAGATGCGATTATCTTTCTTCTAGTGGGTTAAAAACTATATTTAGACCTTTATAAAGCTTCTATTTGTTCAAAAAAGGGTAGATTTCCATTAAAATCGGTTTTTGGACCTTTATACTAATCTATTAAACTTTGGTCAAACTTGGTTAACCTTGTTTGACCAAAGCTTCCATTGGCTTAAAGATGCGATTATCTTTCTTCTAGTGGGTTAAAAACTATATTTAGACCTTTATAAACTTTCTATTTGTTCAAAAAAGGGTAGATTTCCATTGTAATCGATTTTTGAACCTTTATTCTAATCTATTAAACTTTGGTCAAACTTGGCCAACCTTGTTTAACCAAAGCTTCAATTGGCTTAAAGTTGCGATTATCTTTCTTCTAATAGGTTAAAAATTATATTTTGACCTTTATAAACCTTCTATTTGTTCAAAAAAGGGTTGATTTCCATTCTAATCGGGTTTTGGACCTTTATACTAATCTATTAAACTTTGGTCAAACTTGGTCAACCTTGTTTGACAAAGCATCCATTGGCTTAAAGATGCGATTATCTTTTTCCTAGTGGATTAAAAACTATATTTAGAACTTTATAAACCTTCTATTTTTTGAAAAAAGGGTAGATTTCCATTGTAATCGGTTTTTTGGACCTTTATTCTAATCTATTAAACTTTGGTCAAACTTGGTCAACCTTGTTTGACCAAAGCTTCCATTGGCTTAAAGATGCGATTATCTTTCTTCTAGTGGGTTAAAAACTATATTTAGACCTTTATAAAGCTTCTATTTGTTCAAAAAAGGGTAGATTTCCATTAAAATCGGTTTTTGGACCTTTATACTAATCTATTAAACTTTGGTCAAACTTGGTTAACCTTGTTTGACCAAAGCTTCCATTGGCTTAAAGATGCGATTATCTTTCTTCTAGTGGGTTAAAAACTATATTTAGACCTTTATAAACTTTCTATTTGTTCAAAAAAGGGTAGATTTCCATTGTAATCGATTTTTGAACCTTTATTCTAATCTATTAAACTTTGGTCAAACTTGGCCAACCTTGTTTAACCAAAGCTTCAATTGGCTTAAAGTTGCGATTATCTTTCTTCTAATAGGTTAAAAATTATATTTTGACCTTTATAAACCTTCTATTTGTTGAAAAAAGGGTAGATTTCCATTCTAATCGGTTTTTGGACCTTTATACTAATCTATTAAACTTTGGTCAAACTTGGTCAACCTTTTTTGACCAAAGCTTCCATTGGCTTAAAGATGCGATTATCTTTCTTCTAGTGGGTTAAAAACTATATTTAGACCTTTATAAAGCTTCTATTTGTTCAAAAAATGGTAGATTTCCATTAAAATCGGTTTTTGGACCTTTATACTAATCTATTAAACTTTGGTCAAACTTGGTTAACCTTGTTTGACCAAAGCTTCCATTGGCTTAAAGATGCGATTATCTTTCTTCTAGTGGGTTAAATACTATATTTAGACCTTTATAAACTTTCTATTTGTTCAAAAAAGGGTAGATTTCCATTGTAATCGATTTTTGAACCTTTATTCTAATCTATTAAACTTTGGTCAAACTTGGCCAACCTTGTTTAACCAAAGCTTCAATTGGCTTAAAGTTGCGATTATCTTTCTTCTAATAGGTTAAAAATTATATTTTGACCTTTATAAACCTTCTATTTGTTGAAAAAAGGGTAGATTTCCATTCTAATCGGTTTTTGGACCTTTATACTAATCTATTAAACTTTGGCCAAACTTGGTCAACATTTTTTGACCAAAGCTTCCATTGGCTTAAAGATGCGATTATCTTTCTTCTAGTGGGTTAAAAACTATATTTAGACCTTTATAAAGCTTCTATTTGTTCAAAAAAGGGTAGATTTCCATTAAAATCGGTTTTTGGACCTTTATACTAATCTATTAAACTTTGGTCAAACTTGGTTAACCTTGTTTGACCAAAGCTTCCATTGGCTTAAAGATGCGATTATCTTTCTTCTAGAGGGTTAAAAACTATATTTAGACATTTATAAACTTTCTATTTGTTCAAAAAAGGGTAGATTTCCATTTTAATCTGTTTTTCAACCTTTATTCTAATCTGTTAAACTTTGGTCAAACTTGGTCAACCTTGTTTAACCAAAGCTTCAATTGGCTTAAAGTTGCGATTATCTTTATTCTAATAGGTTAAAAATTATATTTTGACCTTTATAAACCTTCTATTTGTTCAAAAAAGGGTAGATTTCCATTCTAATCGGGTTTTGGACCTTTATACTAATCTATTAAACTTTGGTCAAACTTGGTCAACCTTGTTTGACAAAGCATCCATTGGCTTAAAGATGCGATTATCTTTTTCCTAGTGGATTAAAAACTATATTTAGAACTTTATAAACCTTCTATTTTTTGAAAAAAGGGTAGATTTCCATTCTAATCGGTTTTTGGACCTTTATACTAATCTATTAAACTTTGGTCAAACTTGGTCAACCTTTTTTGACCAAAGCTTCCATTGGCTTAAAGATGCGATTATCTTTCTTCTAGTGGGTTAAAAACTATATTTAGACCTTTATAAAGCTTCTATTTGTTCAAAAAATGGTAGATTTCCATTAAAATAGGTTTTTGGACCTTTATACTAATCTATTAAACTTTGGTCAAACTTGGTTAACCTTGTTTGACCAAAGCTTCCATTGGCTTAAAGATGCGATTATCTTTCTTCTAGTGGGTTAAATACTATATTTAGACCTTTATAAACTTTCTATTTGTTCAAAAAAGGGTAGATTTCCATTGTAATCGATTTTTGAACCTTTATTCTAATCTATTAAACTTTGGTCAAACTTGGTCAACCTTGTTTAACCAAAGCTTCAATTGGCTTAAAGTTGCGATTATCTTTATTCTAATAGGTTAAAAATTATATTTTGACCTTTATAAACCTTCTATTTGTTCAAAAAAGGGTAGATTTCCATTCTAATCGGGTTTTGGACCTTTATACTAATCTATTAAACTTTGGTCAAACTTGGTCAACCTTGTTTGACCAAAGCTTCCATTGGCTTAAAGATGCGATTATCTTTCTTCTAGTGGGTTAAAAACTATATTTAGACCTTTATAAAGCTTCTATTTGTTCAAAAAAGGGTAGATTTCCATTAAAATCGGTTTTTGGACCTTTATACTAATCTATTAAACTTTGGTCAAACTTGGTTAACCTTGTTTGACCAAAGCTTCCATTGGCTTAAAGATGCGATTATCTTTTTTCTAGAGGGTTAAAAACTATATTTAGACATTTATAAACTTTCTATTTGTTCAAAAAAGGATAGATTTCCATTTTAATCGGTTTTTCAACCTTTATTCTAATCTGTTAAACTTTGGTCAAACTTGGTCAACCTTGTTTAACCAAAGCTTCAATTGGCTTAAAGTTGCGATTATCTTTCTTCTAATAGGTTAAAAATTATATTTTGTCCTTTATAAACCTTCTATTTGTTCAAAAAAGGGTAGATTTCCATTCTAATCGGGTTTTGGACCTTTATACTAATCTATTAAACTTTGGTCAAACTTGGTGAACCTTGTTTGACAAAGCTTCCATTGGCTTAAAGATGCGATTATCTTTTTCCTAGTGGATTAAAAACTATATTTAGAACTTTATAAACCTTCTATTTTTTGAAAAAAGGGTAGATTTCCATTGTAATCGGTTTTTTGGACCTTTATTCTAATCTATTAAACTTTGGTCAAATTTGGTCAACCTTGTTTGACCAAAGCTTCCATTGGCTTAAAGATGCGATTATCTTTCTTCTAGCGGGTTAAAAACTATATTTAGACCTTTATAAAGCTTCTATTTGTTCAAAAAAGGGTAGATTTCCATTAAAATCGGTTTTTGGACCTTTATACTAATCTATTAAACTTTGGTCAAACTTGGTTAACCTTGTTTGACCAAAGCTTCCATTGGCTTAAAGATGCGATTATCTTTCTTCTAGTGGGTTAAAAACTATATTTAGACCTTTATAAACTTTCTATTTATTCAAAAAAGGGTAGATTTCCATTGTAATCGATTTTTGAACCTTTATTCTAATCTATTAAACTTTGGTCAAACTTGGCCAACCTTGTTTAACCAAAGCTTCAATTGGCTTAAAGTTGCGATTATCTTTCTTCTAATAGGTTAAAAATTATATTTTGACCTTTATAGACCTTCTATTTGTTGAAAAAAGGGTAGATTTCCATTCTAATCGGTTTTTGGACCTTTATACTAATCTATTAAACTTTGGTCAAACTTGGTCAACCTTGTTTGACCAAAGCTTCCATTGGCTTAAAGATGCGATTATCTTTCTTCTAGTGGGTTAAAAACTATATTTAGACCTTTATAAAGCTTCTATTTGTTCAAAAAAGGGTAGATTTCCATTAAAATCGGTTTTTGGACCTTTATACTAATCTATTAAACTTTGGTCAAACTTGGTTAACCTTGTTTGACCAAAGCTTCCATTGGCTTAAAGATACGATTATCTTTCTTCTAGAGGGTTAAAAACTATATTTAGACATTTATAAACTTTCTATTTGTTCAAAAAAGGGTAGATTTCCATTTTAATCTGTTTTTCAACCTTTATTCTAATCTGTTAAACTTTGGTCAAACTTCGTCAACCTTGTTTAACCAAAGCTTCAATTGGCTTAAAGTTGCGATTATCTTTCTTCTAATAGGTTAAAAATTATATTTTGACCTTTATAAACCTTCTATTTGTTGAAAAAAGGGTAGATTTCCATTCTAATCGGTTTTTGGACCTTTATACTAATCTATTAAACTTTGGTCAAACTTGGTCAACCTTTTTTGACCAAAGCTTCCATTGGCTTAAAGATGCGATTATCTTTCTTCTAGTGGGTTAAAAACTATATTTAGACCTTTATAAAGCTTCAATTTGTTCAAAAAAGGGTAGATTTCCATTAAAATCGGTTTTTGGACCTTTATACTAATCTATTAAACTTTGGTCAAACTTGGTTAACCTTGTTTGACCAAAGCTTCCATTGGCTTAAAGATGCGATTATCTTTCTTCTAGTGGGTTAAATACTATATTTAGACCTTTATAAACTTTCTATTTGTTCAAAAAAGGGTAGATTTCCATTGTAATCGATTTTTGAACCTTTATTCTAATCTATTAAACTTTGGTCAAACTTGGCCAACCTTGTTTAACCAAAGCTTCAATTGGCTTAAAGTTGCGATTATCTTTCTTCTAATAGGTTAAAAATTATATTTTGACCTTTATAAACCTTCTATTTGTTGAAAAAAGGGTAGATTTCCATTCTAATCGGTTTTTGGACCTTTATACTAATCTATTAAACTTTGGTCAAACTTGGTCAACCTTTTTTGACCAAAGCTTCCATTGGCTTAAAGATGCGATTATCTTTCTTCTAGTGGGTTAAAAACTATATTTAGACCTTTATAAAGCTTCTATTTGTTCAAAAAATGGTAGATTTCCATTAAAATCGGTTTTTGGACCTTTATAATAATCTATTAAACTTTGGTCAAACTTGGTTAACCTTGTTTGACCAAAGCTTCCATTGGCTTAAAGATGCGATTATCTTTCTTCTAGTGGGTTAAATACTATATTTAGACCTTTATAAACTTTCTATTTGTTCAAAAAAGGGTAGATTTCCATTGTAATCGATTTTTGAACCTTTATTCTAATCTATTAAACTTTGGTCAAACTTGGCCAACCTTGTTTAACCAAAGCTTCAATTGGCTTAAAGTTGCGATTATCTTTCTTCTAATAGGTTAAAAATTATATTTTGACCTTTATAAACCTTCTATTTGTTGAAAAAAGGGTAGATTTCCATTCTAATCGGTTTTTGGACCTTTATACTAATCTATTAAACTTTGGCCAAACTTGGTCAACATTTTTTGACCAAAGCTTCCATTGGCTTAAAGATGCGATTATCTTTCTTCTAGTGGGTTAAAAACTATATTTAGACCTTTATAAAGCTTCTATTTGTTCAAAAAAGGGTAGATTTCCATTAAAATCGGTTTTTGGACCTTTATACTAATCTATTAAACTTTGGTCAAACTTGGTTAACCTTGTTTGACCAAAGCTTCCATTGGCTTAAAGATTAGATTATCTTTCTTCTAGAGGGTTAAAAACTATATTTAGACATTTATAAACTTTCTATTTGTTCAAAAAAGGGTAGATTTCCATTTTAATCTGTTTTTCAACCTTTATTCTAATCTGTTAAACTTTGGTCAAACTTGGTCAACCTTGTTTAACCAAAGCTTCAATTGGCTTAAAGTTGCGATTATCTTTATTCTAATAGGTTAAAAATTATATTTTGACCTTTATAAACCTTCTATTTGTTCAAAAAAGGGTAGATTTCCATTCTAATCGGGTTTTGGACCTTTATACTAATCTATTAAACTTTGGTCAAACTTGGTCAACCTTGTTTGACAAAGCATCCATTGGCTTAAAGATGCGATTATCTTTTTCCTAGTGGATTAAAAACTATATTTAGAACTTTATAAACCTTCTATTTTTTGAAAAAAGGGTAGATTTCCATTGTAATCGGTTTTTTGGACCTTTATTCTAATCTATTAAACTTTGGTCAAACTTGGTCAACCTTGTTTGACCAAAGCTTCCATTGGCTTAAAGATGCGATTATCTTTCTTCTAGTGGGTTAAAAACTATATTTAGACCTTTATAAAGCTTCTATTTGTTCAAAAAAGGGTAGATTTCCATTAAAATCGGTTTTTGGACCTTTATACTAATCTATTAAACTTTGGTCAAACTTGGTTAACCTTGTTTGACCAAAGCTTCCATTGGCTTAAAGATGCGATTATCTTTTTTCTAGAGGGTTAAAAACTATATTTAGACATTTATAAACTTTCTATTTGTTCAAAAAAGGGTAGATTTCCATTTTAATCGGTTTTTCAACCTTTATTCTAATCTGTTAAACTTTGGTCAAACTTGGTCAACCTTGTTTAACCAAAGCTTCAATTGGCTTAAAGTTGCGATTATCTTTCTTCTAATAGGTTAAAAATTATATTTTGTCCTTTATAAACCTTCTATTTGTTCAAAAAAGGGTAGATTTCCATTCTAATCGGGTTTTGGACCTTTATACTAATCTATTAAACTTTGGTCAAACTTCGTGAACCTTGTTTGACAAAGCTTCCATTGGCTTAAAGATGCGATTATCTTTTTCCTAGTGGATTAAAAACTACATTTAGAACTTTATAAACCTTCTATTTTTTGAAAAAAGGGTAGATTTCCATTGTAATCGGTTTTTTGGACCTTTATTCTAATCTATTAAACTTTGGTCAAATTTGGTCAACCTTGTTTGACCAAAGCTTCCATTGGCTTAAAGATGCGATTATCTTTCTTCTAGCGGGTTAAAAACTATATTTAGACCTTTATAAAGCTTCTATTTGTTCAAAAAAGGGTAGATTTCCATTAAAATCGGTTTTTGGACCTTTATACTAATCTATTAAACTTTGGTCAAACTTGGTTAACCTTGTTTGACCAAAGCTTCCATTGGCTTAAAGATGCGATTATCTTTCTTCTAGTGGGTTAAAAACTATATTTAGACCTTTATAAACTTTCTATTTATTCAAAAAAGGGTAGATTTCCATTGTAATCGATTTTTGAACCTTTATTCTAATCTATTAAACTTTGGTCAAACTTGGCCAACCTTGTTTAACCAAAGCTTCAATTGGCTTAAAGTTGCGATTATCTTTCTTCTAATAGGTTAAAAATTATATTTTGACCTTTATAGACCTTCTATTTGTTGAAAAAAGGGTAGATTTCCATTCTAATCGGTTTTTGGACCTTTATACTAATCTATTAAACTTTGGTCAAACTTGGTCAACCTTGTTTGACCAAAGCTTCCATTGGCTTAAAGATGCGATTATCTTTCTTCTAGTGGGTTAAAAACTATATTTAGACCTTTATAAAGCTTCTATTTGTTCAAAAAAGGGTAGATTTCCATTAAAATCGGTTTTTGGACCTTTATACTAATCTATTAAACTTTGGTCAAACTTGGTTAACCTTGTTTGACCAAAGCTTCCATTGGCTTAAAGATACGATTATCTTTCTTCTAGAGGGTTAAAAACTATATTTAGACATTTATAAACTTTCTATTTGTTCAAAAAAGGGTAGATTTCCATTTTAATCTGTTTTTCAACCTTTATTCTAATCTGTTAAACTTTGGTCAAACTTCGTCAACCTTGTTTAACCAAAGCTTCAATTGGCTTAAAGTTGCGATTATCTTTCTTCTAATAGGTTAAAAATTATATTTTGACCTTTATAAACCTTCTATTTGTTGAAAAAAGGGTAGATTTCCATTCTAATCGGTTTTTGGACCTTTATACTAATCTATTAAACTTTGGTCAAACTTGGTCAACCTTGTTTGACCAAAGCTTCCATTGGCTTAAAGATGCGATTATCTTTCTTCTAGTGGGTTAAAAACTATATTTAGACCTTTATAAAGCTTCTATTTGTTCAAAAAAGGGTAGATTTCCATTAAAATCGGTTTTTGGACCTTTATACTAATCTATTAAACTTTGGTCAAACTTGGTTAACCTTGTTTGACCAAAGCTTCCATTGGCTTAAAGATGCGATTATCTTTCTTCTAGTGGGTTAAATACTATATTTAGACCTTTATAAACTTTCTATTTGTTCAAAAAAGGGTAGATTTCCATTGTAATCGATTTTTGAACCTTTATTCTAATCTATTAAACTTTGGTCAAACTTGGCCAACCTTGTTTAACCAAAGCTTCAATTGGCTTAAAGTTGCGATTATCTTTCTTCTAATAGGTTAAAAATTATATTTTGACCTTTATAAACCTTCTATTTTTTGAAAAAAGGGTAGATTTCCATTCTAATCGGTTTTTGGACCTTTATACTAATCTATTAAACATTGGCCAAACTTGGTCAACCTTTTTTGACCAAAGCTTCCATTGGCTTAAAGATGCGATTATCTTTCTTCTAGTGGGTTAAAAACTATATTTAGACCTTTATAAAACTTCTATTTGTTCAAAAAAGGGTAGATTTCCATTAAAATCGGTTTTTGGACCTTTATACTAATCTATTAAACTTTGGTCAAACTTGGTTAACCTTGTTTGACCAAAGCTTCCATTGGCTTAAGGATGCGATTATCTTTCTTCTAGAGGGTTAAAAACTATATTTAGACATTTATTAACTTTCTATTTGTTCAAAAAAGGGTAGATTTCCATTTTAATCTGTTTTTCAACCTTTATTCTAATCTGTTAAACTTTGGTCAAACTTGGTCAACCTTGTTTAACCAAAGCTTCAATTGGCTTAAAGTTGCGATTATCTTTATTCTAATAGGTTAAAAATTATATTTTGACCTTTATAAACCTTCTATTTGTTCAAAAAAGGGTAGATTTCCATTCTAATCGGGTTTTGGACCTTTATACTAATCTATTAAACTTTGGTCAAACTTGGTCAACCTTGTTTGACAAAGCATCCATTGGCTTAAAGATGCGATTATCTTTTTCCTAGTGGATTAAAAACTATATTTAGAACTTTATAAACCTTCTATTTTTTGAAAAAAGGGTAGATTTCCATTGTAATCGGTTTTTTGGACCTTTATTCTAATCTATTAAACTTTGGTCAAACTTGGTCAACCTTGTTTGACCAAATCTTCCATTGGCTTAAAGATGCGATTATCTTTCTTCTAATGGGTTAAAAACTATATTTAGACCTTTATAAAGCTTCTATTTGTTCAAAAAAGGGTAGATTTCCATTAAAATCGGTTTTTGGACCTTTATACTAATCTATTAAACTTTGGTCAAACTTGGTTAACCTTGTTTGACCAAAGCTTCCATTGGCTTAAAGATGCGATTATCTTTCTTCTAGAGGGTTAAAAACTATATTTAGACATTTATAAACTTTCTATTTGTTCAAAAAAGGGTAGATTTCCATTTTAATCGGTTTTTCAACCTTTATTCTAATCTGTTAAACTTTGGTCAAACTTGGTCAACCTTGTTTAACCAAAGCTTCAATTGGCTTAAAGTTGCGATTATCTTTCTTCTAATAGGTTAAAAATTACATTTTGACCTTTATAAACCTTCTATTTGTTCAAAAAAGGGTAGATTTCCATTCTAATCGGGTTTTGGACCTTTATACTAATCTATTAAACTTTGGTCAAACTTGGTGAACCTTGTTTGACAAAGCTTCCATTGGCTTAAAGATTCGATTATCTTTTTCCTAGTGGATTAAAAACTATATTTAGAACTTTATAAACCTTCTATTTTTTGAAAAAAGGGTAGATTTCCATTGTAATCGGTTTTTTGGACCTTTATTCTAATCTATTAAACTTTGGTCAAACTTGGTCAACCTTGTTTGACCAAAGCTTCCATTGGCTTAAAGATGCGATTATCTTTCTTCTAGCGGGTTAAAAACTATATTTAGACCTTTATAAAGCTTCTATTTGTTCAAAAAAGGGTAGATTTCCATTAAAATCGGTTTTTGGACCTTTATACTAATCTATTAAACTTTGGTCAAACTTGGTTAACCTTGTTTGACAAAGCTTCCATTGGCTTAAAGATGCGATTATCTTTCTTCTAGTGGGTTAAAAACTATATTTAGACCTTTATAAACTTTCTATTTGTTCAAAAAAGGGTAGATTTCCATTGTAATCGATTTTTGAACCTTTATTCTAATCTATTAAACTTTGGTCAAACTTGGCCAACCTTGTTTAACCAAAGCTTCAATTGGCTTAAAGTTGCGATTATCTTTCTTCTAATAGGTTAAAAATTATATTTTGACCTTTATAAACCTTCTATTTGTTCAAAAAAGGGTAGATTTCCATTCTAATCGGGTTTTGGACCTTTATACTAATCTATTAAACTTTGGTCAAACTTGGTCAACCTTGTTTGACAAAGCATCCATTGGCTTAAAGATGCGATTATCTTTTTCCTAGTGGATTAAAAACTATATTTAGAACTTTATAAACCTTCTATTTTTTGAAAAAAGGGTAGATTTCCATTGTAATCGGTTTTTTGGACCTTTATTCTAATCTATTAAACTTTGGTCAAACTTGGTCAACCTTGTTTGACCAAAGCTTCCATTGGCTTAAAGATGCGATTATCTTTCTTCTAGTGGGTTAAAAACTATATTTAGACCTTTATAAAGCTTCTATTTGTTCAAAAAAGGGTAGATTTCCATTAAAATCGGTTTTTGGACCTTTATACTAATCTATTAAACTTTGGTCAAACTTGGTTAACCTTGTTTGACCAAAGCTTCCATTGGCTTAAAGATGCGATTATCTTTCTTCTAGTGGGTTAAAAACTATATTTAGACCTTTATAAACTTTCTATTTGTTCAAAAAAGGGTAGATTTCCATTGTAATCGATTTTTGAACCTTTATTCTAATCTATTAAACTTTGGTCAAACTTGGCCAACCTTGTTTAACCAAAGCTTCAATTGGCTTAAAGTTGCAATTATCTTTCTTCTAGTAGGTTAAAAATTATATTTTGACCTTTATAAACATTCTATTTGTTCAAAAAAGGGTAGATTTCTAATCTAATCGGGTTTTGGACCTTTATACTAATCTATTAAACTTTGATCAAACTTGGTGAACCTTGTTTGACAAAGCTTCCATTGGCTTAAAGATGCGATTATCTTTTTCCTAGTGGGTTAAAAATTATATTTAGAACTTTATAAACCTTCTATTTTTTGAAAAAAGGGTAGATTTCCATTGTAATCGGTTTTTTGGACCTTTATTCTAATCTATTAAACTTTGGTCAAACTTGGTCAACCTTGTTTGACCAAATCTTCCATTGGCTTAAAGATGCGATTATCTTTCTTCTAATGGGTTAAAAACTATATTTAGACCTTTATAAAGCTTCTATTTATTCAAAAAAGGGTAGATTTCCATTAAAATCGGTTTTTGGACCTTTATACTAATCTATTAAACTTTGGTCAAACTTGGTTAACCTTGTTTGACCAAAGCTTCCATTGGCTTAAAGATGCGATTATCTTTCTTCTAGAGGGTTAAAAACTATATTTAGACATTTATAAACTTTCTATTTGTTCAAAAAAGGGTAGATTTCCATTTTAATCGGTTTTTCAACCTTTATTCTAATCTGTTAAACTTTGGTCAAACTTGGTCAACCTTGTTTAACCAAAGCTTCAATTGGCTTAAAGTTGCGATTATCTTTCTTCTAATAGGTTAAAAATTATATTTTGACCTTTATAAACCTTCTATTTGTTCAAAAAAGGGTAGATTTCCATTCTAATCGGGTTTTGGACCTTTATACTAATCTATTAAACTTTGGTCAAACTTGGTCAACCTTGTTTGACAAAGCATCCATTGGCTTAAAGATGCGATTATCTTTTTCCTAGTGGATTAAAAACTATATTTAGAACTTTATAAACCTTCTATTTTTTGAAAAAAGGGTAGATTTCCATTGTAATCGGTTTTTTGGACCTTTATTCTAATCTATTAAACTTTGGTCAAACTTGGTCAACCTTGTTTGACCAAAGCTTCCATTGGCTTAAAGATGCGATTATCTTTCTTCTAGTGGGTTAAAAACTATATTTAGACCTTTATAAAGCTTCTATTTGTTCAAAAAAGGGTAGATTTCCATTAAAATCGGTTTTTGGACCTTTATACTAATCTATTAAACTTTGGTCAAACTTGGTTAACCTTGTTTGACCAAAGCTTCCATTGGCTTAAAGATGCGATTATCTTTCTTCTAGTGGGTTAAAAACTATATTTAGACCTTTATAAACTTTCTATTTGTTCAAAAAAGGGTAGATTTCCATTGTAATCGATTTTTGAACCTTTATTCTAATCTATTAAACTTTGGTCAAACTTGGCCAACCTTGTTTAACCAAAGCTTCAATTGGCTTAAAGTTGCAATTATCTTTCTTCTAGTAGGTTAAAAATTATATTTTGACCTTTATAAACATTCTATTTGTTCAAAAAAGGGTAGATTTCTAATCTAATCGGGTTTTGGACCTTTATACTAATCTATTAAACTTTGATCAAACTTGGTGAACCTTGTTTGACAAAGCTTCCATTGGCTTAAAGATGCGATTATCTTTTTCCTAGTGGGTTAAAAATTATATTTAGAACTTTATAAACCTTCTATTTTTTGAAAAAAGGGTAGATTTCCATTGTAATCGGTTTTTTGGACCTTTATTCTAATCTATTAAACTTTGGTCAAACTTGGTCAACCTTGTTTAACCAAAGCTTCAATTGGTTTAAAGTTGCGATTATCTTTCTTCTAATAGGTTAAAAATTATATTTTGACCTTTATAAACCTTCTATTTGTTCAAAAAAGGGTAGATTTCCATTTTAATCGGTTTTTGAACCTTTATTCTAATCTATTAAACTTTGGTCAAACTTGGTCAACCTTGTTTAACCAAAGCTTCGATTGGCTTAAAGTTGCGATTATCTTTCTTCTAATAGGTTAAAAATTATATTTTGACCTTTATAAACCTTCTATTTGTTCAAAAAAGGGTAGATTTCCATTTTAATAGGTTTTTAGACCTTTATACTTATCTATTAAACTTTGGTCAAACTTGGTCAACCTTGTTTGACCAAAGCTTCAATTGGCTTAAAGATGCGATTATCTTTCTCCTAGTGGGTTAAAAACTATATTTAGAACTTTATAAACCTTCTATTTGTACAAAAAAGAGTAGATTTCCATTGTAATCGGTTTTTAGACCTTTATACTTATCTATTAAACTTTGGTCAAACTTGGTCAACCTTGTTTGACCAAAGCTTCAATTGGTTTAAAGTTGCGATTATCTTTCTTCTAATAGGTTAAAAATTATATTTTGACCTTTATAAACCTTCTATTTGTTCAAAAAAGGGTAGATTTCCATTTTAATCGGTTTTTGAACCTTTATTCTAATCTATTAAACTTTGGTCAAACTTGGTCAACCTTGTTTAACCAAAGCTTCAATTGGCTTAAAGTTGCGATTATCTTTCTTCTAATAGGTTAAAAATTATATTTTGACCTTTATAAACCTTCTATTTGTTCAAAAAAGGGTAGATTTCCATTTTAATCTGTTTTTGAACCTTTATTCTAATCTGTTAAACTTTGGTCAAACTTGGTCAACCTTGTTTTACCATAGCTTCCATTGGCTTAAAGACGGGATTATCTTTTTTCTAATAGGTTAAAAATTATATTTAGACCTTTATAAACTTTCTATTTGTACAAAAAAGAGTAGATTTCCATTGTAATCGGTTTTTAGACCTTTATACTTATCTATTAAACTTTGGTCAAACTTGGTCAACCTTGTTTGACCAAAGCTTCAATTGGCTTAAAGATGCGATTATCTTTCTCCTAGTGGGTTAAAAACTATATTTAGAACTTTATAAACCTTCTATTTGTACAAAAAAGAGTATATTTCCATTGTAATCGGTTTTTAGACCTTTATACTTATCTATTAAACTTTGGTCAAACTTGGTCAACCTTGTTTGACCAAAGCTTCCATTGGTTTAAAGATGCGATTATCTTTCTTCTAGTGGGTTAAAAACTATATTTAGACCTTTATAAACTTACCATTTGTTCAAAAAAGGGTAGATTTCCATTATAATTGGTTTTGGGACCTTTATACTAATCTATTAAACTTTGGTCAAACTTGGTCAACCTTGTTTGACCAAAGCTTCCATTGGCTTAAAGATGCGATTATCTTTCTCCTAGTGGGTTAAAAACTATGTTTAGAACTTTTTAAACCTTCTATTTTTTGAAAAAAGGGTAGATTTCCACTGTAATCCGTTTTTGTACCTTTATACTAATCTATTAAACTTTGGTCAAACTTGGTCAACCTTGTTTGACCAAAGCTTCCATTGGCTTAAAGATGCGATTATCTTTCTTCTAGTGGGTTAAAAATATATTTAGACCTTTATAAACCTTCTATTTGTTCAAAAAAGGGTAGATTTCCATTAAAATCGGTTTTTGGACCTTTATACTAATCTATTAAACTTTGTTCAAACTTGGTTAACCTTGTTTGACCAAAGCTTCCATTGGCTTAAAGATGCGATTATCTTTCTTCTAGAGGGTTAAAAACTATAGTTAGACATTTATAAACATTCTATTTGTTCAAAAAAGGGTAGATTTCCATTTTAATCGGTTTTTCAACCTTTATTCTAATCTATTAAACTTTGGTCAAACTTGGTCAACCTTGTTTAACCAAAACTTCAATTGGCTTAAAGTTGCAATTATCTTTCTTCTAATAGGTTAAAAATTATATTTTCACTTTTATAAACCTTCTATTTGTTCAAAAAAGGGTAGATTTCCATTCTAATCGGATTTTGGACCTTTATACTAATCTATTAAACTTTGGTCAAACTTGGTCAACCTTGTTTGACAAAGCTTCTATTGGCTTAAAGATACGATTATCTTTTTCCTAGTGGGTTAAAAACTATATTTAGAACATTATAAACCTTCTATTTTTTGAAAAAAGGGTAGATTTCCATTGTAATCGGTTTTTTGGACCTTTATTCTAATCTATTAAACTTTGGTCAAACTTGGTCAACCTTGTTTGACCAAAGCTTCCATTGGCTTAAAGATGCGATTATCTTTCTTCTAGTGGGTTAAAAACTATATTTAGACCTTTATAAAGCTTCTATTTGTTCAAAAAAGGGTAGATTTCCATTAAAATCGGTTTTTGGACCTTTATACTAATCTATTAAACTTTGGTCAAACTTGGTTAACCTTGTTTGACCAAAGCTTCCATTGGCTTAAAGATGCGATTATCTTTCTTCTAGAGGGTTAAAAACTATATTTAGACATTTATAAACTTTCTATTTGTTCAAAAAAGGGTAGATTTCCATTTTAATCGGTTTTTGAACCTTTATTCTAATCTGTTAAACTTTGGTCAAACTTGGTCTACCTTGTTTAACCAAAGCTTCAATTGGCTTAAAGTTGCAATTATCTTTCTTCTAATAGGTTAAAAATTATAATTTGACCTTTATAAACCTTCTATTTGTACAAAAAAGGGTAGATTTCCATTTTAATCTGTTTTTGAACCTTTATTCTAATCTGTTAAACTTTGGTCAAACTTGGTCAACCTTGTTTTACCATAGCTTCCATTGGCTTAAAGATGGGATTATCTTTTTTCTAATAGGTTAAAAATTATATTTAGACCTTTATAAACTTTATATTTGTACAAAAAAGAGTAGATTTCCATTGTAATCGGTTTTTAGACCTTTATACTTATCTATTAAACTTTGGTCAAACTTGGTCAACCTTGTTTGACCAAAGCTTCAATTGGCTTAAAGATGCGATTATCTTTCTCCTAGTGGGTTAAAAACTATATTTAGAACTTTATAAACCTTCTATTTGTACAAAAAAGAGTATATTTCCATTGTAATAGGTTTTTAGACCTTTATACTTATCTATTAAACTTTGGTCAAACATGGTCAACCTTGTTTGACCAAAGCTTCCATTGGCTTAAAGATGCGATTATCTTTCTTCTAGTGGGTTAAAAACTATATTTAGACCTTTATAAACTTACCATTTGTTCAAAAAAGGGTAGATTTCCATTATAATTGGTTTTGGGACCTTTATACTAATCTATTAAACTTTGGTCAAACTTGGTCAACCTTGTTTGACCAAAGCTTCCATTGGCTTAAAGATGCGATTATCTTTCTCCTAGTGGGTTAAAAACTATATTTAGAACTTTTTAAACTTTCTATTTTTTGAAAAAAGGGTAGATTTCCACTGTAATCCGTTTTTGTACCTTTATACTAATCTATTAAACTTTGGTCAAACTTGGTCAACCTTGTTTGACCAAAGCTTCCATTGGCTTAAAGATGCGATTATCTTTCTTCTAGTGGGTTAAAAATATATTTAGACCTTTATAAACCTTCTATTTGTTCAAAAAAGGGTAGATTTCCATTAAAATCGGTTTTTGGACCTTTATACTAATCTATTAAACTTTGTTCAAACTTGGTTAACCTTGTTTGACCAAAGCTTCCATTGGCTTAAAGATGCGATTATCTTTCTTCTAGAGGGTTAAAAACTATAGTTAGACATTTATAAACATTCTATTTGTTCAAAAAAGGGTAGATTTCCATTTTAATCGGTTTTTCAACCTTTATTCTAATCTATTAAACTTTGGTCAAACTTGGTCAACCTTGTTTAACCAAAACTTCAATTGGCTTAAAGTTGCAATTATCTTTCTTCTAATAGGTTAAAAATTATATTTTCACTTTTATAAACCTTCTATTTGTTCAAAAAAGGGTAGATTTCCATTCTAATCGGATTTTGGACCTTTATACTAATCTATTAAACTTTGGTCAAACTTGGTCAACCTTGTTTGACAAAGCTTCTATTGGCTTAAAGATACGATTATCTTTTTCCTAGTGGGTTAAAAACTATATTTAGAACATTATAAACCTTCTATTTTTTGAAAAAAGGGTAGATTTCCATTGTAATCGGTTTTTTGGACCTTTATTCTAATCTATTAAACTTTGGTCAAACTTGGTCAACCTTGTTTGACCAAAGCTTCCATTGGCTTAAAGATGCGATTATCTTTCTTCTAGTGGGTTAAAAACTATATTTAGACCTTTATAAAGCTTCTATTTGTTCAAAAAAGGGTAGATTTCCATTAAAATCGGTTTTTGGACCTTTATACTAATCTATTAAACTTTGGTCAAACTTGGTTAACCTTGTTTGACCAAAGCTTCCATTGGCTTAAAGATGCGATTATCTTTCTTCTAGAGGGTTAAAAACTATATTTAGACATTTATAAACTTTCTATTTGTTCAAAAAAGGGTAGATTTCCATTTTAATCGGTTTTTGAACCTTTATTCTAATCTGTTAAACTTTGGTCAAACTTGGTCTACCTTGTTTAACCAAAGCTTCAATTGGCTTAAAGTTGCAATTATCTTTCTTCTAATAGGTTAAAAATTATAATTTGACCTTTATAAACCTTCTATTTGTACAAAAAAGGGTAGATTTCCATTTTAATCTGTTTTTGAACCTTTATTCTAATCTGTTAAACTTTGGTCAAACTTGGTCAACCTTGTTTTACCATAGCTTCCATTGGCTTAAAGATGGGATTATCTTTTTTCTAATAGGTTAAAAATTATATTTAGACCTTTATAAACTTTATATTTGTACAAAAAAGAGTAGATTTCCATTGTAATCGGTTTTTAGACCTTTATACTTATCTATTAAACTTTGGTCAAACTTGGTCAACCTTGTTTGACCAAAGCTTCAATTGGCTTAAAGATGCGATTATCTTTCTCCTAGTGGGTTAAAAACTATATTTAGAACTTTATAAACCTTCTATTTGTACAAAAAAGAGTATATTTCCATTGTAATAGGTTTTTAGACCTTTATACTTATCTATTAAACTTTGGTCAAACATGGTCAACCTTGTTTGACCAAAGCTTCCATTGGCTTAAAGATGCGATTATCTTTCTTCTAGTGGGTTAAAAACTATATTTAGACCTTTATAAACTTACCATTTGTTCAAAAAAGGGTAGATTTCCATTATAATTGGTTTTGGGACCTTTATACTAATCTATTAAACTTTGGTCAAACTTGGTCAACCTTGTTTGACCAAAGCTTCCATTGGCTTAAAGATGCGATTATCTTTCTTCTAGTGGGTTAAAAATATATTTAGACCTTTATAAACCTTCTATTTGTTCAAAAAAGGGTAGATTTCCATTAAAATCGGTTTTTGGACCTTTATACTAATCTATTAAACTTTGTTCAAACTTGGTTAACCTTGTTTGACCAAAGCTTCCATTGGCTTAAAGATGCGATTATCTTTCTTCTAGAGGGTTAAAAACTATAGTTAGACATTTATAAACATTCTATTTGTTCAAAAAAGGGTAGATTTCCATTTTAATCGGTTTTTCAACCTTTATTCTAATCTATTAAACTTTGGTCAAACTTGGTCAACCTTGTTTAACCAAAACTTCAATTGGCTTAAAGTTGCAATTATCTTTCTTCTAATAGGTTAAAAATTATATTTTCACTTTTATAAACCTTCTATTTGTTCAAAAAAGGGTAGATTTCCATTCTAATCGGATTTTGGACCTTTATACTAATCTATTAAACTTTGGTCAAACTTGGTCAACCTTGTTTGACAAAGCTTCTATTGGCTTAAAGATACGATTATCTTTTTCCTAGTGGGTTAAAAACTATATTTAGAACATTATAAACCTTCTATTTTTTGAAAAAAGGGTAGATTTCCATTGTAATCGGTTTTTTGGACCTTTATTCTAATCTATTAAACTTTGGTCAAACTTGGTCAACCTTGTTTGACCAAAGCTTCCATTGGCTTAAAGATGCGATTATCTTTCTTCTAGTGGGTTAAAAACTATATTTAGACCTTTATAAAGCTTCTATTTGTTCAAAAAAGGGTAGATTTCCATTAAAATCGGTTTTTGGACCTTTATACTAATCTATTAAACTTTGGTCAAACTTGGTTAACCTTGTTTGACCAAAGCTTCCATTGGCTTAAAGATGCGATTATCTTTCTTCTAGAGGGTTAAAAACTATATTTAGACATTTATAAACTTTCTATTTGTTCAAAAAAGGGTAGATTTCCATTTTAATCGGTTTTTGAACCTTTATTCTAATCTGTTAAACTTTGGTCAAACTTGGTCAACCTTGTTTAACCAAAGCTTCAATTGGCTTAAAGTTGCAATTATCTTTCTTCTAATAGGTTAAAAATTATAATTTGACCTTTATAAACCTTCTATTTGTACAAAAAAGGGTAGATTTCCATTTTAATCTGTTTTTGAACCTTTATTCTAATCTGTTAAACTTTGGTCAAACTTGGTCAACCTTGTTTTACCATAGCTTCCATTGGCTTAAAGATGGGATTATCTTTTTTCTAATAGGTTAAAAATTATATTTAGACCTTTATAAACTTTATATTTGTACAAAAAAGAGTAGATTTCCATTGTAATCGGTTTTTAGACCTTTATACTTATCTATTAAACTTTGGTCAAACTTGGTCAACCTTGTTTGACCAAAGCTTCAATTGGCTTAAAGATGCGATTATCTTTCTCCTAGTGGGTTAAAAACTATATTTAGAACTTTATAAACCTTCTATTTGTACAAAAAAGAGTATATTTCCATTGTAATCGGTTTTTAGACCTTTATACTTATCTATTAAACTTTGGTCAAACATGGTCAACCTTGTTTGACCAAAGCTTCCATTGGCTTAAAGATGCGATTATCTTTCTTCTAGTGGGTTAAAAACTATATTTAGACCTTTATAAACTTACCATTTGTTCAAAAAAGGGTAGATTTCCATTATAATTGGTTTTGGGACCTTTATACTAATCTATTAAACTTTGGTCAAACTTGGTCAACCTTGTTTAACCAATGCTGCCATTGGCTTAAAGATACGATTATCTTTCTCCTAGTGGGTTAAAAACTATATTTAGAACTTTTTAAACCTACTATTTTTTGAAAAAAGGGTAGATTTCCATTGTAATCCGTTTTTGTACCTTTATACTAATCTATTAAACTTTGGTCAAACTTGGTCAACCTTGTTTGACCAAAGCTTCCATTGGCTTAAAGATGCGATTATCTTTCTTCTAGTGGGTTAAAAACTATATTTAGACCTTTATAAAGCTTCTATTTGTTCAAAAAAGGGTAGATTTCCATTAAAATCGGTTTTTGGACCTTTATACTAATCTATTAAACTTTGGTCAAACTTGGTTAACCTTGTTTGACCAAAGCTTCCATTGGCTTAAAGATGCGATTATCTTTCTTCTAGAGGGTTAAAAACTATACTTAGACATTTATAAACTTTCTATTTGTTCAAAAAAGGGTAGATTTCCATTTTAATCGGTTTTTGAACCTTTATTCTAATCTGTTAAACTTTGGTCAAACTTGGTCAACCTTGTTTAACCAAAGCTTCAATTGGCTTAAAGTTGCAATTATCTTTCTTCTAATAGGTTAAAAATTATATTTTGACCTTTATAAACCTTCTATTTGTTCAAAAAAGGGTAGATTTCTAATCTAATCGGGTTTTGGACCTTTATACTAATCTATTAAACTTTGGTCAAACTTTGTGAACCTTGTTTGACAAAGCTTCCATTGGCTTAAAGATGCGATTATCTTTTTCCTAGTGGGTTAAAAATTATATTTAGAACTCTATAAACCTTCTATTTTTTGAAAAAATGGTAGATTTCCATTGTAATCGGTTTTTTGGACCTTTATTCTAATCTATTAAACTTTGGTCAAACTTGGTCAACCTTGTTTCACCAAAGCTTCCATTGGCTTAAAGATGCGATTATCTTTCTTCTAGTGGGTTAAAAACTATATTTAGACCTTTATAAAGCTTCTATTTGTTCAAAAAATGGTAGATTTCCATTAAAATCGGTTTTTGGACCTTTATACTAATCTAGTAAACTTTGGTCAAACTTGGTTAACCTTGTTTGACCAAAGCTTCCATTGGCTTAAAGATGCGATCATCTTTCTTCTAGTGAGTTAAAAACTATATTTAGACCTTTATAAACTTTCTATTTGTTCAAAAAAGGGTAGATTTCCATTGTAATCGATATTTGAACCTTTATTCTAATCTATTAAACTTTGGTCAAACATGGTCAACCTTGTTTAGCCAAAGCTTCAATTGGTTTAAAGTTGCGATTATCTTTCTTCTAATAGGTTAAAAATTATATTTTTGACCTTTATAAACCTATTTGTTCAAAAAAGGGTAGATTTCCATTTTAATCGGTTTTTGAACCTTTATTCTAATCTATTAAACTTTGGTCAAACTTGGTCAACCTTGTTTAACCAAAGCTTCAATTGGCTTAAAGTTGCGATTATCTTTATTCTAATAGGTTAAAAATTATATTTTGACCTTTATAAACCTTCTATTTGTTCAAAAAAGGGTAGATTTCCATTTTAATCTGTTTTTGAACCTTTATTCTAATCTGTTAAACTTTGGTCAAACTTGGTCAACCTTGTTTGACCATAGCTTCCATTGGCTTAAAGATGGGATTATCTTTTTTCTAATAGGTTAACAATTATATTTAGAACTTTATAAACTTTCTATTTGTTCATAAAAGGGTAGATTTCCATTGTAATCTGTTTTTGGACCTTTATTTTAATCTATTAAACTTTGGTCAAACTTGGTCAACCTTGTTTGACCAAAGCTTCCATTGGCTTAAAGATGCGATTATCTTTGTTCTGGTGGGTTAAAAACTATATTTAGACCTTTATAAACTTTCTATTTGTTCAAAAAAGGGTAGATTTCCATTGTAACTGTTTTTAGACCTTTATACTTATCTATTAAACTTTGGTCAAACTTGGTCTACCTTGTTTGACCAAAGCTTCCATTGGCTTAAAGATGCGATTATCTTTCTTCTAGTGGGTTAAAAACTATATTTCGACCTTTATAAACTTACCATTTGTTCAAAAAAGGGTAGATTTCCATTATAATTGGTTTTGGGACCTTTATACTAATCTATTAAACTTTGGTCAAACTTGGTCATCCTTGTTTGACCAAAGCTTCCATTGGCTTAAAGATGCGATTATCTTTCTTTTAGTGGGTTAAAAACAATATTTAGACCTTTATAAACTTTCAATTTGTTCAAAAAAGGGTAGATTTCCATTGTAATCGGCTTTTTGACCTTTATACTAATCTATTAAACTTTGGTCAAACTTGGTCAAACTTGTTTGACCAAAAGCTTCCATTGGCTTAAAGATGCGATTATCTTTCTTCTAGTGGGTTAAAAACTACATTTAGACCTTTATAAACTTTCTATTTGTTCAAAAAAGGGTAGATTTCCATTGTAATTTGTTTTTGAACCTTTATTCTAATTTATTAAACTTTGTTCAAACTTGGTCAACCTTGTTTGACCATAGCTTCGATTGGCTTAAAGATGCGATTATCTTTCTTCTAAAAGGTTAAAAATTATATTTAGACCTTTATAAACTTTCTATTTGTTCAAAAAAGGGTAGATTTCCATTGTAATCGGTTTTTGGACGTTTTTACTAATCTATTAAACTTTGGTCAAACTTGGTCAACCTTGTTTGACAAAGCTTCCATTGGCTTAAAGATACGATTATCTTTTTCCTAGTGGGTTAAAAACTATATTTAGAACTTTATAAACCTTCTATTTTTTGAAAAAAGGGTAGATTTCCATTGAAATCGGTTTTTTGGACCTTTATTCTAATCTATTAAACTTTGGTCAAACTTGGTCAACCTTGTTTGACCAAAGCTTCCATTGGCTTAAAGATGCGATTATCTTTCTTCTAGTGGGTTAAAAACTATATTTAGACCATTATAAAGCTTCTATTTGTTCAAAAAAGGGTAGATTTCCATTAAAATCGGTTTTTGGACCTTTATAGTAATCTATTAAACTTTGGTCAAACTTGGTTAACCTTGTTTGACCAAAGCTTCCATTGGCTTAAATATGCGATTATCTTTCTTCTAGAGGGTTAAAAACTATATTTAGACATTTATAAACTTTCTATTTGTTCAAAAAAGGGTAGATTTCCATTGTAATCGTTTTTTGGACGTTTTTACTAATCTATTAAACTTTGGTCAAACTTGGTATACCTTGTTTGACCAAAGCTTCCATTGGCTTACAGATGCGATTATCTTTCTTCTAGTGGGTTAAAAACTATATTTAGACCTTTATAAACTTATCATTTGTTCAAAAAAGGGTAGATTTCCATTATAATTGGTTTTGGGACCTTTATACTAATCTATTAAACTTTGGTCAAACTTGGTCATCCTTGTTTGACCAAAGCTTCCATTGGCTTAAAGATGCGATTATCTTTCTTTTAGTGGGTTAAAAACTATATTTAGACCTTTATAATCCTTCTATTTGTTCATAAAAGGGTAGATTTCCATTGTAATCTGTTTTTGGACCTTTATTCTAATCTATTAAACTTTGGTCAAACTTGGTCAACCTTGTTTGACCAAAAGCTTCCATTGGCTTAAAGATGCGATTATCTTTCTTCTAGAGGATTAAAAACTATAGTTAGACATTTATAAACATTCTATTTGTTCAAAAACGGGTAGATTTTCATTTTAATCGGTTTTTCAACCTTTATTCTAATCTATTAAACTTTGGTCAAACTTGGTCAACCTTGTTTAACCTAAACTTCAATTGGCTTAAAGTTGCAATTATCTTTCTTCTAATAGGTTAAAAATTATATTTTGACTTTTATAAACCTTCTATTTGTTCAAAAAAGGGTAGATTTCCATTCTAATCGGATTTTGGACCTTTATACTAATCTATTAAACATTGGTCAAACTTGGTCAACCTTGTTTGACAAAGCTTCCATTGGCTTAAAGATACGATTATCTTTTTCCTAGTGGGTTAAAAACTATATTTAGAACTTTATAAACCTTCTATTTTTTGAAAAAAGGGTAGATTTCCATTGAAATCGGTTTTTTGGACCTTTATTCTAATCTATTAAACTTTGGTCAAACTTGGTCAACCTTGTTTGACCAAAGCTTCCATTGGCTTAAAGATGCGATTATCTTTCTTCTAGTGGGTTAAAAACTATATTTAGACCATTATAAAGCTTCTATTTGTTCAAAAAAGGGTAGATTTCCATTAAAATCGGTTTTTGGACCTTTATACTAATCTATTAAACTTTGGTCAAACTTGGTTAACCTTGTTTGACCAAAGCTTCCATTGGCTTAAATATGCGATTATCTTTCTTCTAGAGGGTTAAAAACTATATTTAGACATTTATAAACTTTCTATTTGTTCAAAAAAGGGTAGATTTCCATTGTAATCGGTTTTTGGACGTTTTTACTAATCTATTAAACTTTGGTCAAACTTGGTATACCTTGTTTGACCAAAGCTTCCATTGGCTTACAGATGCGATTATCTTTCTTCTAGTGGGTTAAAAACTATATTTAGACCTTTATAAACTTATCATTTGTTCAAAAAAGGGTAGATTTCCATTATAATTGGTTTTGGGACCTTTATACTAATCTATTAAACTTTGGTCAAACTTGGTCATCCTTGTTTGACCAAAGCTTCCATTGGCTTAAAGATGCGATTATCTTTCTTTTAGTGGGTTAAAAACTATATTTAGACCTTTATAATCCTTCTATTTGTTCATAAAAGGGTAGATTTCCATTGTAATCTGTTTTTGGACCTTTATTCTAATCTATTAAACTTTGGTCAAACTTGGTCAACCTTGTTTGACCAAAAGCTTCCATTGGCTTAAAGATGCGATTATCTTTCTTCTAGAGGATTAAAAACTATAGTTAGACATTTATAAACATTCTATTTGTTCAAAAACGGGTAGATTTTCATTTTAATCGGTTTTTCAACCTTTATTCTAATCTATTAAACTTTGGTCAAACTTGGTCAACCTTGTTTAACCTAAACTTCAATTGGCTTAAAGTTGCAATTATCTTTCTTCTAATAGGTTAAAAATTATATTTTGACTTTTATAAACCTTCTATTTGTTCAAAAAAGGGTAGATTTCCATTCTAATCGGATTTTGGACCTTTATACTAATCTATTAAACATTGGTCAAACTTGGTCAACCTTGTTTGACAAAGCTTCCATTGGCTTAAAGATACGATTATCTTTTTCCTAGTGGGTTAAAAACTATATTTAGAACTTTATAAACCTTCTATTTTTTGAAAAAAGGGTAGATTTCCATTGAAATCGGTTTTTTGGACCTTTATTCTAATCTATTAAACTTTGGTCAAACTTGGTCAACCTTGTTTGACCAAAGCTTCCATTGGCTTAAAGATGCGATTATCTTTCTTCTAGTGGGTTAAAAACTATATTTAGACCATTATAAAGCTTCTATTTGTTCAAAAAAGGGTAGATTTCCATTAAAATCGGTTTTTGGACCTTTATACTAATCTATTAAACTTTGGTCAAACTTGGTTAACCTTGTTTGACCAAAGCTTCCATTGGCTTAAAGATGCGATTATCTTTCTTCTAGAGGGTTAAAAACTATATTTAGACATTTATAAACTTTCTATTTGTTCAAAAAAGGGTAGATTTCCATTTTAATCGGTTTTTGAACCTTTATTCTAATCTGTTAAACTTTGGCCAAACTTGGTCAACCTTGTTTAACCAAAGCTTCAATTGGCTTAAAGTTGCAATTACCTTTCTTCTAATAGGTTAAAAATTATATTTTGACCTTTATAAACCTTCTATTTTTTCAAAAAAGGGTAGATTTCCATTTTAATCGGTTTTTGAACCTTTATTCTAATCTATTAAACTTTGGTCAAACTTGGTCAACCTTGTTTAACCAAAGCTTCAATTGGCTTAAAGTTGCGATTATCTTTATTCTAATAGGTTAAAAATTATATTTTGACCTTTATAAACCTTCTATTTGTTCAAAAAAGGGTAGATTTCCATTTTAATCTGTTTTTGAACCTTTATTCTAATCTGTTAAACTTTGGTCAAACTTGGTCAACCTTGTTTGACCATAGCTTCCATTGGCTTAAAGATGGGATTATCTTTATTCTAATAGGTTAAAAATTATATTTTGACCTTTATAAACCTTCTATTTGTTCAAAAAAGGGTAGATTTCCATTTTAATCGGTTTTTGAACCTTTATTCTAATCTATTAAACTTTGGTCAAACTTGGTCAACCTTGTTTAACCAAAGCTTCAATTGGCTTAAAGTTGCGATTATCTTTATTCTAATAGGTTAAAAATTATATTTTGACCTTTATAAACCTTCTATTTGTTCAAAAAAGGGTAGATTTCCATTTTAATCTGTTTTTGAACCTTTATTCTAATCTGTTAAACTTTGGTCAAACTTGGTCAACCTTGTTTGACCATAGCTTCCATTGGCTTAAAGATGGGATTATCTTTATTCTAACAGGTTAAAAATTATATTTTGACCTTTATAAACCTTCTATTTGTTCAAAAAAGGGTAGATTTCCATTTTAATCTGTTTTTGAACCTTTATTCTAATCTGTTAAACTTTGGTCAAACTTGGTCAACCTTGTTTGACAAAGCTTCCATTGGCTTAAAGATACGATTATCTTTTTCCTAATGTGTTAAAAACTATATTTAGAACTTTATAAACCTTCTATTTTTTGAAAAAAGGGTAGATTTCCATTGTAATCGGTTTTTTGGACCTTTATTCTAATCTATTAAACTTTGGTCAAACTTGGTCAACCTTGTTTGACCAAAGCTTCCATTGGCTTAAAGATGCGATTATCTTTCTTCTAGTGGGTTAAAAACTATATTTAGACCTTCATAAAGCTTCTATTTGTTCAAAAAAGGGTAGATTTCCATTAAAATCGGTTTTTGGACCTTTATACTAATCTATTAAACTTTGGTCAAACTTGGTTAACCTTGTTTGACCAAAGCTTCCATTGGCTTAAAGATGCGATTATCTTTCTTCTAGAGGGTTAAAAACTATATTTAGACATTTATAAACTTTCTATTTGTTCAAAAAAGGGTAGATTTCCATTTTAATCGGTTTTTCAACCTTTATTCTAATCTGTTAAACTTTGGTCAAACTTGGTCAACCTTGTTTAACCAAAGCTTCAATTGGCTTAAAGTTGCAATTATCTTTCTTCTAATAGGTTAAAAATTATATTTTGACCTTTATAAACCTTCTATTTGTTCAAAAAAGGGTAGATTTCTAATCTAATCGGGTTTTGGACCTTTATACTAATCTATTAAACTTTGGTCAAACTTTGTGAACCTTGTTTGACAAAGCTTCCATTGGCTTAAAGATGCGATTATCTTTTTCCTAGTGGGTTAAAAATTATATTTAGAACTTTATAAACCTTCTATTTTTTGAAAAAAGGGTAGATTTCCATTGTAATCGGTTTTTTGGACCTTTATTCTAATCTATTAAACTTTGGTCAAACTTGGTCAACCTTGTTTCACCAAAGCTTCCATTGGCTTAAAGATGCGATTATCTTTCTTCTAGTGGGTTAAAAACTATATTTAGACCTTTATAGAGCTTCTATTTGTTCAAAAAATGGTAGATTTCCATTAAAATCGGTTTTTGGACCTCTATACTAATCTAGTAAACCTTGGTCAAACTTGGTTAACCTTGTTTGACCAAAGCTTCCATTGGCTTAAAGATGCGATCATCTTTCTTCTAGTGAGTTAAAAACTATATTTAGACCTTTATAAACTTTCTATTTGTTCAAAAAAGGGTAGATTTCCATTGTAATCGATTTTTGAACCTTTATTCTAATCTATTAAACTTTGGTCAAACATGGTCAACCTTGTTTAGCCAAAGCTTCAATTGGTTTAAAGTTGCGATTATCATTCTTCTAATAGGTTAAAAATTATATTTTGACCTTTATAAACCTTCTATTTGTTCAAAAAAGGGTAGATTTCCATTTTAATCGGGTTTTGAACCTTTATTCTAATATATTAAACTTTGGTCAAACTTGGTCAACCTTGTTTAACCAAAGCTTCAATTGGCTTAAAGTTGCGATTATCTTTATTCTAATAGGTTAAAAATTATATTTTGACCTTTATAAACCTTCTATTTGTTCAAAAAAGGGTAGATTTCCATTTTAATCTATTTTTGAACCTTTATTCTAATCTATTAAACTTTGGTCAAACTTGGTCAACCTTGTTTGACCATAGCTTCCATTGGCTTAAAGATGGGATTATCTTTATTCTAATAGGTTAAAAATTATATTTAGACCTTTATAAACTTTCTATTTGTTCATAAAAGGGTAGATTTCCATTGTAATCTGTTTTTGGACCTTTATTCTAATCTATTAAACTTTGGTCAAACTTGGTCAACCTTGTTTGACCAAAGCTTCCATTGGCTTAAAGATGCGATTATCTTTCTTCTAGTGGGTTAAAAACTATATTTAGACCTTTATAAACTTTCTATTTGTTCAAAAAAGGGTAGATTTCCATTGTAATCTGTTTTTGGACCTTTATTCTAATCTATTAAACTTTGGTCAAACTTGGTCAACCTTGTTTGACCAAAGCTTCCATTGGCGTAAAGATGCGATTATCTTTCTCCTAGTGGGTTAAAAACTATATTTAGAACTTTATAAACCTTCTATTTGTACAAAAAAGATTATATTTCCATTGTAATCGGTTTTTAGACCTTTATACTTATCTATTAAACTTTGGTCAAACTTGGTCAACCTTGTTTGACCAAAGCTTCCATTGGCTTAAAGATGCGATTATCTTTCTTCTAGTGGGTTAAAAACTATATTTAGACCTTTATAAAGCTTCTATTTGTTCAAAAAAGGGTAGATTTCCGTTATAATTGGTTTTGGGACCTTTATACTAATCTATTAAACTTTGGTCAAACTTGTTCATCCTTGTTTGACCAAAGCTTCCATTGGCTTAAAGATGCGATTATCTTTCTTTTAGTGGGTTAAAAACTATATTTAGACCTTTATAATCCTTCTATTTGTTCATAAAAGGGTAGATTTCCATTGTAATCTGTTTTTGGACCTTTATTCTAATCTATTAAACTTTGGTCAAACTTGGTCAACCTTGTTTGACCAAACCTTCCATTGGCTTAAAGATGCGATTATCTTTCTTCTAGTGGGTTAAAAACTATATTTAGACCTTTATAAACTTTCAATTTGTTCAAAAAAGGGTAGATTTCCATTGTAATCGGCTTTTTGACCTTTATACTAATCTATTAAACTTTGGTCAAACTTGGTCAACCTTGTTTGACCAAAAGCTGCCATTGGCTTAAAGATGCGATTATCTTTCTTCTAGTGGGTTAAAAGACCTTTATAAACTTTCTATTTGTTCAAAAAAGGGTAGATTTCCATTGTAATCGGTTTTTGGACGTTTTTACTAATCTATTAAACTTTGGTCAAACTTGGTCAACCTTGTTTGACCAAAGCTTCCATTGGCTTACAGATGCGATTATCTTTCTTCTAGTGGGTTAAAAACTATATTTAGACCTTTATAAAGCATCTATTTGTTCAAAAAAGGGTTGAATTCCATTAAAATCGGTTTTTGGACCTTTATTCTAATCTATTAAACTTTAGTCAAACTTGGTCAACCTTATTTGACCAAAGCTTCCATTGGATTAAAGATGCGATTATCTTTCTTCTAGTGAGTTAAAAACTATATTTAGACCTTTATAAAACATCTATTTGTTCAAAAAAGGGTAGATTTCCATTTTAATCGGTTTTTGAACCTTTATTCTAATCTATTAAACTTTGGTCAAACTTGGTCAACCTTGTTTAACCAAAGCTTCAATTGGCTTAAAGTTGCGATTATCTTTATTCTAATAGGTTAAAAATTATATTTTGACCTTTATAAACCTTCTATTTGTTCAAAAAAGGGTAGATTTCCATTTTAATCTGTTTTTGAACCTTTATTCTAATCTGTTAAACTTTGGTCAAACTTGGTCAACCTTGTTTGACAAAGCTTCCATTGGCTTAAAGATACGATTATCTTTTTCCTAGTGGGTTAAAAACTATATTTAGAACTTTATAAACCTTCTATTTTTTGAAAAAAGGGTAGATTTCCATTGTAATCGGTTTTTTGGACCTTTATTCTAATCTATTAAACTTTGGTCAAACTTGGTCAACCTTGTTTGACCAAAGCTTCCATTGGCTTAAAGATGCGATTATCTTTCTTCTAGTGGGTTAAAAACTATATTTAGACCTTTATAAAGCTTCTATTTGTTCAAAAAAGGGTAGATTTCCATTAAAATCGGTTTTTGGACCTTTATACTAATCTATTAAACTTTGGTCAAACTTGGTTAACCTTGTTTGACCAAAGCTTCCATTGGCTTAAAGATGCGATTATCTTTCTTCTAGAGGGTTAAAAACTATATTTAGACATTTATAAACTTTCTATTTGTTCAAAAAAGGGTAGATTTCCATTTTAATCGGTTTTTCAACCTTTATTCTATTCTATTAAACTTTGGTCAAACTTGGTCAACCTTGTTTAACCAAAACTTCAATTGGCTTAAAGTTGCAATTATCTTTCTTCTAATAGGTTAAAAATTATATTTTGACTTTTATAAACCTTCTATTTGTTCAAAAAAGGGTAGATTTCCATTCTAATCGGATTTTGGACCTTTATACTAATCTATTAAACATTGGTCAAACTTGGTCAACCTTGTTTGACAAAGCTTCCATTGGCTTAAAGATACGATTATCTTTTTCCTAGTGGGTTAAAAACTATATTTAGAACTTTATAAACCTTCTATTTTTTGAAAAAAGGGTAGATTTCTATTGAAATCGGTTTTTTGGACCTTTATTCTAATCTATTAAACTTTGGTCAAACTTGGTCAACCTTGTTTGACCAAAGCTTCCATTGGCTTAAAGATGCGATTATCTTTCTTCTAGTGGGTTAAAAACTATATTTAGACCATTATAAAGCTTCTATTTGTTCAAAAAAGGGTAGATTTCCATTAAAATCGGTTTTTGGACCTTTATACTAATCTATTAAACTTTGGTCAAACTTGGTTAACCTTGTTTGACCAAAGCTTCCATTGGCTTAAAGATGCGATTGTCTTTCTTCTAGAGGGTTAAAAACTATATTTAGACATTTATAAACTTTCTATTTGTTCAAAAAAGGGTAGATTTCCATTTTAATCGGTTTTTGAACCTTTATTCTAATCTGTTAAACTTTGGTCAAACTTGGTCAACCTTGTTTAACCAAAGCTTCAATTGGCTTAAAGTTGCAATTACCTTTCTTCTAATAGGTTAAAAATTATATTTTGACCTTTATAAACCTTCTATTTTTTCAAAAAAGGGTAGATTTCTAATCTAATCGGGTTTTGGACCTTTATACTAATCTATTAAACTTTGGTCAAACTTTTTGAACCTTGTTTGACAAAGCTTCCATTGGCTTAAAGATGCGATTATCTTTTTCCTAGTGGGTTAAAAATTATATTTAAAACTTTATAAACCTTCTATTTTTTGAAAAAAGGGTAGATTTCCATTGTAATCGGTTTTTTGGACCTTTATTCTAATCTATTAAACTTTGGTCAAACTTGGTCAACCTTGTTTCACCAAAGCTTCCATTGGCTTAAAGATGCGATTATCTTTCTTCTAGTGGGTTAAAAACTATATTTAGACCTTTATAAACTTTCTATTTGTTCAAAAAAGGGTAGATTTCCATTGTAATCGATTTTTGAACCTTTATTCTAATCTATTAAACTTTGGTCAAACATGGTCAACCTTGTTTAGCCAAAACTTCAATTGGTTTAAAGTTGCGATTATCTTTCTTCAAATAGGTTAAAAATTATATTTTGACCTTTATAAACCTTCTATTTGTTCAAAAAAGGGTAGATTTCCATTTTAATCGGTTTTTGAACCTTTATTCTAATCTATTAAACTTTAGTCAAACTTGGTCAACCTTGTTTAACCAAAGCTTCAATTGGCTTAAAGTTGCGATTATCTTTATTCTAATAGGTTAAAAATTATATTTCGACCTTTATAAACCTTCTATTTGTTCAAAAAAGGGTAGATTTCCATTTTAATCTGTTTTTGAACCTTTATTCTAATCTGTTAAACTTTGGTCAAACTTGGTCAACCTTGTTTGACCATAGCTTCCATTGGCTTAAAGATGGGATTATCTTTATTCTAATAGGTTAAAAATTATATTTTGACCTTTATAAACCTTCTATTTGTTCAAAAAAGGGTAGATTTCCATTTTAATCTGTTTTTGAACCTTTATTCTAATCTGTTAAACTTTGGTCAAACTTGGTCAACCTTGTTTGACAAAGCTTCCATTGGCTTAAAGATACGATTATCTTTTTCCTAGTGGGTTAAAAACTATATTTAGAACTTTATAAACCTTCTATTTTTTGAAAAAAGAGTAGATTTCCATTGTAATCGGTTTTTTAAACCTTTATTCTAATCTATTAAACTTTGGTCAAACTTGGTAAACCTTGTTTGACCAAAGCTTCCATTGGCTTAAAGATGCGATTATCTTTCTTCTAGTGGGTTAAAAACTATATTTAGACCTTTATAAAGCTTCTATTTGTTCAAAAAAGGGTAGATTTCCATTAAAATCGGTTTTTGGACCTTTATACAAATCTATTAAACTTTGGTCAAACTTGGTTAACCTTGTTTGACCAAAGCTTCCATTGGCTTAAAGATGCGATTATCTTTCTTCTAGAGGGTTAAAAACTATATTTAGACATTTATAAACTTTCTATTTGTTCAAAAAAGGGTAGATTTCCATTTTAATCGGTTTTTGAACCTTTATTCTAATCTGTTAAACTTTGGTCAAACTTGGTCAACCTTGTTTAACCAAAGCTTCAATTGGCTTAAAGTTGCAATTATCTTTCTTCTAATAGGTTAAAAATTATATTTTGACCTTTATAAACCTTCTATTTGTTCAAAAAAGGGTAGATTTCTAATCTAATCGGGTTTTGGACCTTTATACTAATCTATTAAACTTTGGTCAAACTTTGTGAACCTTGTTTGACAAAGCTTCCATTGGCTTAAAGATGCGATTATCTTTTTCCTAGTGGGTTAAAAATTATATTTAGAACTTTATAAACCTTCTATTTTTTGAAAAAAGGGTAGATTTCCATTGTAATCGGTTTTTTGGACCTTTATTCTAATCTATTAAACTTTGGTCAAACTTGGTCAACCTTGTTTGACAAAGCTTCCATTGGCTTAAAGATACGATTATCTTTTTCCTAGTGGGTTAACAACTATATTTAGAACTTTATAAACCTTCTATTTTTTGAAAAAAGGGTAGATTTCCATTGTAATCGGTTTTTTGGACCTTTATTCTAATCTATTAAACTTTGGTCAAACTTGGTCAACCTTGTTTGACCAAAGCTTCCATTGGCTTAAAGATGCGATTATCTTTCTTCTAGTGGGTTAAAAACTATATTTAGATCTTTATAAAGCTTCTATTTGTTCAAAAAATGGTAGATTTCCATTAAAATCGGTTTTTGGACCTTTATACTAATCTAGTAAACTTTGGTCAAACTTGGTTAACCTTGTTTGACCAAAGCTTCCATTGGCTTAAAGATGCGATCATCTTTCTTATAGTGAGTTAAAAACTATATTTAGACCTTTATAAACTTTCTATTTGTTCAAAAAAGGGTAGATTTCCATTGTAATCGATTTTTGAACCTTTATTCAAATCTATTAAACTTTGGTCAAACATGGTCAACCTTGTTTAGCCAAAGCTTCAATTGGTTTAAAGTTGCGATTATCTTTCTTCAAATAGGTTAAAAATTATATTTTGACCTTTATAAACCTTCTATTTGTTCAAAAAAGGGTAGATTTCCATTTTAATCGGTTTTTGAACCTTTATTCTAATCTATTAAACTTTGGTCAAACTTGGTCAACCTTGTTTAACCAAAGCTTCAATTGGCTTAAAGTTGCGATTATCTTTATTCTAATAGGTTAAAAATTATATTTTGACCTTTATAAACCTTCTATTTGTTCAAAAAAGGGTAGATTTCCATTTTAATCTGTTTTTGAACCTTTATTCTAATCTGTTAAACTTTGGTCAAACTTGGTCAACCTTGTTTGACCATAGCTTCCATTGGCTTAAAGATGGGATTATCTTTATTCTAATAGGTTAAAAATTATATTTTGACCTTTATAAACCTTCTATTTGTTCAAAAAAGGGTAGATTTCCATTTTAATCTGTTTTTGAACCTTTATTCTAATCTGTTAAACTTTGGTCAAACTTGGTCAACCTTGTTTGACAAAGCTTCCATTGGCTTAAAGATACGATTATCTTTTTCCTAGTGTGTTAAAAACTATATTTAGAACTTTATAAACCTTCTATTTTTTGAAAAAAGGGTAGATTTCCATTGTAATCGGTTTTTTGGACCTTTATTCTAATCTATTAAACTTTGGTCAAACTTGGTCAACCTTGTTTGACCAAAGCTTCCATTGGCTTAAAGATGCGATTATCTTTCTTCTAGTGGGTTAAAAACTATATTTAGACCTTTATAAAGCTTCTATTTGTTCAAAAAAGGGTAGATTTCCATTAAAATCGGTTTTTGGACCTTTATACTAATCTATTAAACTTAGGTCAAACTTGGTTAACCTTGTTTGACCAAAGCTTCCATTGGCTTAAAGATGCGATTATCTTTCTTCTAGAGGGTTAAAAACTATATTTAGACATTTATAAACTTTCTATTTGTTCAAAAAAGGGTAGATTTCCATTTTAATCGGTTTTTCAACCTTTATTCTAATCTGTTAAACTTTGGTCAAACTTGGTCAACCTTGTTTAACCAAAGCTTCAATTGGCTTAAAGTTGCAATTATCTTTCTTCTAATAGGTTAAAAATTATATTTTGACCTTTATAAACCTTCTATTTGTTCAAAAAAGGGTAGATTTCTAATCTAATCGGGTTTTGGACCTTTATACTAATCTATTAAACTTTGGTCAAACTTTGTGAACCTTGTTTGACAAAGCTTCCATTGGCTTAAAGATGCGATTATCTTTTTCCTAGTGGGTTAAAAATTATATTTAGAACTTTATAAACCTTCTATTTTTTGAAAAAAGGGTAGATTTCCATTGTAATCGGTTTTTTGGACCTTTATTCTAATCTATTAAACTTTGGTCAAACTTGGTCAACCTTGTTTCACCAAAGCTTCCATTGGCTTAAAGATGCGATTATCTTTCTTCTAGTGGGTTAAAAACTATATTTAGACCTTTATAGAGCTTCTATTTGTTCAAAAAATGGTAGATTTCCATTAAAATCGGTTTTTGGACCTTTATACTAATCTAGTAAACCTTGGTCAAACTTGGTTAACCTTGTTTGACCAAAGCTTCCATTGGCTTAAAGATGCGATCATCTTTCTTCTAGTGAGTTAAAAACTATATTTAGACCTTTATAAACTTTCTATTTGTTCAAAAAAGGGTAGATTTCCATTGTAATCGATTTTTGAACCTTTATTCTAATCTATTAAACTTTGGTCAAACATGGTCAACCTTGTTTAGCCAAAGCTTCAATTGGTTTAAAGTTGCGATTATCATTCTTCTAATAGGTTAAAAATTATATTTTGACCTTTATAAACCTTCTATTTGTTCAAAAAAGGGTAGATTTCCATTTTAATCGGGTTTTGAACCTTTATTCTAATCTATTAAACTTTGGTCAAACTTGGTCAACCTTGTTTAACCAAAGCTTCAATTGGCTTAAAGTTGCGATTATCTTTATTCTAATAGGTTAAAAATTATATTTTGACCTTTATAAACCTTCTATTTGTTCAAAAAAGGGTAGATTTCCATTTTAATCTATTTTTGAACCTTTATTCTAATCTATTAAACTTTGGTCAAACTTGGTCAACCTTGTTTGACCATAGCTTCCATTGGCTTAAAGATGGGATTATCTTTATTCTAATAGGTTAAAAATTATATTTAGACCTTTATAAACTTTCTATTTGTTCATAAAAGGGTAGATTTCCATTGTAATCTGTTTTTGGACCTTTATTCTAATCTATTAAACTTTGGTCAAACTTGGTCAACCTTGTTTGACCAAAGCTTCCATTGGCTTAAAGATGCGATTATCTTTCTTCTAGTGGGTTAAAAACTATATTTAGACCTTTATAAACTTACCATTTGTTCAAAAAAGGGTAGATTTCCGTTATAATTGGTTTTGGGACCTTTATACTAATCTATTAAACTTTGGTCAAACTTGGTCATCCTTGTTTGACCAAAGCTTCCATTGGCTTAAAGATGCGATTATCTTTCTTTTAGTGGGTTAAAAACTATATTTAGACCTTTATAATCCTTCTATTTGTTCATAAAAGGGTAGATTTCCATTGTAATCTGTTTTTGGACCTTTATTCTAATCTATTAAACTTTGGTCAAACTTGGTCAACCTTGTTTGACCAAACCTTCCATTGGCTTAAAGATGCGATTATCTTTCTTCTAGTGGGTTAAAAACTATATTTAGACCTTTATAAACTTTCAATTTGTTCAAAAAAGGGTAGATTTCCATTGTAATCGGCTTTTTGACCTTTATACTAATCTATTAAACTTTTGTCAAACTTGGTCAACCTTGTTTGACCAAAAGCTTCCATTGGCTTAAAGATGCGATTATCTTTCTTCTAGTGGGTTAAAAGACCTTTATAAACTTTCTATTTGTTCAAAAAATGGTAGATTTCCATTGTAATCGGTTTTTGGACGTTTTTACTAATCTATTAAACTTTGGTCAAACTTGGTCAACCTTGTTTGACCAAAGCTTCCATTGGCTTACAGATGCGATTATCTTTCTTCTAGTGGGTTAAAAACTATATTTAGACCTTTATAAAGCATCTATTTGTTCAAAAAAGGGTTGAATTCCATTAAAATCGGTTTTTGGACCTTTATTCTAATCTATTAAACTTTAGTCAAACTTGGTCAACCTTATTTGACCAAAGCTTCCATTGGATTAAAGATGCGATTATCTTTCTTCTAGTGAGTTAAAAACTATATTTAGACCTTTATAAAACATCTATTTGTTCAAAAAAGGGTAGAATTCCATTAAAATCCGTTTTTTGGACCTTTATTATAATCTATTAAACTTTATTCAAACTTGGTCAACCTTGTATGACCAAAGCTTCCATTGGCTTAAAGATGCGATTATCTTTCTTCTAGTGGGTTAAAAACTATATTTAGACCTTTATAAACTTACCATTTGTTCAAAAAAGGGTAGATTTCCATTATAATTGGTTTTGGGACCTTTATACTAATCTATTAAAATTTGGTCAAACTTGGTCATCCTTGTTTGACAAAATCTTCCATTGGCTTAAAGATGCGATTATCTTTCTTCTAGTGGGTTAAAAACTATATTTAGACCTTCATAAACCTTCTATTTGTTCAAAAAAGGGTATATTTCCATTAAAATCGGTTTTTGGACCTTTATACTAATCTATTAATCTTTGGTCAAACTTGGTTAACCTTGTTTGACCAAAGCTTCCATTGGCTTAAAGATGCGATTATCTTTCTTCTAGAGGGTTAAAAACTATATTTAGACATTTATAAACTTTCTATTTGTTCAAAAAAGGGTAGATTTCCATTTTAATCGGTTTTTCAACCTTTATTCTATTCTATTAAACTTTGGTCAAACTTGGTCAACCTTGTTTGACCAAAGCTTCCATTGGCTTAAAGATGCGATCATCTTTCTTCTAGTGGGTTAAAAACTATATTTAGACCTTTATAAACTTTCTATTTGTTCAAAAAAGGGTAGATTTCCATTGTAATTGATTTTTGAACCTTTATTCTAATCTATTAAACTTTGGTCAAACATGGTCAACCTTGTTTAGCCAAAGCTTCAATTGGTTTAAAGTTGCGATTATCTTTCTTCAAATAGGTTAAAAATTATATTTTGACCTTTATAAACCTTCTATTTGTTCAAAAAAGGGTAGATTTCCATTTTAATCGGTTTTTGAACCTTTATTCTAATCTATTAAACTTTGGTCAAACTTGGTCAACCTTGTTTAACCAAAGCTTCAATTGGCTTAAAGTTGCGATTATCTTTATTCTAATAGGTTAAAAATTATATTTTGACATTTATAAACCTTCTATTTGTTCAAAAAAGGGTAGATTTCCATTTTAATCTGTTTTTGAACCTTTATTCTAATCTGTTAAACTTTGGTCAAACTTGGTCAACCTTGTTTGACAAAGCTTCCATTGGCTTAAAGATACGATTATCTTTTTCCTAGTGGGTTAAAAACTATATTTAGAACTTTATAAACCTTCTATTTTTTGAAAAAAGGGTAGATTTCCATTGTAATCGGTTTTTTGGACCTTTATTCTAATCTATTAAACTTTGGTCAAACTTGGTCAACCTTGTTTGACCAAAGCTTCCATTGGCTTAAAGATGCGATTATCTTTCTTCTAGTGGGTTAAAAACTATATTTAGACCTTTATAAAGCTTCTATTTGTTCAAAAAAGGGTAGATTTCCATTAAAATCGGTTTTTGGACCTTTATACTAATCTATTAAACTTTGGTCAAACTTGGTTAACCTTGTTTGACCAAAGCTTCCATTGGCTTAAAGATGCGATTATCTTTCTTCTAGAGGGTTAAAAACTATATTTAGACATTTATAAACTTTCTATTTGTTCAAAAAAGGGTAGATTTCCATTTTAATCGGTTTTTCAACCTTTATTCTATTCTATTAAACTTTGGTCAAACTTGGTCAACCTTGTTTAACCAAAACTTCAATTGGCTTAAAGTTGCAATTATCTTTCTTCTAATAGGTTAAAAATTATATTTTGACTTTTATAAACCTTCTATTTGTTCAAAAAAGGGTAGATTTCCATTCTAATCGGATTTTGGACCTTTATACTAATCTATTAAACATTGGTCAAACTTGGTCAACCTTGTTTGACAAAGCTTCCATTGGCTTAAAGATACGATTATCTTTTTCCTAGTGGGTTAAAAACTATATTTAGAACTTTATAAACTTTCTATTTGTTCAAAAAAGGGTAGATTTCCATTGTAATCGATTTTTGAACCTTTATTCTAATCTATTAAACTTTGGTCAAACATGGTCAACCTTGTTTAGCCAAAACTTCAATTGGTTTAAAGTTGCGATTATCTTTCTTCAAATAGGTTAAAAATTATATTTTGACCTTTATAAACCTTCTATTTGTTCAAAAAAGGGTAGATTTCCATTTTAATCGGTTTTTGAACCTTTATTCTAATCTATTAAACTTTGGTCAAACTTGGTCAACCTTGTTTAACCAAAGCTTCAATTGGCTTAAAGTTGCAATTATCTTTCTTCTAATAGGTTAAAAATTATATTTTGACCTTTATAAACCTTCTATTTGTTCAAAAAAGGGTAGATTTCTAATCTAATCGGGTTTTGGACCTTTATACTAATCTATTAAACTTTGGTCAAACTTTGTGAACCTTGTTTGACAAAGCTTCCATTGGCTTAAAGATGCGATTATCTTTTTCCTAGTGGGTTAAAAATTATATTTAGAACTTTATAAACCTTCTATTTTTTGAAAAAAGGGTAGATTTCCATTGTAATCGATTTTTGAACCTTTATTCTAATCTATTAAACTTTGGTCAAACATGGTCAACCTTGTTTAGCCAAAACTTCAATTGGTTTAAAGTTGCGATTATCTTTCTTCAAATAGGTTAAAAATTATATTTTGACCTTTATAAACCTTCTATTTGTTCAAAAAAGGGTAGATTTCCATTTTAATCGGTTTTTGAACCTTTATTCTAATCTATTAAACTTTGGTCAAACTTGGTCAACCTTGTTTAACCAAAGCTTCAATTGGCTTAAAGTTGCGATTATCTTTATTCTAATAGGTTAAAAATTATATTTTGACCTTTATAAACCTTCTATTTGTTCAAAAAAGGGTAGATTTCCATTTTAATCTGTTTTTGAACCTTTATTCTAATCTGTTAAACTCTGGTCAAACTTGGTCAACCTTGTTTGACCATAGCTTCCATTGGCTTAAAGATGGGATTATCTTTATTCTAATAGGTTAAAAATTATATTTTGACCTTTATAAACCTTCTATTTGTTCAAAAAAGGGTAGATTTCCATTTTAATCTGTTTTTGAACCTTTATTCTAATCTGTTAAACTTTGGTCAAACTTGGTCAACCTTGTTTGACAAAGCTTCCATTGGCTTAAAGATACGATTATCTTTTTCCTAGTGGGTTAAAAACTATATTTAGAACTTTATAAACCTTCTATTTTTTGAAAAAAGGGTAGATTTCCATTGTAATCGGTTTTTTGGACCTTTATTCTAATCTATTAAACTTTGGTCAAACTTGGTCAACCTTGTTTGACCAAAGCTTCCATTGGCTTAAAGATGCGATTATCTTTCTTCTAGTGGGTTAAAAACTATATTTAGACCTTTATAAAGCTTCTATTTGTTCAAAAAAGGGTAGATTTCCATTAAAATCGGTTTTTGGACCTTTATACAAATCTATTAAACTTTGGTCAAACTTGGTTAACCTTGTTTGACCAAAGCTTCCATTGGCTTAAAGATGCGATTATCTTTCTTCTAGAGGGTTAAAAACTATATTTAGACATTTATAAACTTTCTATTTGTTCAAAAAAGGGTAGATTTCCATTTTAATCGGTTTTTGAACCTTTATTCTAATCTGTTAAACTTTGGTCAAACTTGGTCAACCTTGTTTAACCAAAGCTTCAATTGGCTTAAAGTTGCAATTATCTTTCTTCTAATAGGTTAAAAATTATATTTTGACCTTTATAAACCTTCTATTTGTTCAAAAAAGGGTAGATTTCTAATCTAATCGGGTTTTGGACCTTTATACTAATCTATTAAACTTTGGTCAAACTTTGTGAACCTTGTTTGACAAAGCTTCCATTGGCTTAAAGATGCGATTATCTTTTTCCTAGTGGGTTAAAAATTATATTTAGAACTTTATAAACCTTCTATTTTTTGAAAAAAGGGTAGATTTCCATTGTAATCGGTTTTTTGGACCTTTATTCTAATCTATTAAACTTTGGTCAAACTTGGTCAACCTTGTTTCACCAAAGCTTCCATTGGCTTAAAGATGCGATTATCTTTCTTCTAGTGGGTTAAAAACTATATTTAGACCTTTATAGAGCTTCTATTTGTTCAAAAAATGGTAGATTTCCATTAAAATCGGTTTTTGGACCTTTATACTAATCTAGTAAACCTTGGTCAAACTTGGTTAACCTTGTTTGACCAAAGCTTCCATTGGCTTAAAGATGCGATTATCTTTCTTCTAGTGGGTTAAAAACTATATTTAGACGTTTATAAACTTTCTATTTGTTCAAAAAAGGGTAGATTTCCATTGTAATCGATTTTTGAACCTTTATTCTAATCTATTAAACTTTGGTCAAACATGGTCAACCTTGTTTAGCCAAAGCTTCAATTGGTTTAAAGTTGCGATTATCATTCTTCTAATAGGTTAAAAATTATATTTTGACCTTTATAAACCTTCTATTTGTTCAAAAAAGGGTAGATTTCCATTTTAATCGGGTTTTGAACCTTTATTCTAATCTATTAAACTTTGGTCAAACTTGGTCAACCTTGTTTAACCAAACCTTCAATTGGCTTAAAGTTGCGATTATCTTTATTCTAATAGGTTAAAAATTATATTTTGACCTTTATAAACCTTCTATTTGTTCAAAAAAGGGTAGATTTCCATTTTAATCTATTTTTGAACCTTTATTCTAATCTATTAAACTTTGGTCAAACTTGGTCAACCTTGTTTGACCATAGCTTCCATTGGCTTAAAGATGGGATTATCTTTATTCTAATAGGTTAAAAATTATATTTAGACCTTTATAAACTTTCTATTTGTTCATAAAAGGGTAGATTTCCATTGTAATCTGTTTTTGGACCTTTATTCTAATCTATTAAACTTTGGTCAAACTTGGTCAACCTTGTTTGACCAAAGCTTCCATTGGCTTAAAGATGCGATTATCTTTCTTCTAGTGGGTTAAAAACTATATTTAGACCTTTATAAACTTTCTATTTATTCAAAAAAGGGTAGATTTCCATTGTAATCTGTTTTTGGACCTTTATTCTAATCTATTAAACTTTGGTCAAACTTGGTCAACCTTGTTTGACGAAAGCTTCCATTGGCGTAAAGATGCGATTATCTTTCTCCTAGTGGGTTAAAAACTATATTTAGAACTTTATAAACCTTCTATTTGTACAAAAAAGATTATATTTCCATTATAATCGGTTTTTAGACCTTTATACTTATCTATTAAACTTTGGTCAAACTTGGTCAACCTTGTTTGACCAAAGCTTCCATTGGCTTAAAGATGCGATTATCTTTCTTCTAGTGGGTTAAAAACTATATTTAGACCTTTATAAACTTACCATTTGTTCAAAAAAGGGTAGATTTCCGTTATAATTGGTTTTGGGACCTTTATACTAATCTATTAAACTTTGGTCAAACTTGGTCATCCTTGTTTGACCAAAGCTTCCATTGGCTTAAAGATGCGATTATCTTTCTTTTAGTGGGTTAAAAACTATATTTAGACCTTTATAATCCTTCTATTTGTTCATAAAAGGGTAGATTTCCATTGTAATCTGTTTTTGGACCTTTATTCTAATCTATTAAACTTTGGTCAAACTTGGTCAACCTTGTTTGACCAAACCTTCCATTGGCTTAAAGATGCGATTATCTTTCTTCTAGTGGGTTAAAAACTATATTTAGACCTTTATAAACTTTCAATTTGTTCGAAAAAGGGTAGATTTCCATTGTAATCGGCTTTTTGACCTTTATACTAATCTATTAAACTTTGGTCAAACTTGGTCAACCTTGTTTGACCAAAAGCTTCCATTGGCTTAAAGATGCGATTATCTTTCTTCTAGTGGGTTAAAAACTATATTTAGACCTTTATAAACTTTCTATTTGTTCAAAAAAGGGTAGATTTCCATTGTAATCGGTTTTTGGACGTTTTTACTAATCTATTAAACTTTGGTCAAACTTGGTCAACCTTGTTTGACCAAAGCTTCCATTGGCTTACAGATGCGATTATCTTTCTTCTAGTGGGTTAAAAACTATATTTAGACCTTTATAAAGCATCTATTTGTTCAAAAAAGGGTTGAATTCCATTAAAATCGGTTTTTGGACCTTTATTCTAATCTATTAAACTTTAGTCAAACTTGGTCAACCTTATTTGACCAAAGCTTCCATTGGATTAAAGATGCGATTATCTTTCTTCTAGTGAGTTAAAAACTATATTTAGACCTTTATAAACTTACCATTTGTTCAAAAAAGGGTAGATTTCCATTATAATTGGTTTTGGGACCTTTATACTAATCTATTAAACTTTGGTCAAACTTGGTCATCCTTGTTTGACAAAATCTTCCATTGGCTTAAAGATGCGATTATCTTTCTTCTAGTGGGTTAAAAACTATATTTAGACATTTATAAACTTTCTATTTGTTCAAAAAAGGGTAGATTTCCATTTTAATCGGTTTTTCAACCTTTATTCTAATCTGTTAAACTTTGGTCAAACTTGGTCAACCTTGTTTAACCAAAGCTTCAATTGGCTTAAAGTTGCAATTATCTTTCTTCTAATAGGTTAAAAATTATATTTTGACCTTTATAAACCTTCTATTTGTTCAAAAAAGGGTAGATTTCTAATCTAATCGGGTTTTGGACCTTTATACTAATCTATTAAACTTTGGTCAAACTTGGTCAACCTTGTTTGACCAAACCTTCCATTGGCTTAAAGATGCGATTATCTTTCTTCTAGTGGGTTAAAAACTATATTTAGACCTTTATAAACTTTCAATTTGTTCAAAAAAGGGTAGATTTCCATTGTAATCGGCTTTTTGACCTTTATACTAATCTATTAAACTTTGGTCAAACTTGGTCAACCTTGTTTGACCAAAAGCTTCCATTGGCTTAAAGATGCGATTATCTTTCTTCTAGTGGGTTAAAAACTATATTTAGACCTTTATAAACTTTCTATTTGTTCAAAAAAGGGTAGATTTCCATTGTAATCGGTTTTTGGACGTTTTTACTAATCTATTAAACTTTGGTCAAACTTGGTCAACCTTGTTTGACCAAAGCTTCCATTGGCTTACAGATGCGATTATCTTTCTTCTAGTGGGTTAAAAACTATATTTAGACCTTTATAAAGCATCTATTTGTTCAAAAAAGGGTTGAATTCCATTAAAATCGGTTTTTGGACCTTTATTCTAATCTATTAAACTTTAGTCAAACTTGGTCAACCTTATTTGACCAAAGCTTCCATTGGATTAAAGATGCGATTATCTTTCTTCTGGTGAGTTAAAAACTATATTTAGACCTTTATAAAACATCTATTTGTTCAAAAAAGGGTAGAATTCCATTAAAATCCGTTTTTTGGACCTTTATTATAATCTATTAAACTTTATTCAAACTTGGTCAACCTTGTATGACCAAAGCTTCCATTGGCTTAAAGATGCGATTATCTTTCTTCTAGTGGGTTAAAAACTATATTTAGACCTTTATAAACTTACCATTTGTTCAAAAAAGGGTAGATTTCCATTATAATTGGTTTTGGGACCTTTATACTAATCTATTAAACTTTGGTCAAACTTGGTCATCCTTGTTTGACAAAATCTTCCATTGGCTTAAAGATGCGATTATCTTTCTTCTAGTGGGTTAAAAACTATATTTAGACCTTCATAAACCTTCTATTTGTTCAAAAAAGGGTATATTTCCATTAAAATCGGTTTTTGGACCTTTATACTAATCTATTAAACTTTGGTCAAACTTGGTTAACCTTGTTTGACCAAAGCTTCCATTGGCTTAAAGATGCGATTATCTTTCTTCTAGAGGGTTAAAAACTATATTTAGACATTTATAAACTTTCTATTTGTTCAAAAAAGGGTAGATTTCCATTTTAATCGGTTTTTCAACCTTTATTCTATTCTATTAAACTTTGGTCAAACTTGGTCAACCTTGTTTAACCAAAACTTCAATTGGCTTAAAGTTGCAATTATCTTTCTTCTAAAAGTTTAAAAATTATATTTTGACTTTTATAAACCTTCTATTTGTTCAAAAAAGGGTAGATTTCCATTCTAATCGGGTTTTGGACCTTTATACTAATATATTAAACTTTGGTCAAACTTGGTCAACCTTGTTTGACAAAGCTTCCATTGGCTTAAAGATGCGATTATCTTTTTCCTAGTGGGTTAAAAATTATATTTAGAACTTTATAAACCTTCTATTTTTTGAAAAAAGGGTAGATTTCCATTGTAATCGGTTTTTTGGACCTTTATTCTAATCTATTAAACTTTGGTCAAACTTGGTCAACCTTGTTTCACCAAAGCTTCCATTGGCTTAAAGATGCGATTATCTTTCTTCTAGTGGGTTAAAAACTATATTTAGACCTTTATAAAGCTTCTATTTGTTCAAAAAATGGTAGATATCACTTAAAATCGGTTTTTGGACCTTTATACTAATCTAGTAAACTTTGGTCAAACTTGGTTAACCTTGTTTGACCAAAGCTTCCATTGGCTTAAAGATGCGATCATCTTTCTTCTAGTGGGTTAAAAACTATATTTAGACCTTTATAAACTTTCAATTTGTTCAAAAAAGGGTAGATTTCCATTGTAATCGGCTTTTTGACCTTTATACTAATCTATTAAACTTTGGTCAAACTTGGTCAACCTTGTTTGACCAAAAGCTTCCATTGGCTTAAAGATGCGATTATCTTTCTTCTAGTGGGTTAAAAACTATATTTAGACCTTTATAAACTTTCTATTTGTTCAAAAAAGGGTAGATTTCCATTGTAATCGGTTTTTGGACGTTTTTACTAATCTATTAAACTTTGGTCAAACTTGGTCAACCTTGTTTGACCAAAGCTTCCATTGGCTTACAGATGCGATTATCTTTCTTCTAGTGGGTTAAAAACTATATTTAGACCTTTATAAAGCATCTATTTGTTCAAAAAAGGGTTGAATTCCATTAAAATCGGTTTTTGGACCTTTATTCTAATCTATTAAACTTTAGTCAAACTTGGTCAACCTTATTTGACCAAAGCTTCCATTGGATTAAAGATGCGATTATCTTTCTTCTGGTGAGTTAAAAACTATATTTAGACCTTTATAAAACATCTATTTGTTCAAAAAAGGGTAGAATTCCATTAAAATCCGTTTTTTGGACCTTTATTATAATCTATTAAACTTTATTCAAACTTGGTCAACCTTGTATGACCAAAGCTTCCATTGGCTTAAAGATGCGATTATCTTTCTTCTAGTGGGTTAAAAACTATATTTAGACCTTTATAAACTTACCATTTGTTCAAAAAAGGGTAGATTTCCATTATAATTGGTTTTGGGACCTTTATACTAATCTATTAAACTTTGGTCAAACTTGGTCATCCTTGTTTGACAAAATCTTCCATTGGCTTAAAGATGCGATTATCTTTCTTCTAGTGGGTTAAAAACTATATTTAGACCTTCATAAACCTTCTATTTGTTCAAAAAAGGGTATATTTCCATTAAAATCGGTTTTTGGACCTTTATACTAATCTATTAAACTTTGGTCAAACTTGGTTAACCTTGTTTGACCAAAGCTTCCATTGGCTTAAAGATGCGATTATCTTTCTTCTAGAGGGTTAAAAACTATATTTAGACATTTATAAACTTTCTATTTGTTCAAAAAAGGGTAGATTTCCATTTTAATCGGTTTTTCAACCTTTATTCTATTCTATTAAACTTTGGTCAAACTTGGTCAACCTTGTTTAACCAAAACTTCAATTGGCTTAAAGTTGCAATTATCTTTCTTCTAAAAGTTTAAAAATTATATTTTGACTTTTATAAACCTTCTATTTGTTCAAAAAAGGGTAGATTTCCATTCTAATCGGGTTTTGGACCTTTATACTAATATATTAAACTTTGGTCAAACTTGGTCAACCTTGTTTGACAAAGCTTCCATTGGCTTAAAGATGCGATTATCTTTTTCCTAGTGGGTTAAAAATTATATTTAGAACTTTATAAACCTTCTATTTTTTGAAAAAAGGGTAGATTTCCATTGTAATCGGTTTTTTGGACCTTTATTCTAATCTATTAAACTTTGGTCAAACTTGGTCAACCTTGTTTCACCAAAGCTTCCATTGGCTTAAAGATGCGATTATCTTTCTTCTAGTGGGTTAAAAACTATATTTAGACCTTTATAAAGCTTCTATTTGTTCAAAAAATGGTAGATATCACTTAAAATCGGTTTTTGGACCTTTATACTAATCTAGTAAACTTTGGTCAAACTTGGTTAACCTTGTTTGACCAAAGCTTCCATTGGCTTAAAGATGCGATCATCTTTCTTCTAGTGGGTTAAAAACTATATTTAGACCTTTATAAACTTTCTATTTTTTCAAAAAAGGGTAGATTTCCATTGTAATTGATTTTTGAACCTTTATTCTAATCTATTAAACTTTGGTCAAACATGGTCAACCTTGTTTAGCCAAAGCTTCAATTGGTTTAAAGTTGCGATTATCTTTCTTCAAATAGGTTAAAAATTATATTTTGACCTTTATAAACCTTCTATTTGTTCAAAAAAGGGTAGATTTCCATTTTAATCGGTTTTTGAACCTTTATTCTAATCTATTAAACTTTGGTCAAACTTGGTCAACCTTGTTTAACCAAAGCTTCAATTGGCTTAAAGTTGCGATTATCTTTATTCTAATAGGTTAAAAATTATATTTTGACCTTTATAAACCTTCTATTTGTTCAAAAAAGGGTAGATTTCCATTTTAATCTGTTTTTGAACCTTTATTCTAATCTGTTAAACTTTGGTCAAACTTGGTCAACCTTGTTTGACAAAGCTTCCATTGGCTTAAAGATACGATTATCTTTTTCCTAGTGGGTTAAAAACTATATTTAGAACTTTATAAACCTTCTATTTTTTGAAAAAAGGGTAGATTTCCATTGTAATCGGTTTTTTGGACCTTTATTCTAATCTATTAAACTTTGGTCAAACTTGGTCAACCTTGTTTGACCAAAGCTTCCATTGGCTTAAAGATGCGATTATCTTTCTTCTAGTGGGTTAAAAACTATATTTAGACCTTTATAAAGCTTCTATTTGTTCAAAAAAGGGTAGATTTCCATTAAAATCGGTTTTTGGACCTTTATACTAATCTATTAAACTTTGGTCAAACTTGGTTAACCTTGTTTGACCAAAGCTTCCATTGGCTTAAAGATGCGATTATCTTTCTTCTAGAGGGTTAAAAACTATATTTAGACATTTATAAACTTTCTATTTGTTCAAAAAAGGGTAGATTTCCATTTTAATCGGTTTTTCAACCTTTATTCTAATCTGTTAAACTTTGGTCAAACTTGGTCAACCTTGTTTAACCAAAGCTTCAATTGGCTTAAAGTTGCAATTATCTTTCTTCTAATAGGTTAAAAATTATATTTTGACCTTTATAAACCTTCTATTTGTTCAAAAAAGGGTAGATTTCTAATCTAATCGGGTTTTGGACCTTTATACTAATCTATTAAACTTTGGTCAAACTTGGTCAACCTTGTTTCACCAAACCTTCCATTGGCTTAAAGATGCGATTATCTTTCTTCTAGTGGGTTAAAAACTATATTTAGACCTTTATAAACTTTCAATTTGTTCAAAAAAGGGTAGATTTCCATTGTAATCGGCTTTTTGACCTTTATACTAATCTATTAAACTTTGGTCAAACTTGGTCAACCTTGTTTAGCCAAAGCTTCAATTGGTTTAAAGTTGCGATTATCTTTCTTCAAATAGGTTAAAAATTATATTTTGACCTTTATAAACCTTCTATTTGTTCAAAAAAGGGTAGATTTCCATTGTAATCGGTTTTTGGACGTTTTTACAAATCTATTAAACTTTGGTCAAACTTGGTCAACCTTGTTTGACCAAAGCTTCCATTGGCTTACAGATGCGATTATCTTTCTTCTAGTGGGTTAAAAACTATATTTAGACCTTTATAAAGCATCTATTTGTTCAAAAAAGGTTTGAATTCCATTAAAATCGGTTGTTGGACCTTTATTCTAATCTATTAAACTTTAGTCAAACTTGGTCAACCTTATTTGACCAAAGCTTCCATTGGATTAAAGATGCGATTATCTTTCTTCTAGTGAGTTAAAAACTATATTTAGACCTTTATAAAACATCTATTTGTTCAAAAAAGGGTAGAATTCCATTAAAATCCGTTTTTTGGACCTTTATTATAATCTATTAAACTTTATTCAAACTTGGTCAACCTTGTATGACCAAAGCTTCCATTGGCTTAAAGATGCGATTATCTTTCTTCTAGTGGGTTAAAAACTATATTTAGACCTTTATAAACTTACCATTTGTTCAAAAAAGGGTAGATTTCCATTATAATTGGTTTTGGGACCTTTATACTAATCTATTAAACTTTGGTCAAACTTGGTCATCCTTGTTTGACAAAATCTTCCATTGGCTTAAAGATGCGATTATCTTTCTTCTAGTGGGTTAAAAACTATATTTAGACCTTCATAAACCTTCTATTTGTTCAAAAAAGGGTATATTTCCATTAAAATCGGTTTTTGGACCTTTATACTAATCTATTAAACTTTGGTCAAACTTGGTTAACCTTGTTTGACCAAAGCTTCCATTGGCTTAAAGATGCGATTATCTTTCTTCTAGAGGGTTAAAAACTATATTTACACATTTATAAACTTTCTATTTGTTCAAAAAAGGGTAGATTTCCATTTTAATCGGTTTTTCAACCTTTATTCTATTCTATTAAACTTTGGTCAAACTTGGTCAACCTTGTTTAACACAAACTTCAATTGGCTTAAAGTTGCAATTATCTTTCTTCTAAAAGTTTAAAAATTATATTTTGACTTTTATAAACCTTCTATTTGTTCAAAAAAGGGTAGATTTCCATTCTAATCGGGTTTTGGACCTTTATACTAATATATTAAACTTTGGTCAAACTTGGTCAACCTTGTTTGACAAAGCTTCCATTGGCTTAAAGATGCGATTATCTTTTTCCTAGTGGGTTAAAAATTATATTTAGAACTTTATAAACCTTCTATTTTTTGAAAAAAGGGTAGATTTCCATTGTAATCGGTTTTTTGGACCTTTATTCTAATCTATTAAACTTTGGTCAAACTTGGTCAACCTTGTTTCACCAAAGCTTCCATTGGCTTAAAGATGCGATTATCTTTCTTCTAGTGGGTTAAAAACTATATTTAGACCTTTATAAAGCTTCTATTTGTTCAAAAAATGGTAGATTTCCATTAAAATCGGTTTTTGGACCTTTATACTAATCTAGTAAACTTTGGTCAAACTTGGTTAACCTTGTTTGACCAAAGCTTCCATTGGCTTAAAGATGCGATCATCTTTCTTCTAGTGGGTTAAAAACTATATTTAGACCTTTATAAACTTTCTATTTGTTCAAAAAAGGGTAGATTTCCATTGTAATTGATTTTTGAACCTTTATTCTAATCTATTAAACTTTGGTCAAACATGGTCAACCTTGTTTTGCCAAAGCTTCAATTGGTTTAAAGTTGCGATTATCTTTCTTCAAATAGGTTAAAAATTATATTTTGACCTTTATAAACCTTCTATTTGTTCAAAAAAGGGTAGATTTCCATTGTAATCGGTTTTTGGACGTTTTTACAAATCTATTAAACTTTGGTCAAACTTGGTCAACCTTGTTTGACCAAAGCTTCCATTGGCTTACAGATGCGATTATCTTTCTTCTAGTGGGTTAAAAACTATATTTAGACCTTTATAAAGCATCTATTTGTTCAAAAAAGGTTTGAATTCCATTAAAATCGGTTGTTGGACCTTTATTCTAATCTATTAAACTTTAGTCAAACTTGGTCAACCTTATTTGACCAAAGCTTCCATTGGATTAAAGATGCGATTATCTTTCTTCTAGTGAGTTAAAAACTATATTTAGACCTTTATAAAACATCTATTTGTTCAAAAAAGGGTAGAATTCCATTAAAATCCGTTTTTTGGACCTTTATTATAATCTATTAAACTTTATTCAAACTTGGTCAACCTTGTATGACCAAAGCTTCCATTGGCTTAAAGATGCGATTATCTTTCTTCTAGTGGGTTAAAAACTATATTTAGACCTTTATAAACTTACCATTTGTTCAAAAAAGGGTAGATTTCCATTATAATTGGTTTTGGGACCTTTATACTAATCTATTAAACTTTGGTCAAACTTGGTCATCCTTGTTTGACAAAATCTTCCATTGGCTTAAAGATGCGATTATCTTTCTTCTAGTGGGTTAAAAACTATATTTAGACCTTCATAAACCTTCTATTTGTTCAAAAAAGGGTATATTTCCATTAAAATCGGTTTTTGGACCTTTATACTAATCTATTAAACTTTGGTCAAACTTGGTTAACCTTGTTTGACCAAAGCTTCCATTGGCTTAAAGATGCGATTATCTTTCTTCTAGAGGGTTAAAAACTATATTTACACATTTATAAACTTTCTATTTGTTCAAAAAAGGGTAGATTTCCATTTTAATCGGTTTTTCAACCTTTATTCTATTCTATTAAACTTTGGTCAAACTTGGTCAACCTTGTTTAACACAAACTTCAATTGGCTTAAAGTTGCAATTATCTTTCTTCTAAAAGTTTAAAAATTATATTTTGACTTTTATAAACCTTCTATTTGTTCAAAAAAGGGTAGATTTCCATTCTAATCGGGTTTTGGACCTTTATACTAATATATTAAACTTTGGTCAAACTTGGTCAACCTTGTTTGACAAAGCTTCCATTGGCTTAAAGATGCGATTATCTTTTTCCTAGTGGGTTAAAAATTATATTTAGAACTTTATAAACCTTCTATTTTTTGAAAAAAGGGTAGATTTCCATTGTAATCGGTTTTTTGGACCTTTATTCTAATCTATTAAACTTTGGTCAAACTTGGTCAACCTTGTTTCACCAAAGCTTCCATTGGCTTAAAGATGCGATTATCTTTCTTCTAGTGGGTTAAAAACTATATTTAGACCTTTATAAAGCTTCTATTTGTTCAAAAAATGGTAGATTTCCATTAAAATCGGTTTTTGGACCTTTATACTAATCTAGTAAACTTTGGTCAAACTTGGTTAACCTTGTTTGACCAAAGCTTCCATTGGCTTAAAGATGCGATCATCTTTCTTCTAGTGGGTTAAAAACTATATTTAGACCTTTATAAACTTTCTATTTGTTCAAAAAAGGGTAGATTTCCATTGTAATTGATTTTTGAACCTTTATTCTAATCTATTAAACTTTGGTCAAACATGGTCAACCTTGTTTTGCCAAAGCTTCAATTGGTTTAAAGTTGCGATTATCTTTCTTCAAATAGGTTAAAAATTATATTTTGACCTTTATAAACCTTCTATTTGTTCAAAAAAGGGTAGATTTCCATTGTAATCGGTTTTTGGACGTTTTTACAAATCTATTAAACTTTGGTCAAACTTGGTCAACCTTGTTTGACCAAAGCTTCCATTGGCTTACAGATGCGATTATCTTTCTTCTAGTGGGTTAAAAACTATATTTAGACCTTTATAAAGCATCTATTTGTTCAAAAAAGGTTTGAATTCCATTAAAATCGGTTGTTGGACCTTTATTCTAATCTATTAAACTTTAGTCAAACTTGGTCAACCTTATTTGACCAAAGCTTCCATTGGATTAAAGATGCGATTATCTTTCTTCTAGTGAGTTAAAAACTATATTTAGACCTTTATAAAACATCTATTTGTTCAAAAAAGGGTAGAATTCCATTAAAATCCGTTTTTTGGACCTTTATTATAATCTATTAAACTTTATTCAAACTTGGTCAACCTTGTATGACCAAAGCTTCCATTGGCTTAAAGATGCGATTATCTTTCTTCTAGTGGGTTAAAAACTATATTTAGACCTTTATAAACTTACCATTTGTTCAAAAAAGGGTAGATTTCCATTATAATTGGTTTTGGGACCTTTATACTAATCTATTAAACTTTGGTCAAACTTGGTCATCCTTGTTTGACAAAATCTTCCATTGGCTTAAAGATGCGATTATCTTTCTTCTAGTGGGTTAAAAACTATATTTAGACCTTCATAAACCTTCTATTTGTTCAAAAAAGGGTATATTTCCATTAAAATCGGTTTTTGGACCTTTATACTAATCTATTAATCTTTGGTCAAACTTGGTTAACCTTGTTTGACCAAAGCTTCCATTGGCTTAAAGATGCGATTATCTTTCTTCTAGAGGGTTAAAAACTATATTTAGACATTTATAAACTTTATATTTGTTCAAAAAAGGGTAGATTTCCATTTTAATCGGTTTTTCAACCTTTATTCTATTCTATTAAACTTTGGTCAAACTTGGTCAACCTTGTTTCACCAAAGCTTCCATTGGCTTAAAGATGCGATTATCTTTCTTCTAGTGGGTTAAAAACTATATTTAGACCTTTATAAAGCTTCTATTTGTTCAAAAAATGGTAGATTTCCATTAAAATCGGTTTTTGGACCTTTATACTAATCTAGTAAACTTTGGTCAAACTTGGTTAACCTTGTTTGACCAAAGCTTCCATTGGCTTAAAGATGCGATCATCTTTCTTCTAGTGGGTTAAAAACTATATTTAGACCTTTATAAACTTTCTATTTGTTCAAAAAAGGGTAGATTTGCATTGTAATTGATTTTTGAACCTTTATTCTAATCTATTAAACTTTGGTTAAACATGGTCAACCTTGTTTAGCCAAAGCTTCAATTGGTTTAAAGTTGCGATTATCTTTCTTCAAATAGGTTAAAAATTATATTTTGACCTTTATAAACCTTCTATTTGTTCAAAAAAGGGTAGATTTCCATTTTAATCGGTTTTTGAACCTTTATTCTAATCTATTAAACTTTGGTCAAACTTGGTCAACCTTGTTTAACCAAAGCTTCAATTGGCTTAAAGTTGCGATTATCTTTATTCTAATAGGTTAAAAATTATATTTTGACCTTTATAAACCTTCTATTTGTTCAAAAAAGGGTAGATTTCCATTTTAATCTGTTTTTGAACCTTTATTCTAATCTGTTAAACTTTGGCCAACTTGGTCAACCTTGTTTGACAAAGCTTCCATTGGCTTAAAGATACGATTATCTTTTTCCTAGTGGGTTAAAAACTATATTTAGAACTTTATAAACCTTCTATTTTTTGAAAAAAGGGTAGATTTCCATTTTAATCGGTTTTTCAACCTTTATTCTATTCTATTAAACTTTGGTCAAACTTGGTCAACCTTGTTTCACCAAAGCTTCCATTGGCTTAAAGATGCGATTATCTTTCTTCTAGTGGGTTAAAAACTATATTTAGACCTTTATAAAGCTTCTATTTGTTCAAAAAAGGGTAGATTTCCATTAAAATCGGTTTTTGGACCTTTATACTAATCTATTAAACTTTGGTCAAACTTGGTTAACCTTGTTTGACCAAAGCTTCCATTGGCTTAAAGATGCGATTATCTTTCTTCTAGAGGGTTAAAAACTATATTTAGACATTTATAAACTTTCTATTTGTTCAAAAAAGGGTAGATTTCCATTTTAATCGGTTTTTCAACCTTTATTCTAATCTGTTAAACTTTGGTCAAACTTGGTCAACCTTGTTTAACCAAAGCTTCAATTGGCTTAAAGTTGCAATTATCTTTCTTCTAATAGGTTAAAAATTATATTTTGACCTTTATAAACCTTCTATTTGTTCAAAAAAGGGTAGATTTCTAATCTAATCGGGTTTTGGACCTTTATACTAATCTATTAAACTTTGGTCAAACTTGGTCAACCTTGTATGACCAAACCTTCCATTGGCTTAAAGATGCGATTATCTTTCTTCTAGTGGGTTAAAAACTATATTTAGACCTTTATAAACTTTCAATTTGTTCAAAAAAGGGTAGATTTCCATTGTAATCGGCTTTTTGACCTTTATACTAATCTATTAAACTTTGGTCAAACTTGGTCAACCTTGTTTGACCAAAAGCTTCCATTGGCTTAAAGATGCGATTATCTTTGTTCTAGTGGGTTAAAAACTATATTTAGACCTTTATAAACTTTCTATTTGTTCAAAAAAGGGTAGATTTCCATTGTAATCGGTTTTTGGACGTTTTTACTAATCTATTAAACTTTGGTCAAACTTGGTCAACCTTGTTTGACCAAAGCTTCCATTGGCTTACAGATGCGATTATCTTTCTTCTAGTGGGTTAAAAACTATATTTAGACCTTTATAAAGCATCTATTTGTTCAAAAAAGGGTTGAATTCCATTAAAATCGGTTTTTGGACCTTTATTCTAATCTATTAAACTTTAGTAAAACTTGGTCAACCTTATTTGACCAAAGCTTCCATTGGATTAAAGATGCGATTATCTTTCTTCTAGTGAGTTAAAAACTATATTTAGACCTTTATAAAACATCTATTTGTTCAAAAAAGGGTAGAATTCCATTAAAATCCGTTTTTTGGACCTTTATTATAATCTATTAAACTTTATTCAAACTTGGTCAACCTTGTATGACCAAAGCTTCCATTGGCTTAAAGATGCGATTATCTTTCTTCTAGTGGGTTAAAAACTATATTTAGACCTTTATAAACTTACCATTTGTTCAAAAAAGGGTAGATTTCCATTATAATTGGTTTTGGGACCTTTATACTAATCTATTAAACTTTGGTCAAACTTGGTCATCCTTGTTTGACAAAATCTTCCATTGGCTTAAAGATGCGATTATCTTTCTTCTAGTGGGTTAAAAACTATATTTAGACTTTCATAAACCTTCTATTTGTTCAAAAAAGGGTATATTTCCATTAAAATCGGTTTTTGGACCTTTATACTAATCTATTAAACTTTGGTCAAACTTGGTTAACCTTGTTTGACCAAAGCTTCCATTGGCTTAAAGATGCGATTATCTTTCTTCTAGAGGGTTAAAAACTATATTTAGACATTTATAAACTTTCTATTTGTTCAAAAAAGGGTAGATTTCCATTTTAACCGGTTTTTCAACCTTTATTCTATTCTATTAAACTTTGGTCAAACTTGGTCAACCTTGTTTAACCAAAACTTCAATTGGCTTAAAGTTGCAATTATCTTTCTTCTAAAAGGTTAAAAATTATATTTTGACTTTTATAAACCTTCTATTTGTTCAAAAAAGGGTAGATTTCCATTCTAATCGGGTTTTGGACCTTTATACTAATATATTAAACTTTGGTCAAACTTGGTCAACCTTGTTTGACAAAGCTTCCATTGGCTTAAAGATGCGATTATCTTTTTCCTAGTGGGTTAAAAATTATATTTAGAACTTTATAAACCTTCTATTTTTTGAAAAAAGGGTAGATTTCCATTGTAATCGGTTTTTTGGACCTTTATTCTAATCTATTAAACTTTGGTCAAACTTGGTCAACCTTGTTTCACCAAAGCTTCCATTGGCTTAAAGATGCGATTATCTTTCTTCTAGTGGGTTAAAAACTATATTTAGACCTTTATAAAGCTTCTATTTGTTCAAAAAATGGTAGATTTCCATTAAAATCGGTTTTTGGACCTTTATACTAATCTAGTAAACTTTGGTCAAACTTGGTTAACCTTGTTTGACCAAAGCTTCCATTGGCTTAAAGATGCGATCATCTTTCTTCTAGTGGGTTAAAAACTATATTTAGACCTTTATAAACTTTCTATTTGTTCAAAAAAGGGTAGATTTCCATTGTAATTGATTTTTGAACCTTTATTCTAATCTATTAAACTTTGGTCAAACATGGTCAACCTTGTTTAGCCAAAGCTTCAATTGGTTTAAAGTTGCGATTATCTTTCTTCAAATAGGTTAAAAATTATATTTTGACCTTTATAAACCTTCTATTTGTTCAAAAAAGGGTAGATTTCCATTTTAATCGGTTTTTGAACCTTTATTCTAATCTATTAAACTTTGGTCAAACTTGGTCAACCTTGTTTAACCAAAGCTTCAATTGGCTTAAAGTTGCGATTATCTTTATTCTAATAGGTCAAAAATTATATTTTGACCTTTATAAACCTTCTATTTGTTCAAAAAAGGGTAGATTTCCATTTTAATCTGTTTTTAAACCTTTATTCTAATCTGTTAAACTTTGGTCAAACTTGGTCAACCTTGTTTGACAAAGTTTCCATTGGCTTAAAGATACGATTATCTTTTTCCTAGTGGGTTAAAAACTATATTTAGAACTTTATAAACCTTCTATTTTTTGAAAAAAGGGTAGATTTCCATTGTAATCGGTTTTTTGGACCTTTATTCTAATCTATTAAACTTTGGTCAAACTTGGTCAACCTTGTTTGACCAGAGCTTCCATTGGCTTAAAGATGCGATTATCTTTCTTCTAGTGGGTTAAAAACTATATTTAGACCTTTATAAAGCTTCTATTTGTTCAAAAAAGGGTAGATTTCCATTAAAATCGGTTTTTGGACCTTTATACTAATCTATTAAACTTTGGTCAAACTTGGTTAACCTTGTTTGACCAAAGCTTCCATTGGCTTAAAGATGCGATTATCTTTCTTCTAGAGGGTTAAAAACTATATTTAGACATTTATAAACTTTCTATTTGTTCAAAAAAGGGTAGATTTCCATTTTAATCGGTTTTTGAACCTTTATTCTAATCTGTTAAACTTTGGTCAAACTTGGTCAACATTGTTTCACCAAAGCTTCCATTGGCTTAAAGATGCGATTATCTTTCTTCTAGTGGGTTAAAAACTATATTTAGACCTTTATAAAGCTTCTATTTGTTCAAAAAATGGTAGATTTCCATTAAAATCGGTTTTTGGACCTTTATACTAATCTAGTAAACTTTGGTCAAACTTGGTTAACCTTGTTTGACCAAAGCTTCCATTGGCATAAAGATGCGATCATCTTTCTTCTAGTGAGTTAAAAACTATATTTAGACCTTTATAAACTTTCTATTTGTTCAAAAAAGGGTAGATTTCCATTGTAATCGATTTTTGAACCTTTATTCTAATCTATTAAACTTTGGTCAAACATGGTCAACCTTGTTTAGCCAAAGCTTCAATTGGTTTAAAGTTGCGATTATCATTCTTCTAATAGGTTAAAAATTATATTTTGACCTTTATAAACCTTCTATTTGTTCAAAAAAGGGTAGATTTCCATTTTAATCTATTTTTGAACCTTTATTCTAATCTGTTAAACTTTGGTCAAACTTGGTCAACCTTGTTTGACCATAGCTTCCATTGGCTTAAAGATGGGATTATCTTTATTCTAATAGGTTAAAAATTATATTTTGACCTTTATAAACCTTCTATTTGTTCAAAAAAGGGTAGATTTCCATTTTAATCTGTTTTTGAACCTTTATTCTAATCTGTTAAACTTTGGTCAAACTTGGTCAACCTTGTTTGACCATAGCTTCCATTGGCTTAAAGATGGGATTATCTTTTTTCTAATAGGTTAAAAATTATATTTAGACCTTTATAAACTTTCTATTTGTTCATAAATGGGTAGATTTCCATTGTAATCTGTTTTTGGACATTTATTCTAATCTATTAAACTTTGGTCAAACTTGGTCAACCTTGTTTGACCAAAGCTTCCATTGGCTTAAAGATGCGATTATCTTTCTTCTAGTGGGTTAAAAACTATATTTAGACCTTTATAAACTTTCTATTTGTTCAAAAAAGGGTAGATTTCCATTGTAATCTGTTTTTGGACCTTTATTCTAATCTATAAAACTTTGGTCAAACTTGGTCAACCTTGTTTGACCAAAGCTTCCATTGGCGTAAAGATGCGATTATCTTTCTCCTAGTGGGTTAAAAACTATATTTAGAACTTTATAAACCTTCTATTTGTACAAAAAAGATTATATTTCCATTATAATCGGTTTTTAGACCTTTATACTTATCTATTAAACTTTGGTCAAACTTGGTCAACCTTGTTTGACCAAAGCTTCCATTGGCTTAAAGATGCGATTATCTTTCTTTTAGTGGGTTAAAAACTATATTTAGACCTTTATAATCCTTCTATTTGTTCATAAAAGGGTAGATTTCCATTGTAATCTGTTTTAGGACCTTTATTCTAATCTATTAAACTTTGGTCAAACTTGGTCAACCTTGTTTGACCAAACCTTCCATTGGCTTAAAGATGCGATTATCTTTCTTCTAGTGGGTTAAAAACTATATTTAGACCTTTATAAACTTTCAATTTGTTCAAAAAAGGGTAGATTTCCATTGTAATCGGCTTTTTGACCTTTATACTAATCTATTAAACTTTGGTCAAACTTGGTCAACCTTGTTTGACCAAAAGCTTCCATTGGCTTAAAGATGCGATTATCTTTCTTCTAGTGGGTTAAAAACTATATTTAGACCTTTATAAACTTTCTATTTATTCAAAAAGGGGTAGATTTCCATTGTAATTTCTTTTGGAACCTTTATTCTAATTTATTAAACTTTGTTCAAACTTGGTCAACCTTGTTTGACCATAGCTTCGATTGGCTTAAAGATGCGATTATCTTTCTTCTAATAGGTTAAAAATTATATTTAGACCTTTATAAACTTTCTATTTGTTCAAAAAAGGGTAGATTTCCATTGTAATCGGTTTTTGGACGTTTTTACTAATCTATTAAACTTTGGTCAAACTTGGTCAACCTTGTTTGACCAAAGCTTCCATTGGCTTACAGATGCGATTATCTTTCTTCTAGTGGGTTAAAAACTATATTTAGACCTTTATAAAGCATCTATTTGTTCAAAAAAGGGTTGAATTCCATTAAAATCGGTTTTTGGACCTTTATTCTAATCTATTAAACTTTAGTCAAACTTGGTCAACCTTATTTGACCAAAGCTTCCATTGGATTAAAGATGCGATTTTCTTTCTTCTAGTGAGTTAAAAACTATATTTAGACCTTTATAAAACATCTATTTGTTCAAAAAAGGGTAGAATTCCATTAAAATCCGTTTTTTGGACCTTTATTATAATCTATTAAACTTTATTCAAACTTGGTCAACCTTGTATGACCAAAGCTTCCATTGGCTTAAAGATGCGATTATCTTTCTTCTAGTGGGTTAAAAACTATATTTAGACCTTTATAAACTTACCATTTATTCAAAAAAGGGTAGATTTCCATTATAATTGGTTTTGGGACCTTTATACTAATCTATTAAACTTTGGTCAAACTTGGTCATCCTCTTTTGACAAAATCTTCCATTGGCTTAAAGATGCGATTATCTTTCTTCTAGTGGGTTAAAAACTATATTTAGACCTTCATAAACCTTCTATTTGTTCAAAAAAGGGATATTTCCATTAAAATCGGTTTTTGGACCTTTATACTAATCTATTAAACTTTGGTCAAACTTGGTTAACCTTGTTTGACCAAAGCTTCCGTTGGCTTAAAGATGCGATTATCTTTCTTCTAGAGGGTTAAAAACTATATTTAGACATTTATAAACTTTCTATTTGTTCAAAAAAGGGTAGATTTCCATTTTAATCGGTTTTTCAACCTTTAGTCTATTCTATTAAACTTTGGTCAAACTTGGTCAACCTTGTTTAACCAAAACTTCAATTGGCTTAAAGTTGCAATTATCTTTCTTCTAAAAGGTTAAAAATTATATTTTGACTTTTATAAACCTTCTATTTGTTCAAAAAAGGGTAGATTTCCATTCTAATCGGGTTTTGGACCTTTATACTAATATATTAAACTTTGGTCAAACTTGGTCAACCTTGTTTGACAAAGCTTCCATTGGCTTAAAGATGCGATTATCTTTTTCCTAGTGGGTTAAAAATTATATTTAGAACTTTATAAACCTTCTATTTTTTGAAAAAAGGGTAGATTTCCATTGTAATCGGTTTTTTGGACCTTTATTCTAATCTATTAAACTTTGGTCAAACTTGGTCAACCTTGTTTCACCAAAGCTTCCATTGGCTTAAAGATGCGATTATCTTTCTTCAAATAGGTTAAAAATTATATTTTGACCTTTATAAACCTTCTATTTGTTCAAAAAAGGGTATATTTCCATTTTAATCGGTTTTTGAACCTTTATTCTAATCTATTAAACTTTGGTCAAACTTGGTCAACCTTGTTTAACCAAAGCTTCAATTGGCTTAAAGTTGCGATTATCTTTATTCTAATAGGTTAAAAATTATATTTTGACCTTTATAAACCTTCTATTTATTCAAAAAAGGGTAGATTTCCATTTTAATCTGTTTTTGAACCTTTATTCTAATCTGTTAAACTTTGGTCAAACTTGGTCAACCTTGTTTGACCATAGCTTCCATTGGCTTAAAGATGGGATTATCTTTATTCTAATAGGTTAAAAATTATATTTTGACCTTTATAAACCTTCTATTTGTTCAAAAAAGGGTAGATTTCCATTTTAATCTGTTTTTGAACCTTTATTCTAATCTGTTAAACTTTGGTCAAACTTGGTCAACCTTGTTTGACAAAGCTTCCATTGGCTTAAAGATGCGATTATCTTTTTCCTAGTGGGTTAAAAATTATATTTAGAACTTTATAAACCTTCTATTTTTTGAAAAAAGGGTAGATTTCCATTGTAATCGGTTTTTTGGACCTTTATTCTAATCTATTAAACTTTGGTCAAACTTGGTCAACCTTGTTTCACCAAAGCTTCCATTGGCTTAAAGATGCGATTATCTTTCTTCAAATAGGTTAAAAATTATATTTTGACCTTTATAAACCTTCTATTTGTTCAAAAAAGGGTAGATTTCCATTTTAATCGGATTTTGAACCTTTATTCTAATCTATTAAACTTTGGTCAAACTTGGTCAACCTTGTTTAACCAAAGCTTCAATTGGCTTAAAGTTGCGATTATCTTTATTCTAATAGGTTAAAAATTATATTTTGACCTTTATAAACCTTCTATTTGTTCAAAAAAGGGTAGATTTCCATTTTAATCTGTTTTTGAACCTTTATTCTAATCTGTTAAACTTTGGTCAAACTTGGTCAACCTTGTTTGACCATAGCTTCCATTGGCTTAAAGATGGGATTATCTTTATTCTAATAGGTTAAAAATTATATTTTGACCTTTATAAACCTTCTATTTGTTCAAAAAAGGGTAGATTTCCATTTTAATCTGTTTTTGAACCATTATTCTAATCTGTTAAACTTTGGTCAAACTTGGTCAACCTTGTTTGACAAAGCTTCCATTGGCTTAAAGATACGATTATCTTTTTCCTAGTGGGTTAAAAACTATATTTAGAACTTTATAAACCTTCTATTTTTTGAAAAAAGGGTAGATTTCCATTGTAATCGGTTTTTTGGACCTTTATTCTAATCTATTAAACTTTGGTCAAACTTGGTCAACCTTGTTTGACCAAAGCTTCCATTGGCTTAAAGATGCGATTATCTTTCTTCTAGTGGGTTAAAAACTATATTTAGACCTTTATAAAGCTTCTATTTGTTCAAAAAAGGGTAGATTTCCATTAAAATCGGTTTTTGGACCTTTATACTAATCTATTAAACTTTGGTCAAACTTGGTTAACCTTGTTTGACCAAAGCTTCCATTGGAATAAAGATGCGATCATCTTTCTTCTAGTGAGTTAAAAACTATATTTAGACCTTTATAAACTTTCTATTTGTTCAAAAAAGGGTAGATTTCCATTGTAATCGATTTTTGAACCTTTATTCTAATCTGTTAAACTTTGGTCAAACTTGTTCAACCTTGTTTAACCAAAGCTTCAATTGGCTTAAAGTTGCAATTATCTTTCTTCTAATAGGTTAAAAATTATATTTTGACCTTTATAAACCTTCTATTTGTTCAAAAAAGGGTAGATTTCTAATCTAATCGGGTTTTGGACCTTTATACTAATCTATTAAACTTTGGTCAAACTTTGTGAACCTTGTTTGACAAAGCTTCCATTGGCTTAAAGATGCGATTATCTTTTTCCTAGTGGGTTAAAAATTATATTTAGAACTTTATAAACCTTCTATTTTTTGAAAAAAGGGTAGATTTCCATTGTAATCGTTTTTTTGGACCTTTATTCTAATCTATTAAACTTTGGTCAATCTTGGTCAACCTTGTTTCACCAAAGCTTCTATTGGCTTAAAGATGCGATTATCTTTCTTCTAGAGGGTTAAAAACTATATTTAGACCTTTATAAAGCTTCTATTTGTTCAAAAATGGTAGATTTCCATTAAAATCGGTTTTTGGACCTTTATTCTAATCTATTAAACTTTGGTCAAACTTGGTCAACCTTGTTTAACCAAAGCTTCAATTGGCTTAAAGTTGCGATTATCTTTATTCTAATAGGTTAAAAATTATATTTTGACCTTTATAAACCTTCTATTTGTTCAAAAAAGGGTAGATTTCCATTTTAATCTATTTTTGAACCTTTATTCTAATCTGTTAAACTTTGGTCAAACTTGGTCAACCTTGTTTTACCATAGCTTCCATTGGCTTAAAGATGGGATTATCTTTATTCTAATAGGTTAAAAATTATATTTTGACCTTTATAAACCTTCTATTTGTTCAAAAAAGGGTAGATTTCCATTTTAATCTGTATTTGAACCTTTATTCTAATCTGTTAAACTTTGGTCAAACTTGGTCAACCTTGTTTGACAAAGCTTCCATTGGCTTAAAGATACGATTATCTTTTTCCTAGTGGGTTAAAAACTATATTTAGAACTTTATAAACCTTCTATTTTTTGAAAAAAGGGTAGATTTCCATTGTAATCGGTTTTTTGGACCTTTATTCTAATCTATTAAACTTTGGTCAAACTTGGTCAACCTTGTTTGACCAAAGCTTCCATTGGCTTAAAGATGCGATTATCTTTCTTCTAGTGGGTTAAAAACTATATTTAGACCTTTATAAAGCTTATATTTGTTCAAAAAAGGGTAGATTTCCATTAAAATCGGTTTTTGGACCTTTATACTAATCTATTAAACTTTGGTCAAACTTGGTTAACCTTGTTTGCCCAAAGCTTCCATTGGCTTAAAGATGCGATTATCTTTCTTCTAGAGGGTTAAAAACTATATTTAGACATTTATAAACTTTCTATTTGTTCAAAAAAGGGTAGATTTCCATTTTAATCGGTTTTTGAACCTTTATTCTAATCTGTTAAACTTTGGTCAAACTTGTTCAACCTTGTTTAACCAAAGCTTCAATTGGCTTAAAGTTGCAATTATCTTTCTTCTAATAGGTTAAAAATTATATTTTGACCTTTATAAACCTTCTATTTGTTCAAAAAAGGGTAGATTTCTAATCTAATCGGGTTTTGGACCTTTATACTAATCTATTAAACTTTGGTCAAACTTTGTGAACCTTGTTTGACAAAGCTTCCATTGGCTTAAAGATGCGATTATCTTTTTCCTAGTGGGTTAAAAATTATATTTAGAACTTTATAAACCTTCTATTTTTTGAAAAAAGGGTAGATTTCCATTGTAATCGTTTTTTTGGACCTTTATTCTAATCTATTAAACTTTGGTCAATCTTGGTCAACCTTGTTTCACCAAAGCTTCCATTGGCTTAAAGATGCGATTATCTTTCTTCTAGAGGGTTAAAAACTATATTTAGACCTTTATAAAGCTTCTATTTGTTCAAAAATGGTAGATTTCCATTAAAATCGGTTTTTGGACCTTTATTCTAATCTATTAAACTTTGGTCAAACTTGGTCAACCTTGTTTAACCAAAGCTTCAATTGGCTTAAAGTTGCGATTATCTTTATTCTAATAGGTTAAAAATTATATTTTGACCTTTATAAACCTTCTATTTGTTCAAAAAAGGGTAGATTTCCATTTTAATCTATTTTTGAACCTTTATTCTAATCTGTTAAACTTTGGTCAAACTTGGTCAACCTTGTTTTACCATAGCTTCCATTGGCTTAAAGATGGGATTATCTTTTTTCTAATAGGTTAAAAATTATATTTAGACCTTTATAAACTTTCTACTTGTACAAAAAAGTGTATATTTCCATTGTAATCGGTTTTTAGACCTTTATACTTATCTATTAAACTTTGGTCAACCTTGTTTGACCAAAGCTTCCATTGGCTTAAAGATGCGATTATCTTTCTCCTAGTGGGTTCAAAACAATATTTAGAACTTTATAAACCTTCTATTTGTACAAAAAAGAGTATATTTCCATTGTAATCGGTTTTTAGACCTTTATACTTATCTATTAAACTTTGGTCAAACTTGGTCAACCTTGTTTGACCAAAGCTTCCATTGGCTTAAAGATGCGATTATCTTTCTTCTAGTGGGTTAAAAACTATATTTAGACCTTTATAAACTTACCATTTGTTCAAAAAAGGGTAGATTTCCATTATAATTGGTTTTGGGACCTTTATACTAATCTATTAAACTTTGGTCAAACTTGGTCATCCTTGTTTGACCAAAGCTTCCATTTGCTTAAAGATGCGATTATCTTTCTTTTAGTGGGTTAAAAACTATATTTAGACCTTTATAAACCTTCTATTTGTTCATAAAAGGGTAGATTTCCATTGTAATCTGTTTTTGGACCTTTATTCTAATCTATTAAACTTTGGTCAAACTTGGTCAACCTTGTTTGACCAAAGCTTCCATTGGCTTAAAGATGCGATTATCTTTCTTCTAGTGGGTTAAAAACTATATTTAGACCTTTATAAACTTTCTATTTGTTCAAAAAAGGGTAGATTTCCATTGTAATCGGCTTTTGGACCTTTATACTAATCTATTAAACTTTGGTCAAACTTGGTCAACCTTGTTTGACCAAATCTTCCATTGGATTAAAGATGCGATTAACTTTCTTCTAGTGGTTAAAAACTATATTTAGACCTTTATAAAGCTTCTATTTGTTCAAAAAAGGGTAGATTTCCATTGTAATTGGTTTTTGGACCTTTATACTAATCTATTAAACTTTGATCAAACTTGGTCAACCTTGTTTGACCAAAAGCTTCCATTGGCTTAAAGATGCGATTATCTTTCTTCTAGTGGGTTAAAAACTATATTTAGACCTTTATAAAGCTTCTATTTGTTCAAAAAAGCGTAGATTTCAATTAAAATCGGTTTTTGGACCTTTACTAATCTATTAAACTTTGGTCAAACTTGGTTAACCTTGTTTGACCAAAGCTTCCATTGGCTTAAAGATGCGATTATCTTTCTTCTAGAGGGTTAAAAACTATATTTAGACATTTATAAACTTTCTATTTGTTCAAAAAAGGGTAGATTTCCATTTTAATCGGTTTTTCAACCTTTATTCTAATCTGTTAAACTTTGGTCAAACTTGGTCAACCTTGTTTAACCAAAGCTTCAATTGGCTTAAAGTTGCAATTATCTTTCTTCTAATAGGTTAAAAATTATATTTTGACCTTTATAAACCTTCTATTTGTTCAAAAAAGGGTAGATTTCCAATCTAATCGGGTTTTGGACCTTTATACTAATCTATTAAACTTTGGTCAAACTTGGTCAACCTTGTTTGACAAAGCTTCCATTGGCTTAAAGATGCGATTATCTTTTTCCTAGTGGGTTAAAAACTATATTTAGAACATTATAAACCTTCTATTTTTTGAAAAAAGGGTAGATTTCCATTGTAATCGGTTTTTTGGACCTTTATTCTAATCTATTAAACTTTGGTCAAACTTGGTCAACCTTGTTTGACCAAAGCTTCCATTCGCTTAAAGATGCGATTATCTTTCTTCTAGTGGGTTAAAAACTATATTTAGACCTTCATAAAGCTTCTATTTGTTCAAAAAATGGTAGATTTCCATTAAAATCGGTTTTTGGACCTTTATACTAATCTAGTATACTTTGGTCAAACTTTGTTAACCTTGTTTGACCAAAGCTTCCATTGGCTTAAAGATGCGATCATCTTTCTTCTAGTGAGTTAAAAACTATATTTAGACCTTTATAAACTTTCTATTTGTTCAAAAAAGGGTAGATTTCCATTGTAATCGATTTTTGAACCTTTATTCTAATCTATTAAACTTTGGTCAAACTTGGTCAACCTTGTTTAACCAAAGCTTCAATTGGTTTAAAGTTGCGATTATCTTTCTTCTAATAGGTTAAAAATTATATTTTGACCTTTATAAACCTTCTATTTGTTCAAAAAAGGGTAGATTTCCATTTTAATAGGTTTTTGAACCTTTATTCTAATCTATTAAACTTTGGTCAAACTTGGTCAACCTTGTTTAACCAAAGCTTCAATTGGCTTAAAGTTGCGATTATCTTTCTTCTAATAGGTTAAAAATTATATTTTGACCTTTATAAACCTTCTATTTGTTCAAAAAAGGGTAGATTTCCATTTTAATCTGTTTTTGAACCTTTATTCTAATCTGTTAAACTTTTGTCAAACTTGGTCAACCTTGTTTGACCATAGCTTCCATTGGCTTAAAGATGGGATTATCTTTTTTCTAATAGGTTAAAAATTATATTTAGACCTTTATAAACTTTCTACTTGTACAAAAAAGAGTATATTTCCATTGTAATCGGTTTTTAGACCTTTATACTTATCTATTAAACTTTGGTCAAACTTGGTCAACCTTGTTTGACAAAGCTTCCATTGGCTTAAAGATGCGATTATCTTTTTCCTAGTGGGTTAAAAACTATATTTAGAACATTATAAACCTTCTATTTTTTGAAAAAAGGGTAGATTTCCATTGTAATCGGTTTTTTGGACCTTTATTCTAATCTATTAAACTTTGGTCAAACTTGGTCAACCTTGTTTGACCAAAGCTTCCATTCGCTTAAAGATGCGATTATCTTTCTTCTAGTGGGTTAAAAACTATATTTAGACCTTCATAAAGCTTCTATTTGTTCAAAAAATGGTAGATTTCCATTAAAATCGGTTTTTGGACCTTTATACTAATCTAGTATACTTTGGTCAAACTTTGTTAACCTTGTTTGACCAAAGCTTCCATTGGCTTAAAGATGCGATCATCTTTCTTCTAGTGAGTTAAAAACTATATTTAGACCTTTATAAACTTTCTATTTGTTCAAAAAAGGGTAGATTTCCATTGTAATCGATTTTTGAACCTTTATTCTAATCTATTAAACTTTGGTCAAACTTGGTCAACCTTGTTTAACCAAAGCTTCAATTGGTTTAAAGTTGCGATTATCTTTCTTCTAATAGGTTAAAAATTATATTTTGACCTTTATAAACCTTCTATTTGTTCAAAAAAGGGTAGATTTCCATTTTAATAGGTTTTTGAACCTTTATTCTAATCTATTAAACTTTGGTCAAACTTGGTCAACCTTGTTTAACCAAAGCTTCAATTGGCTTAAAGTTGCGATTATCTTTCTTCTAATAGGTTAAAAATTATATTTTGACCTTTATAAACCTTCTATTTGTTCAAAAAAGGGTAGATTTCCATTTTAATCTGTTTTTGAACCTTTATTCTAATCTGTTAAACTTTTGTCAAACTTGGTCAACCTTGTTTGACCATAGCTTCCATTGGCTTAAAGATGGGATTATCTTTTTTCTAATAGGTTAAAAATTATATTTAGACCTTTATAAACTTTCTACTTGTACAAAAAAGAGTATATTTCCATTGTAATCGGTTTTTAGACCTTTATACTTATCTATTAAACTTTGGTCAAACTTGGTCAACCTTGTTTGACCAAAGCTTCCATTGGCTTAATGATGCGATTATCTTTCTCCTAGTGGGTTAAAAACTATATTTAGAACTTTATAAACCTTCTATTTGTACAAAAAAGAGTATATTTCCATTGTAATCGGTTTTTAGACCTTTATACTTATCTATTAAACTTTGGTCAAACTTGGTCAACCTTGTTTGACCAAATCTTCCATTGGATTAAAGATGCGATTATCTTTCTTCTAGTGGTTAAAAACTATATTTAGACCTTTATAAAGCTTCTATTTGTTCAAAAAAGGGTAGATTTCCATTGTAATTGGTTTTTGGACCTTTATACTAATCTATTAAACTTTGATCAAACTTGGTCAACCTTGTTTGACCAAAAGCTTCCATTGGCTTAAAGATGCGATTATCTTTCTTCTAGTGGGTTAAAAACTATAATTAGACCTTTATAAACTGTCTATTTGTTCAAAAAAGGGTAGATTTCCATTGTAATCGGCTTTTGGACCTTTATACTAATCTATTAAACTTTGGTCAAACTTGGTCAACCTTGTTTGACCAAACCTTCCATTGGATTAAAGATGCGATTATCTTTCTAGTGGTTAAAAACTATATTTAGACCTTTATAAACCTTCTATTTGTTCAAAAAAGGGTAGATTTCCATTTTAATCGGTTTTTGAACCTTTATTCTAATCTATTAAACTTTGGCCAAACTTGGTCAACCTTGTTTAACCAAAGCTTCAATTGGCTTAAAGTTGCGATTATCTTTCTTCTAATAGGTTAAAAATTATATTTTTACCTTTATAAACCTTCTATTTGTTCAAAAAAGGGTAGATTTCCATTTTAATCTGTTTTTGAACCTTTATTCTAATCTGTTAAACTTTGGTCAAACTTGTTCAACCTTGTTTGACCATAGCTTCCATTGGCTTAAAGATGGGATTATCTTTTTTCTAATAGGTTAAAAATTATATTTAGACCTTTATAAACTTTCTACTTGTACAAAAAAGAGTATATTTCCATTGTAATCGGTTTTTAGACCTTTATACTTATCTATTAAACTTTGGTCAAACTTGGTCAACCTTTTTTGACCAAAGCTTCCATTGGCTTAAAGATGCGATTATCTTTCTCCTAGTGGGTTAAAAACTATATTTAGAACTTTATAAACCTTCTATTTGTACAAAAAAGAGTATATTTCCATTGTAATCGGTTTTTAGACCTTTATACTTATCTATTAAACTTCGGTAAAACTTGGTCAACCTTGTTTGACCAAAGCTTCCAATGGCTTAAAGATGCGATTATCTTTCTTCTAGTGGGTTAAAAACTATATTTAGACCTTTATAAACTTAACATTTGTTCAAAAAAGGGTAGATTTCCATTATAATTGGTTTTGGGACCTTTATACTAATCTATTAAACTTTGGTCAAACTTGGTCATCCTTGTTTGACCAAAGCTTCCATTGGCTTAAAGATGCGATTATCTTTCTTTTAGTGGGTTAAAAACTATATTTAGACCTTTATAAACCTTCTATTTGTTCATAAAAGGGTAGATTTCCATTGTAATCTGTTTTTGGACCATTATTCTAATCTATTAAACTTTGGTCAAACTTGGTCAACCTTGTTTGACCAAAGCTTCCATTGGCTTAAAGATGCGATTATCTTTCTTCTAGTGGGTTAAAAACTATATTTAGACTTTATAAACTTTCTATTTGTTGAAAAAGGGGAGATTTCCATTGTAATCGGCTTTTGGACCTTTATACTAATCTATTAAACTTTGGTCAAACTTGGTCAACCTTGTTTGACCAAATCTTCCATTGGATTAAAGATGCGATTATCTTTCTTCTAGTGGTTAAAAACTATATTTAGACCTTTATAAAGCTTCTATTTGTTCAAAAAAGGGTAGATTTCCATTGTAATTGGTTTTTGGACCTTTATACTAATCTATTAAACTTTGATCAAACTTGGTCAACCTTGTTTGACCAAAAGCTTCCATTGGCTTAAAGATGCGATTATCTTTCTTCTAGTGGGATAAAAACTATATTTAGACCTTTATAAACTTTCTATTTGTTCAAAAAAGGGTAGATTTCCATTGTAATTTGTTTTTGAACCTTTATTCTAATTTATTAAACTTTGGTCAAACTTGGTCAACCTTGTTTGACCATAGCTTCCATTGGCTTAAAGATGGGATTATCTTTTTTCTAATAGGTTAAAAATTATATTTAGAACTTTATAAACTTTCTACTTGTACAAAAAAGAGTATATTTCAATTGTAATCGGTTTTTAGACCTTTATACTTATCTATTAAACATTGGTCAAACTTGGTCAACCTTGTTTGACCAAAGCTTCCATTGGCTTAAAGATGCGATTATCTTTCTCCTAGTGGGTTAAAAATTATATTTAGAACTTTATAAACCTTCTATTTGTACAAAAAAGAGTATATTTCCATTGTAATCGGTTTTTAGACCTTTATACTTATCTATAAAACTTTGGTCAAACTTAATCAACCTTGTTTGACCAAAGCTTCCATTGGCTTAAAGATCCGATTATCTTTCTTTTAATGGGTTAAAAACTATATTTAGACCTTTATAAACTTACCATTAGTTCAAAAAAGGGTAGATTTCCATTATAATTGGTTTTGGGACCTTTATACTAATCTATTAAACTTTGGTATAACATGGTCATCCTTGTTTGACCAAAGCTTCCATTGGCTTAAAGATGCGATTATCTTTCTTTTAGTGGGTTAAAAACTATATTTAGACCTTTAGAAACCTTCTATTTGTTCATAAAAGGGTAGATTTCCATTGTAATCTGTTTTTGGACCTTTATTCTAATCTATTAAACTTTGGTCAAACTTGGTCAACCTTGTTTGACCAAAGCTTCCATTGGCTTAAAGATGCGATTATCTTTCTTCTAGTGGGTTAAAAACTAGATTTAGACCTTTATAAACTTTCTATTTGTTCAAAAAAGGGTAGATTTCCATTGTAATCGGCTTTTGGACCTTTATACTAATCTATTAAACTTTGGTCAAACTTGGTCAACCTTGTTTGACCAAATCTTCCATTGGATTAAAGATGCGATTATCTTTCTTCTAGTGGGTTAAAAACTATATTTAGACCTTTATAAACTTAACATTTGTTCAAAAAAGGGTAGATTTCCATTATAATTGGTTTTGGGACCTTTATACTAATCTATTAAACTTTGGTCAAACTTGGTCATCCTTGTTTGACCAAAGCTTCCATTGGCTTAAAGATGCGATTATCTTTCTTTTAGTGGGTTAAAAACTATATTTAGACCTTTATAAACCTTCTATTTGTTCATAAAAGGGTAGATTTCCATTGTAATCTGTTTTTGGACCATTATTCTAATCTATTAAACTTTGGTCAAACTTGGTCAACCTTGTTTGACCAAAGCTTCCATTGGCTTAAAGATGCGATTATCTTTCTTCTAGTGGGTTAAAAACTATATTTAGACTTTATAAACTTTCTATTTGTTGAAAAAGGGGAGATTTCCATTGTAATCGGCTTTTGGACCTTTATACTAATCTATTAAACTTTGGTCAAACTTGGTCAACCTTGTTTGACCAAATCTTCCATTGGATTAAAGATGCGATTATCTTTCTTCTAGTGGTTAAAAACTATATTTAGACCTTTATAAAGCTTCTATTTGTTCAAAAAAGGGTAGATTTCCATTGTAATTGGTTTTTGGACCTTTATACTAATCTATTAAACTTTGATCAAACTTGGTCAACCTTGTTTGACCAAAAGCTTCCATTGGCTTAAAGATGCGATTATCTTTCTTCTAGTGGGTTAAAAACTATATTTAGACCTTTATAAACTTTCTATTTGTTCAAAAAAGGGTAGATTTCCATTGTAATTTGTTTTTGAACCTTTATTCTAATTTATTAAACTTTGGTCAAACTTGGTCAACCTTGTTTGACCATAGCTTCCATTGGCTTAAAGATGGGATTATCTTTTTTCTAATATGTTAAAAATTATATTTAGAACTTTATAAACTTTCTACTTGTACAAAAAAGAGTATATTTCAATTGTAATCGGTTTTTAGACCTTTATACTTATCTATTAAACATTGGTCAAACTTGGTCAACCTTGTTTGACCAAAGCTTCCATTGGCTTAAAGATGTGATTATCTTTCTCCTAGTGGGTTAAAAATTATATTTAGAACTTTATAAACCTTCTATTTGTACAAAAAAGAGTATATTTCCATTGTAATCGGTTTTTAGACCTTTATACTTATCTATAAAACTTTGGTCAAACTTAATCAACCTTGTTTGACCAAAGCTTCCATTGGCTTAAAGATCCGATTATCTTTCTTTTAATGGGTTAAAAACTATATTTAGACCTTTATAAACTTACCATTAGTTCAAAAAAGGGTAGATTTCCATTATAATTGGTTTTGGGACCTTTATACTAATCTATTAAACTTTGGTATAACATGGTCATCCTTGTTTGACCAAAGCTTCCATTGGCTTAAAGATGCGATTATCTTTCTTTTAGTGGGTTAAAAACTATATTTAGACCTTTAGAAACCTTCTATTTGTTCATAAAAGGGTAGATTTCCATTGTAATATGTTTTTGGACCTTTATTCTAATCTATTAAACTTTGGTCAAACTTGGTCAACCTTGTTTGACCAAAGCTTCCATTGGCTTAAAGATGCGATTATCTTTCTTCTAGTGGGTTAAAAACTAGATTTAGACCTTTATAAACTTTCTATTTGTTCAAAAAAGGGTAGATTTCCATTGTAATCGGCTTTTGGACCTTTATACTAATCTATTAAACTTTGGTCAAACTTGGTCAACCTTGTTTGACCAAATCTTCCATTGGATTAAAGATGCGATTATCTTTCTTCTAGTGGTTAAAAACTATATTTAGACCTTTATAAACCTTCTATTTGTTCAAAAAAGGGTAGATTTCCATTTTAATCGGTTTTTGAACCTTTATTCTAATCTATTAAACTTTGGACAAACTTGGTCAACCTTGTTTAACCAAAGCTTCAATTGGCTTAAAGTTGCGATTATCTTTCTTCTAATAGGTTAAAAATTATATTTTGACCTTTATAAACCTTCTATTTGTTCAAAAAAGGGTAGATTTCCATTTTAATCTGTTTTTGAACCTTTATTCTAATCTGTTAAACTTTGGTCAAACTTGGTCAACCTTGTTTGACCATAGCTTCCATTGGCTTAAAGATGCGATTATCTTTTTTCTAATAGGTTAAAAATTATATTTAGACCTTTATAAACTTTCTACTTGTACAAAAAAGAGTATATTTCCATTGTAATCGGTTTTTAGACCTTTATACTTATCTATTAAACTTTGGTCAAACTTGGTCAACCTTTTTTGACCAAAGCTTCCATTGGCTTAAAGATGCGATTATCTTTCTCCTAGTGGGTTAAAAACTATATTTAGAACTTTATAAACGTTCTATTTGTACAAAAAAGAGTATATTTCCATTGCAATCGGTTTTTAGAACTTTATACTTATCTATTAAACTTTGGCCAAACTTGGTCAACCTTGTTTGACCAAAGCTTCCATTGGCTTAAAGATGCGATTATCTTTCTTCTAGTGGGTTAAAAACTATATTTAGACCTTTATAAACTTACCATTTGCTCAAAAAAGGGTAGATTTCCATTATAATTGGTTTTGGGACCTTTATACTAATCTATTAAACTTTGGTCAAACTTGGTCATCCTTGTTTGACCAAAGCTTCCATTGGCTTAAAGATGCGATTATCTTTCTTTTAGTGGGTTAAAAACTATATTTAGACCTTTAGAAACCTTCTATTTGTTCATAAAAGGGTAGATTTCCATTGTAATCTGTTTTTGGACCTTTATTCTAATCTATTAAACTTTGGTCAAACTTGGTCAACCTTGTTTGACCAAAGCTTCCATTGGCTTAAAGATGCGATTATCTTTCTTCTAGTGGGTTAAAAACTAGATTTAGACCTTTATAAACTTTCTATTTGTTCAAAAAAGGGTAGATTTCCATTGTAATCGGCTTTTGGACCTTTATACTAATCTATTAAACTTTGGTCAAACTTGGTCAACCTTGTTTGACCAAATCTTCCATTGGATTAAAGATGCGATTATCTTTCTTCTAGTGGTTAAAAACTATATTTAGACCTTTATAAACCTTCTATTTGTTCAAAAAAGGGTAGATTTCCATTTTAATCGGTTTTTGAACCTTTATTCTAATCTATTAAACTTTGGACAAACTTGGTCAACCTTGTTTAACCAAAGCTTCAATTGGCTTAAAGTTGCGATTATCTTTCTTCTAATAGGTTAAAAATTATATTTTGACCTTTATAAACCTTCTATTTGTTCAAAAAAGGGTAGATTTCCATTTTAATCTGTTTTTGAACCTTTATTCTAATCTGTTAAACTTTGGTCAAACTTGGTCAACCTTGTTTGACCATAGCTTCCATTGGCTTAAAGATGCGATTATCTTTTTTCTAATAGGTTAAAAATTATATTTAGACCTTTATAAACTTTCTACTTGTACAAAAAAGAGTATATTTCCATTGTAATCGGTTTTTAGACCTTTATACTTATCTATTAAACTTTGGTCAAACTTGGTCAACCTTTTTTGACCAAAGCTTCCATTGGCTTAAAGATGCGATTATCTTTCTCCTAGTGGGTTAAAAACTATATTTAGAACTTTATAAACGTTCTATTTGTACAAAAAAGAGTATATTTCCATTGCAATCGGTTTTTAGAACTTTATACTTATCTATTAAACTTTGGCCAAACTTGGTCAACCTTGTTTGACCAAAGCTTCCATTGGCTTAAAGATGCGATTATCTTTCTTCTAGTGGGTTAAAAACTATATTTAGACCTTTATAAACTTACCATTTGCTCAAAAAAGGGTAGATTTCCATTATAATTGGTTTTGGGACCTTTATACTAATCTATTAAACTTTGGTCAAACTTGGTCATCCTTGTTTGACCAAAGCTTCCATTGGCTTAAAGATGCGATTATCTTTCTTTTAGTGGGTTAAAAACTATATTTAGACCTTTATAAACCTTCTATTTGTTCATAAAAGGGTAGATTTCCATTGTAATCTGTTTTTGGACCATTATTCTAATCTATTAAACTTTGGTCAAACTTGGTCAACCTTGTTTGACCAAAGCTTCCATTGGCTTAAAGATGCGATTATCTTTCTTCTAGTGGGTTAAAAACTATATTTAGACCTTTATAAACTTTCTATTTGTTCAAAAAAGGGTAGATTTCCATTGTAATCGGCTTTTGGACCTTTATACTAATCTATTAAACTTTGGTCAAACTTGGTCAACCTTGTTTGACCAAATCTTCCATTGGATTAAAGATGCGATTATCTTTCTTCTAGTGGTTAAAAACTATATTTAGACCTTTATAAAGCTTCTATTTGTTCAAAAAAGGGTAGATTTTCATTGTAATTGGTTTTTGGACCTTTATACTAATCTATTAAACTTTGATCAAACTTGGTCAACCTTGTTTGACCAAAAGCTTCCATTGGCTTAAAGATGCGATTATCTTTCTTCTAGTGGGTTAAAAACTATATTTAGACCTTTATAAACTTTCTATTTGTTCAAAAAAGGGTAGATTTCCATTGTAATTTGTTTTTGAACCTTTATTCTAATTTATTAAACTTTGGCCAAACTTGGTCAACCTTGTTTGACCATAGCTTCCATTGGCTTAAAGATGGGATTATCTTTTTTCTAATAGGTTAAAAATTATATTTAGACCTTTATAAACTTTCTACTTGTACAAAAAAGAGTATATTTCCATTGTAATCGGTTTTTAGACCTTTATACTTATCTATTAAACTTTGGTCAAACTTGGTCAACCTTGTTTGACCAAAGCTTCCATTGGCTTAAACATGCGATTATCTTTCTTCTAGTGGGTTAAAAACTATATTTAGACCTTTATAAACTTTCTATTTGATCAAAAAAGGGTAGATTTCCATTGTAATCGGTTTTTAGACCTTTATACTAATCTATTAAACTTTGGTCAAACTTGGTCAACCTTGTTTGACCAAATCTTCCATTGGATAAAGATGCGATTATCTTTCTTCTAGTGGTTAAAAACTATATTTAGACCTTTATAAAGCTTCTATTTGTTCAAAAAAGGGTAGATTTTCATTGTAATTGGTTTTTGGACCTTTATACTAATCTATTAAACTTTGATCAAACTTGGTCAACCTTGTTTGACCAAAAGCTTCCATTGGCTTAAAGATGCGATTATCTTTCTTCTAGTGGGTTAAAAACTATATTTAGACCTTTATAAACTTTCTATTTGTTCAAAAAAGGGTAGATTTCCATTGTAATTTGTTTTTGAACCTTTATTCTAATTTATTAAACTTTGGCCAAACTTGGTCAACCTTGTTTGACCATAGCTTCCATTGGCTTAAAGATGGGATTATCTTTTTTCTAATAGGTTAAAAATTATATTTAGACCTTTATAAACTTTCTACTTGTACAAAAAAGAGTATATTTCCATTGTAATCGGTTTTTAGACCTTTATACTTATCTATAAAACTTTGGTCAAACTTAGTCAACCTTGTTTGACCAAAGCTTCCATTGGCTTAAAGATGCGATTATCTTTCTTTTAGTGGGTTAAAAACTATATTTAGACCTTTATAAACTTACCAATAGTTCAAAAAAGGGTAGATTTCCTTTATAATTGGTTTTGGGACCTTTATACTAATCTATTAAACTTTGGTCAAACATGGTCATCCTTGTTTGACCAAAGCTTCCATTGGCTTAAAGATGCGATTATCTTTCTTTTAGTGGGTTGAAAACTATATTTAGACCTTTATAAACCTTCTATTTGTTCATAAAAGGGTAGATTTCCATTGTAATCTGTTTTTGGATCTTTATTCTAATCTATTAAACTTTGGTCAAACTTGGTCAACCTTGTTTGACCAAATCTTCCATTGGATTAAAGATGCGATTATCTTTCTTCTAGTGGTTAAAAACTATATTTAGACCTTTATAAACCTTCTATTTGTTCAAAAAAGGGTAGATTTCCATTTTAATCGGTTTTTGAACCTTTATTCTAATCTATTAAACTTTGGACAAACTTGGTCAACCTTGTTTAACCAAAGCTTCAATTGGCTTAAAGTTGCGATTATCTTTCTTCTAATAGGTTAAAAATTATATTTTGACCTTTATAAACCTTCTATTTGTTCAAAAAAGGGTAGATTTCCATTTTAATCTGTTTTTGAACCTTTATTCTAATCTGTTAAACTTTGGTCAAACTTGGTCAACCTTGTTTGACCATAGCTTCCATTGGCTTAAAGATGCGATTATCTTTTTTCTAATAGGTTAAAAATTATATTTAGACCTTTATAAACTTTCTACTTGTACAAAAAAGAGTATATTTCCATTGTAATCGGTTTTTAGACCTTTATACTTATCTATTAAACTTTGGTCAAACTTGGTCAACCTTTTTTGACCAAAGCTTCCATTGGCTTAAAGATGCGATTATCTTTCTCCTAGTGGGTTAAAAACTATATTTAGAACTTTATAAACTTTCTATTTGTACAAAAAAGAGTATATTTCCATTGCAATCGGTTTTTAGACCTTTATACTTATCTATTAAACTTTGGCCAAACTTGGTCAACCTTGTTTGACCAAAGCTTCCATTGGCTTAAAGATGCGATTATCTTTCTTCTAGTGGGTTAAAAACTATATTTAGACCTTTATAAACTTACCATTTGCTCAAAAAAGGGTAGATTTCCATTATAATTGGTTTTGGGACCTTTATACTAATCTATTAAACTTTGGTCAAACTTGGTCATCCTTGTTTGACCAAAGCTTCCATTGGCTTAAAGATGCGATTATCTTTCTTTTAGTGGGTTAAAAACTATATTTAGACCTTTATAAACCTTCTATTTGTTCATAAAAGGGTAGATTTCCATTGTAATCTGTTTTTGGACCATTATTCTAATCTATTAAACTTTGGTCAAACTTGGTCAACCTTGTTTGACCAAAGCTTCCATTGGCTTAAAGATGCGATTATCTTTCTTCTAGTGGGTTAAAAACTATATTTAGACCTTTATAAACTTTCTATTTGTTCAAAAAAGGGTAGATTTCCATTGTAATCGGCTTTTGGACCTTTATACTAATCTATTAAACTTTGGTCAAACTTGGTCAACCTTGTTTGACCAAATCTTCCATTGGATTAAAGATGCGATTATCTTTCTTCTAGTGGTTAAAAACTATATTTAGACCTTTATAAACCTTCTATTTGTTCAAAAAAGGGTAGATTTCCATTTTAATCGGTTTTTGAACCTTTATTCTAATCTATTAAACTTTGGACAAACTTGGTCAACCTTGTTTAACCAAAGCTTCAATTGGCTTAAAGTTGCGATTATCTTTCTTCTAATAGGTTAAAAATTATATTTTGACCTTTATAAACCTTCTATTTGTTCAAAAAAGGGTAGATTTCCATTTTAATCTGTTTTTGAACCTTTATTCTAATCTGTTAAACTTTGGACAAACTTGGTCAACCTTGTTTGACCATAGCTTCCATTGGCTTAAAGATGGGATTATCTTTTTTCTAATAGGTTAAAAATTATATTTAGACCTTTATAAACTTTCTACTTGTACAAAAAAGAGTATATTTCCATTGTAATCGGTTTTTAGACCTTTATACTTATCTATTAAACTTTGGTCAAACTTGGTCAACCTTTTTTGACCAAAGCTTCCATTGGCTTAAAGATGCGATTATCTTTCTCCTAGTGGGTTGAAAACTATATTTAGAACTTTATAAACCTTCTATTTGTACAAAAAAGAGTATATTTCCATTGTAATCGGTTTTTAGACCTTTATACTTATATATTAAACTTTGGTCAAACTTGGTCAACCTTGTTTGACCAAAGCTTCCATTGGCTTAAAGATGCGATTATCTTTCTTCTATTGGGTTAAAAACTATATTTAGACCTTTATAAACTTACCATTTGTTCAAAAAAGGGTAGATTTCCATTATAATTGGTTTTGGGACCTTTATACTAATCTATTAAACTTTGGTCAAACTTGGTCATCCTTGTTTGACCAAAGCTTCCATTGGCTTAAAGATGCGATTATCTTTCTTTTAGTGGGTTAAAAACTATATTTAGACCTTTATAAACCTTCTGTTTGTTCATAAAAGGGTAGATTTCCATTGTAATATGTTTTTGGACCATTATTCTAATCTATTAAACTTTGGTCAAACTTGGTCAACCTTGTTTGACCAAAGCTTCCATTGGCTTAAAGATGCGATTATCTTTCTTCTAGTGGGTTAAAAACTATATTTAGACCTTTATAAACTTTCTATTTGATCAAAAAATGGTAGATTTCCATTGTAATCGGCTTTTGGACCTTTATACTAATCTATTAAACTTTGGTCAAACTTGGTCAACCTTGTTTGACCAAATCTTCCATTGGATTAAAGATGCGATTATCTTTCTTCTAGTGGTTAAAAACTATATTTAGACCTTTATAAAGCTTCTATTTGTTCAAAAAAGGGTAGATTTTCATTGTAATTGGTTTTTGGACCTTTATACTAATCTATTAAACTTTGATCAAACTTGGTCAACCTTGTTTGACCAAAAGTTTCCATTGGCTTAAAGATGCGATTATCTTTCTTCTAGTGGGTTAAAAACTATATTTAGACCTTTATAAACTTTCTCTTTGTTCAAAAAAGGGTAGATTTCCATTGTAATTTGTTTTTGAACCTTTATTCTAATTTATTAAACTTTGGCCAAACTTGGTCAACCTTGTTTGACCATAGCTTCCATTGGCTTAAAGATGGGATTATCTTTTTTCTAATAGGTTAAAAATTATATTTAGACCTTTATAAACTTTCTACTTGTACAAAAAAGAGTATATTTCCATTGTAATCTGTTTTTAGACCTTTATACTTATCTATTAAACTTTGGTCAAACTTGGTCAACCTTGTTTGACCAAAGCTTCCATTGGCTTAAACATGCGATTATCTTTCTTCTAGTGGGTTAAAAACTATATTTAGACCTTTATAAACTTTCTATTTGATCAAAAAAGGGTAGATTTCCATTGTAATCGGTTTTTAGACCTTTATACTAATCTATTAAACTTTGGTCAAACTTGGTCAACCTTGTTTGACCAAATCTTCCATTGGATTAAAGATGCGATTATCTTTCTTCTAGTGGTTAAAAACTATATTTAGACCTTTATAAAGCTTCTATTTGTTCAAAAAAGGGTAGATTTTCATTGTAATTGGTTTTTGGACCTTTATACTAATCTATTAAACTTTGATCAAACTTGGTCAACCTTGTTTGACCAAAAGCTTCCATTGGCTTAAAGATGCGATTATCTTTCTTCTAGTGGGTTAAAAACTATATTTAGACCTTTATAAACTTTATATTTGTTCAAAAAAGGGTAGATTTCCATTGTAATTTGTTTTTGAACCTTTATTTTAATTTATTAAACTTTGGCCAAACTTGGTCAACCTTGTTTGACCATAGCTTCCATTGGCTTAAAGATGGGATTATCTTTTTTCTAATAGGTTAAAAATTATATTTAGACCTTTATAAACATTCTACTTGTACAAAAAAGAGTATATTTCCATTGTAATCGGTTTTTAGACCTTTATACTTATCTATAAAACTTTGGTCAAACTTAGTCAACCTTGTTTGACCAAAGCTTCCATTGGCTTAAAGATGCGATTATCTTTCTTTTAGTGGGTTAAAAACTATATTTAGACCTTTATAAACTTACCAATAGTTCAAAAAAGGGTAGATTTCCTTTATAATTGGTTTTGGGACCTTTATACTAATCTATTAAACTTTGGTCAAACATGGTCATCCTTGTTTGACCAAAGCTTCCATTGGCTTAAAGATGCGATTATCTTTCTTTTAGTGGGTTAAAAACTATATTTAGACCTTTATAAACCTTCTATTTGTTCATAAAAGGGTAGATTTCCATTGTAATCTGTTTTTGGACCTTTATTCTAATCTATTAAACTTTGGTCAAACTTGGTCAACCTTGTTTGACCAAAGCTTCCATTGGCTTAAAGATGCGATTATCTTTCTTCTCGTGGGTTAAAAACTATATTTAGACCTTTATAAACTTTCTATTTGTTCAAAAAAGGGTAGATTTCCATTGTAATCGGCTTTTGGACCTTTATACTAATCTATTAAACTTTGGTCAAACTTGGTCAACCTTGTTTGACCAAATCTTCCATTGGATTAAAGATGCGATTATCTTTCTTCTAGTGGTTAAAAACTATATTTAGACCTTTATAAAGCTTCTATTTGTTCAAAAAAGGGTAGATTTCCATTGTAATTGGTTTTTGGACCTTTATACTAATCTATTAAACTTTGATCAAACTTGGTCAACCTTGTTTGACCAAAAGCTTCCATTGGCTTAAAGATGCGATTATCTTTCTTCTAGTGGGTTAAAAACTATATTTAGACCTTTATAAACTTTCTATTTGTTCAAAAAAGGGTAGATTTCCATTGTAATTTGTTTTTGAACCTTTATTCTAATTTATTAAACTTTGGTCAAACTTGGTCAACCTTGTTTGACCATAGCTTCGATTGGCTTAAAGATGCGATTATCTTTCTTCTAATAGGTCAAAAATTATATTTAGACCTTTATAAACTTTCTATTTGTTCAAAAAAGGGTAGATTTCCATTGTAATCGGTTTTTGGACGTTTTTACTAATCTATTAAACTTTGGTCAAACTTGGTCAACCTTGTTTGACCATAGCTTCCATTGGCTTAAAGATGGGATTATCTTTTTTCTAATAGGTTAAAAATTATATTTAGACCTTTATAAACTTTCTACTTGTACAAAAAAGAGTATATTTCCATTGTAATCTGTTTTTAGACCTTTATACTTATCTATTAAACTTTGGTCAAACTTGGTCAACCTTGTTTGACCAAAGCTTCCATTGGCTTAAACATGCGATTATCTTTCTTCTAGTGGGTTAAAAACTATATTTAGACCTTTATAAACTTTCTATTTGATCAAAAAAGGGTAGATTTCCATTGTAATCGGTTTTTAGACCTTTATACTAATCTATTAAACTTTGGTCAAACTTGGTCAACCTTGTTTGACCAAATCTTCCATTGGATTAAAGATGCGATTATCTTTCTTCTAGTGGTTAAAAACTATATTTAGACCTTTATAAAGCTTCTATTTGTTCAAAAAAGGGTAGATTTTCATTGTAATTGGTTTTTGGACCTTTATACTAATCTATTAAACTTTGATCAAACTTGGTCAACCTTGTTTGACCAAAAGCTTCCATTGGTTTAAAGATGCGATTATCTTTTTTCTAGTGGGTTAAAAACTATATTTAGACCTTTATAAACTTTCTATTTGTTCAAAAAAGGGTAGATTTCCATTGTAATTTGTTTTTGAACCTTTATTCTAATTTATTAAACTTTGGTCAAACTTGGTCAACCTTGTTTGACCATAGCTTCGATTGGCTTAAAGATGCGATTATCTTTCTTCTAATAGGTTAAAAATTATATTTAGACCTTTATAAACATTCTATTTGTTCAAAAAAGGGTAGATTTCCATTGTAATCGGTTTTTGGACGTTTTTACTAATCTATTAAACTTTGGTCAAACTTGGTCAACCTTGTTTAACCAAAACTTCAATTGGCTTAAAGTTGCAATTATCTTTCTTCTAAAAGGTTAAAAATTATATTTTGACTTTTATAAACCTTCTATTTGTTCAAAAAAGGGTAGATTTCCATTCTAATCGGGTTTTGGACCTTTATACTAATCTATTAAACATTGGTCAAACTTGGTCAACCTTGTTTGACAAAGCTTCCATTGGTTTAAAGATACGATTATCTTTTTCCTAGTGGGTTAAAAACTATATTTAGAACTTTATAAACCTTCTATTTTTTGAAAAAAGGGTAGATTTCCATTGTAATCGGTTTTTTGGACCTTTATTCTAATCTATTAAACTTTGGTCAAACATGGTCAACCTTGTTTGACCAAAGCTTCCACTGGCTTAAAGATGCGATTATCTTTCTTCTAGTGGGTTAAAAACTATATTTAGACCTTTATAAAGCTTCTATTTGTTCAAAAAAGGGTAGATTTCCATTGTAATTTGTTTTTGAACCTTTATTCTAATTTATTAAACTTTGGTCAAACTTGGTCAACCTTGTTTGACCATAGCTTCGATTGGCTTAAAGATGCGATTATCTTTCTTCTAATAGGTCAAAAATTATATTTAGACCTTTATAAACTTTCTATTTGTTCAAAAAAGGGTAGATTTCCATTGTAATCGGTTTTTGGACGTTTTTACTAATCTATTAAACTTTGGTCAAACTTGGTCAACCTTGTTTGACCATAGCTTCCATTGGCTTAAAGATGGGATTATCTTTTTTCTAATAGGTTAAAAATTATATTTAGACCTTTATAAACTTTCTACTTGTACAAAAAAGAGTATATTTCCATTGTAATCTGTTTTTAGACCTTTATACTTATCTATTAAACTTTGGTCAAACTTGGTCAACCTTGTTTGACCAAAGCTTCCATTGGCTTAAACATGCGATTATCTTTCTTCTAGTGGGTTAAAAACTATATTTAGACCTTTATAAACTTTCTATTTGATCAAAAAAGGGTAGATTTCCATTGTAATCGGTTTTTAGACCTTTATACTAATCTATTAAACTTTGGTCAAACTTGGTCAACCTTGTTTGACCAAATCTTCCATTGGATTAAAGATGCGATTATCTTTCTTCTAGTGGTTAAAAACTATATTTAGACCTTTATAAAGCTTCTATTTGTTCAAAAAAGGGTAGATTTTCATTGTAATTGGTTTTTGGACCTTTATACTAATCTATTAAACTTTGATCAAACTTGGTCAACCTTGTTTGACCAAAAGCTTCCATTGGCTTAAAGATGCGATTATCTTTCTTCTAGTGGGTTAAAAACTATATTTAGACCTTTATAAACTTTATATTTGTTCAAAAAAGGGTAGATTTCCATTGTAATCTGTTTTTGGACCTTTATTTGAATTTATTAAACTTTGGCCAAACTTGGTCAACCTTGTTTGACCAAAGCTTCCATTGGCTTAAAGATGCGATTATCTTTCTTCTCGTGGGTTAAAAACTATATTTAGACCTTTATAAACTTTCTATTTGTTCAAAAAAGGGTAGATTTCCATTGTAATCGGCTTTTGGACCTTTATACTAATCTATTAAACTTTGGTCAAACTTGGTCAACCTTGTTTGACCAAATCTTCCATTGGATTAAAGATGCGATTATCTTTCTTCTAGTGGTTAAAAACTATATTTAGACCTTTATAAAGCTTCTATTTGTTCAAAAAAGGGTAGATTTCCATTGTAATTGGTTTTTGGACCTTTATACTAATCTATTAAACTTTGATCAAACTTGGTCAACCTTGTTTGACCAAAAGCTTCCATTGGTTTAAAGATGCGATTATCTTTTTTCTAGTGGGTTAAAAACTATATTTAGACCTTTATAAACTTTCTATTTGTTCAAAAAAGGGTAGATTTCCATTGTAATTTGTTTTTGAACCTTTATTCTAATTTATTAAACTTTGGTCAAACTTGGTCAACCTTGTTTGACCATAGCTTCGATTGGCTTAAAGATGCGATTATCTTTCTTCTAATAGGTTAAAAATTATATTTAGACCTTTATAAACATTCTATTTGTTCAAAAAAGGGTAGATTTCCATTGTAATCGGTTTTTGGACGTTTTTACTAATCTATTAAACTTTGGTCAAACTTGGTCAACCTTGTTTAACCAAAACTTCAATTGGCTTAAAGTTGCAATTATCTTTCTTCTAAAAGGTTAAAAATTATATTTTGACTTTTATAAACCTTCTATTTGTTCAAAAAAGGGTAGATTTCCATTCTAATCGGGTTTTGGACCTTTATACTAATCTATTAAACATTGGTCAAACTTGGTCAACCTTGTTTGACAAAGCTTCCATTGGTTTAAAGATACGATTATCTTTTTCCTAGTGGGTTAAAAACTATATTTAGAACTTTATAAACCTTCTATTTTTTGAAAAAAGGGTAGATTTCCATTGTAATCGGTTTTTTGGACCTTTATTCTAATCTATTAAACTTTGGTCAAACATGGTCAACCTTGTTTGACCAAAGCTTCCACTGGCTTAAAGATGCGATTATCTTTCTTCTAGTGGGTTAAAAACTATATTTAGACCTTTATAAAGCTTCTATTTGTTCAAAAAAGGGTAGATTTCCATTAAAATCGGTTTTGGACCTTTATACTAATCTATTAAACTTTGGTCAAACTTGGTTAACCTTGTTTGACCAAAGCTTCGATTGGCTTAAAGATGCGATTATCTTTCTTCTAGAGGGTTAAAAACTATATTTAGACAATTATAAACTTTCTATTTGTTCAAAAAAGGGTAGATTTCCATTTTAATCGGTTTTTCAACCTTTATTCTAATCTGTTAAACTTTGGTCAAACTTGGTCAACCTTCTTTAACCAAAGCTTCAATTGGCTTAAAGGTGCAATTATCTTTCTTCTAATAGGTTAAAAATTATATTTTGACCTTTATAAACCTTCTATTTGTTCAAAAAAGGGTAGATTTCCAATCTAATCGGGTTTTGGACCTTTATATTAATCTATTAAACTTTGGTCAAACTTGGTCAACCTTGTTTGACAAAGCTTCCATTGGCTTAAAGATGCGATTATCTTTCTCCTAGTGGGTTAAAAACTATATTTAGAACTTTATAAACCTTCTATTATTACAAAAAAGAGTATATTTCCATTGTAATCGGTTTTTAGACCTTTATACTTATCTATTAAACTTTGGTCAAACTTGGTCAACCTTGTTTGACCAAAGCTTCCATTGGCTTAAACATGCGATTATCTTTCTTCTAGTGGGTTAAAAACTATATTTAGACCTTTATAAACTTACCATTTGTTCAAAAAAGGGTAGATTTCCATTATAATTGGTTTTGGGACCTTTATACTAATCTATTAAACTTTGATCAAACTTGGTCATCCTTGTTTGACCAAAGCTTCCATTGGCTTAAAGATGCGATTATCTTTCTTTTAGTGGGTTAAAAACTATATTTAGACCTTTATAAACCTTCTATTTGTTCATAAAAGGGTAGATTTCCATTGTAATCTGTTTTTGGACCATTATTCTAATCTATTAAACTTTGGTCAAACTTGGTCAACCTTGTTTGACCAAAGCTTCCATTGGCTTAAAGATGCGATTATCTTTCTTCTAGTGGGTTAAAAACTATATTTAGACCTTTATAAACTTTCTATTTGTTCAAAAAAGGGTAGATTTCCATTGTAATCGGCTTTTGGACCTTTATACTAATCTATTAAACTTTGGTCAAACTTGGTCAACCTTGTTTGACCAAATCTTCCATTGGATTAAAGATGCGATTATCTTTCTTCTAGTGGGTTAAAAACTATATTTAGACCTTTATAAACTTTCTATTTGTTCAAAAAAGGGTAGATTTCCATTGTAATCGGCTTTTGGATCTTTATACTAATCTATTAAACTTTGGTCAAACTTGGTCAACCTTGTTTGACCAAATCTTCCATTGGATTAAAGATGCGATTATCTTTCTTCTAGTGGTTAAAAACTATATTTAGACCTTTATAAACATTCTACTTGTACAAAAAAGAGTATATTTCCATTGTAATCGGTTTTTAGACCTTTATACTTATCTATTAAACTTTGGTCAACCTTTTTTGACCAAAGCTTCCATTGGCTTAAAGATGCGATTATCTTTCTCCTAGTGGGTTAAAAACTATATTTAGAACTTTATAAACCTTCTATTTGTACAAAAAAGAGTATATTTCCATTGTAATCGGTTTTTAGACCTTTATACTTATCTATTAAACTTTGGTCAAACTTGGTCAACCTTGTTTGACCAAAGCTTCCATTGGCTTAAAGATGCGATTATCTTTCCTCTAGTGGGTTAAAAACTATATTTAGACCTTTATAAACTTTCTATTTGTTCAAAAAAGGGTAGATTTCCATTGTAATTTGTTTTTGAACCTTTATTCTAATTTATTAAACTTTGGTCAAACTTGGTCAACCTTGTTTGACCATAGCTTCCATTGGCTTAAAGATGGGATTATCTTTTTTCTAATAGGTTAAAAATTATATTTAGACCTTTATAAACTTTCTACTTGTACAAAAAAGAGTATATTTCCATTGTAATCGGTTTTTAGACCTTTATACTTATCTATTAAACTTTGGTCAAACTTGGTCAACCTTGTTTGACCAAAGCTTCCATTGGCTTAAAGATGCGATTATCTTTCTCCTAGTGGGTTAAAAACTATATTTAGAACTTTATAAACCTTCTATTTGTACAAAAAAGAGTATATTTACATTGTAATCGGTTTTTAGACCTTTATACTTATCTATAAAACTTTGGTCAAACTTAGTCAACCTTGTTTGACCAAAGCTTCCATTGGCTTAAAGATGCGATTATCTTTCTTTTAGTGGGTTAAAAACTATATTTAGACCTTTATAAACTTACCATTTGTTCAAAAAAGGGTAGATTTCCATTATAATTGGTTTTGGGACCTTTATACTAATCTATTAAACTTTGGTCAAACATGGTCATCCTTGTTTGACCAAAGCTTCCATTGGCTTAAAGATGCGATTATCTTTCTTTTAGTGGGTTAAAAACTATATTTAGACCTTTATAAACCTTCTATTTGTTCATAAAAGGGTAGATTTCCATTGTAATCTGTTTTTGGACCTTTATTCTAATCTATTAAACTTTGGTCAAACTTGGTCAACCTTGGTTGACCAAAGCTTCCATTGGCTTAAAGATGCGATTATCTTTCTTCTAGTGGGTTAAAAACTATATTTAGACCTTTATAAACTTTCTATTTGTTCAAAAAAGGGTAGATTTCCATTGTAATCGGCTTTTGGATCTTTATACTAATCTATTAAACTTTGGTCAAACTTGGTCAACCTTGTTTGACCAAATCTTCCATTGGATTAAAGATGCGATTATGTTTCTTCTAGTGGTTAAAAACTATATTTAGACCTTTATAAACTTTCTACTTGTACAAAAAAGAGTATATTTCCATTGTAATCGGTTTTTAGACCTTTATACTTATCTATTAAACTTTGGTCAACCTTTTTTGACCAAAGCTTCCATTGGCTTAAAGATGCGATTATCTTTCTCCTAGTGGGTTAAAAACTATATTTAGAACTTTATAAACCTTCTATTTGTACAAAAAAGAGTATATTTCCATTGTAATCGGTTTTTAGACCTTTATACTTATCTATTAAACTTTGGTCAAACTTGGTCAACCTTGTTTGACCAAAGCTTCCATTGGCTTAAAGATGTGATTATCTTTCCTCTAGTGGGTTAAAAACTATATTTAGACCTTTATAAACTTACCATTTGTTCAAAAAAGGGTAGATTTCCATTATAATTGGTTTTGGGACCTTTATACTAATCTATTAAACTTTGGTCAAACTTGGTCATCCTTGTTTGACCAAAGCTTCCATTGGCTTAAAGATGCGATTATCTTTCTTTTAGTGGGTTAAAAACTATATTTAGACCTTTATAAACCTTCTATTTGTTCATAAAAGGGTAGATTTCCATTGTAATCTGTTTTTGGACCATTATTCTAATCTATTAAACTATGGTCAAACTTGGTCAACCTTGTTTGACCAAAGCTTCCATTGGCTTAAAGATGCGATTATCTTTCTTCTAGTGGGTTAAAAACTATATTTAGACCTTTATAAACTTTCTATTTGTTCAAAAAAGGGTAGATTTCCATTGTAATCGGCTTTTGGACCTTTATACTAATCTATTAAACTTTGGTCAAACTTGGTCAACCTTGTTTGACCAAATCTTCCATTGGATTAAAGATGCGATTATCTTTCTTCTAGTGGTTAAAAACTATATTTAGCCCTTTATAAAGCTTCTATTTGTTCAAAAAAGGGTAGATTTCCATTGTAATCTGTTTTTGGACCTTTATACTAATCTATTAAACTTCGATCAAACTTGGTCAACCTTGTTTGACTAAAAGCTTCCATTGGCTTAAAGATGCGATTATCTTTCTTCTAGTGGGTTAAAAACTATATTTAGACCTTTATAAACTTTCTATTTGTTCAAAAAAGGGTAGATTTCCATTGTAATTTGTTTTTGAACCTTTATTCTAATTTATTAAACTTTGGTCAAACTTGGTCAACCTTGTTTGACCATAGCTTCGATTGGCTTAAAGATGCGATTATCTTTCTTCTAATAGGTTAAAAATTATATTTAGACCTTTATAAACCTTCTATTTGTTAAAAAAAAGGGTAGATTTCCATTGTAATCGATTTTTGGACGTTTTTACTAATCTATTAAACTTTGGTCAAACTTGGTCAACCTTGTTTAACCAAAACTTCAATTGGCTTAAAGTTGCAATTATCTTTCTTCTAAAAGGTTAAAAATTTTATTTTGACTTTTATAAACCTTCTATTTGTTCAAAAAAGGGTAGATTTCCATTCTAATCGGGTTTTGTACCTTTATACTAATCTATTAAACTTTGGTCAAACTTGGTCAACCTTGTTTGACAAAGCTTCCATTGGTTTAAAGATACGATTATCTTTTTCCTAGTGGGTTAAAAACTATATTTAGAACTTTATAAACCTTCTATTTTTTGAAAAAAGGGTAGATTTCCATTGTAATCGGTTTTTTGGACCTTTATTCTAATCTATTAAACTTTGGTCAAACATGGTCAACCTTGTTTAACCAAAGCTTCCATTAGCTTAAAGATGCGATTATCTTTCTTCTAGTGGGTTAAAAACTATATTTAGACCTTTATAAAGCTTCTATTTGTTCAAAAAAGGGTAGATTTCCATTAAAATCGGTTTTTGGACCTTTATACTAATCTATTAAACTTTGGTCAAACTTGGTCAACCTTGTTTGACAAAGCTTCCATTGGCTTAAAGATGCGATTATCTTTCTCCTAGTGGGTTAAAAACAATATTTAGACCTTTATAAACCTTCTATTTGTTCAAAAAAGGGTAGATTTCCATTGTAATCGGCTTTTGGATCTTTATACTAATCTATTAAACTTTGGTCAAACTTGGTCAACCTTGTTTGACCAAATCTTCCATTGGATTAAAGATGCGATTATGTTTCTTCTAGTGGTTAAAAACTATATTTAGACCTTTATAAACTTTCTACTTGTACAAAAAAGAGTATATTTCCATTGTAATCGGTTTTTAGACCTTTATACTTATCTATTAAACTTTGGTCAACCTTTTTTGACCAAAGCTTCCATTGGCTTAAAGATGCGATTATCTTTCTCCTAGTGGGTTAAAAACTATATTTAGAACTTTATAAACCTTCTATTTGTACAAAAAAGAGTATATTTCCATTGTAATCGGTTTTTAGACCTTTATACTTATCTATTAAACTTTGGTCAAACTTGGTCAACCTTGTTTGACCAAAGCTTCCATTGGCTTAAAGATGCGATTATCTTTCCTCTAGTGGGTTAAAAACTATATTTAGACCTTTATAAACTTACCATTTGTTCAAAAAAGGGTAGATTTCCATTATAATTGGTTTTGGGACCTTTATACTAATCTATTAAACTTTGGTCAAACTTGGTCATCCTTGTTTGACCAAAGCTGCCATTGGCTTAAAGATGCGATTATCTTTCTTTTAGTGGGTTAAAAACTATATTTAGACCTTTATAAACCTTCTATTTGTTCATAAAAGGGTAGATTTCCATTGTAATCTGTTTTTGGACCATTATTCTAATCTATTAAACTTTGGTCAAACTTGGTCAACCTTGTTTGACCAAAGCTTCCATTGGCTTAAAGATGCGATTATCTTTCTTCTAGTGGGTTAAAAACTATATTTAGACCTTTATAAACTTTCTATTTGTTCAAAAAAGGGTAGATTTCCATTGTAATCGGCTTTTGGACCTTTATACTAATCTATTAAACTTTGGTCAAACTTGGTCAACCTTGTTTGACCAAATCTTCCATTGGATTAAAGATGCGATTATCTTTCTTCTAGTGGTTAAAAACTATATTTAGCCCTTTATAAAGCTTCTATTTGTTCAAAAAAGGGTAGATTTCCATTGTAATCTGTTTTTGGACCTTTATACTAATCTATTAAACTTCGATCAAACTTGGTCAACCTTGTTTGACTAAAAGCTTCCATTGGCTTAAAGATGCGATTATCTTTCTTCTAGTGGGTTAAAAACTATATTTAGACCTTTATAAACTTTCTATTTGTTCAAAAAAGGGTAGATTTCCATTGTAATTTGTTTTTGAACCTTTATTCTAATTTATTAAACTTTGATCAAACTTGGTCAACCTTGTTTGACCATAGCTTCGATTGGCTTAAAGATGCGATTATCTTTCTTCTAATAGGTTAAAAATTATATTTAGACCTTTATAAACTTTCTATTTGTTAAAAAAAGGGTAGATTTCCATTGTAATCGATTTTTGGACGTTTTTACTAATCTATTAAACTTTGGTCAAACTTGGTCAACCTTGTTTAACCAAAACTTCAATTGGCTTAAAGTTGCAATTATCTTTCTTCTAAAAGGTTAAAAATTTTATTTTGACTTTTATAAACCTTCTATTTGTTCAAAAAAGGGTAGATTTCCATTTTAATTGGTTTTTGGACCTTTATACTTATCTATAAAACTTTGGTCAAACTTAGTCAACCTTGTTTGACCAAAGCTTCCATTGGCTTAAAGATGCGATTATCTTTCTTTTAGTGGGTTAAAAACTATATTTAGACCTTTATAAACTTACCATTTGTTCAAAAAAGGGTAGGTTTCCATTATAATTGGTTTTGGGACCTTTATACTAATCTATTAAACTTTGGTCAAACATGGTCATCCTTGTTTGACCAAAGCTTCCATTGGCTTAAAGATGCGATTATCTTTCTTTTAGTGGGTTAAAAACTATATTTAGACCTTTATAAACCTTCTATTTGTTCATAAAAGGGTAGATTTCCATTGTAATCTGTTTTTGGACCATTATTCTAATTTATTAAACTTTGGTCAAACTTGGTCAACCTTGTTTGACCATAGCTTCCATTGGCTTAAAGATGGGATTATCTTTTTTCTAATAGGTTAAAAATTATATTTAGACCTTTATAAACTTTCTACTTGTACAAAAAAGAGTATATTTCCATTGTAATCGGTTTTTAGACCTTTATACTTATCTATTAAACATTGGTCAAACTTGGTCAACCTTGTTTGACCAAAGCTTCCATTGGCTTAAAGATGCGATTATCTTTCTCCTAGTGGGTTAAAAACTATATTTAGAACTTTATAAACCTTCTATTTGTACAAAAAAGAGTATATTTCCATTGTAATCGGTTTTTAGACCTTTATACTTATCTATAAAACTTTGGTCAAACTTAGTCAACCTTGTTTGACCAAAGCTTCCATTGGCTTAAAGATGCGATTATCTTTCTTTTAGTGGGTTAAAAACTATATTTAGACCTTTATAAACTTACCATTTGTTCAAAAAAGGGTAGGTTTCCATTATAATTGGTTTTGGGACCTTTATACTAATCTATTAAACTTTGGTCAAACATGGTCATCCTTGTTTGACCAAAGCTTCCATTGGCTTAAAGATGCGATTATCTTTCTTTTAGTGGGTTAAAAACTATATTTAGACCTTTATAAACCTTCTATTTGTTCATAAAAGGGTAGATTTCCATTGTAATCTGTTTTTGGACCATTATTCTAATCTATTAAACTTTGGTCAAACTTGGTCATCCTTGTTTGACCAAAGCTTCCATTGGCTTAAAGATGCGATTATCTTTCTTCTAGTGGGATAAAAACTATATTTAGACCTTTATAAACTTTCTATTTGTTCAAAAAAGGGTAGATTTCCATTGTAATCGGCTTTTGGACCTTTATACTAATCTATTAAACTTTGGTCAAACTTGGTCAACCTTGTTTGACCAAATCTTCCATTGGATTAAAGATGCGATTATCTTTCTTCTAGTGGTTAAAAACTATATTTAGACCTTTATAAAGCTTCTATTTGTTCAAAAAAGGGTAGATTTCCATTTTAATTGGTTTTTGGACCTTTATACTAATCTATTAAACTTTGATCAAACTTGGTCAACCTTGTTTGACCAAAAGCTTCCATTGGCTTAAAGATGCGATTATCTTTCTTCTAGTGGGTTAAAAACTATATTTAGACCTTTATAAACTTTCTATTTGTTCAAAAAAGGGTAGATTTCCATTGTAATCGGTTTTTGGACGTTTTTACTAATCTATTAAACTTTGGTCAAACTTGGTCAACCTTGTTTAACCAAAACTTCAATTGGCTTAAAGTTGCAATTATCTTTCTTCTAAAAGGTTAAAAATTATATTTTGACTTTTATAGACCTTCTATTTGTTCAAAAAAGGGTAGATTTCCATTCTAATCGGGTTTTGGACCTTTATACTAATCTATTAAACTTTGGCCAAACTTGGTCAACCTTGTTTGACAAAGCTTCCATTGGTTTAAATATACGATTATCTTTTTCCTAGTGGGTTAAAAACTATATTTAGAACTTTATAAACCTTCTATTTTTTGAAAAAAGGGTAGATTTCCATTGTAATCGGTTTTTTGGACCTTTATTCTAATCTATTAAACTTTGGTCAAACTTGGTCAACCTTGTTTGACCAAAAGCTTCCATTGGCTTAAAGATGCGATTATCTTTCTTCTAGTGGGTTAAAAACTATATTTAGACCTTTATAAACTTTCTATTTGTTCAAAAAAGGGTAGATTTCCATTGTAATTTGTTTTTGAACCTTTATTCTAATTTATTAAACTTTGATCAAACTTGGTCAACCTTGTTTGACCAAAAGCTTCCATTGGCTTAAAGATGCGATTATCTTTCTTCTAGTGGGTTAAAAACTATATTTAGACCTTTATAAACTTTCTATTTGTTCAAAAAAGGGTAGATTTCCATTGTAATTTGTTTTTGAACCTTTATTCTAATTTATTAAACTTTGGTCAAACTTGGTCAACCTTGTTTGACCATAGCTTCCATTGGCTTAAAGATGGGATTATCTTTTTTCTAATAGGTTTAAAATTATATTTAGACCTTTATAAACTTTCTACTTGTACAAAAAAGAGTATATTTCCATTGTAATCGGTTTTTAGACCTTTATACTTATCTATTAAACTTTGGTCAAACTTGGTCAACCTTGTTTGACCAAAGCTTCCATTGGCTTAAAGATGCGATTATCTTTCTCCTAGTGGGTTAAAAACTATATTTAGAACTTTATAAACCTTCTATTTGTACAAAAAAGAGTATATTTCCATTGTAATCGGTTTTTAGACCTTTATACTTATCTATAAAACTTTGGTCAAACTTAGTCAACCTTGTTTGACCAAAGCTTCCATTGGCTTAAAGATGCGATTATCTTTCTTTTAGTGGGTTAAAAACTATATTTAGACCTTTATAAACTTACCATTTGTTCAAAAAAGGGTAGATTTCCATTATAATTGGTTTTGGGACCTTTATACTAATCTATTAAACTTTGGTCAAACATGGTCATCCTTGTTTGACCAAAGCTTCCATTGGCTTAAAGATGCGATTATCTTTCTTTTAGTGGGTTAAAAACTATATTTAGACCTTTATAAACCTTCTATTTGTTCATAAAAGGGTAGATTTCCATTGTAATCTGTTTTTGGACCTTTATTCTAATCTATTAAACTTTGGTCAAACTTGGTCAACCTTGTTTGACCAAAGCTTCCATTGGCTTAAAGATGCGATTATCTTTCTTCTAGTGGGTTAAAAACTATATTTAGACCTTTATAAACTTTCTATTTGTTCAAAAAAGGGTAGATTTCCATTGTAATTTGTTTTTGAACCTTTATTCTAATTTATTAAACTTTGGTCAAACTTGGTCAACCTTGTTTGACCATAGCTTTGATTGGCTTAAAGATGCGATTATCTTTCTTCTAATAGGTTAAAAATTATATTTAGACCTTTATAAACTTTCTATTTGTTCAAAAAAGGGTAGATTTCCATTGTAATCGGTTTTTGGACGTTTTTACTAATCTATTAAACTTTGGTCAAACTTGGTCAACCTTGTTTAACCAAAACTTCAATTGGCTTAAAGTTGCAATTATCTTTCTTCTAAAAGGTTAAAAATTATATTTTGACTTTTATAGACCTTCTATTTGTTCAAAAAAGGGTAGATTTCCATTCTAATCGGGTTTTGGACCTTTATACTAATCTATTAAACTTTGGCCAAACTTGGTCAACCTTGTTTGACAAAGCTTCCATTGGTTTAAATATACGATTATCTTTTTCCTAGTGGGTTAAAAACTATATTTAGAACTTTATAAACCTTCTATTTTTTGAAAAAAGGGTAGATTTCCATTGTAATCGGTTTTTTGGACCTTTATTCTAATCTATTAAACTTTGGTCAAACTTGGTCAACCTTGTTTGACCAAAAGCTTCCATTGGCTTAAAGATGCGATTATCTTTCTTCTAGTGGGTTAAAAACTATATTTAGACCTTTATAAACTTTCTATTTGTTCAAAAAAGGGTAGATTTCCATTGTAATTTGTTTTTGAACCTTTATTCTAATTTATTAAACTTTGGTCAAACTTGGTCAACCTTGTTTGACCGTAGCTTCCATTGGCTTAAAGATGGGATTATCTTTTTTCTAATAGGTTTAAAATTATATTTAGACCTTTATAAACTTTCTACTTGTACAAAAAAGAGTATATTTCCATTGTAATCGGTTTTTAGACCTTTATACTTATCTATTAAACTTTGGTCAAACTTGGCCAACCTTGTTTGACCAAAGCTTCCATTGGCTTAAAGATGCGATTATCTTTCTCCTAGTGGGTTAAAAACTATATTTAGAACTTTATAAACCTTCTATTTGTACAAAAAAGAGTATATTTCCATTGTAATCGGTTTTTAGACCTTTATACTTATCTATAAAACTTTGGTCAAACTTAGTCAACCTTGTTTGACCAAAGCTTCCATTGGCTTAAAGATGCGATTATCTTTCTTTTAGTGGGTTAAAAACTATATTTAGACCTTTATAAACTTACCATTTGTTCAAAAAAGGGTAGGTTTCCATTATAATTGGTTTTGGGACCTTTATACTAATCTATTAAACTTTGGTCAAACATGGTCATCCTTGTTTGACCAAAGCTTCCATTGGCTTAAAGATGCGATTATCTTTCTTTTAGTGGGTTAAAAACTATATTTAGACCTTTATAAACCTTCTATTTGTTCATAAAAGGGTAGATTTCCATTGTAATCTGTTTTTGGACCATTATTCTAATCTATTAAACTTTGGTCAAACTTGGTCATCCTTGTTTGACCAAAGCTTCCATTGGCTTAAAGATGCGATTATCTTTCTTCTAGTGGGATAAAAACTATATTTAGACCTTTATAAACTTTCTATTTGTTCAAAAAAGGGTAGATTTCCATTGTAATCGGCTTTTGGACCTTTATACTAATCTATTAAACTTTGGTCAAACTTGGTCAACCTTGTTTGACCAAATCTTCCATTGGATTAAAGATGCGATTATCTTTCTTCTAGTGGTTAAAAACTATATTTAGACCTTTATAAAGCTTCTATTTGTTCAAAAAAGGGTAGATTTCCATTTTAATTGGTTTTTGGACCTTTATACTAATCTATTAAACTTTGATCAAACTTGGTCAACCTTGTTTGACCAAAAGCTTCCATTGGCTTAAAGATGCGATTATCTTTCTTCTAGTGGGTTAAAAACTATATTTAGACCTTTATAAACTTTCTATTTGTTCAAAAAAGGGTAGATTTCCATTGTAATCGGTTTTTGGACGTTTTTACTAATCTATTAAACTTTGGTCAAACTTGGTCAACCTTGTTTAACCAAAACTTCAATTGGCTTAAAGTTGCAATTATCTTTCTTCTAAAAGGTTAAAAATTATATTTTGACTTTTATAGACCTTCTATTTGTTCAAAAAAGGGTAGATTTCCATTCTAATCGGGTTTTGGACCTTTATACTAATCTATTAAACTTTGGCCAAACTTGGTCAACCTTGTTTGACAAAGCTTCCATTGGTTTAAATATACGATTATCTTTTTCCTAGTGGGTTAAAAACTATATTTAGAACTTTATAAACCTTCTATTTTTTGAAAAAAGGGTAGATTTCCATTGTAATCGGTTTTTTGGACCTTTATTCTAATCTATTAAACTTTGGTCAAACTTGGTCAACCTTGTTTGACCAAAAGCTTCCATTGGCTTAAAGATGCGATTATCTTTCTTCTAGTGGGTTAAAAACTATATTTAGACCTTTATAAACTTTCTATTTGTTCAAAAAAGGGTAGATTTCCATTGTAATTTGTTTTTGAACCTTTATTCTAATTTATTAAACTTTGGTCAAACTTGGTCAACCTTGTTTGACCGTAGCTTCCATTGGCTTAAAGATGGGATTATCTTTTTTCTAATAGGTTTAAAATTATATTTAGACCTTTATAAACTTTCTACTTGTACAAAAAAGAGTATATTTCCATTGTAATCGGTTTTTAGACCTTTATACTTATCTATTAAACTTTGGTCAAACTTGGTCAACCTTGTTTGACCAAAGCTTCCATTGGCTTAAAGATGCGATTATCTTTCTCCTAGTGGGTTAAAAACTATATTTAGAACTTTATAAACCTTCTATTTGTACAAAAAAGAGTATATTTCCATTGTAATCGGTTTTTAGACCTTTATACTTATCTATAAAACTTTGGTCAAACTTAGTCAACCTTGTTTGACTAAAGCTTCCATTGGCTTAAAGATGCGATTATCTTTCTTTTAGTGGGTTAAAAACTATATTTAGACCTTTATAAACTTACCATTTGTTCAAAAAAGGGTAGATTTCCATTATAATTGGTTTTGGGACCTTTATACTAATCTATTAAACTTTGGTCAAACATGGTCATCCTTGTTTGACCAAAGCTTCCATTGGCTTAAAGATGCGATTATCTTTCTTTTAGTGGGTTAAAAACTATATTTAGACCTTTATAAACCTTCTATTTGTTCATAAAAGGGTAGATTTCCATTGTTATCTGTTTTTGGACCTTTATTCTAATCTATTAAACTTTGGTCAAACTTGGTCAACCTTGTTTGACCAAAGCTTCCATTGGCTTAAAGATGCGATTATCTTTCTTCTAGTGGGTTAAAAACTATATTTAGACCTTTATAAACTTTCTATTTGTTCAAAAAAGGGTAGATTTCCATTGTAATTTGTTTTTGAACCTTTATTCTAATTTATTAAACTTTGGTCAAACTTGGTCAACCTTGTTTGACCATAGCTTCGATTGGCTTAAAGATGCGATTATCTTTCTTCTAATAGGTTAAAAATTATATTTAGACCTTTATAAACTTTCTATTTGTTCAAAAAAGGGTAGATTTCCATTGTAATCGGTTTTTGGACGTTTTTACTAATCTATTAAACTTTGGTCAAACTTGGTCAACCTTGTTTAACCAAAACTTCAATTGGCTTAAAGTTGCAATTATCTTTCTTCTAAAAGGTTAAAAATTATATTTTGACTTTTATAGACCTTCTATTTGTTCAAAAAAGGGTAGATTTCCATTCTAATCGGGTTTTGGACCTTTATACTAATCTATTAAACTTTGGTCAAACTTGGTCAACCTTGTTTGACAAAGCTTCCATTGGTTTAAAGATACGATTATCTTTTTCCTAGTGGGTTAAAAACTATATTTAGAACTTTATAAACCTTCTATTTTTTGAAAAAATGGTAGATTTCCATTGTAATCGGTTTTTTGGACCTTTATTCTAATCTATTAAACTTTGGTCAAACTTGGTCAACCTTGTTTGACCAAAAGCTTCCATTGGCTTAAAGATGCGATTATCTTTCTTCTAGTGGGTTAAAAACTATATTTAGACCTTTATAAACTTTCTATTTGTTCAAAAAAGGGTAGATTTCCATTGTAATTTGTTTTTGAACCTTTATTCTAATTTATTAAACTTTGGTCAAACTTGGTCAACCTTGTTTGACCATAGCTTCCATTGGCTTAAAGATGGGATTATCTTTTTTCTAATAGGTTTAAAATTATATTTAGACCTTTATAAACTTTCTACTTGTACAAAAAAGAGTATATTTCCATTGTAATCGGTTTTTAGACCTTTATACTTATCTATTAAACTTTGGTCAAACTTGGTCAACCTTGTTTGACCAAAGCTTCCATTGGCTTAAAGATGCGATTATCTTTCTCCTAGTGGGTTAAAAACTATATTTAGAACTTTATAAACCTTCTATTTGTACAAAAAAGAGTATATTTCCATTGTAATCGGTTTTTAGACCTTTATACTTATCTATAAAACTTTGGTCAAACTTAGTCAACCTTGTTTGACCAAAGCTTCCATTGGCTTAAAGATGCGATTATCTTTCTTTTAGTGGGTTAAAAACTATATTTAGACCTTTATAAACTTACCATTTGTTCAAAAAAGGGTAGATTTCCATTATAATTGGTTTTGGGACCTTTATACTAATCTATTAAACTTTGGTCAAACATGGTCATCCTTGTTTGACCAAAGCTTCCATTGGCTTAAAGATGCGATTATCTTTCTTTTAGTGGGTTAAAAACTATATTTAGACCTTTATAAACCTTCTATTTGTTCATAAAAGGGTAGATTTCCATTGTAATCTGTTTTTGGACCTTTATTCTAATCTATTAAACTTTGGTCAAACTTGGTCAACCTTGTTTGACCAAAGCTTCCATTGGCTTAAAGATGCGATTATCTTTCTTCTAGTGGGTTAAAAACTATATTTAGACCTTTATAAACTTTCTATTTGTTCAAAAAAGGGTAGATTTCCATTGTAATTTGTTTTTGAACCTTTATTCTAATTTATTAAACTTTGGTTAAACTTGGTCAACCTTGTTTGACCATAGCTTCGATTGGCTTAAAGATGCGATTATCTTTCTTCTAATAGGTTAAAAATTATATTTAGACCTTTATAAACTTTCTATTTGTTCAAAAAAGGGTAGATTTCCATTGTAATCGGTTTTTGGACGTTTTTACTAATCTATTAAACTTTGGTCAAACTTGGTCAACCTTGTTTAACCAAAACTTCAATTGGCTTAAAGTTGCAATTATCTTTCTTCTAAAAGGTTAAAAATTATATTTTGACTTTTATAGACCTTCTATTTGTTCAAAAAAGGGTAGATTTCCATTCTAATCGGGTTTTGGACCTTTATACTAATCTATTAAACTTTGGTCAAACTTGGTCAACCTTGTTTGACAAAGCTTCCATTGGTTTAAAGATACGATTATCTTTTTCCTAGTGGGTTAAAAACTATATTTAGAACTTTATAAACCTTCTATTTTTTGAAAAAAGGGTAGATTTCCATTGTAATCGGTTTTTTGAACCTTTATTCTAATCTATTAAACTTTGGTCAAACTTGGTCAACCTTGTTTGACCAAAAGCTTCCATTGGCTTAAAGATGCGATTATCTTTCTTCTAGTGGGTTAAAAACTATATTTAGACCTTTATAAAGCTTCTATTTGTTCAAAAAAAGGGTAGATTTCCATTAAAATCGGTTTTTGGACCTTTATACTAATCTATTAAACTTTGGTCAAACTTGGTTAACCTTGTTTGACCAAACCTTCCATTGGCTTAAAGATGCGATTATCTTTCTTCTAGAGGGTTAAAAACTATATTTAGACATTTATAAACTTTCTATTTGTTCAAAAAATGGTAGATTTCCATTTTAATCGGTTTTTCAACCTTTATTCTAATCTGTTAAACTTTGGTCAAACTTGGTCAACCTTGTTTAACCAAAGCTTCAATTGGCTTAAAGTTGCAATTATCTTTCTTCTAATAGGTTAAAAATTATATTTTGACCTTTATAAACCTTCTATTTGTTCAAAAAAGGGTAGATTTCCAATCTAATCGGGTTTTGGACCTTTATACTAATCTATTAAACTTTGGTCAAACTTGGTCAACATTGTTTGACAAAGCTTCCATTGGCTTAAAGATGCGATTATATTTTTCCTAGTGGGTTAAAAACTATATTTAGAACTTTATAAACCTTCTATTTTTTGAAAAAAGGGTAGATTTCCATTGTAATCGGTTTTTTGGACCTTTATTCTAATCTATTAAACTTTGGTCAAACTTGGTCAACCTTGTTTGACCAAAGCTTCCGTTGGCTTAAAGATGCGATTATCTTTCTTCTAGTGGGTTAAAAACTATATTTAGACCTTTATAAACTTTCTATTTGTTCAAAAAAGGGTAGATTTCCATTGTAATCGGCTTTTGGACCTTTATTCGAAGCTATTAAACTTTAGTCAAACTTGGTCAACCTTGTTTGACCAAAGCTTCCATTGGCTTAAAGATACGATTATCTTTCTCCTAGTGGGTTAAAAACTATATTTAGAACTTTGTAAACCTTCTATTTTTTCAAAAAAGAGTAGATTTCCATTGTAATCGGTTTTTGGACCTTTATACTAATCCATTAAACTTTGGTCAAACTTGGTCAACCTTGTTTGACCAAAGCTTCCATTGGCTTAAAGATGCGATTATCTTTCTTCTAGTGGGTTAAAAACTATATTTAGACCTTTATAAACTTTCTATTTGTTCAAAAAAGGGTAGATTCCCATTGTAATCGGTTTTTAAACCTTTATTCTAACCTATTAAACCTTGGTCAACCTTGTTTAACCAAAGCTTACATTGGCTTAAAGATTCGAATATCTTTCTTCTAATAGGTTAAAAATTATATTTTGAACTTCATAAACCTTTTATTTGATCAAAAAAGGGTAGATTTCCATTCTAATCGGTTTTTGGACCTTTATACTAATCTATTAAACTTTGGTCCAACTTGGTAAACCTTGTTTGACCAAAGCTTCCATTGGCTTAAAGATGCGATTATCTTTCTTCTAGTGGGTTAAAAACTATATTTAGACCTTTATAAAGCTTCTATTTGTTCAAAAAAGGGTAGATTTCCATTAAAATCGGTTTTTGGACCTTTATACTAATCTATTAAACTTTGGTCAAACTTGGTTAACCTTGTTTGACCAAAGCTTCCATTGGCTTAAAGATGCGATTATCTTTCTTCTAGAGGGTTAAAAACTATATTTAGACATTTATAAACTTTCTATTTGTTCAAAAAAGGGTAGATTTCCATTTTAATCGGTTTTTCAACCTTTATTCTAATCTGTTAAACTTTGGTCAAACTTGGTCAACCTTGTTTAACCAAAGCTTCAATTGGCTTAAAGTTGCAATTATCTTTCTTCTAATAGGTTAAAAATTATATTTTGACCTTTATAAACCTTCTATTTGTTCAAAAAAGGGTAGATTTCCAATCTAATCGGGTTTTGGACCTTTATACTAATCTATTAAACTTTGGTCAAACTTGGTCAACCTTGTTTGACAAAGCTTCCATTGGCTTAAAGATGCGATTATATTTTTCCTAGTGGGTTAAAAACTATATTTAGAACTTTATAAACCTTCTATTTTTTGAAAAAAGGGTAGATTTCCATTGTAATCGGTTTTTTGGACCTTTATTCTAATCTATTAAACTTTGGTCAAACTTGGTCAACCTTGTTTGACCAAAGCTTCCGTTGGCTTAAAGATGCGATTATCTTTCTTCTAGTGGGTTAAAAACTATATTTAGACCTTTATAAAGTTTCTATTTGTTCAAAAAATGGTAGATTTCCATTAAAATCGGTTTTTGTTCCTTTATACTAATCTAGTAAACTTTGGTCAAACTTTGTTAACCTTGTTTGACCAAAGCTTCCATTGGCTTAAAGATGCGATCATCTTTCTTCTAGTGAGTTAAAAACTATATTTAGACCTTTATAAACTTTCTATTTGTTCAAAAAAGGGTAGATTTCCATTGTAATCGATTTTTGAACCTTTATTCTAATCTATTAAACTTTGGTCAAACTTGGTCAACCTTGTTTAACCAAAGCTTCAATTGGTTTAAAGTTGCGATTATCTTTCTTCTAATAGGTTAAAAATTATATTTTGACCTTTATAAACCTTCTATTTGTTCAAAAAAGGGTAGATTTCCATTTTAATCGGTTTTTGAACCTTTATTCTAATCTATTAAACTTTGGTTAAACTTGGTCAACCTTGTTTAACCAAAGCTTCAATTGGCTTAAAGTTGCGATTATCTTTCTTCTAATAGGTTAAAAATTATATTTTGACCTTTATAAACCTTCTATTTGTTCAAAAAAGGGTAGATTTCCATTTTAATCTGTTTTTGAACCTTTATTCTAATCTGTTAAACTTTGGTCAAACTTGGTCAACCTTGTTTGACCATAGCTTCCACTGGCTTAAAGATGGGATTATCTTTTTTCTAATAGGTCAAAAATTATATTTAGACCTTTATAAACTTTCTACTTGTACAAAAAAGAGTAGATTTCCATTGTAATCGGTTTTTAGACCTTTATACTTATCTATTAAACTTTGGTCAAACTTGGTCAACCTTGTTTGACCAAAGCTTCCATTGGCTTAAAGATGCGATTATCTTTCTCCTAGTGGGTTAAAAACTATATTTAGAACTTTATAAACCTTCTATTTGTACTAAAAATAGTATATTTCCATTGTAATCGGTTTTTAGACCTTTATACTTATCTATTAAACTTTGGTCAAACTTGGTCAACCTTGTTTGACCAAAGCTTCCATTGGCTTAAAGATGCGATTATCTTTCTTCTAGTGGGTTAAAAACTATATTTAGACCTTTATAAACTTACCATTTGTTCAAAAAAGGGTAGATTTCCATTATAATTGGTTTTGGGACCTTTATACTAATCTATTAAATTTTGGTCAAACTTGGTCATCCTTGTTTGACCAAAGCTTCCATTGGCTTAAAGATGCGATTATCTTTCTTTTAGTGGGTTAAAAACTATATTTAGACCTTTATAAACCTTCTATTTGTTCATAAAAGGGTAGATTTCCATTGTAATCTGTTTTTGGACCTTTATTTTAATCTATTAAACTTTGGTCAAACTTGGTCAACCTTGTTTGACCAAAGCTTCCATTGGATTAAAGATGCGATTATCTTTCTTCTAGTGGTTAAAAACTATATTTAGACCTTTATAAAGCTTCTATTTGTTCAAAAAATGGTAGATTTCCATTGTAATTGGTTTTTGGTCCTTTATACTAATCTATTAAACTTTGATCAAACTTGGTCAACCTTGTTTGACCAAAAGCTTCCATTGGCTTAAAGATGCGATTATCTTTCTTCTAGTGGGTTAAAAACTATATTTAGACTTTTATAAACTTTCTATTTGTTCAAAAAAGGGTAGATTTCCATTGTAATTTGTTTTTGAACCTTTATTATAATTTATTAAACTTTGGTCAAACTTGGTCAACCTTGTTTGACCATAGCTTCGATTGGCTTAAAGATGCGATTATCTTTCTTCTAATAGGTTAAAAATTATATTTTGACCTTTATAAACTTTCTATTTGTTCAAAAAAGGTTAGAATTCCATTAAAATCGGTTTTTGGACCTTTATTCTAATCTATTAAACTTTAATCAAACTTGGTCAACCTTATTTGACCAAAGCTTCCATTGGTTTAAAGATGCGATTATCTTTCTTCTAGTCAGTTAAAAACTATATTTAGACCTTTATAAAGCATCTATTTGTTCAAAAAAGGGTAGAATTCAATTAAAACCGGTTTTTGGACCTTTATTATAATCTATTAAACTTTATTCAAACTTGGTCAACCTTGTTTGACCAAAGCTTCCATTGGCTTAAAGATGCGATTATCTTTCTTCTAGTGGGTTAAAAACTATATTTAGACCTTTATAAACTTACGATTTGTTCAAAAAAGGGTAGATTTCCATTATAATTGGTTTTGGGACCTTTATACTAATCTATTAAACTTTGGTCAAACCTGGTCATCCTTGTTTGACAAAATCTTCCATTGGCTTAAAGATGCGATTATCTTTCTTCTAGTGGGTTAAAAACTATATTTAGACCTTTATAAACTTTCTATTTGTTAAAAAAAGGGTAGATTCCCATTGTAATCGGTTTTTAAACCTTTATTCTAACCTATTAAACTTTGGTCAAACTTGGTCAACCTTGTTTAACCAAAGCTTACATTGGCTTAACGATTCGAATATCTTTCTTCTAATAGGTTAAAAATTATATTTTGAACTTCATAAACCTTTTATTTGATCAAAAAAGGGTAGATTTCCATTCTAATCGGTTTTTGGACCTTTATACTAATCTATTAAACTTTGGTCCAACTTGGTAAACCTTGTTTGACCAAAGCTTCCATTGGCTTAAAGATGCGATTATCTTTCTTCTAGTGGGTTAAAAACTATATTTAGACCTTTATAAACTTACGATTTGTTCAAAAAAGGGTAGATTTCCATTATAATTGGTTTTTGGACCTTTATACTAATCTATTAAACTTTGGTCAAACTTGGTCATCCTTGTTTGACAAAATCTTCCATTGGCTTAAAGATGCGATTATCTTTCTTCTAGTGGGTTAAAAACTAGATTTAGACCTTCATAAACCTTCTATTTGTTCAAAAAAGGGTAGATTTCCATTGTAATCGGTTTTTGGACCTTTATTCGAAGCTATTAAACTTTAGTCAAACTTGGTCAACCTTGTTTGACCAAAGCTTCCATTGGCTTAAAGATGCGATTATCTTTCTCCTAGTGGGTTAAAAACTATATTTAGAACTTTGTAAACCTTCTATTTTTTCAAAAAAGAGTAGATTTCCATTGTAATCGGTTTTTGGACCTTTATACTAATCCATTAAACTTTGGTCAAACTTGGTCAACCTTGTTTGACCAAAGCTTCCATTGGCTTAAAGATGCGATTATCTTTCTTCTAGTGGGATAAAAACTATATTTAGACCTTTATAAACTTTCTATTTGTTCAAAAAAGGGTAGATTCCCATTGTAATCGGTTTTTAAACCTTTATTCTAACCTAATAAACTTCGATCAAACTTGGTTATCCTTGTTTAACCAAAGCTTCAATTGGCTTAAAGTTGCGATTATCTTTCTTCTAATAGGTTAAAAATTATATTTTGACCTTTATAAACCTTCTATTTGTTCAAAAAAGGGTAGATTTCCATTCTAATCGGTTTATGGACCATTATACTAATCTATTAAACTTTGGTCAAACTTGGTCAACCTTGTTTGACCAAAGCTTCCATTGGCTTAAAGATGCGATTATCTTTGTTCTATTGGTTAATAACAATATTTAGACCTTTATAAAGCTTATATTAGTTCAAAAAAGGGTCGATTTCCATTGTAATTGGTTTTTGGACCTTTATACTAATCTATTAAACTTTGGTCAAACTTACAAGGTTGACCAAAGCTTCCATTGGCTTAAAGATGCGATTATCTTTCTTCTAGTGGGTTAAAAACTATATTTAGACCTTTATAAACTTTCTATTTGTTCAAAAAAGGGTAGATTTTCATTGTAATTTGTTTTTGAAACTTTATTCTAATTAATTAAACTTTGGTCAAACTTGGTCAACCTTGTTTGACCATAGCTTCGATTGGCTTAAAGATGCGATTATCTTTTTTCTAATAGGTTAAAAATTATATTTAGACCTTTATAAACTTTCTATTTGTTCAAAAAAGGGTAGATTCCCATTGTAATCGGTTTTTAAACCTTTATTCTAACCTATTAAACTTTGGTCAAACTTGGTCAACCTTGTTTAACCAAAGCTTACATTGGCTTAAAGTTGTGATTATCTTTCTTCTAATAGGTTAAAAATTATATTTTGAACTTCATAAACCTTTTATTTGATCAAAAAAGGGTAGATTTCCATTCTAATCGGTTTTTGGACCTTTATATTAATCTATTAAACTTTGGTCAAACTTGGTCAACCTTGTTTGACCAAAGCTTCCATTGGCTTAAAGACGCGATTATCTTTCTTCTAGTGGGTTAAAAACTATATTTAGACCTTCATAAACCTTCTATTTGTTCAAAAAAGGGTAGATTTCCATTGTAATCGGTTTTTGGACCTTTATTCTAATCTATTAAACTTTAGTCAAACTTGGTCAACCTTGTTTGACCAAAGCTTCCATTGGCTTAAAGATGCGATTATCTTTCTTCTAGTGGGTTAAAAAATATATTTAGACCTTTATAAACTTTCTATTTGTTCAAAAAAGGGTAGATTCCCATTGTAATCGGTTTTTAAACCTTTATTCTAACCTAATAAACTTCGGTCAAACTTGGTCAACCTTGTTTAACCAAAGCTTCAATTGGCTTAAAGTTGCGATTATCTTTCTTCTAATAGGTTAAAAATTATATTTTGACCTTTATAAACCTTCTATTTGTTCAAAAAAGGTAGATTTCCATTCTAATCGGTTTATGGACCTTTATACTAATCTATTAAACTTTGGTCAAACTTGGTCAACCTTGTTTGACCAAAGCTTCCATTGGCTTAAAGATGCGATTATCTTTGTTCTAGTGGGTTAAAAACTATATTTAGACCTTTATAAACTTTCTATTTGTTCAAAAAAGGGTAGATTTTCATTGTAATTTGTTTTTGAAACTTTATTCTAATTAATTAAACTTTGGTCCAACTTGGTCAACCTTGTTTGACCATAGCTTCGATTGGCTTAAAGATGCGATTATCTTTTTTCTAATAGGTTAAAAATTATATTTAGACCTTTATAAACTTTCTATTTGTTCAAAAAAGGGTAGATTCCCATTGTAATCGGTTTTTAAACCTTTATTCTAACCTATTAAACTTTGGTCAAACTTGGTCAACCTTGTTTAACCAAAGCTTACATTGGCTTAAAGATTCGATTATCTTTCTTCTAATAGGTTAAAAATTATATTTTGAACTTCATAAACCTTTTATTTGATCAAAAAAGGGTAGATTTCCATTCTAATCGGTTTTTGGACCTTTATATTAATCTATTAAACTTTGGTCAAACTTGGTCAACCTTGTTTGACCAAAGCTTCCATTGGCTTAAAGACGCGATTATCTTTCTTCTAGTGGGTTAAAAACTATATTTAGACCTTCATAAACCTTCTATTTGTTCAAAAAAGGGTAGATTTCCATTGTAATCAGTTTTTGGACCTTTATTCTAATCTATTAAACTTTAGTCAAACTTGGTCAACCTTGTTTGACCAAAGCTTCGATTGGCTTAAAGATGCGATTATCTTTTTTCTAATAGGTTAAAAATTATATTTAGACCTTTATAAACTTTCTATTTGTTCAAAAAAGGGTAGATTCCCATTGTAATCGGTTTTTAAACCTTTATTCTAACCTAATAAACTTCGGTCAAACTTGGTCAACCTTGTTTAACCAAAGCTTCAATTGGCTTAAAGTTGCGATTATCTTTCTTCTAATAGGTTAAAAATTATATTTTGACCTTTATAAACCTTCTATTTGTTCAAAAAAGGTAGATTTCCATTCTAATCGGTTTATGGACCTTTATACTAATCTATTAAACTTTGGTCAAACTTGGTCAACCTTGTTTGACCAAAGCTTCCATTGGCTTAAAGATGCGATTATCTTTGTTCTAGTGGGTTAATAACAATATTTAGACCTTTATAAAGCTTATATTAGTTCAAAAAAGGGTCGATTTCCATTGTAATTGGTTTTTGGACCTTTATACTAATCTATTAAACTTTGGTCAAACTTACAAGGTTGACCAAAGCTTCCATTGGCTTAAAGATGCGATTATCTTTCTTCTAGTGGGTTAAAAACTATATTTAGACCTTTATAAACTTTCTATTTGTTCAAAAAAGGGTAGATTTCCATTGTAATTTGTTTTTGAACCTTCATTCTAATTTATTAAACTTTTGTCAAACTTGGTCAACCTTGTTTGACCATAGCTTCGATTGGCTTAAAGATGCGATTATCTTTCTTCTAATAGGTTAAAAATTATATTTTGACCTTTATAAACTTTCTATTTGTTCAAAAAAGGGTAGATTTCCATTGTAATCGGTTTTTGGACGTTTTTACTAATCTATTAAACTTTGGTCAAACTTGGTCAACCTTGTTTGACCAAAGCTTCCATTGGCTTACAGATGCGATTATCTTTCTTCTAGTGGGTTAAAAACTATATTTAGACCTTTATAAAGCATCTATTTGTTCAAAAAAGGGTAGAATTCCATTAAAATCGGTTTTTGGACCTTTATTCTGATCTATTAAACTTTAGTCAAACTTGGTCAACCTTATTTGACCAAAGCTTCCATTGGTTTAAAGATGCGATTATCTTTCTTCTTGTGAGTTAAAAACTATATTTAGACCTTTATAATGCATCTATTTGTTCAAAAAAGGATAGAATTCCATTAAAATCGGTTTTTGGACCTTTATTATAATCTACTAAAATTTATTCAAACTTGGTCAACCTTGTTTGACCAAAGCTTCCATTGGCTTAAAGATGCGATTATCTTTCTTCTAGTGGGTTAAAAACTATATTTAGACCTTTATAAACTTACCATTTGTTCAAAAAATGGTAGATTTCCATTATAATTGGTTTTGGGACCTTTATACTAATCTATTAAACTTTGGTCAAACATGGTCATCCTTGTTTGACAAAATCTTCCATTGGCTTAAAGATGCGATTATCTTTCTCCTAGTGGGTTAAAAACTATATTTAGAACTTTATAAACCTTCTATTTGTACAAAAAAGAGTATATTTCCATTGTAATCGGTTTTTAGACCTTTATACTTATCTATTAAACTTTGGTCAAACTTGGTCAACCTTGTTTGACCAAAGCTTCCATTGGCAAGATGCGATTATCTTTCTTCTAGTGGGTTAAAAACTATATTTAGACCATTATAAACCTTCTATTTGTTCAAAAAATGGTATATTTCCATTCTAATCGGTTTATGGACCTTTATACCAATCTATTAAACTTTGGTCAAACTTGGTCAACCTAGTTTGACCAAAGCTTCCATTGGCTTAAAGATGCGATTACCTTTGTTCTAGTGGGTTAATAACAATATTTAGACCTTTATAAAGCTTCTATTAGTTCAAAAAAGGGTTGATTTCCATTGTAATTGGTTTTTGGACCTTTATTCTAACCTAATAAACTTTGGTCAAACTTGGTCAACCTTGTTTAACTAAAGCTTCAATTGGCTTAAAGTTGCGATTATCTTTCTTCTAATAGGTTAAAAATTATATTTTGACCTTTATAAACCTTCTATTTGTTCAAAAAAGGGTAGATTTCCATTCTAATCTGTTTATGGACCTTTATACCAATCTATTAAACTTTGGTCAAACTTGGTCAACCTTGTTTGACCAAAGCTTCCATTGGCTTAAAGATGCGATTATCTTTCTTCTAGTGGGTTAAAAACTATATTTAGACCTTTATAAACTTACCATTTGTTCAAAAAAGGGTAGATTTCCATTATAATTGGTTTTGGGACATTTATACTAATCTATTAAACTTTGGTCAAACTTGGTCATCCTTGTTTGACCAAAGCTTCCATTGGCGTAAAGATGCGATTATCTTTCTTTTAGTGGGTTAAAAACTATATTTAGACCTTTATAAAGCTTTTATTTGTTCATAAAAGGGTAGATTTCCATTGTAATCTGTTTTTGGACCTTTATTCTAATCTATTAAACTTTGGTCAAACTTGGTCAACTTTGTTTGACCAAAGCTTCCATTGGCTTAAAGATGCGATTATCTTTCTTCTAGTGGGTTAAAAACTATATTTAGACCTTTATAAACTTTCTATTTGTTCAAAAAAGGGTAGGTTTCCATTGTAATCGGTTTTTGGACCTTTATACTAATCTATTAAACTTTGGTCAAACTTGGTCAACCTTGTTTGACCAAATCTTCCATTGGATTAAAGATGCGATTATCTTTCTTCTAGTGGTTAAAAACTATATTGAGACCTTTATAAAGATTTTATTTGTTCAAAAAAGGGTAGATTTCCATTGTAATTGGTTTTTGGACCTTTATACTAATCTATTAAACTTTGGTCAAACTTGGTCAACCTTGTTTGACCAAAAGCTTCCATTGGCTTAAAGATGCGATTATCTTTCTTCTAGTGGGTTAAAAACTATATTTAGACCTTTATAAACTTTCTATTTGTTCAAAAAAGGGTAGATTTCCATTGTAATTTGTTTTTGAACCTTTATTCTAATTTATTAAACTTTGGTCAAACTTGGTCAACCTTGTTTGACCATAGCTTCGATTGGCTTAAAGATGCGATTATCTTTCTTCTAGTGGGTTAAAAATTATATTTAGACCTTTATAAATTTTATATTTGTTCAAAAAAGGGTAGATTTCCATTGTAATCGGTTTTTGGACGTTTTTACTAATCTATTAAACTTTGGTCAAACTTGGTCATTCTTGTTTGACCAAAGCTTCCATTGGCTTAAAGATGCGATTATCTTTCTTCTAGTGGGTTAAAAACTATATTTAGACCTTTATAAAGCATCTATTTGTTCAAAAAAGGGTAGAATTCCATTAAATTCGGTTTTTAGACCTTTATTCTAATCGATTAAACTTTAGTCAAACTTGGTCAACCTTATTTGACCAAAGCTTCCATTGGTTTAAAGATGCGATTATCTTTCTTCTAGTGAGTTAAAAACTATATTTAGACCTTTATAAAGCATCTATTTGTTCAAAAAAGGGTAGATTTCCATTGTAATCGGTTTTTGGACGTTTTTACTAATCTATTAAACTTTGGTCAAACTTGGTCAACCTTGTTTGACCAAAGCTTCCATTGGCTTACAGATGCGATTATCTTTCTTCTAGTGGGTTAAAAACTATATTTTGACCTTTATAAAGCATCTATTTGTTCAAAAAAGGGTAGAATTCCATTAAAATCGGTTTTTGGACCTTTATTCTAATCTATTAAACTTTGGTCAAACTTGGTCATCCTAGTTTGACAAAATCTTCCGTTGGCTTAATGATGCGATTATCTTTCTCCTAGTGGGTTAAAAACTATATTTAGAACTTTATAAACCTTCTATTTGTACAAAAAAGAGTATATTTCCATTGTAATCGGTTTTTAGACCTTTATACTTATCTATTAAACTTTGGTCAAACTTGGTCAACCTTGTTTGACCAAAGCTTCCATTGGCTTAAAGATGCGATTATCTTTCTTCTAGTAGGTTAAAAATTATATTTTGACCTTTATAATCCTTCTATTTGTTCAAAAAAGGGTAGATTTCCATTCTAATCGGTTTATGGACCTTTATACTAATCTATTAAACTTTGGTCAAACTTGGTCAACCTTGTTTGACCAAAGCTTCCATTGGCTTAAACATGCGATTATCTTTGTTCTAGTGGGTTAATAACAATATTTAGACCTTTATAAAGCTTATATTAGTTCAAAAAAGGGTCGATTTCCATTGTAATTGGTTTTTGGACCTTTATACTAATCTATTAAACTTTGGTCAAACTTGGTCAACCTTGTTTGACCAAAGCTTCCATTGGCTTAAAGATGCGATTATCTTTCTTCTAGTGGGTTAAAAACTATATTTAGACCATCATAAACCTTCTATTTGTTCAAAAAAGGGTAGATTTCCATTGTAATAGGTTTTTGGACCTTTATTCTAATCTATTAAACTTTAGTCAAACTTGGTCAACCTTGTTTGACCAAAGCTTCCATTGGCTTAAAGATTCGATTATCTTTCTTCTAGTGGGTTAAAAACTATATTTAGACCTTTATAAACTTTCTATTTGTTCAAAAAATGGTAGATTCCCATTGTAATCGGTTTTTAAACCTTTATTCTAACCTAATAAACTTTGGTCAAACTTGGTCAACCTTGTTTAACCAAAGCTTCAATTGGCTTAAAGATGCGATTATCTTTCTTCTAATAGGTTAAAAATTATATTTTGACCATTATAAACCTTCTATTTGTTCAAAAAAGGGTATATTTCCATTCTAATCGGTTTATGGACCTTTATACCAATCTATTAAACTTTGGTCAAACTTGGTCAACCTAGTTTGACCAAAGTTTCCATTGGCTTAAAGATGCGATTATCTTTGTTCTAGTGGGTTAATAACAATATTTAGACCTTTATAAAGCTTCTATTAGTACAAAAAAGGGTTGATTTCCATTGTAATTGGTTTTTGGACCTTTATACTAATCTATTAAACTTTGGTCAAACTTGGTCAACCTTGTTTGACCAAAGCTTCCATTGGCTTAAAGATGCGATTTTCTTTCTTCTAGTGGGTTAAAAACTATATTTAGACCTTTATAAACTGTCTATTTGTTCAAAAAAGGGTAGATTCCCATTGTAATCGGTTTTTAAACCTTTATTCTAACCTAATAAACTTTGGTCAAACTTGGTCAACCTTGTTTAACCAAAGCTTCAATTGGCTTAAAGTTGCGATTATCTTTCTTCTAATAGGTTAAAAATTATATTTTGACCTTTATAAACCTTCTATTTGTTCAAAAAAGGGTAGATTTCCATTCTAATCGGTTTATGGACCTTTATACCAATCTATTAAACTTTTGTCAAACTTCGTCAACCTTGTTTGACCAAAGCTTCCATTGGCTTAAAGATGCGATTATCTTTCTTCTAGTGGGTTAAAAACTATATTTAGACCTTTATAAACTTACCATTTGTTCAAAAAAGGGTAGATTTCCGTTATAATTGGTTTTGGGACCTTTATACTAATCTATTAAACTTTGGTCAAACTTGGTCATTCTTGTTTGACCAAAGCTTCCATTGGCTTAAAGATGCGATTATCTTTCTTTTAGTGGGTTAAAAACTATATTTAGACCTTTATAAAGCTTCTATTTGTTCATAAAAGGGTAGATTTCCATTGTAATCTTTTTTTGGACCTTTATTCTAATCTATTAAACTTTGGCAAACTTGGTCAACCTTGTTTGACCAAAGCTTCCATTGGCTTAAAGATGCGATTATCTTTCTTCTAGTGGGTTAAAAACTATATTTAGACCTTTATAAACATTCTATTTGTTCAAAAAAGGGTAGGTTTCCATTGTAATCGGTTTTTGGACCTTTATACTAATCTATTAAACTTTGGTCAAACTTGGTCAACCTTGTTTGACCAAAGCTTCCATTGGCTTACAGATGCGATTATCTTTCTTCTAGTGGGTTAAAAACTATATTTAGACCTTTATAAAGCATCTATTTGTTCAAAAAAGGGTAGAATTCCATTAAAATTGGTTTTTGGACCTTTATTCTGATCTATTAAACTTTAGTCAAACTTGGTCAACCTTATTTGACCAAAGCTTCCATTGGTTTAAAGATGCGATTATCTTTCTTCTTGTGAGTTAAAAACTATATTTAGACCTTTATAATGCATCTATTTGTTCAAAAAAGGATAGAATTCCATTAAAATCGGTTTTTGGACCTTTATTATAATCTACTAAACTTTATTCAAACTTGGTCAACCTTGTTTGACCAAAGCTTCCATTGGCTTAAAGATGCGATTATCTTTCTTCTAGTGGGTTAAAAACTATATTTAGACCTTTATAAACTTACCATTTGTTCAAAAAATGGTAGATTTCCATTATAATTGGTTTTGGGACCTTTATACTAATCTATTAAACTTTGGTCAAACATGGTCATCCTTGTTTAACAAAATCTTCCATTGGCTTAAAGATGTGATTATCTTTCTCCTAGTGGGTTAAAAACTATATTTAGAACTTTATAAACCTTCTATTTGTACAAAAAAGAGTATATTTCCATTGTAATCGGTTTTTAGACCTTTATACTTATCTATTAAACTTTGGTCAAACTTGGTCAACCTTGTTTGACCAAAGCTTCCATTGGCTTAAAGATGCGATTATCTTTCTTCTAGTGGGTTAAAAACTATATTTAGACCATTATAAACCTTCTATTTGTTCAAAAAAGGGTATATTTCCATTCTAATCGGTTTATGGACCTTTATACCAATCTATTAAACTTTGGTCAAACTTGGTCAACCTAGTTTGACCAAAGCTTCCATTGGCTTAAAGATGCGATTACCTTTGTTCTAGTGGGTTAATAACAATATTTAGACCTTTATAAAGCTTCTATTAGTTCAAAAAAGGGTTGATTTCCATTGTAATTGGTTTTTGGACCTTTATACTAATCTATTAAACTTTGGTCAAACTTGGTCAACCTTGTTTGACCAAAGCTTCCATTGGCTTAAAGATGCAATTTTCTTTCTTCTAGTGGGTTAAAAACTATATTTAGACCTTTATAAACTTTCTATTTGTTCAAAAAAGGGTAGATTCCCATTGTAATCGGTTTTTAAACCTTTATTCTAACCTAATAAACTTTGGTCAAACTTGGTCAACCTTGTTTAACTAAAGCTTCAATTGGCTTAAAGTTGCGATTATCATTCTTCTAATAGGTTAAAAATTATATTTTGACCTTTATAAACCTTCTATTTGTTCAAAAAAGGGTAGATTTCCATTCTAATCGGTTTATGGACCTTTATACCAATCTATTAAACTTTGGTCAAACTTGGTCAACCTTGTTTGACCAAAGCTTCCATTGGCTTAAAGATGCGATTATCTTTCTTCTAGTGGGTTAAAAACTATATTTAGACCTTTATAAACTTACCATTTGTTCAAAAAAGGGTAGATTTCCATTATAATTGGTTTTGGGACATTTATACTAATCTATTAAACTTTGGTCAAACTTGGTCATCCTTGTTTGACCAAAGCTTCCATTGGCGTAAAGATGCGATTATCTTTCTTTTAGTGGGTTAAAAACTATATTTAAACCTTTATAAAGCTTTTATTTGTTCATAAAAGGGTAGATTTCCATTGTAATCTGTTTTTGGACCTTTATTCTAATCTATTAAACTTTGGTCAAACTTGGTCAACCTTGTTTGACCAAAGCTTCCATTGGCTTAAAGATGCGATTATCTTTCTTCTAGTGGGTTAAAAACTATATTTAGACCTTTATAAACTTTCTATTTGTTCAAAAAAGGGTAGGTTTCCATTGTAATCGGTTTTTGGACCTTTATACTAATCTATTAAACTTTGGTCAAACTTGGTCAACCTTGTTTGACCAAATCTTCCATTGGATTAAAGATGCGATTATCTTTCTTCTAGTGGGTTAAAAATTATATTTAGACCTTTATAAATTTTATATTTGTTCAAAAAAGGGTAGATTTCCATTGTAATCGGTTTTTGGACGTTTTTACTAATCTATTAAACTTTGGTCAAACTTGGTCATTCTTGTTTGACCAAAGCTTCCATTGGCTTAAAGATGCGATTATCTTTCTTCTAGTGGGTTAAAAACTATATTTAGACCTTTATAAAGCATCTATTTGTTCAAAAAAGGGTAGAATTCCATTAAATTCGGTTTTTAGACCTTTATTCTAATCGATTAAACTTTAGTCAAACTTGGTCAACCTTATTTGACCAAAGCTTCCATTGGTTTAAAGATGCGATTATCTTTCTTCTAGTGAGTTAAAAACTATATTTAGACCTTTATAAAGCATCTATTTGTTCAAAAAAGGGTAGATTTCCATTGTAATCGGTTTTTGGACGTTTTTACTAATCTATTAAACTTTGGTCAAACTTGGTCAACCTTGTTTGACCAAAGCTTCCATTGACTTACAGATGCGATTATCTTTCTTCTAGTGGGTTAAAAACTATATTTTGACCTTTATAAAGCATCTATTTGTTCAAAAAAGGGTAGAATTCCATTAAAATCGGTTTTTGGACCTTTATTCTAATCTATTAAACTTTGGTCAAACTTGGTCATCCTAGTTTGACAAAATCTTCCGTTGGCTTAAAGATGCGATTATCTTTCTCCTAGTGGGTTAAAAACTATATTTAGAACTTTATAAACCTTCTATTTGTACAAAAAAGAGTATATTTCCATTGTAATCGGTTTTTAGACCTTTATACTTATCTATTAAACTTTGGTCAAACTTGGTCAACCTTGTTTGACCAAAGCTTCCATTGGCTTAAAGATGCGATTATCTTTCTTCTAGTAGGTTAAAAATTATATTTTGACCTTTATAATCCTTCTATTTGTTCAAAAAAGGGTAGATTTCCATTCTAATCGGTTTATGGACCTTTATACTAATCTATTAAACTTTGGTCAAACTTGGTCAACCTTGTTTGACCAAAGCTTCCATTGGCTTAAACTTGCGATTATCTTTGTTCTAGTGGGTTAATAACAATATTTAGACCTTTATAAAGCTTATATTAGTTCAAAAAAGGGTCGATTTCCATTGTAATTGGTTTTTGGACCTTTATACTAATCTATTAAACTTTGGTCAAACTTGGTCAACCTTGTTTGACCAAAGCTTCCATTGGCTTAAAGATGCGATTATCTTTCTTCTAGTGGGTTAAAAACTATATTTAGACCATCATAAACCTTCTATTTGTTCAAAAAAGGGTAGATTTCCATTGTAATAGGTTTTTGGACCTTTATTCTAATCTATTAAACTTTAGTCAAACTTGGTCAACCTTGTTTGACCAAAGCTTCCATTGGCTTAAAGATTCGATTATCTTTCTTCTAGTGGGTTAAAAACTATATTTAGACCTGTATAAACTTTCTATTTGTTCAAAAAATGGTAGATTCCCATTGTAATCGGTTTTTAAACCTTTATTCTAACCTAATAAACTTTGGTCAAACTTGGTCAACCTTGTTTAACCAAAGCTTCAATTGGCTTAAAGATGCGATTATCTTTCTTCTAATAGGTTAAAAATTATATTTTGACCATTATAAACCTTCTATTTGTTCAAAAAAGGGTATATTTCCATTCTAATCGGTTTATGGACCTTTATACCAATCTATTAAACTTTGGTCAAACTTGGTCAACCTAGTTTGACCAAAGCTTCCATTGGCTTAAAGATGCGATTATCTTTGTTCTAGTGGGTTAATAACAATATTTAGACCTTTATAAAGCTTCTATTAGTACAAAAAAGGGGTGATTTCCATTGTAATTGGTTTTTGGACCTTTATACTAATCTATTAAACTTTGGTCAAACTTGGTCAACCTTGTTTGACCAAAGCTTCCATTGGCTTAAAAATGCGATTTTCTTTCTTCTAGTGGGTTAAAAACTATATTTAGACCTTTATAAACTGTCTATTTGTTCAAAAAAGGGTAGATTCCCATTGTAATCGGTTTTTAAACCTTTATTCTAACCTAATAAACTTTGGTCAAACTTGGTCAACCTTGTTTAACCAAAGCTTCAATTGGCTTAAAGTTGCGATTATCTTTCTTCTAATAGGTTAAAAATTATATTTTGACCTTTATAAACCTTCTATTTGTTCAAAAAAGGGTAGATTTCCATTCTAATCGGTTTATGGACCTTTATACCAATCTATTAAACTTTGGTCAAACTTGGTCAACCTTGTTTGACCAAAGCTTCCATTGGCTTAAAGATGCGATTATCTTTCTTCTAGTGGGTTAAAAACTATATTTAGACCTTTATAAACTTACCATTTGTTCAAAAAAGGGTAGATTTCCATTATAATTGGTTTTGGGACCTTTATTCTAATCTATTAAACTTTTGTCAAACTTGGTCATTCTTGTTTGACCAAAGCTTCCATTGGCTTAAAGATGCGATTATCTTTCTTTTAGTGGGTTAAAAACTATATTTAGACCTTTATAAAGCTTCTATTTGTTCATAAAAGGGTAGATTTCCATTGTAATCTTTTTTTGGACCTTTATTCTAATCTATTAAACTTTGGCAAACTTGGTCAACCTTGTTTGACCAAAGCTTCCATTGGCTTAAAGATGCGATTATCTTTCTTCTAGTGGGTTAAAAACTATATTTAGACCTTTATAAACATTCTATTTGTTCAAAAAAGGGTAGGTTTCCATTGTAATCGGTTTTTGGACCTTTATACTAATCTATTAAACTTTGGTCAAACTTGGTCAACCTTGTTTGACCAAATCTTCCATTGGATTAAAGATGCGATTATCTTTCTTCTAGTGGTTAAAAACTATATTGAGACCTTTATAAAGCTTCTATTTGTTCAAAAAAGGGTAGATTTCCATTGTAATTGGGTTTTGGAGCTTTATACTAATCTATTAAACTTTGGTCAAACTTGGTCAACCTTGTTTGACCAAAAGCTTCCATTGGCTTAAAGATGCGATTATCTTTCTTCTAGTGGGTTAAAAACTATATTTAGACCTTTATAAACTTTCTATTTGTTCAAAAAAGGGTAGATTTCCATTGTAATTTGTTTTTGAACCTTTATTCTAATTAATTAAACTTTGGTCAAACTTGGTCAACCTTGTTTGACCATAGCTTCGATTGGCTTAAAGATGCGATTATCTTTCTTCTAATAGGTTAAAAATTATATTTAGACCTTTATAAACTTTCTATTTGTTCAAAAAAGGGTAGATTTCCATTGTAATCGGTTTTTGGACGTTTTTACTAATCTATTAAACTTTGGTCAAACTTCGTCAACCTTGTTTGACCAAAGCTTCCATTGGCTTAAAGATGCGATTATCTTTGTTCTAGTGGGTTAATAACAATATTTAGACCTTTATAATGCTTCTATTAGTTCAAAAAAGGGTCGATTTCCATTGTAATTGCTTTTTGGACCTTTATACTAATCTATTAAACTTTGGTCAAACTTGGTCAACCTTGTTTGACCAAAGCTTCCATTGGCTTAAAGATGCGATTATCTTTCTTCTAGTGGGTTAAAAACTATATTTAGACCTTTATAAACATTCTATTTGTTCAAAAAAGGGTAGATTTCCATTGTAATTTGTTTTTGAACCTTTATTCTAATTTATTAAACTTTGGTCAAACTTGGTCAACCTTGTTTGACCATAGCTTCGATTGGCTTAAAGATGCGATTATCTTTCTTCTAATAGGTTAAAAATTATATTTAGACCTTTATAAACTTTCTATTTGTTCAAAAAAGGGTAGATTTCCATTGTAATCGGTTTTTGGACGTTTTTACTAATCTATTAAACTTTGGTCAAACTTCGTCAACCTTGTTTGACCAAAGCTTCCATTGGCTTAAAGATGCGATTATCTTTGTTCTAGTGGGTTAATAACAATATTTAGACCTTTATAATGCTTCTATTAGTTCAAAAAAGGGTCGATTTCCATTGTAATTGCTTTTTGGACCTTTATACTAATCTATTAAACTTTGGTCAAACTTGGTCAACCTTGTTTGACCAAAGCTTCCATTGGCTTAAAGATGCGATTATCTTTCTTCTAGTGGGTTAAAACCTATATTTAGACCTTTATAAACTTTCTATTTGTTCAAAAAAGGGTAGATTTCCATTGTAATTTGTTTTTGAACCTTTATTCTAATTTATTAAACTTTGGTCAAACTTGGTCAACCTTGTTTGACCATAGCTTCGATTGGCTTAAAGATACGATTATCTTTCTTCTAATAGGTTAAAAATTATATTTAGACCTTTATAAACTTTCTATTTGTTCAAAAAAGGGTAGATTTCCATTGTAATCGGTTTTTGGACGTTTTTACTAATCTATTAAACTTTGGTCAAACTTCGTCAACCTTGTTTGACCAAAGCTTCCATTGGCTTAAAGATGCGATTATCTTTGTTCTAGTGGGTTAATAACAATATTTAGACCTTTATAATGCTTCTATTAGTTCAAAAAAGGGTCGATTTCCATTGTAATTGCTTTTTGGACCTTTATACTAATCTATTAAACTTTGGTCAAACTTGGTCAACCTTGTTTGACCAAAGCTTCCATTGGCTTAAAGATGCGATTATCTTTCTTCTAGTGGGTTAAAACCTATATTTAGACCTTTATAAACTTTCTATTTGTTCAAAAAAGGGTAGATTTCCATTGTAATTTGTTTTTGAACCTTTATTCTAATTTATTAAACTTTGGTCAAACTTGGTCAACCTTGTTTGACCATAGCTTCGATTGGCTTAAAGATGCGATTATCTTTCTTCTAATAGGTTAAAAATTATATTTAGACCTTTATAAACTTTCGATTTGTTCAAAAAAGGGTAGATTTCCATTGTAATCGGTTTTTGGACGTTTTTACTAATCTATTAAACTTTGGTCAAACTTGGTCAAACTTGTTTGACCAAAGCTTCCATTGGCTTACAGATGCGATTATCTTTCTTCTAGTGGGTTAAAAACTATATTTAGACCTTTATAAAGCATCTATTTGTTCAAAAAAGGGTAGAATTCCATTAAAATCGGTTTTTGGACCTTTATTCAAATCTATTAAACTTTAGTCAAACTTGGTCAACCTTGTTTGACCAAAGCTTCCATTGGTTTAAAGATGCGATTATCTTTCTTCTAGTGAGTTAAAAACTATATTTAGACCTTTATAAAGCATCTATTTGTTCAAAAAAGGGTAGAATTCCATTAAAATCGGTTTTTGGACCTTTATTATAATCTATTAAACTTTATTCAAACTTGGTCAACCTTGTTTGACCAAAGTTTCCATTGGCTTAAAGATGCGATTATCTTTCTTCTAGTGGGTTAAAAACTATATTTAGACCTTTATAAACTTATCATTTGTTCAAAAAAGGGTAGATTTCCATTATAATTGGTTTTGGGACCTTTATACTAATCTATTAAACTTTGGTCAAACTTGGTCATCCTAGTTTGACAAAATCTTCCGTTGGCTTAAAGATGCGATTATCTTTCTCCTAGTGGGTTAAAAACTATATTTAGACCTTTATAAACTTTCTATTTGTTCAAAAAAGGGTAGATTTCCATTGTAATTTGTTTTTGAACCTTTATTCTAATTTATTAAACTTTGGTCAAACTTGGTCAACCTTGTTTGACCAAAGCTTCCATTGGCTTAAAGATGCGATTATCTTTCTTCTAGTGGGTTAAAACCTATATTTAGACCTTTATAAACTTTCTATTTGTTCAAAAAAGGGTAGATTTCCATTGTAATTTGTTTTTGAACCTTTATTCTAATTTATTAAACTTTGGTCAAACATGGTCAACCTTGTTTGACCATAGCTTCGATTGGCTTAAAGATGCGATTATCTTTCTTCTAATAGGTTAAAAATTATATTTAGACCTTTATAAACTTTCGATTTGTTCAAAAAAGGGTAGATTTCCATTGTAATCGGTTTTTGGACGTTTTTACTAATCTATTAAACTTTGTTTAAACTTGGTCAAACTTGTTTGACCAAAGCTTCCATTGGCTTACAGATGCGATTATCTTTCTTCTAGTGGGTTAAAAACTATATTTAGACCTTTATAAAGCATCTATTTGTTCAAAAAAGGGTAGAATTCCATTAAAATCGGTTTTTGGACCTTTATTCTAATCTATTAAACTTTAGTCAAACTTGGTCAACCTTGTTTGACCAAAGCTTCCATTGGTTTAAAGATGCGATTATCTTTCTTCTAGTGAGTTAAAAACTATATTTAGACCTTTATAAGGCATCTATTTGTTCAAAAAAGGGTAGAATTCCATTAAAATCGGTTTTTGGACCTTTATTATAATCTATTAAACTTTATTCAAACCTGGTCAACCTTGTTTGACCAAAGCTTCCATTGGCTTAAAGATGCGATTATCTTTCTTCTAGTGGGTTAAAAACTATATTTAGACCTTTATAAACTTACCATTTGTTCAAAACAGGGTAGATTTCCATTATAATTGGTTTTGGGACCTTTATACTAATCTATTAAACTTTGGTCAAACTTGGTCATCCTAGTTTGACAAAATCTTCCGTTGGCTTAAAGATGCGATTATCTTTCTCCTAGTGGGTTAAAAACTATATTTAGACCTTTATAAACTTTCTATTTGTTCAAAAAAGGGTAGATTTCCATTGTAATCGGTTTTTGGACGTTTTTACTAATCTATTAAACTTTGGTCAAACTTGGTCAAACTTGTTTGACCAAAGCTTCCATTGGATTACAGATGCGATTATCTTTCTTCTAGTGGGTTAAAAACTATATTTAGACCTTTATAAAGCATCTATTTGTTCAAACAAGGGTAGAATTCCATTAAAATCGGTTTTTGGACCTTTATTCTAATCTATTAAACTTTAGTCAAACTTGGTCAACCTTATTTGACCAAAGCTTCCATTGGTTTAAAGATGCGATTATCTTTCTTCTAGTGAGTTAAAAACTATATTTAGACCTTTATAAAGCATCTATTTGTTCAAAAAAGGGTAGAATTCCATTAAAATCGGTTTTTGGACCTTTATTATAATCTATTAAACTTTATTCAAACTTGGTCAACCTTGTTTGACCAAAGCTTCCATTGGCTTAAAGATGCGATTATCTTTCTTCTAGTGGGTTAAAAACTATATTTAGACCTTTATAAACTTACCATTTGTTCAAAAAAGGGTAGATTTCCATTATAATTGGTTTTGGGACCTTTATACTAATCTATTAAACTTTGGTCAAACTTGGTCATCCTAGTTTGACAAAATCTTCCGTTGGCTTAAAGATGCGATTATCTTTCTCCTAGTGGGTTAAAAACTATATTTAGAACTTTATAAACCTTCTATTTGTACAAAAAAGAGTATATTTCCATTGTAATCGGTTTTTAGACCTTTATACTTATCTATTAAACTTTGGTCAAACTTGGTCAACCTTGTTTGACCAAAGCTTCCATTGGCTTAAAGATGCGATTATCTTTCTTCTAGTGGGTTAAAACCTATATTTAGACCTTTATAAACTTTCTATTTGTTCAAAAAAGGGTAGATTTCCATTGTAATTTGTTTTTGAACCTTTATTCTAATTTATTAAACTTTGGTCAAACATGGTCAACCTTGTTTGACCATAGCTTCGATTGGCTTAAAGATGCGATTATCTTTCTTCTAATAGGTTAAAAATTATATTTAGACCTTTATAAACTTTCGATTTGTTCAAAAAAGGGTAGATTTCCATTGTAATCGGTTTTTGGACGTTTTTACTAATCTATTAAACTTTGGTCAAACTTGGTCAAACTTGTTTGACCAAAGCTTCCATTGGCTTACAGATGCGATTATCTTTCTTCTAGTGGGTTAAAAACTATATTTAGACCTTTATAAAGCATCTATTTGTTCAAAAAAGGGTAGAATTCCATTAAAATCGGTTTTTGGACCTTTATTCTAATCTATTAAACTTTAGTCAAACTTGGTCAACCTTGTTTGACCAAAGCTTCCATTGGTTTAAAGATGCGATTATCTTTCTTCTAGTGAGTTAAAAACTATATTTAGACCTTTATAAGGCATCTATTTGTTCAAAAAAGGGTAGAATTCCATTAAAATCGGTTTTTGGACCTTTATTATAATCTATTAAACTTTATTCAAACTTGGTCAACCTTGTTTGACCAAAGCTTCCATTGGCTTAAAGATGCGATTATCTTTCTTCTAGTGGGTTAAAAACTATATTTAGACCTTTATAAACTTACCATTTGTTCAAAACAGGGTAGATTTCCATTATAATTGGTTTTGGGACCTTTATACTAATCTATTAAACTTTGGTCAAACTTGGTCATCCTAGTTTGACAAAATCTTCCGTTGGCTTAAAGATGCGATTATCTTTCTCCTAGTGGGTTAAAAACTATATTTAGAACTTTATAAACCTTCTATTTGTACAAAAAAGAGTATATTTCCATTGTAATCGGTTTTTAGACCTTTATACTTATCTATTAAACTTTGGTCAAACTTGGTCAACCTTGTTTGACCAAAGCTTCCATTGGCTTAAAGATGCGATTATCTTTCTTCTAGTGGGTTAAAAACAATATTTAGACCTTTATAAACTTTCTATTTGTTCAAAAAAGGGTAGATTTCCATTGTAATTTGTTTTTGAACCTTTATTCTAATTTATTAAACTTTGGTCAAGCTTGGTCAACCTTGTTTGACCATAGCTTCGATTGGCTTAAAGATGCAATTATCTTTCTTCTAATAGGTTAAAAATTATATTTAGACCTTTATAAACTTTCTATTTGTTCAAAAAAGGGTAGATATCCATTGTATTCGGTTTTTGGACGTTTTTACTAATCTATTAAACTTTGGTCAAACTTGGTCAAACTTGTTTGACCAAAGCTTCCATTGGCTTACATATGCGATTATCTTTCTTCTAGTGGGTTAAAAACTATATTTAGACCTTTATAAAGCATCTATTTGTTCAAACAAGGGTAGAATTCCATTAAAATCGGTTTTTGGACCTTTATTCTAATCTATTAAACTTTAGTCAAACTTGGTCAACCTTATTTGACCAAAGCTTCCATTGGTTTAAAGATGCGATTATCTTTCTTCTAGTGAGTTAAAAACTATATTTAGACCTTTATAAAGCATCTATTTGTTCAAAAAAGGGTAGAATTCCATTAAAATCGGTTTTTCGACCTTTATTATAATCTATTAAACTTTATTCAAACTTGGTCAACCTTGTTTGACCAAAGCTTCCATTGGCTTAAAGATTCGATTATCTTTCTTCTAGTGGGTTAAAAACTATATTTAGACCTTTATAAACTTACCATTTGTTCAAAAAAGGGTAGATTTCCATTATAATTGGTTTTGGGACCTTTATACTAATCTATTAAACTTTGGTCAAACTTGGTCATCCTAGTTTGACAAAATCTTCCGTTGGCTTAAAGATGCGATTATCTTTCTCCTAGTGGGTTAAAAACTATATTTAGAACTTTATAAACCTTCTATTTGTACAAAAAAGAGTATATTTCCATTGTAATCGGTTTTTAGACCTTTATACTTATCTATTTAACTTTGGTCAAACTTGGTCAACCTTGTTTGACCAAAGCTTCCATTGGCTTAAAGATGCGATTATCTTTCTTCTAGTGGGTTAAAACCTATATTTAGACCTTTATAAACTTTCTATTTGTTCAAAAAAGGGTAGATTTCCATTGTAATTTGTTTTTGAACCTTTATTCTAATTTATTAAACTTTGGTCAAACATGGTCAACCTTGTTTGACCATAGCTTCGATTGGCTTAAAGATGCGATTATCTTTCTTCTAATAGGTTAAAAATTATATTTAGACCTTTATAAACTTTCGATTTGTTCAAAAAAGGGTAGATTTCCATTGTAATCGGTTTTTGGACGTTTTTACTAATCTATTAAACTTTGTTTAAACTTGGTCAAACTTGTTTGACCAAAGCTTCCATTGGCTTACAGATGCGATTATCTTTCTTCTAGTGGGTTAAAAACTATATTTAGACCTTTATAAAGCATCTATTTGTTCAAAAAAGGGTAGAATTCCATTAAAATCGGTTTTTGGACCTTTATTCTAATCTATTAAACTTTAGTCAAACTTGGTCAACCTTATTTGACCAAAGCTTCCATTGGTTTAAAGATGCGATTATCTTTCTTCTAGTGAGTTAAAAACTATATTTAGACCTTTATAAAGCATCTATTTGTTCAAAAAAGGGTAGAATTCCATTAAAATCGGTTTTTCGACCTTTATTATAATCTATTAAACTTTATTCAAACTTGGTCAACCTTGTTTGACCAAAGCTTCCATTGGCTTAAAGATTCGATTATCTTTCTTCTAGTGGGTTAAAAACTATATTTAGACCTTTATAAACTTACCATTTGTTCAAAAAAGGGTAGATTTCCATTATAATTGGTTTTGGGACCTTTATACTAATCTATTAAACTTTGGTCAAACTTGGTCATCCTAGTTTGACAAAATCTTCCGTTGGCTTAAAGATGCGATTATCTTTCTCCTAGTGGGTTAAAAACTATATTTAGAACTTTATAAACCTTCTATTTGTACAAAAAAGAGTATATTTCCATTGTAATCGGTTTTTAGACCTTTATACTTATCTATTTAACTTTGGTCAAACTTGGTCAACCTTGTTTGACCAAAGCTTCCATTGGCTTAAAGATGCGATTATCTTTCTTCTAGTGGGTTAAAACCTATATTTAGACCTTTATAAACTTTCTATTTGTTCAAAAAAGGGTAGATTTCCATTGTAATTTGTTTTTGAACCTTTATTCTAATTTATTAAACTTTGGTCAAACATGGTCAACCTTGTTTGACCATAGCTTCGATTGGCTTAAAGATGCGATTATCTTTCTTCTAATAGGTTAAAAATTATATTTAGACCTTTATAAACTTTCGATTTGTTCAAAAAAGGGTAGATTTCCATTGTAATCGGTTTTTGGACGTTTTTACTAATCTATTAAACTTTGTTTAAACTTGGTCAAACTTGTTTGACCAAAGCTTCCATTGGCTTACAGATGCGATTATCTTTCTTCTAGTGGGTTAAAAACTATATTTAGACCTTTATAAAGCATCTATTTGTTCAAAAAAGGGTAGAATTCCATTAAAATCGGTTTTTGGACCTTTATTCTAATCTATTAAACTTTAGTCAAACTTGGTCAACCTTATTTGACCAAAGCTTCCATTGGTTTAAAGATGCGATTATCTTTCTTCTAGTGAGTTAAAAACTATATTTAGACCTTTATAAAGCATCTATTTGTTCAAAAAAGGGTAGAATTCCATTAAAATCGGTTTTTCGACCTTTATTATAATCTATTAAACTTTATTCAAACTTGGTCAACCTTGTTTGACCAAAGCTTCCATTGGCTTAAAGATTCGATTATCTTTCTTCTAGTGGGTTAAAAACTATATTTAGACCTTTATAAACTTACCATTTGTTCAAAAAAGGGTAGATTTCCATTATAATTGGTTTTGGGACCTTTATACTAATCTATTAAACTTTGGTCAAACTTGGTCATCCTAGTTTGACAAAATCTTCCGTTGGCTTAAAGATGCGATTATCTTTCTCCTAGTGGGTTAAAAACTATATTTAGAACTTTATAAACCTTCTATTTGTACAAAAAAGAGTATATTTCCATTGTAATCGGTTTTTAGACCTTTATACTTATCTATTTAACTTTGGTCAAACTTGGTCAACCTTGTTTGACCAAAGCTTCCATTGGCTTAAAGATGCGATTATCTTTCTTCTAGTGGGTTAAAACCTATATTTAGACCTTTATAAACTTTCTATTTGTTCAAAAAAGGGTAGATTTCCATTGTAATTTGTTTTTGAACCTTTATTCTAATTTATTAAACTTTGGTCAAACATGGTCAACCTTGTTTGACCATAGCTTCGATTGGCTTAAAGATGCGATTATCTTTCTTCTAATAGGTTAAAAATTATATTTAGACCTTTATAAACTTTCGATTTGTTCAAAAAAGGGTAGATTTCCATTGTAATCGGTTTTTGGACGTTTTTACTAATCTATTAAACTTTGTTTAAACTTGGTCAAACTTGTTTGACCAAAGCTTCCATTGGCTTACAGATGCGATTATCTTTCTTCTAGTGGGTTAAAAACTATATTTAGACCTTTATAAAGCATCTATTTGTTCAAAAAAGGGTAGAATTCCATTAAAATCGGTTTTTGGACCTTTATTCTAATCTATTAAACTTTAGTCAAACTTGGTCAACCTTGTTTGACCAAAGCTTCCATTGGTTTAAAGATGCGATTATCTTTCTTCTAGTGAGTTAAAAACTATATTTAGACCTTTATAAGGCATCTATTTGTTCAAAAAAGGGTAGAATTCCATTAAAATCGGTTTTTGGACCTTTATTATAATCTATTAAACTTTATTCAAACTTGGTCAACCTTGTTTGACCAAAGCTTCCATTGGCTTAAAGATGCGATTATCTTTCTTCTAGTGGGTTAAAAACTATATTTAGACCTTTATAAACTTACCATTTGTTCAAAACAGGGTAGATTTCCATTATAATTGGTTTTGGGACCTTTATACTAATCTATTAAACTTTGGTCAAACTTGGTCATCCTAGTTTGACAAAATCTTCCGTTGGCTTAAAGATGCGATTATCTTTCTCCTAGTGGGTTAAAAACTATATTTAGACCTTTATAAACTTTCTATTTGTTCAAAAAAGGGTAGATTTCCATTGTAATTTGTTTTTGAACCTTTATTCTAATTTATTAAACTTTGGTCAAACTTGGTCAACCTTGTTTGACCATAGCTTCGATTGGCTTAAAGATGCGATTATCTTTCTTCTAATAGGTTAAAAATTATATTTAGACCTTTATAAACTTTCTATTTGTTCAAAAAAGGGTAGATTTCCATTGTAATCGGTTTTTGGACGTTTTTACTAATCTATTAAACTTTGGTCAAACTTGGTCAAACTTGTTTGACCAAAGCTTCCATTGGATTACAGATGCGATTATCTTTCTTCTAGTGGGTTAAAAACTATATTTAGACCTTTATAAAGCATCTATTTGTTCAAACAAGGGTAGAATTCCATTAAAATCGGTTTTTGGACCTTTATTCTAATCTATTAAACTTTAGTCAAACTTGGTCAACCTTATTTGACCAAAGCTTCCATTGGTTTAAAGATGCGATTATCTTTCTTCTAGTGAGTTAAAAACTATATTTAGACCTTTATAAAGCATCTATTTGTTCAAAAAAGGGTAGAATTCCATTAAAATCGGTTTTTGGACCTTTATTATAATCTATTAAACTTTATTCAAACTTGGTCAACCTTGTTTGACCAAAGCTTCCATTGGCTTAAAGATGCGATTATCTTTCTTCTAGTGGGTTAAAACCTATATTTAGACCTTTATAAACTTTCTATTTGTTCAAAAAAGGGTAGATTTCCATTGTAATTTGTTTTTGAACCTTTATTCTAATTTATTAAACTTTGGTCAAACATGGTCAACCTTGTTTGACCATAGCTTCGATTGGCTTAAAGATGCGATTATCTTTCTTCTAATAGGTTAAAAATTATATTTAGACCTTTATAAACTTTCGATTTGTTCAAAAAAGGGTAGATTTCCATTGTAATCGGTTTTTGGACGTTTTTACTAATCTATTAAACTTTGGTCAAACTTGGTCAAACTTGTTTGACCAAAGCTTCCATTGGCTTACAGATGCGATTATCTTTCTTCTAGTGGGTTAAAAACTATATTTAGACCTTTATAAAGCATCTATTTGTTCAAAAAAGGGTAGAATTCCATTAAAATCGGTTTTTGGACCTTTATTCTAATCTATTAAACTTTAGTCAAACTTGGTCAACCTTGTTTGACCAAAGCTTCCATTGGTTTAAAGATGCGATTATCTTTCTTCTAGTGAGTTAAAAACTATATTTAGACCTTTATAAGGCATCTATTTGTTCAAAAAAGGGTAGAATTCCATTAAAATCGGTTTTTGGACCTTTATTATAATCTATTAAACTTTATTCAAACTTGGTCAACCTTGTTTGACCAAAGCTTCCATTGGCTTAAAGATGCGATTATCTTTCTTCTAGTGGGTTAAAACCTATATTTAGACCTTTATAAACTTTCTATTTGTTCAAAAAAGGGTAGATTTCCATTGTAATTTGTTTTTGAACCTTTATTCTAATTTATTAAACTTTGGTCAAACATGGTCAACCTTGTTTGACCATAGCTTCGATTGGCTTAAAGATGCGATTATCTTTCTTCTAATAGGTTAAAAATTATATTTAGACCTTTATAAACTTTCGATTTGTTCAAAAAAGGGTAGATTTCCATTGTAATCGGTTTTTGGACGTTTTTACTAATCTATTAAACTTTGGTCAAACTTGGTCAAACTTGTTTGACCAAAGCTTCCATTGGCTTACAGATGCGATTATCTTTCTTCTAGTGGGTTAAAAACTATATTTAGACCTTTATAAAGCATCTATTTGTTCAAAAAAGGGTAGAATTCCATTAAAATCGGTTTTTGGACCTTTATTCTAATCTATTAAACTTTAGTCAAACTTGGTCAACCTTGTTTGACCAAAGCTTCCATTGGTTTAAAGATGCGATTATCTTTCTTCTAGTGAGTTAAAAACTATATTTAGACCTTTATAAGGCATCTATTTGTTCAAAAAAGGGTAGAATTCCATTAAAATCGGTTTTTGGACCTTTATTATAATCTATTAAACTTTATTCAAACTTGGTCAACCTTGTTTGACCAAAGCTTCCATTGGCTTAAAGATGCGATTATCTTTCTTCTAGTGGGTTAAAAACTATATTTAGACCTTTATAAACTTACCATTTGTTCAAAACAGGGTAGATTTCCATTATAATTGGTTTTGGGACCTTTATACTAATCTATTAAACTTTGGTCAAACTTGGTCATCCTAGTTTGACAAAATCTTCCGTTGGCTTAAAGATGCGATTATCTTTCTCCTAGTGGGTTAAAAACTATATTTAGAACTTTATAAACCTTCTATTTGTACAAAAAAGAGTATATTTCCATTGTAATCGGTTTTTAGACCTTTATACTTATCTATTAAACTTTGGTCAAACTTGGTCAACCTTGTTTGACCAAAGCTTCCATTGGCTTAAAGATGCGATTATCTTTCTTCTAGTGGGTTAAAAACAATATTTAGACCTTTATAAACTTTCTATTTGTTCAAAAAAGGGTAGATTTCCATTGTAATTTGTTTTTGAACCTTTATTCTAATTTATTAAACTTTGGTCAAGCTTGGTCAACCTTGTTTGACCATAGCTTCGATTGGCTTAAAGATGCAATTATCTTTCTTCTAATAGGTTAAAAATTATATTTAGACCTTTATAAACATTCTATTTGTTCAAAAAAGGGTAGATATCCATTGTATTCGGTTTTTGGACGTTTTTACTAATCTATTAAACTTTGGTCAAACTTGGTCAAACTTGTTTGACCAAAGCTTCCATTGGCTTACATATGCGATTATCTTTCTTCTAGTGGGTTAAAAACTATATTTAGACCTTTATAAAGCATCTATTTGTTCAAACAAGGGTAGAATTCCATTAAAATCGGTTTTTGGACCTTTATTCTAATCTATTAAACTTTAGTCAAACTTGGTCAACCTTATTTGACCAAAGCTTCCATTGGTTTAAAGATGCGATTATCTTTCTTCTAGTGAGTTAAAAACTATATTTAGACCTTTATAAAGCATCTATTTGTTCAAAAAAGGGTAGAATTCCATTAAAATCGGTTTTTCGACCTTTATTATAATCTATTAAACTTTATTCAAACTTGGTCAACCTTGTTTGACCAAAGCTTCCATTGGCTTAAAGATGCGATTATCTTTCTTCTAGTGGGTTAAAAACTATATTTAGACCTTTATAAACTTACCATTTGTTCAAAAAAGGGTAGATTTCCATTGTAATCGGTTTTTGGACGTTTTTACTAATCTATTAAACTTTGGTCAAACTTGGTCAACCTTGTTTGACCAAAGCTTCCATTGGCTTACAGATGCGATTATCTTTCTTCTAGTGGGTTAAAAACTATATTTAGACCTTTATAAAGCATCTATTTGTTCAAAAAAGGGTAGAATTCCATTAAAATCGGTTTTTGGACCTTTATTCTAATCTATTAAACTTTGGTCAAACTTCGTCATCCTAGTTTGACAAAATCTTCCGTTGGCTTAAAGATGCGATTATCTTTCTCCTAGTGGGTTAAAAACTATATTTAGAATTTTATAAACCTTCTATTTGTACAAAAAAGAGTATATTTCCATTGTAATCGGTTTTTAGACCTTTATACTTATCTATTAAACTTTGGTCAAACTTGGTCAACCTTGTTTGACCAAAGCTTCCATTGGCTTAAAGATGCGATTATCTTTCTTCTAGTGGGTTAAAAACTATATTTAGACCTTTATAAACTTACCATTTGTTCAAAAAAGGGTAGATTTCCATTATAATTGGATTTGGGACCTTTATACTAATCTATTAAACGTTGGTCAAACTTGGTCAACCTTGTTTGACCAAAACTTCCATTGGCTTAAAGATGCGATTATCTTTCTTCTAGTGGGTTAAAAACTATATTTAGACCTTTATAAACTTTCTATTTGTTCAAAAAAGGGTAGATTTCCATTGTAATCGGTTTTTGGACCTTTATACTAATCTATTAAAGTTTGGTCAAACTTGGTCAACCTTGTTTGACCAAATCTTCCATTGGCTTAAAGATGCGATTATCTTTCTTCTAGTGGGTTAAAAACTATATTTAGACCTTTATAAACTTTCTATTTGTTCAAAAAAGGGTAGATTTCCATTGTAATCGGTTTTTGGACCTTTATACTAATCTATTAAAGTTTGGTCAAACTTGGTCAACCTTGTTTGACCAAATCTTCCATTGGCTTAAAGATGTGATTATCTTTCTTCTAGTGGTTAAAAACTATATTTAGACCTTTATAAAGCTTCTATTTGTTAAAAAAAGGGTAGATTTCCATTGTAATTGGTTTTTGGACCATTATACCAATCTATTAAACTTTGGTCAAACTTGGTCAACCTTGTTTGACCAAAAGCTTCCATTGGCTTAAAGATGCGATTATCTTTCTTCTAGTGGGTTAAAAACTATATTTATACCTTTATAAACTTTCTATTTGTTCAAAAAAGGGTAGATTTCCATTGTAATTTGTTTTTGAACCTTTATTCTAATTAATTAAACTTTGGTCAAACTTGGTCAACCTTGTTTGACCATAGCTTCCATTGGCTTACAGATGCGATTATCTTTCTTCTAGTGGGTTAAAAACTATATTTAGACCTTTATAAAGCATCTATTTGTTCAAAAAAGGGTAGAATTCCATTAAAATCGGTTTTTGGACCTTTATTCTAATCTATTAAACTTTAGTCAAACTTGGTCAACCTTATTTGACCAAAGCTTCCATTGGTTTAAAGATGCGATTATCTTTCTTCTAGTGAGTTAAAAACTATATTTAGACCTTTATAAAGCATCTATTTGTTCAAAAAGGGTAGGATTTCATTAAAATCGGTTTTTGGACCTTTATTATAATCTATTAAACTTTATTCAAACATGGTTAACCTTGTTTGACCAAATGCTTCCATTGGCTTAAAGATGCGATTATCTTTCTTCTAGTGGGTTAAAAACTATTTTTAGACCTTTATAAACTTTCTATTTGTTCAAAAAAGGGTAGATTTCCATTGTAATTTGTTTTTGAACCTTTATTCTAATTAATTAAACTTTGGTCAAACTTGGTCAACCTTGTTTGACCAAATCTTCCATTGGCTTAAAAATGTGATTATCTTTCTTCTAGTGGTTAAAAACTATATTTAGACCTTTATAAAGCTTCTATTTGTTCAAAAAAGGGTAGATTTCCATTGTAATCGGTTTTTGGACGTTTTTAATAATCTATTAAACTTTGGTCAAACTTGGTCAACCTTGTTTGACCAAAGCTTCCATTGGCTTAAAGATGCGATTATCTTTGTTCTAGTGGGTTAATAACAATATTTAGACCTTTATAATGCTTCTATTAGTTCAAAAAAGGGTCGATTTCCATTGTAATTGGTTTTTGGACCTTTATACTAATCTATTAAACTTTGGTCAAACTTGGTCAACCTTTTTTGACCAAAGCTTCCATTGGCTTAAAGATGCGATTATCTTTCTTCTAGTGGGTTAAAAACTATATTTAGACCTTTATAAACTTTCTATTTGTTCAAAAAAGGGTAGATTTCCATTGTAATTTGTTTTTGAACCTTTATTCTAATTTATTAAACTTTGGTCAAACTTGGTCAACCTTGTTTGACAATAGCTTCGATTGGCTTAAAGATGCGATGATCTTTCTTCTAATAGGTTAAAAATTATATTTAGACCTTTATAAACTTTTTATTTGTTCAAAAAAGGGTAGATTTCCATTGTAATCGGTTTTTGGACGTTTTTACTAATCTATTAAACTTTGGTCAAACTTGGTCAACCTTGTTTGACTAAAGCTTCCATTGGCTTACTGATGCGATTATCTTTCTTCTAGTGGGTTAAAAACTATATTTAGACCTTTATAAAGCATCTATTTGTTCAAAAAAGGGTAGAATTCCATTAAAATCGGTTTTTGGACCTTTATTCTAATCTATTAAACTTTAGTCAAACTTGATCAACCTTATTTGACCAAAGCTTCCATTGGTTTAAAGATGCGATTATCTTTCTTCTAGTGAGTTAAAAACTATATTTAGACCTTTATAAAGCATCTATTTGTTCAAAAAAGGGTAGAATTCTATTATAATCGGTTTTGGGACCTTTATACTAATCTATTAAACTTTGGTCAAACTTGGTCATCCTAGTTTGACAAAATCTTCCGTTGGCTTAAAGATGCGATTATCTTTCTCCTAGTGGGTTAAAAACTATATTTAGAACTTTATAAACCTTCTATTTGTACAAAAAAGAGTATATTTCCATTGTAATCGGTTTTTAGACCTTTATACTTATCTATTAAACTTTGGTCAAACTTGGTCAACCTTGTTTGACCAAAGCTTCCATTGGCTTAAAGATGCGATTATCTTTCTTCTAGTGGGTTAAAAACTATATTTAGACCTTTATAAACTTACCATTTGTTCAAAAAAGGGTAGATTTCCATTATAATTGGTTTTGGGACCTTTATACTAATCTATTAAACTTTGGTCAAACTTGGTCAACCTTGTTTGACCAAAGCTTCTATTGGCTTAAAGATGCGATTATCTTTCTTCTAGTGGGTTAAAAACTATATTTAGACCTTTATAAACTTTCTATTTGTTCAAAAAAGGGTAGATTTCCATTGTAATTTGTTTTTGAACCTTTATTCTAATCTATTAAACTTTGGTCAAACTTGGTCAACCTTGTTTGACCATAGCTTCCATTGGCTTACAGATGCGATTATCTTTCTTCTAGTGGGTTGAAAACTATATTTAGACCTGTATAAACTTTCTATTTGTTCAAAAAAGGGTAGGTTTCCATTGTAATCGGTTTTTGGACCTTTATACTAATCTATTAAACTTTGGTCAAACATGGTCAACCTTGTTTGACCAAATCTTCCATTGGATTAAAGTTGCGATTATCTTTCTTCTAGTGGTTAAAAACTATATTTAGACCTTTATAAAGCTTCTATTTGTTCAAAAAAGGGTAGATTTCCATTGTAATTGGTTTTTGGACCTTTATACTAATCTATTAAACTTTGGTCAAACTTGGTCAACCTTGTTTGACCAAAAGCTTCCATTGGCTTAAAGATGCGATTATCTTTCTTCTAGTGGGTTAAAAACTATATTTAGACCTTTATAAAGCATCTATTTGTTCAAAAAAGGGTAGAATTCCATTAAAATCGGTTTTTGGACCTTTATTATAATCTATTAAACTTTATTCAAACTTGGTCAACCTTGTTTGACCAAAGCTTCCATTGGCTTAAAGATGCGATTATCTTTCTTCTAGTGGGTTAAAAACTATATTTAGACCTTTATAAACTTACCATTTGTTCAAAAAAGGGTAGATTTCCATTATAATTGGTTTTGGGACCTTTATACTAATGTATTAAACTTTGGTCAAACTTGGTCATCCTTGTTTGACAAAATTTTCCATTCTCTTAAAGATTCGATTATCTTTCTTTTAGTGGGTTAAAAACTATATTTAGACCTTTATAAACCTTCTATTTGTTCAAAAAAGGGTAGATTTCCATTGTAATTTGTTTTTGAACCTTTATTCTAATTTATTAAACTTTGGTCAAACTTGGTCAACCTTGTTTGACCATAGCTTCGATTGGCTTAAAGATGCGATTATCTTTCTTCTAATAGGTTAAAAATTATATTTAGACCTTTATAAACTTTTTATTTGTTCAAAAAAGGGTAGATTTCCATTGTAATCGGTTTTTGGACGTTTTTACTAATCTATTAAACTTTGGTCAAACTTGGTCAACCTTGTTTGACCAAAGCTTCCATTGGCTTAAAGATGCGATTATCTTTCTTCTAGTGGGTTAAAAACTATATTTAGACCTTTATAAAATTTCTATTTGTTCAAAAAAGGGTAGATTTCCATTGTAATCGGTTTTTGGACCTTTATACTAATCTATTAAAGTTTGGTCAAACTTGGTCAACCTTGTTTGACCAAATCTTCCATTGACTTAAAGATGTGATTATCTTTCTTCTAGTGGTTAAAAACTATATTTAGACCTTTATAAAGCTTCTATTTGTTAAAAAAAGGGTAGATTTCCATTGTAATTGGTTTTTGGACCTTTATACTAATCTATTAAACTTTTGTCAAACTTGGTCAACCTTGTTTGACCAAAAGCTTCAATTGGCTTAAAGATGCGATTATCTTTCTTCTAGTGGGTTAAAAACTATATTTATACCTTTATAAACTTTCTATTTGTTCAAAAAAGGGTAGATTTCCATTGTAATTTGTTTTTGAACCTTTATTCTAATTAATTAAACTTTGGTCAAACTTGGTCAACCTTGTTTGACCATAGCTTCCATTGGCTTACAGATGCGATTATCTTTCTTCTAGTGGGTTAAAAACTATATTTAGACCTTTATAAAGCATCTATTTGTTCAAAAAAGGGTAGAATTCCATTAAATTCGGTTTTTGGACCTTTATTCTAATCTATTAAACTTTAGTCAAACTTGGTCAACCTTATTTGACCAAAGCTTCCATTGGTTTAAAGATGCGATTATCTTTCTTTTAGTGAGTTAAAAACTATATTTAGACCTTTATAAAGCATCTATTTGTTCAAAAAAGGGGAGAATTCCATTAAAATCGGTTTTTGGACCTTTATTATAATCTATTAAACTTTATTCAAACTTGGTCAACCTTGTTTGACCAAAGCTTCCATTGGCTTAAAGATGCGATTATCTTTCTTCTAGTGGGTTAAAAACTATATTTAGACCTTTATAAACTTTCTATTTGTTCAAAAAAGGGTAGATTTCCATTGTAATCTGTTTTTGGACCTTTATTCTAATCTATTAAACTTTGGTCAAACTTGGTCAACCTTGTTTGACCAAAGCTTCCATTGGCTTAAAGATGCGATTATCTTTCTTCTAGTGGGTTAAAAACTATATTTAGACCTGTATAAACTTTCTATTTGTTCAAAAAAGGGTAGGTTTCCATTGTAATCAGTTTTTGGACCTTTATACTAATCTATTAAACTTTGGTCAAACATGGTAACCCTTGTTTGACCAAATCTTCCATTGGATTAAAGATGCGATTATCTTTCTTCTAGTGGTTAAAAACTATATTTAGACCTTTATAAAGCTTCTATTTGTTCAAAAAAGGGTAGATTTCCATTGTAATTGGTTTTTGGACCTTTATACTAATCTATTAAACTTTGGTCAAACTTGGTCAACCTTGTTTGACCAAAAGCTTCCATTGGCTTAAAGATGCGATTATCTTTCTTCTAGTGGGTTAAAAACTATATTTAGACCTTTATAAAGCATCTATTTGTTCAAAAAAGGGTAGAATTCCATTAAAATCGGTTTTTGGACCTTTATTATAATCTATTAAACTTTATTCAAACTTGGTCAACCTTGTTTGACCAAAGCTTCCATTGGCTTAAAGATGCGATTATCTTTCTTCTAGTGGGTTAAAAACTATATTTAGACCTTTATAAACTTTCTATTTGTTCAAAAAAGGGTAGATTTCCATTGTAATCTGTTTTTGGACCTTTATTCTAATCTATTAAACTTTGGTCAAACTTGGTCAACCTTGTTTGACCAAAGCTTCCATTGGCTTAAAGATGCGATTATCTTTCTTCTAGTGGGTTAAAAACTATATTTAGACCTGTATAAACTTTCTATTTGTTCAAAAAAGGGTAGGTTTCCATTGTAATCAGTTTTTGGACCTTTATACTAATCTATTAAACTTTGGTCAAACATGGTAACCCTTGTTTGACCAAATCTTCCATTGGATTAAAGATGCGATTATCTTTCTTCTAGTGGTTAAAAACTATATTTAGACCTTTATAAAGCTTCTATTTGTTCAAAAAAGGGTAGATTTCCATTGTAATTGGTTTTTGGACCTTTATACTAAGCTATTAAACTTTGGTCAAACTTGGTCAACCTTGTTTGACCAAAAGCTTCCATTGGCTTAAAGATGCGATTATCTTTCTTCTAGTGGGTTAAAAACTATATTTATACCTTTATAAACTTTCTATTTGTTCAAAAAGGGGTAGATTTCCATTGTAATTTGTTTTTGAACCTTTTTATTCTAAATAATTAAACTTTGGTCAAACTTGGTCAACCTTGTTTGACCATAGCTTCGATTGGCTTAAAGATGCGATTATCTTTCTTCTAATAGGTTAAAAATTATATTTAGACCTTTATAAACTTTCTATTTGTTCAAAAAAGGGTAGATTTCCATTGTAATCGGTTTTTGGACGTTTTTAATAATCTATTAAACTTTGGTCAAACTTGGTCAACCTTGTTTGACCAAAGCTTCCATTGGCTTAAAGATGCGATTATCTTTTTTCTAGTGGGTTAATAACAATATTTAGACCTTTATAATGCTTCTATTAGTTCAAAAAAGGGTCGATTTCCATTGTAATTGGTTTTTGGACCTTTATACTAATCTATTAAACTTTGGTCAAACTTGGTCAACCTTTTTTGACCAAAGCTTCCATTGGCTTAAAGATGTGATTATCTTTCTTCTAGTGGGTTAAAAACTATATTTAGACCTTTATAAACTTTCTATTTGTTCAAAAAATGGTAGATTTCCATTGTAATTTGTTTTTGAACCTTTATTCTAATTTATTAAACTTTGGTCAAACTTGGTCAACCTTGTTTGACCATAGCTTCGATTGGCTTAAAGATGCGATTATCTTTCTTCTAATAGGTTAAAAATTATATTGAGACCTTTATAAACATTTTATTTGTTCAAAAAAGGGTAGATTTCCATTGTAATCGGTTTTTGGACGTTTTTACTAATCTATTAAACTTTGGTCAAACTTGGTCAACCTTGTTTGACCAAAGCTTCCATTGGCTTACTGATGCGGTTATCTTTCTTCTAGTGGGTTAAAAACTATATTTAGACCTTTATAAAGCATCTATTTGTTCAAAAAAGGGTAGAATTCCATTAAAATCGGTTTTTGGACCTTTATTCTAATCTATTAAACTTTAGTCAAACTTGGTCAACCTTATTTGACCAAAGCTTCCATTGGTTTAAAGATGCGATTATCTTTCTTCTAGTTAGTTAAAAACTATATTTAGACCTTTATAAAGCATCTATTTGTTCAAAAAAGGGTAGAATTCCATTAAAATCGGTTTTTGGACCTTTATTATAATCTATTAAACTTTATTCAAACTTGGTCAACCTTGTTTGACCAAAGCTTCCATTGGCTTAAAGATGCGATTATCTTTCTTCTAGTGGGTTAAAAACTATATTTAGACCTTTATAAACTTACCATTTGTTCAAAAAAGGGTAGATTTCCATTATAATTGGTTTTGGGACTTTATACTAATGTATTAAACTTTGGTCAAACTTGGTCATCCTTGTTTGACAAAATCTTCCATTCTCTTAAAGATTCGATTATCTTTCTTTTAGTGGGTTAAAAACTATATTTAGACCTTTATAAACATTCTATTTTTTCATAAAAAGGTAGATTTCCATTGTAATCTGTTTTTGGACCTTTATACTAATCTATTAAACTTTGGTCAAACTTGGTCAACCTTGTTTGACCAAAAGCTTCCATTGGCTTAAAGATGCGATTATCTTTCTTCTAGTGGGTTAAAAACTATATTTATACCTTTATAAACTTTCTATTTGTTCAAAAAAGGGTAGATTTCCATTGTAATTTGTTTTTGAACCGTTATTCTAATTAATTAAACTTTGGTCAAACTTGGTCAACCTTGTTTGACCATAGCTTCCATTGGCTTACAGATGCGATTATCTTTCTTCTAGTGGGTTAAAAACTATATTTAGACCTTTATAAAGCATCTATTTGTTCAAAAAAGGGTATAATTCCATTAAATTCGGTTTTTGGACCTTTATTCTAATCTATTAAACTTTAGTCAAACTTGGTCAACCTTATTTGACCAAAGCTTCCATTGGTTTAAAAATGCGATTATCTTTCTTCTAGTGAGTTAAAAACTATATTTAGACCTTTATAAAGCATCTATTTGTTCAAAAAAGGGTAGAATTGCATTAAAATCGGTTTTTGGACCTTTATTATAATCTATTAAACTTTATTCAAACTTGGTCAACCTTGTTTGACCAAAGCTTCCATTGGCTTAAAGATGCGATTATCTTTCTTCTAGTGGGTTAAAAACTATATTTAGACCTTTATAAACTTACCATTTGTTCAAAAAAGGGTAGATTTCCATTATAATTGGTTTTGGGACTTTATACTAATGTATTAAACTTTGGTCAAACTTGGTCATCCTTGTTTGACAAAATCTTCCATTCTCTTAAAGATTCGATTATCTTTCTTTTAGTGGGTTAAAAACTATATTTAGACCTTTATAAACCTTCTATTTGTTCATAAAAAGGTAGATTTCCATTGTAATCTGTTTTTGGACCTTTATTCTAATCTATTAAACTTTGGTCAAACTTGGTCAACCTTGTTTGACCAAAGCTTCCATTGGCTTACAGATGCAATTATCTTTCTTCTAGTGGGTTAAAAACTATATTTAGACCTGTATAAACTTTCTATTTGTTCAAAAAAGGGTAGGTTTCCATTGTAATCGGTTTTTGGACCTTTATACTAATCTATTAAACTTTGGTCAAACTTGGTCAACCTTGTTTGACCAAAAGCTTCCATTGGCTTAAAGATGCGATTATCTTTCTTCTAGTGGGTTAAAAACTATATTTAGACCTTTATAAAGCATCTATTTGTTCAAAAAAGGGTAGAATTCCATTAAAATCGGTTTTTGGACCTTTATTATAATCTATTAAACTTTATTCAAACTTGGTCAACCTTGTTTGACCAAAGCTTCCATTGGCTTAAAGATGCGATTATCTTTATTCTAGTGGGTTAAAAACTATATTTAGACCTTTATAAACTTACCATTTGTTCAAAAAAGGGTAGATTTCCATTATAATTGGTTTTGGGACCTTTATACTAATGTATTAAACTTTGGTCAAACTTGGTCATCCTTGTTTGACAAAATTTTCCATTCTCTTAAAGATTCGATTATCTTTCTTTTAGTGGGTTAAAAACTATATTTAGACCTTTATAAACCTTCTATTTGTTCATAAAAGGGTAGATTTCCATTGTAATCTGTTTTTGGACCTTTATTCTAATCTATTAAACTTTGGTCAAACTTGGTCAACCTTGTTTGACCAAAGCTTCCATTGGCTTAAAGATGCGATTATCTTTCTTCTAGTGGGTTAAAAACTATATTTAGACCTGTATAAACTTTCTATTTGTTCAAAAAAGGGTAGGTTTCCATTGTAATCAGTTTTTGGACCTTTATACTAATCTATTAAACTTTGGTCAAACATGGTCAACCTTGTTTGACCAAATCTTCCATTGGATTAAAGATGCGATTATCTTTCTTCTAGTGGTTAAAAACTATATTTAGACCTTTATAAAGCTTCTATTTGTTCAAAAAAGGGTAGACTTCCATTGTAATTGGTTTTTGGACCTTTATACTAATCTATTAAACTTTGGTCAAACTTGGTCAACCTTGTTTGACCAAAAGCTTCCATTGGCTTAAAGATGCGATTATCTTTCTGCTAGTGGGTTAAAAACTATATTTATACCTTTATAAACTTTCTATTTGTTCAAAAAAGGGTAGATTTCCATTGTAATTTGTTTTTGAACCTTTATTCTAATTAATTAAACTTTGGTCAAACTTGGTCAACCTTGTTTGACCATAGCTTCCATTGGCTTACAGATGCGATTATCTTTCTTCTAGTGGGTTAAAAACTATATTTATACCTTTACAAACATTCTATTTGTTCAAAAAAGGGTAGATTTCCATTGTAATTTGTTTTTGAACCTTTATTCTAATTAATTAAACTTTGGTCAAACTTGGTCAACCTTGTTTGACCATAGCTTCCATTGGCTTACAGATGCGATTATCTTTCTTCTAGTGGGTTAAAAACTATATTTAGACCTTTATAAAGCATCTATTTGTTCAAAAAAGGGTAGAATTCCATTAAATTCGGTTTTCGGACCTTTATTATAATCTATTAAACTTTATTCAAACTTGGTCAACCTTGTTTGACCAAAGCTTCCATTGGCTTAAAGATGCGATTATCTTTCTTCTAGTGGGTTAAAAACTATATTTAGACCTTTATAAACTTACCATTTGTTCAAAAAAGGGTAGATTTCCATTATAATTGGTTTTGGGACCTTTATACTAATGTATTAAACTTTGGTCAAACTTGGTCATCCATGTTTGACAAAATCTTCCATTCTCTTAAAGATTCGATTATCTTTCTTTAAGTGGGTTAAAAACTATATTTAGACCTTTATAAACCTTCTATTTGTTCATAAAAGGGTAGATTTCCATTGTAATCTGTTTTTGGACCTTTATTCTAATCTATTAAACTTTGGTCAAACTTGGTCAACCTTGTTTGACCAAAGCTTCCATTGGCTTAAAGATGCGATTATCTTTATTCTAGTGGGTTAAAAACTATATTTAGACCTTTATAAACTTACCATTTGTTCAAAAAAGGGTAGATTTCCATTATAATTGGTTTTGGGACCTTTATACTAATGTATTAAACTTTGGTCAAACTTGGTCATCCTTGTTTGACAAAATTTTCCATTCTCTTAAAGATTCGATTATCTTTCTTTTAGTGGGTTAAAAACTATATTTAGACCTTTATAAACCTTCTATTTGTTCATAAAAGGGTAGATTTCCATTGTAATCTGTTTTTGGACCTTTATTATAATCTATTAAACTTTATTCAAACTTGGTCAACCTTGTTTGACCAAAGCTTCCATTGGCTTAAAGATGCGATTATCTTTATTCTAGTGGGTTAAAAACTATATTTAGACCTTTATAAACTTACCATTTGTTCAAAAAAGGATAGATTTCCATTATAATTGGTTTTGGGACCTTTATACTAATGTATTAAACTTTGGTCAAACTTGGTCATCCTTGTTTGACAAAATTTTCCATTCTCTTAAAGATTCGATTATCTTTCTTTTAGTGGGTTAAAAACTATATTTAGACCTTTATAAACCTTCTATTTGTTCATAAAAGGGTAGATTTCCATTGTAATCTGTTTTTGGACCTTTATTCTAATCTATTAAACTTTGGTCAAACTTGGTCAACCTTGTTTGACCAAAGCTTCCATTGGCTTAAAGATGCGATTATCTTTCTTCTAGTGGGTTAAAAACTATATTTAGACCTTTATAAACTTTCTATTTGTTCAAAAAAGGGTAGGTTTCCATTGTAATTGGTTTTTGGACCTTTATACTAATCTATTAAACTTTGGTCAAACTTGGTCAACCTTGTTTGACCAAATCTTCCATTGGATTAAAGATGCGATTATCTTTCTTCTAGTGGTTAAAAACTATATTTAGACCTTTATAAAGCTTCTATTTATTCAAAAAAGGGTAGATTTCCATTGTAATTGGTTTTTGGACCTTTATACTAATCTATTAAACTTTGGTCAAACTTGGTCAACCTTGTTTGACCAAAAGCTTCCATTGGCTTAAAGATGCGATTATCTTTCTTCTAGTGGGTTAAAAACTATATTTATACCTTTATAAACTTTCTATTTGTTCAAAAAAGGGTAGATTTCCATTGTAATTTGTTTTTGAACCTTTATTCTAATTAATTAAACTTTGGTCAAACTTGGTCAACCTTGTTTGACCATAGCTTCCATTGGCTTACAGATGCGATTATCTTTCTTCTAGTGGGTTAAAAACTATATTTAAACCTTTATAAAGCATCTTTTTGTTCAAAAAAGGGTAGAATTCCATTAAAATCGGTTTTTGGACCTTTATTCTAATCTATTAAACTTTAGTCAAACTTGGTCAACCTTATTTGACAAAAGCTTCCATTGGTTTAAAGATGCGATTATCTTTCTTCTAGTGAATTAAAAACTATATTTAGACCTTTATAAAGCATCTATTTGTTCAAAAAAGGGTAGAATTCCATTAAAATCGGTTTTTGGACCTTTATTATAATCTATTAAACTTTATTCAAACTTGGTCAACCTTGTTTGACCAAAGCTTCCATTGGCTTAAAGATGCGATTATCTTTCTTCTAGTGGGTTAAAAACTATATTTAGACCTTTATAAACTTACCATTTGTTCAAAAAAGGGTAGATTTCCATTATAATTGGTTTTGGGACCTTTATACTAATGTATTAAACTTTGGTCAAACTTGGTCATCCTTGTTTGACAAAATCTTCCATTCTCTTAAAGATTCGATTATCTTTCTTTAAGTGGGTTAAAAACTATATTTAGACCTTTATAAACCTTCTATTTGTTCATAAAAGGGTAGATTTCCATTGTAATCTGTTTTTGGACCTTTATTCTAATCTATTAAACTTTGGTCAAACTTGGTCAACCTTGTTTGACCAAAGCTTCCATTGGCTTAAAGATGCGATTATCTTTCTTCTAGTGGGTTAAAAACTATATTTAGACCTTTATAAACTTTCTATTTGTTCAAAAAAGGGTAGGTTTCCATTGTAATCGGTTTTTGGACCTTTATACTAATCTATTAAACTTTGGTCAAACTTGGTCAACCTTGTTTGACCAAATCTTCCATTGGATTAAAGATGCGATTATCTTTCTTCTAGTGGTTAAAAACTATATTTAGACCTTTATAAAGCTTCTATTTATTCAAAAAAGGGTAGATTTCCATTGTAATTGGTTTTTGGACCTTTATACTAATCTATTAAACTTTGGTCAAACTTGGTCAACCTTGTTTGACCAAAAGCTTCCATTGGCTTAAAGATGCGATTATCTTTCTTCTAGTGGGTTAAACACTATATTTATACCTTTATAAACTTTCTATTTGTTCAAAAAAGGGTAGATTTCCATTGTAATTTGTTTTTGAACCTTTATTCTAATTAATTAAACTTTGGTCAAACTTGGTCAACCTTGTTTGACCATAGCTTCCATTGGCTTACAGATGCGATTATCTTTCTTCTAGTGGGTTAAAAACTATATTTAGACCTTTATAAAGCATCTATTTGTTCAAAAAAGGGTAGAATTCAATTTAAATCGGTTTTTGGACCTTTATTCTAATCTATTAAACTTTAGTCAAACTTGGTCAACCTTATTTGACCAAAGCTTCCATTGGTTTAAAGATGCGATTATCTTTCTTCTAGTGAGTTAAAAACAATATTTAGACCTTTATAAAGCATCTATTTGTTCAAAAAAGGGTAGAATTCCATTAAAATCGGTTTTTGGACCATTATTATAATCTATTAAACTTTATTCAAACTTGGTCAACCTTGTTTGACCAAAGCTTCCATTGGCTTAAAGATGCGATTATCTTTCTTCTAGTGGGTTAAAAACTATATTTAGACCTTTATATACTTACCATTTGTTCAAAAAAGGGTAGATTTCCATTATAATTGGTTTTGGGACCTTTATACTAATGTATTAAACTTTGGTCAAACTTGGTCATCCTTGTTTGACAAAATCTTCCATTCTCTTAAAGATTCGATTATCTTTCTTTTAGTGGGTTAAAAACTATATTTAGACATTTATAAACCTTCTATTTGTTCATAAAAGGGTAGATTTCAATTGTAATCTGTTTTTGGAGCTTTATTCTAATCTATTAAACTTTGTTCAAATTTGGTCAACCTTGTTTGACCAAAGCTTCCATTGGCTTAAAGATGCGATTATCTTTCTTCTAATGGGTTAAAAACTATATTTAGACCTTTATAAACTTTCTATTTGTTCAAAAAAGGGTAGGTTTCCATTGTAATCGGTTTTTGGACCTTTATACTAATCTATTAAACTTTGGTCAAACTTGGTCAACCTTGTTTGACCAAATCTTCCATTGGATTAAAGATGCGATTATCTTTCTTCTAGTGGTTAAAAACTATATTTAGACCTTTATAAAGCTTCTATTTATTCAAAAAAGGGTAGATTTCCATTGTAATTGGTTTTTGGACCTTTATACTAATCTATTAAACTTTGGTCAAACTTGGTCAACCTTGTTTGACCAAAAGCTTCCATTGGCTTAAAGATGCGATTATCTTTCTTCTAGTGGGTTAAAAACTATATTTATACCTTTATAAACTTTCTATTTGTTCAAAAAAGGGTAGATTTCCATTGTAATTTGTTTTTGAACCTTTATTCTAATTAATCAAACTTTGGTCAAACTTGGTCAACCTTGTTTGACCATAGCTTCCATTGGCTTACAGATGCGATTATCATTCTTTTAGTGGGTTAAAAACTATATTTAAACCTTTATAAAGCATCTATTTGTTCAAAAAAGGGTAGAATTCAATTTAAATCGGTTTTTGGACCTTTATTCTAATCTATTAAACTTTAGTCAAACTTGGTCAACCTTATTTGACCAAAGCTTCCATTGGTTTAAAGATGCGATTATCTTTCTTCTAGTGAGTTAAAAACAATATTTAGACCTTTATAAAGCATCTATTTGTTCAAAAAAGGGTAGAATTCCATTAAAATCGGTTTTTGGACCTTTATTATAATCTATTAAACTTTATTCAAACTTGGTCAACCTTGTTTGACCAAAGCTTCCATTGGCTTAAAGATGCGATTATCTTTCTTCTAGTGGGTTAAAAACTATATTTAGACCTTTATATACTTACCATTTGTTCAAAAAAGGGTAGATTTCCATTATAATTGGTTTTGGGACCTTTATACTAATGTATTAAACTTTGGTCAAACTTGGTCATCCTTGTTTGACAAAATCTTCCATTCTCTTAAAGGTTCGATTATCTTTCTTTTAGTGGGTTAAAAACTATATTTAGACATTTATAAACCTTCTATTTGTTCATAAAAGGGTAGATTTCAATTGTAATCTGTTTTTGGACCTTTATTCTAACCTAATAAACTTTGGTCAAACTTGGTCAACCTTGTTTAACCAAAGCTTCGATTGGCTTAAAGATGCGATTATCTTTCTTCTAATAGGTTAAAAATTATATTTAGACCTTTATAAACTTTCTATTTGTTCAAAAAAGGGTAGATTTCCATTGTAATCGGTTTTTGGACGTTTTTACTAATTTATTAAACTTTGGTCAAACTTGGTCCACCTTGTTTGACCAAAGCTTCCATTGGCTTAAAGATGCGATTATCTTTCTTCTAGTGGGTTAAAAACTATATTTAGACCTTCATAAACCTTCTATTTGTTCAAAAAACGGTAGATTTCCATTGTAATCGGTTTTTGGACCTTTATTCTAATCAATTAAACTTTAGTCAAACTTTGTCAACCTTGTTTGACCAAAGCTTCCATTGGCTTAAAGATTCGATTATCTTTCTTCTAGTGGGTTAAAAACTATATTTAGACCTTTATAAACTTTCTATTTGTTCAAAAAAGGGTAGATTCCCATTGTAATCGGTTTTTAAACCTTTATTCTAACCTAATAAACTTTGGTCAAACTTGGTCAACCTTGTTTAACCAAAGCTTCAATTGGCTTAAAGTTGCGATTATCTTTCTTCTAATAGGTTAAAAATTATATTTTGACCTTTATAAACCTTCTATTTGTTCAAAAAAGGGTAGATTTCCATTCTAATCGGTTTATGGACCTTTATACCAATCTATTAAACTTTGGTAAAACTTGGTCAACCTTGTTTGACCAAAGCTTCCATTGGCTTAAAGATGCGATTATCTTTGTTCTAGTGGGTTAATAACAATATTTAGACCTTTATAAAGCTTCTATTAGTTCAAAAAAGGGTCGATTTCCATTGTAATTGGTTTTTGGACCTTTATACTAATCTATCAAACTTTGGTCAAACTTGGTCAACCTTGTTTGACCAAAGCTTCCATTGGCTTAAAGATGCGATTATCTTTCTTCTAGTGGGTTAAAAACTATATTTATACCTTTATAAACTTTCTATTTGTTCAAAAAAGAGTAGATTTCCATCGTAATTTATTTTGAACCTTTATTCTAATTTATTAAACTTTGGTCAAACTTGGTCAACCTTGTTTGACCATAGCTTTGATTGGCTTAAAGTTGCGATTATCTTTCTTCTAATAGTTTAAAAATTATATTTAGACCTTTATAAACTTTCTATTTGTTCAAAAAAGGGTAGATTTCCATTGTAATCGGTTTTTGGACGTTTTTACTAATTTATTAAACTTTGGTCAAACTTGGTCCACCTTGTTTGACCAAAGCTTCCATTGGCTTACAGATGCGATTATCTTTCTTCTAGTGGGTTAAAAACTATATTTAGACCTTTATAAAGCATCTATTTGTTCAAAAAAGGGTAGAATTCCATTAAAATCGGTTTTTGGACCTTTATTATAATCTATTAAACTTTATTCAAACTTGGTCAACCTTGTTTGACCAAAGCTTCCATTGGCTTAAAGATGCGATTATCTTTCTTCTAGTGGGTTAAAAACTATATTTAGACCTTTATATACTTACCATTTGTTCAAAAAAGGGTAGATTTCCATTATAATTGGTTTTGGGACCTTTATACTAATGTATTAAACTTTGGTCAAACTTGGTCATCCTTGTTTGACAAAATCTTCCATTCTCTTAAAGATTCGATTATCTTTCTTTTAGTGGGTTAAAAACTATATTTAGACATTTATAAACCTTCTATTTGTTCATAAAAGGGTAGATTTCAATTGTAATCTATTTTTGGACCTTTATTCTAATCAATTAAACTTTGGTCAAACTTGGTCAACCTTGTTTAACCAAAGCTTCAATTGGGTTAAAGTTGCGATTATCTTTCTTTTAATTGGTTAAAAATTATATTTTGACCTTTATAAACCTTCTATTTGTTCAAAAAAGGGTAGATTTCCATTCTAATCGGTTTTTGGACCTTTATACTAATCTATTAACTTTGGTCAAACTTGGTCAACCTTGTTTGACCAAAAGCTTCCATTGGCTTAAAGATGCGATTATCTTTCTTCTAGTGGGTTAAAAATTATATTTAGACCTTTATAAACCTTCTATTTGTTCAAAAAAGGGTAGATTTCCATTGTAATCGGTTTTGTGACCTTTATTCTAATCTATTAAACTTTAGTCATACTTGGTCAACCTTGTTTGAACAAAGTTTCCATTGGCATAAAGATGCGATTATCTTTCTTCTAGTGGGTTAAAAACTATATTCATACCTTTATAATCTTTCTATTTGTTCAAAAAAGGGTAGATTTCCATTGTAATTTGTTTTTGAACCTTTATTCTAATTAATTAAACTTTGGTCAAACTTGGTCAACCTTGTTTGACCATAGCTTCCATTGGCTTACAGATGCGATTATCTTTCTTCTAGTGGATTAAAAACTATATTTAGACCTTTATAAAGCATCTATTTGTTCAAAAAAGGGTAGAATTCCATTAAAATCGGTTTTTGGACCTTTATTCTAATCTATTAAACTTTAGTCAAACTTGGTCAACCTTATTTGACCAAAGCTTCCATTGGCTTAAAGATGCGATTATCTTTCTTTTAGTGGGTTAAAAACTATATTTAGACCTTTATAAACCTTCTATTTGTTCATAAAAGGGTAGATTTCCATTGTAATCTGTTTTTGGACCTTTATTCTAATCTATTAAACTTTGGTCAAACTTGGTCAACCTTGTTTGACCAAAGCTTCCATTGGCTTAAAGATGCGATTATCTTTCTTCTAGTGGGTTAAAAACTATATTTAGACCTTTATAAACTTTCTATTTGTTCAAAAAACGGTAGGTTTCCATTGTAATCGGTTTTTGGACCTTTATACTAATCTATTAAACTTTGGTCAAACTTGGTCAACGATGTTTGACCAAATCTTCCATTGGATTAAAGATGCGATTATCTTTCTTCTAGTGGTTAAAAACTATATTTAGACCTTTATAAAGCTTCTATTTATTCAAAAAAGGGTAGATTTCCATTGTAATTGGTTTTTGGACCTTTATACTAATCTATTAAACTTTGGTCAAACTTGGTCAACCTAGTTTGACCAAAAGCTTCCATTGGCTTAAAGATGCGATTATCTTTCTTCTAGTGGGTTAAAAACTATATTTATACCTTTATAAACTTTCTATTTGTTCAAAAAAGGGTAGATTTCCATTGTAATTTGTTTTTGAACCTTTATTCTAATTAATTAAACTTTGGTCAAACTTGGTCAACCTTGTTTGACCATAGCTTCCATTGGCTTACAGATGCGATTATCTTTCTTCTAGTGGCTTAAAAACTATATTTAGACCTTTATAAAGCATCTATTTGTTCAAAAAAGGGTAGAATTCCATTAAAATCGGTTTTTGGACCTTTATTATAATCTATTAAACTTTATTCAAACTTGGTCAACCTTGTTTGACCAAAGCTTCCATTGGCTTAAAGATGCGATTATCTTTCTTCTAGTGGGTTAAAAACTATATTTAGACCTTTATAAACTTACCATTTGTTCAAAAAAGGGTAGATTTCCATTATAATTGGTTTTGGGACCTTTATACTAATGTATTAAACTTTGGTCCAACTTGGTCATCCTTGTTTGACAAAATCTTCCATTCTCTTAAAGATTCGATTATCTTTCTTTTAGTGGGTTAAAAACTATATTTAGACCTTTATAAACCTTCTATTTGTTCATAAAAGGGTAGATTTCCATTGTAATCTGTTTTTTGACCTTTATTCTAATCTATTAAACTTTGGTCAAACTTGGTCAACCTTGTTTGACCAAAGCTTCCATTGGCTTAAAAATGCGATTATCTTTCTTCTAGTGGGTTAAAAACTATATTTAGACCTTTATAAACTTTCTATTTGTTCAAAAAACGGTAGGTTTCCATTGTAATCGGTTTTTGGACCTTTATACTAATCTATTAAACTTTGGTCAAACTTGGTCAACGATGTTTGACCAAATCTTCCATTGGATTAAAGATGCGATTATCTTTCTTCTAGTGGTTAAAAACTATATTTAGACCTTTATAAAGCTTCTATTTATTCAAAAAAGGGTAGATTTCCATTGTAATTGGTTTTTGGACCTTTATACTAATCTATTAAACTTTGGTCAAACTTGGTCAACCTAGTTTGACCAAAAGCTTCCATTGGCTTAAAGATGCGATTATCTTTCTTCTAGTGGGTTAAAAACTATATTTATACCTTTATAAACTTTCTATTTGTTCAAAAAAGGGTAGATTTCCATTGTAATTTGTTTTTGAACCTTTATTCTAATTAATTAAACTTTGGTCAAACTTGGTCAACCTTGTTTGACCATAGCTTCCATTGGCTTACAGATGCGATTATCTTTCTTCTAGTGGCTTAAAAACTATATTTAGACCTTTATAAAGCATCTATTTGTTCAAAAAAGGGTAGAATTCCATTAAAATCGGTTTTTGGACCTTTATTATAATCTATTAAACTTTATTCAAACTTGGTCAACCTTGTTTGACCAAAGCTTCCATTGGCTTAAAGATGCGATTATCTTTCTTCTAGTGTGTTAAAAACTATATTTAGACCTTTATAAACTTACCATTTGTTCAAAAAAGGGTAGATTTCCATTATAATTGGTTTTGGGACCTTTATACTAATCTATTAAACTTTGGTCAAACTTGGTCATCCTTGTTTTACAAAATCTTCCATTGGCTTAAAGATACGATTATCTTTCTTCTAGTGGGTTAAAAACTATATTTAGACCTTTATAAACTTACCATTTGTTCAAAAAAGGGTAGATTTCCATTATAATTGGTTTTGGGACCTTTATACTAATCTATTAAACTTTGGTCAAACTTGGTCAACCTTGTTTGACCAAAGCTTCCATTGGCTTAAAGATGCGATTATCTTTCTTCTAGTGGGTTAAAAACTATATTTAGACCTTCATAAACCTTCTATTTGTTCAAAAAACGGTAGATTTCCATTGTAATCAGTTTTTGGACCTTTATTCTAATCAATTAAACTTTAGTCAAACTTGGTCAACCTTGTTTGACCAAAGCTTCCATTGGCTTAAATATTCGATTATCTTTCTTCTAGTGGGTTAAAAACTATATTTAGACCTTTATAAACTTTCTATTTGTTCAAAAAAGGGTAGATTCCCATTGTAATCGGTTTTTAAACCTTTATTCTAACCTAATAAACTTTGGTCAAACTTGGTCAACCTTGTTTAACCAAAGCTTCAATTGGCTTAAAGTTGCGATTATCTTTCTTCTAATAGGTTAAAAATTATATTTTGACCTTTATAAACCTTCTATTTGTTCAAAAAAGGGTAGATTTCCATTCTAATCGGTTTATAGACCTTTATACCAATCTATTAAACTTTGGTCAAACTTGGTCAACCTTGTTTCACCAAAGCTTCCATTGGCTTAAAGATGCGATTATCTTTCTTCTAGTGGGTTAAAAACTATATTTATACCTTTATAAACTTTCTATTTGTTCAAAAAAGGGTAGATTTCCATCGTAATTTATTTTGAACCTTTATTCTAATTTATTAAACTTTGGTCAAACATGGTCAACCTTGTTTGACCATAGCTTCGATTGGCTTAAAGTTGCGATTATCTTTCTTCTAATAGGTTAAAAATTATATTTAGACCTTTATTAACTTTCTATTTGTTCAAAAAAGGGTAGATTTCCATTGTAATCGGTTTTTGGACGTTTTTACTAATCTATTAAACTTTGGTCAAAATTGGTCAACCTTATTTGATCAAAGCTTCCATTGGCTTAAAGATGCGATTATCTTTCTTCTAGTGGGTTAAAAACTATATTTAGACCTTTATAAAACATCTATTTGTTCAAAAAAGGGTAGAATTCCATTAAAATCGGTTTTTGGACCTTTATTCTAATCTATTAAACTTCAGTCAAACTTGGTCAACCTTATTTGACCAAAGCTTCCATTGGTTTAAAGATGCGATTATCTTTCTTCTAGTGAGTTAAAAACTATATTTAGACCTTTAAAAAGCATCTATTTGTTCAAAAAAGGGTAGAATTCCATTAAAATCGGTTTTTGGACCTTTATTATAATCTATTTAACTTTATTCAAACTTGGTCAACCTTGTTTGACCAAAGCTTCCATTGGCTTAAAGATGCGATTATCTTTCTTCTAGTGGGTTAAAAAACTATATTTAGACCTTTATAAAGCTTCTATTTGTTCAAAAAAGGGTAGATTTCCATTGTAATTGGTTTTTGGACCTTTATACTCATCTATTAAACTTTGGTGATACTTGGTCAACCTTGTTTGACCAAAGCTTCCATTGGCTTAAAGATGCGATTATCTTTCTTCTAATAGGTTAAAAATTATATTTTGACCTTTATAAAGCTTCTATTTGTTCAAAAAAGGGTAGATTTCCATTCTAATTGGTTTTTGGACCTTTATACTAATCTATTAAACTTTGGTCAAACTTGGTCAACCTTGTTTGACCAAAGCTTCCATTGGCTTAAAGATGCGATTATCTTTCTTCTAATAGGTTAAAAATTATATTTTGACCTTTATAAACCTTCTATTTGTTCAAAAAAGGGTAGATTTCCATTGTAATCGGTTTTTGGACCTTTATACTAATCTATTAAACTTTGGTCAAACTTGGTCAACCTTGTTTGACCAAATTTTCAATTGGCTTAAAGATGCGATTATCTTTCTTCTAGTGGGTTAAAAACTATATTTAGACCTTTATAAAGCTTCTATTTGTTCAAAAAAGGGTAGATTTCCATTGTAATTGGTTTTTGGACCTTTATACTAATCTATTAAACTTTGGTCAAACTTGGTCAACCTTGTTTGACCAATGCTTCCATTGGCTTAAAGATGCAATTATCTTTCTTCTAATAGGTTAAAAATTTTATTTTGACCTTTATAAACCTTCTATTTGTTCAAAAAAGGGTAGATTTCCATTGTAATCGGTTTTGTGACCTTTATTCTAATCTATTAAACTTTAGTCATACTTGGTCAACCTTGTTTGAACAAAGCTTCCATTGGCATAAAGATGCGATTATCTTTCTTCTAGTGGGTTAAAAACTATATTTAGACCTTTATAAATTTTCTATTTGTTCAAAAAAGGGTAGATTCCCATTCTAATCGGTCTATGGACCTTTATACCAATCTATTAAACTATGGTCAAACTTGGTCAACCTTGTTTGACCAAAGCTTGCATTGGCTTAAAGATGCGATTATCTTTGTTCTAGTGGGTTAATAACAATATTTAGACTTTTATAAAGCTTCTATTAGTTCAAAAATGGGTCGATTTCCATTGTAATTGGTTTTTGGACCTTTATACTAATCTATTAAACTTTGGTCAAACTTGGTCAACCTTGTTTGACCAAAGCTTCCATTGGCTTAAATATGCGATTATCTTTCTTCTACTGGGTTAAAAACTATATTTAGACCTTTATAAACTTTCTATTTGTTCAAAAAAGGGTAGATGTCCATTGTAATTTGTTTTTGAACGTTTATTCTAATTTATTAATCTTTGGTCAAACTTGGTCAACCTTGTTTGACCATAGCTTCGATTGGCTTAAAGATGCGATTATCTTTCTTCTAATAGGTTAAAAATTATATTTAGACCTTTATTAACTTTCTATTTGTTCAAAAAAGGGTAGATTTCCATTGTAATCAGTTTTTGGACGTTTTTACTAATCTATTAAACTTTGGTCAAAATTGGTCAACCTTGTTTGACCAAAGCTTCCATTGGCTTAAAGATGCGATTATCTTTCTTCTAGTGGGTTAAAAACTATATTTAGACCTTTATAAAGCATCTATTTGTTCAAAAAAGGGTAGAATTTCATTAAAATCGGTTTTTGGACCTTTATTATAATCTATTAAACTTTATTCAAACTTGGTCAACCTTGTTTGACCAAAGCTTCCATTGGCTTAAAGATGCGATTATCTTTCTTCTAGTGGGTTAAAAACTATATTTAGACCTTTATAAACTTACCATTTGTTCAAAAAAGGGTAGATTTCCATTATAATTGGTTTTGGGTTCTTTATACTAATCTATTAAACTTTGGTCAAACTTGGTCATCCTTGTTTGACCATAGCTTTGATTGGCTTAAAGTTGCGATTATCTTTCTTCTAATAGGTTAAAAATTATATTTTGACCTTTATAAACCTTCTATTTGTTCAAAAAAGGGTAGATTTCCATTGTAATCGGTTTTGTGACCTTTATTCTAATCTATTAAACTTTAGTCATACTTGGTCAACCTTGTTTGACCAAAGCTTCCATTGGCTTAAAGATGCGATTATCTTTCTTCTAATAGGTTAAAAATTATATTTTGACCTTTATAAACCTTCTATTTGTTCAAAAAAGGGTAGATTTCCATTGTAATCGGTTTTTGGACCTTTATACTAATCTATTAAACTTTGGTCAAACTTGGTCAACCTTGTTGACCAAATTTTCAATTGGCTTAAAGATGCGATTATCTTTCTTCTAGTGGGTTAAAAACTATATTTAGACCTTTATAAAGCTTCTATTTGTTCAAAAAAGGGTAGATTTCCATTGTAATTGGTTTTTGGACCTTTATACTAATCTATTAAACTTTGGTCAAACTTGGTCAACCTTGTTTGAACAAAGCTTCCATTGGCATAAAGATGCGATTATCTTTCTTCTAGTGGGTTAAAAACTATATTCATACCTTTATAAAACATCTATTTGTTCAAAAAAGGGTAGAATTCCATTAAAATCAGTTTTTGGACCTTTATTCTAATCTATTAAGCTTCAGTCAAACTTAGTCAACCTTATTTGACCAAAGCTTCCATTGGTTTAAAGATGCGATTATCTTTCTTCTAGTGAGTTAAAAACTATATTTAGACCTTTAAAAAGCATCTATTTGTTCAAAAAAGGGTAGAATTCCATTAAAATCGGTTTTTGGACCTTTATTATAATCTATTTAACTTTATTCATACTTGGTCAACCTTGTTTGACCAAAGCTTCCATTGGCTTAAAGATGCGATTATCTTTCTTCTAATAGGTTAAAAATTATATTTTGACCTTAATAAACCTTCTATTTGTTCAAAAAAGGGTCGATTTCCATTGTAATTGGTTTTTGGACCTTTATACTAATCTATCAAACTTTGGTCAAACTTGGTCAACCTTGTTTGACCAAAGATTCCATTGGCTTAAAGATGCGATTATCTTTCTTCTAGTGGGTTAAAAACTATATTTATACTTTTATAAACTTTCTATTTGTTCAAAAAAGGGTAGATTTCCATTGTAATCGGTTTTTGAACGTTTTTACTAATCTATTAAACTTTGGTCAAAATTGGTCAACCTTATTTGATCAAAGCTTCCATTGGCTTAAAGATGCGATTATCTTTCTTCTAGTGGGTTAAAAACTATATTTAGACCTTTATAAAACATCTATTTGTTCAAAAAAAGGGTAGAATTCCATTAAAATCGGTTTTTGGACCTTTATTCTAATCTATTAAACTTCAGTCAAACTTGGTCAACCTTATTTGACCAAAGCTTCCATTGGTTTAAAGATGCGATTATCTTTCTTCTAGTGAGTTAAAAACTATATTTAGACCTTTAAAAAGCATCTATTTGTTCAAAAAAGGGTAGAATTCCATTAAAATCGGTTTTTGGACCTTTATTATAATCTATTTAACTTTATTCAAACTTGGTCAACCTTGTTTGACCAAAGCTTCCGTTGGCTTAAAGATGCGATTATCTTTCTTCTAGTGGGTTAAAAAACTATATTTAGACCTTTATAAAGCTTCTATTTGTTCAAAAAAGGGTAGATTTCCATTGTAATCGGTTTTTGGACCTTTATACTAATCTATTAAACTTTGGTCAAACTTGGTCAACCTTGTTTGACCAAATTTCAATTGGCTTAAAGATGCGATTATCTTTCTTCTAGTGGGTTAAAAACTATATTTAGACCTTTATAAAGCTTCTATTTGTTCAAAAAAGGGTAGATTTCCATTGTAATTGGATTTTGGACCTTTATACTAATCTATTAAACTTTGGTCAAACTTGGTCAACCTTGTTTGACCAATGCTTCCATTGGCTTAAAGATGCGATTATCTTTCTTCTAATAGGTTAAAAATTATATTTTGACCTTTATAAACCTTCTATTTGTTCAAAAAAGGGTAGATTTCCATTGTAATCGGTTTTGTGACCTTTATTCTATTCTATTAAACTTTAGTCATACTTGGTCAACCTTGTTTGAACAAAGCTTCCATTGGCATAAAGATGCGATTATCTTTCTTCTAGTGGGTTAAAAACTATATTCATACCTTTATATACTTTCTATTTGTTCAAAAAAGGGTAGATTTCCATTGTAATTTGTTTTTGAACCTTTATTCTAATTAATTAAACTTTGGTCAAACTTGGTCAACCTTGTTTGACCATAGATTCCATTGGCTTACAGATGCGATTATCTTTCTTCTAGTGGGTTAAAAACTATATTTAGACCTTTATAAAGCATCTATTTGTTCAAAAAAGGGTAGAATTCCATTAAAATCGGTTTTTGGACCTTTATTCTAATCTATTAAACTTTAGTCAAACTTGGTCAACCTAATTTGACCAAAGCTTCCATTGGTTTAAAGATGCGATTATCTTTCTTCTAGTGAGTTAAAAACTATATTTAGACCTTTATAAAGCATCTATTTGTTCAAAAAAGGGTAGAATTCCATTAAAATCAGTTTTTGGACCTTTATTATAATCTATTAAACTTTTTTCAAACTTGGTCAACCTTGTTTGACCAAAGCTTCCATTGGCTTAAAGATGCGATTATCTTTCTTCTAGTGGGTTAAAAACTATATTTAGACCTTTATAAACTTACCATTTGTTCAAAAAAGGGTAGATTTCCATTATAATTGGTTTTGGGACCTTTATACTAATGTATTAAACTTTGGTCAAACTTGGTCATCCTTGTTTGACAAAATCTTCCATTCTCTTAAAGATTCGATTATCTTTCTTTTAGTGGGTTAAAAACTATATTTAGACCTTTATAAACCTTCTATTTGTTCATAAAAGGGTAGATTTCCATTGTAATCTGTTTTTGGACCTTTATTCTAACCTATTAAACTTTGGTCAAACTTGGTCAACCTTGTTTGACCAAAGCTTCCATTGGCTTAAAGATGCGATTTTCTTTCTTCTAGTGGGTTAAAAACTATATTTAGACCTTTATAAACTTTCTATTTGTTCAAAAAACGGTAGGTTTCCATTGTAATCGGTTTTTGGACCTTTATACTAATCTATTAAACTTTGGTCAAACTTGGTCAACGATGTTTGACCAAATCTTCCATTGGATTAAAGATGCGATTATCTTTCTTCTAGTGGTTAAAAACTATATTTAGACCTTTATAAAGCTTCTATTTATTCAGAAAAGGGTAGATTTCCATTCTAATCGGTTTATGGACCTTTATACCAATCTATTAAACTTTGTCAAACTTGGTCAACCTTGTTTGACCAAAGCTTCAATTGGCTTAAAGTTGCGATTATCTTTGTTCTAGTGGGTTAATAACAATATTTAGACCTTTATAAAGCTTCTATTAGTTCAAAAAAGGGTCGATTTCCATTGTAATTGGTTTTTGGACCTTTATACTAATCTATCAAACTTTGGTCAAACTTGGTCAACCTTGTTTGACCAAAGCTTCCATTGGCTTAAAGATGCGATTATCTTTCTTCTAGTGGGTTAAAAACTATATTTATACCTTTATAAACTTTCTATTTGTTCAAAAAAGGGTAGATTTCCATCGTAATTTATTTTGAACCTTTATTCTAATTTATTAAACTTTGGTTGAACATGGTCAACCTTGTTTGACCATAGCTTCGATTGGCTTAAAGTTGCGATTATCTTTCTTCTAATAGGTTAAAAATTATATTTAGACCTTTATTAACTTTCTATTTGTTCAAAAAAGGGTAGATTTCCATTGTAATCGGTTTTTGGACGTTTTTACTAATCTATTAAACTTTGGTCAAAATTGGTCAACCTTATTTGATCAAAGCTTCCATTGGCTTAAAGATGCGATTATCTTTCTTCTAGTGGGTTAAAAACTATATTTAGACCTTTATAAAACATCTATTTGTTCAAAAAAGGGTAGAATTCCATTAAAATCGGTTTTTGGACCTTTATTCTAATCTATTAAACTTCAGTCAAACTTGGTCAACCTTATTTGACCAAAGCTTCCATTGGTTTAAAGATGCGATTATCTTTCTTCTAGTGAGTTAAAAACTATATTTAGACCTTTAAAAAGCATCTATTTGTTCAAAAAAGGGTAGAATTCCATTAAAATCGGTTTTTGGACCTTTATTATAATCTATTTAGCTTTATTCAAACTTGGTCAACCTTGTTTGACCAAAGCTTCCATTGGCTTAAAGATGCGATTATCTTTCTTCTAGTGGGTTAAAAAACTATATTTAGACCTTTATAAAGCTTCTGTTTGTTCAAAAAAGGGTAGATTTCCATTGTAATCGGTTTTTGGACCTTTATACTAATCTATTAAACTTTGGTCAAACTTGGTCAACCTTGTTTGACCAAATTTTCAATTGGCTTAAAGATGCGATTATCTTTCTTCTAGTGGGCTAAAAACTATATTTAGACCTTTATAAAGCTTCTATTTGTTCAAAAAAGGGTAGATTTCCATTGTAATTGGTTTTTTGACCTTTATACTAATCTATTAAACTTTGGTCAAACTTGGTCAACCTTGTTTGACCAATGCTTCCATTGGCTTAAAGATGCGATTATCTTTCTTCTAATAGGTTAAAAATTTTATTTTGACCTTTATAAACCTTCTATTTGTTCAAAAAAGGGTAGATTTCCATTGTAATCGGTTTTGTGACCTGTATTCTAATCTATTAAACTTTAGTCATACTTGGTCAACCTTGTTTGAACAAAGCTTCCATTGGCATAAAGATGCGATTATCTTTCTTCTAGTGGGTTAAAAACTATATTTAGACCTTTATAAATTTTCTATTTGTTCAAAAAAGGGTAGATTCCCATTCTAATCGGTCTATGGACCTTTATACCAATCTATTAAACTATGGTCAAACTTGGTCAACCTTGTTTGACCAAAGCTTGCATTGGCTTAAAGATGCGATTATCTTTGTTCTAGTGGGTTAATAACAATATTTAGACTTTTATAAAGCTTCTATTAGTTCAAAAAAGGGTCGATTTCCATTGTAATCGGTTTATGAACCTTTATACTAATCTGTTAAACTTTGGTCAAACTTGGCCAACCTTGTTTAACCAAAGCTTCAATTGGCTTAAAGTTGCGATTATCTTTCTTCTAGTGAGTTAAAAAATATATTTAGACCTTTATAAACTTTCTATTTGTTCAAAAAAGGGTAGATTTCCATTGTAATCGATTTTTGAACCTTTATTCTAATCTATTAAACTTTGGTCAAACTTGGTCAACCTTGTTTAACCAAAGCTTCCATTGGCTTAAAGATGCGATTATCTTTCTCCTAGTGGGTTAAAAACTATATTTAGAACTTTATAAACCTTCTATTTTTTGAAAAAAGGGTAGATTTCCATTGTAATCCGTCTTTGGACCTTTATACTAATCTATTAAACTTTGGTCAAACTTGGTCAACCTTGTTTGACCAAAGCTTCCATTGGCTTAAAGATGCGATTATCTTTCTTCTAGTGGGTTAAAAACTATATTTAGACCTTTATAAAGCATCTATTTGTTCAAAAAAGGGTAGAATTTCATTAAAATCGGTTTTTGGACCTTTATTATAATCTATTAAACTTTATACAAACTTGGTCAACCTTGTTTGACCAAAGCTTCCATTGGCTTAAAGATGCGATTATCTTTCTTCTAATAGGTTAAAAATTTTATTTTGACCTTTATAAACCTTCTATTTGTTCAACAAAGGGTAGATTTCCATTGTAATCGGTTTTGTGACCTTTATTCTAATCTATTAAACTTTAGTCTTACTTGGTCAACCTTGTTTGAACAAAGCTTCCATTGGCATAAAGATGCGATTATCTTTCTTCTAGTGGGTTAAAAACTATATTTAGACCTTTATAAATTTTCTATTTGTTCAAAAAAGGGTAGATTCCCATTCTAATCGGTCTATGGACCTTTATACCAATCTATTAAACTATGGTCAAACTTGGTCAACCTTGTTTGACCAAAGCTTGCATTGGCTTAAAGATGCGATTATCTTTGTTCTAGTGGGTTAATAACAATATTTAGACTTTTATAAAGCTTCTATTAGTTCAAAAAAGGGTCGATTTCCATTGTAATTGGTTTTTGGACCTTTATACTAATCTATTAAACTTTGGTCAAACTTGGTCAACCTTGTTTGACCAAAGCTTCCATTGGCTTAAAGATGCGATTATCTTTCTTCTACTGGGTTAAAAACTATATTTAGACCTTTATAAACCTTCTATTTGTTCAAAAAAGGGTAGATGTCCATTGTAATTTGTTTTTGAACGTTTATTCTAATTTATTAATCTTTGGTCAAACTTGGTCAACCTTGTTTGACCATAGCTTCGATTGGCTTAAAGATGCGATTATCTTTCTTCTAATAGGTTAAAAATTATATTTAGCACTTTATTAACTTTCTATTTGTTCAAAAAAGGGTAGATTTCCATTGTAATCGGTTTTTGGACGTTTTTACTAATCTATTAAACTTTGGTCAAAATTGGTCAACCTTGTTTGACCAAAGCTTCCATTGGCTTAAAGATGCGATTATCTTTCTTCTAGTGGTTTAAAAACTATATTTAGACCTTTATAAAGCATCTATTTGTTCAAAAAAGGGTAGAATTTCATTAAAATCGGTTTTTGGACCTTTATTATAATCTATTAAACTTTATACAAACTTGGTCAACCTTGTTTGACCAAAGCTTCCATTGGCTTAAAGATGCGATTATCTTTCTTCTAGTGGGTTAAAAACTATATTTAGACCTTTATAAACTTACCATTTGTTCAAAAAAGGGTAGATTTCCATTATAATTGGTTTTGGGTTCTTTATACTAATCTATTAAACTTTGGTCAAACTTGGTCATCCTTGTTTGACAAAATCTTCCATTGGCTTAAAGATGCGATTATCTTTCTTCTAGTGGGTTAAAAACAATATTTAGACCTTCATAAACCTTCTATTTGTTCAAAAAAGGGTAGATTTCCATTGTAATCGGTTTTTTGACCTTTATTCTAAGCTATTAAACTTTAGTCAAACTTGGTCAACCTTGTTTGACCAATGCTTCCATTGGCTTAAAGATGCGATTATCTTTCTTCTAATAGGTTAAAAATTATATTTTGACCTTTATAAACCTTCTATTTATTCAAAAAAGGATAGATTTCCATTGTAATCGGTTTTGTGACCTTTATTCTAATCTATTAAACTTTAGTCATACTTGGTCAACCTTGTTTGACCAAAGCTTCCATTGGCTTAAAGATGCGATTATCTTTGTTCTAGTGGGTTAATAACAATATTTAGACTTTTATAAAGCTTCTATTAGTTCAAAAAAGGGTCGATTTCCATTGTAATTGGTTTTTGGTCCTTTATACTAATCTATTAAACTTTGGTCAAACTTGGTCAACCTTGTTTGACCAAAGCTTCCATTGGCTTAAAGATGCGATTATCTTTCTTCTACTGGGTTAAAAACTATATTTAGACCTTTATAAACTTTCTATTTGTTCAAAAAAGGGTAGATTTCCATTGTAATTTGTTTTTGAACCTTTATTCTAATTTATTAAACTTTGGTCAAACTTGGTCAACCTTGTTTGACCATAGCTTCGATTGGCTTAAAGATGCGATTATCTTTCTTTTATTAGGTTAAAAATTATATTTAGACCTTTATTAACTTTCTATTTGTTCAAAAAAGGGTAGATTTCCATTGTAATCGGTTTTTGGACGTTTTTACTAATCTATTAAACTTTGGTCAACCTTGTTTGACCAAAGCTTCCATTGGCTTAAAGATGCGATTATCTTTCTTCTAGTGGGTTAAAAACTATATTTAGACCTTTATAAAGCATCTATTTGTTAAAAAAAGGGTAGAATTCCATTAAAATCGGTTTTTGGACCTTTATTATAATCTATTAAACTTTATTCAAACTTGGTCAACCTTGTTTGACCAAAGCTTCCATTGGCTTAAAGATGCGATTATCTTTCTTCTAGTGGGTTAAAAACTATATTTAGACCTTTATAAACTTACCATTTGTTCAAAAAAGGGTAGATTTCCATTGTAATCGGTTTTTTGACCTTTATTCTAAGCTATTAAACTTTAGTCAAACTTGGTCAACCTTGTTTGACCAATGCTTCCATTGGCTTAAAGATGCGATTATCTTTCTTCTAATAGGTTAAAAATTATATTTTGACCTTTATAAACCTTCTATTTGTTCAAAAAAGGGTAGATTTCCATTGTAATCGGTTTTGTGACCTTTATTCTAATCTATTAAACTTTAGTCATACTTGGTCAACTTTGTTTGACCAAAGCTTCCATTGGCTTAAAGATGCGATTATCTTTGTTCTAGTGGGTTAATAACAATATTTAGACTTTTATAAAGCTTCTATTAGTTCAAAAAAGGGTCGATTTCCATTGTAATTGGTTTTTGGTCCTTTATACTAATCTATTAAACTTTGGTCAAACTTGGTCAACCTTGTTTGACCAAAGCTTCCATTGGCTTAAAGATGCGATTATCTTTCTTCTACTGGGTTAAAAACTATATTTAGACCTTTATAAACTTTCTATTTGTTCAAAAAAGGGTAGATTTCCATTGTAATTTGTTTTTGAACCTTTATTCTAATTTATTAAACTTTGGTCAAAATTGGTCAACCTTGTTTGACCATAGCTTCGATTGGCTTAAAGATGCGATTATCTTTCTTCTATTAGGTTAAAAATTATATTTAGACCTTTATTAACTTTCTATTTGTTCAAAAAAGGGTAGATTTCCATTGTAATCGGTTTTGTGACCTTTATTCTAATCTATTAAACTTTAGTCATACTTGGTCAACCTTGTTTGACCAAAGCTTCCATTGGCTTAAAGATGCGATTATCTTTGTTCTAGTGGGTTAATAACAATATTTAGACTTTTATAAAGCTTCTATTAGTTCAAAAAAGGGTCGATTTCCATTGTAATTGGTTTTTGGTCCTTTATACTAATCTATTAAACTTTGGTCAAACTTGGTCAACCTTGTTTGACCAAAGCTTCCATTGGCTTAAAGATGCGATTATCTTTCTTCTACTGGGTTAAAAACTATATTTAGACCTTTATAAACTTTCTATTTGTTCAAAAAAGGGTAGATTTCCATTGTAATTTGTTTTTGAACCTTTATTCTAATTTATTAAACTTTGGTCAAACTTGGTCAACCTTGTTTGACCATAGCTTCGATTGGCTTAAAGATGCGATTATCTTTCTTCTATTAGGTTAAAAATTATATTTAGACCTTTATTAACTTTCTATTTGTTCAAAAAAGGGTAGATTTCCATTGTAATCGGTTTTTGGACGTTTTTACTAATCTATTAAACTTTGGTCAACCTTGTTTGACCAAAGCTTCCATTGGCTTAAAGATGCGATTATCTTTCTTCTAGTGGGTTAAAAACTATATTTAGACCTTTATAAAGCATCTATTTGTTAAAAAAAGGGTAGAATTCCATTAAAATCGGTTTTTGGACCTTTATTATAATCTATTAAACTTTATTCAAACTTGGTCAACCTTGTTTGACCAAAGCTTCCATTGGCTTAAAGATGCGATTATCTTTCTTCTAGTGGGTTAAAAACTATATTTAGACCTTTATAAACTTACCATTTGTTCAAAAAAGGGTAGATTTCCAATGTAATCGGTTTTTTGACCTTTATTCTAAGCTATTAAACTTTAGTCAAACTTGGTCAACCTTGTTTGACCAATGCTTCCATTGGCTTAAAGATGCGATTATCTTTCTTCTAATAGGTTAAAAATTATATTTTAACCTTTATAAACCTTCTATTTGTTCAAAAAAGGGTAGATTTCCATTGTAATCGGTTTTGTGACCTTTATTCTAATCTATTAAACTTTAGTCATACTTGGTCAACTTTGTTTGACCAAAGCTTCCATTGGCTTAAAGATGCGATTATCTTTGTTCTAGTGGGTTAATAACAATATTTAGACTTTTATAAAGCTTCTATTAGTTCAAAAAAGGGTCGATTTCCATTGTAATTGGTTTTTGGTCCTTTATACTAATCTATTAAACTTTGGTCAAACTTGGTCAACCTTGTTTGACCAAAGCTTCCATTGGCTTAAAGATGCGATTATCTTTCTTCTACTGGGTTAAAAACTATATTTAGACCTTTATAAAGCATCTATTTGTTCAAAAAAGGGTAGAATTTCATTAAAATCGGTTTTTGGACCTTTATTATAATCTATTAAACTTTATACAAACTTGGTCAACCTTGTTTGACCAAAGCTTCCATTGGCTTAAAGATGCGATTATCTTTCTTCTAATAGGTTAAAAATTTTATTTTGACCTTTATAAACCTTCTATTTGTTCAACAAAGGGTAGATTTCCATTGTAATCGGTTTTGTGACCTTTATTCTAATCTATTAAACTTTAGTCTTACTTGGTCAACCTTGTTTGAACAAAGCTTCCATTGGCATAAAGATGCGATTATCTTTCTTCTAGTGGGTTAAAAACTATATTTAGACCTTTATAAATTTTCTATTTGTTCAAAAAAGGGTAGATTCCCATTCTAATCGGTCTATGGACCTTTATACCAATCTATTAAACTATGGTCAAACTTGGTCAACCTTGTTTGACCAAAGCTTGCATTGGCTTAAAGATGCGATTATCTTTGTTCTAGTGGGTTAATAACAATATTTAGACTTTTATAAAGCTTCTATTAGTTCAAAAAAGGGTCGATTTCCATTGTAATTGGTTTTTGGACCTTTATACTAATCTATTAAACTTTGGTCAAACTTGGTCAACCTTGTTTGACCAAAGCTTCCATTGGCTTAAAGATGCGATTATCTTTCTTCTACTGGGTTAAAAACTATATTTAGACCTTTATAAACCTTCTATTTGTTCAAAAAAGGGTAGATGTCCATTGTAATTTGTTTTTGAACGTTTATTCTAATTTATTAATCTTTGGTCAAACTTGGTCAACCTTGTTTGACCATAGCTTCGATTGGCTTAAAGATGCGATTATCTTTCTTCTAATAGGTTAAAAATTATATTTAGCACTTTATTAACTTTCTATTTGTTCAAAAAAGGGTAGATTTCCATTGTAATCGGTTTTTGGACGTTTTTACTAATCTATTAAACTTTGGTCAAAATTGGTCAACCTTGTTTGACCAAAGCTTCCATTGGCTTAAAGATGCGATTATCTTTCTTCTAGTGGTTTAAAAACTATATTTAGACCTTTATAAAGCATCTATTTGTTCAAAAAAGGGTAGAATTTCATTAAAATCGGTTTTTGGACCTTTATTATAATCTATTAAACTTTATACAAACTTGGTCAACCTTGTTTGACCAAAGCTTCCATTGGCTTAAAGATGCGATTATCTTTCTTCTAGTGGGTTAAAAACTATATTTAGACCTTTATAAACTTACCATTTGTTCAAAAAAGGGTAGATTTCCATTATAATTGGTTTTGGGTTCTTTATACTAATCTATTAAACTTTGGTCAAACTTGGTCATCCTTGTTTGACAAAATCTTCCATTGGCTTAAAGATGCGATTATCTTTCTTCTAGTGGGTTAAAAACAATATTTAGACCTTCATAAACCTTCTATTTGTTCAAAAAAGGGTAGATTTCCATTGTAATCGGTTTTTTGACCTTTATTCTAAGCTATTAAACTTTAGTCAAACTTGGTCAACCTTGTTTGACCAATGCTTCCATTGGCTTAAAGATGCGATTATCTTTCTTCTAATAGGTTAAAAATTATATTTTGACCTTTATAAACCTTCTATTTATTCAAAAAAGGATAGATTTCCATTGTAATCGGTTTTGTGACCTTTATTCTAATCTATTAAACTTTAGTCATACTTGGTCAACCTTGTTTGACCAAAGCTTCCATTGGCTTAAAGATGCGATTATCTTTGTTCTAGTGGGTTAATAACAATATTTAGACTTTTATAAAGCTTCTATTAGTTCAAAAAAGGGTCGATTTCCATTGTAATTGGTTTTTGGTCCTTTATACTAATCTATTAAACTTTGGTCAAACTTGGTCAACCTTGTTTGACCAAAGCTTCCATTGGCTTAAAGATGCGATTATCTTTCTTCTACTGGGTTAAAAACTATATTTAGACCTTTATAAACCTTCTATTTGTTCAAAAAAGGGTAGATGTCCATTGTAATTTGTTTTTGAACGTTTATTCTAATTTATTAATCTTTGGTCAAACTTGGTCAACCTTGTTTGACCATAGCTTCGATTGGCTTAAAGATGCGATTATCTTTCTTCTAATAGGTTAAAAATTATATTTAGCACTTTATTAACTTTCTATTTGTTCAAAAAAGGGTAGATTTCCATTGTAATCGGTTTTTGGACGTTTTTACTAATCTATTAAACTTTGGTCAAAATTGGTCAACCTTGTTTGACCAAAGCTTCCATTGGCTTAAAGATGCGATTATCTTTCTTCTAGTGGTTTAAAAACTATATTTAGACCTTTATAAAGCATCTATTTGTTCAAAAAAGGGTAGAATTTCATTAAAATCGGTTTTTGGACCTTTATTATAATCTATTAAACTTTATACAAACTTGGTCAACCTTGTTTGACCAAAGCTTCCATTGGCTTAAAGATGCGATTATCTTTCTTCTAGTGGGTTAAAAACTATATTTAGACCTTTATAAACTTACCATTTGTTCAAAAAAGGGTAGATTTCCATTATAATTGGTTTTGGGTTCTTTATACTAATCTATTAAACTTTGGTCAAACTTGGTCATCCTTGTTTGACAAAATCTTCCATTGGCTTAAAGATGCGATTATCTTTCTTCTAGTGGGTTAAAAACAATATTTAGACCTTCATAAACCTTCTATTTGTTCAAAAAAGGGTAGATTTCCATTGTAATCGGTTTTTTGACCTTTATTCTAAGCTATTAAACTTTAGTCAAACTTGGTCAACCTTGTTTGACCAATGCTTCCATTGGCTTAAAGATGCGATTATCTTTCTTCTAATAGGTTAAAAATTATATTTTGACCTTTATAAACCTTCTATTTATTCAAAAAAGGATAGATTTCCATTGTAATCGGTTTTGTGACCTTTATTCTAATCTATTAAACTTTAGTCATACTTGGTCAACCTTGTTTGACCAAAGCTTCCATTGGCTTAAAGATGCGATTATCTTTGTTCTAGTGGGTTAATAACAATATTTAGACTTTTATAAAGCTTCTATTAGTTCAAAAAAGGGTCGATTTCCATTGTAATTGGTTTTTGGTCCTTTATACTAATCTATTAAACTTTGGTCAAACTTGGTCAACCTTGTTTGACCAAAGCTTCCATTGGCTTAAAGATGCGATTATCTTTCTTCTACTGGGTTAAAAACTATATTTAGACCTTTATAAACCTTCTATTTGTTCAAAAAAGGGTAGATGTCCATTGTAATTTGTTTTTGAACGTTTATTCTAATTTATTAATCTTTGGTCAAACTTGGTCAACCTTGTTTGACCATAGCTTCGATTGGCTTAAAGATGCGATTATCTTTCTTCTAATAGGTTAAAAATTATATTTAGCACTTTATTAACTTTCTATTTGTTCAAAAAAGGGTAGATTTCCATTGTAATCGGTTTTTGGACGTTTTTACTAATCTATTAAACTTTGGTCAAAATTGGTCAACCTTGTTTGACCAAAGCTTCCATTGGCTTAAAGATGCGATTATCTTTCTTCTAGTGGTTTAAAAACTATATTTAGACCTTTATAAAGCATCTATTTGTTCAAAAAAGGGTAGAATTTCATTAAAATCGGTTTTTGGACCTTTATTATAATCTATTAAACTTTATACAAACTTGGTCAACCTTGTTTGACCAAAGCTTCCATTGGCTTAAAGATGCGATTATCTTTCTTCTAGTGGGTTAAAAACTATATTTAGACCTTTATAAACTTACCATTTGTTCAAAAAAGGGTAGATTTCCATTATAATTGGTTTTGGGTTCTTTATACTAATCTATTAAACTTTGGTCAAACTTGGTCATCCTTGTTTGACAAAATCTTCCATTGGCTTAAAGATGCGATTATCTTTCTTCTAGTGGGTTAAAAACAATATTTAGACCTTCATAAACCTTCTATTTGTTCAAAAAAGGGTAGATTTCCATTGTAATCGGTTTTTTGACCTTTATTCTAAGCTATTAAACTTTAGTCAAACTTGGTCAACCTTGTTTGACCAATGCTTCCATTGGCTTAAAGATGCGATTATCTTTCTTCTAATAGGTTAAAAATTATATTTTGACCTTTATAAACCTTCTATTTATTCAAAAAAGGATAGATTTCCATTGTAATCGGTTTTGTGACCTTTATTCTAATCTATTAAACTTTAGTCATACTTGGTCAACCTTGTTTGACCAAAGCTTCCATTGGCTTAAAGATGCGATTATCTTTGTTCTAGTGGGTTAATAACAATATTTAGACTTTTATAAAGCTTCTATTAGTTCAAAAAAGGGTCGATTTCCATTGTAATTGGTTTTTGGTCCTTTATACTAATCTATTAAACTTTGGTCAAACTTGGTCAACCTTGTTTGACCAAAGCTTCCATTGGCTTAAAGATGCGATTATCTTTCTTCTACTGGGTTAAAAACTATATTTAGACCTTTATAAACTTTCTATTTGTTCAAAAAAGGGTAGATTTCCATTGTAATTTGTTTTTGAACCTTTATTCTAATTTATTAAACTTTGGTCAAACTTGGTCAACCTTGTTTGACCATAGCTTCGATTGGCTTAAAGATGCGATTATCTTTCTTTTATTAGGTTAAAAATTATATTTAGACCTTTATTAACTTTCTATTTGTTCAAAAAAGGGTAGATTTCCATTGTAATCGGTTTTTGGACGTTTTTACTAATCTATTAAACTTTGGTCAACCTTGTTTGACCAAAGCTTCCATTGGCTTAAAGATGCGATTATCTTTCTTCTAGTGGGTTAAAAACTATATTTAGACCTTTATAAAGCATCTATTTGTTAAAAAAAGGGTAGAATTCCATTAAAATCGGTTTTTGGACCTTTATTATAATCTATTAAACTTTATTCAAACTTGGTCAACCTTGTTTGACCAAAGCTTCCATTGGCTTAAAGATGCGATTATCTTTCTTCTAGTGGGTTAAAAACTATATTTAGACCTTTATAAACTTACCATTTGTTCAAAAAAGGGTAGATTTCCATTGTAATCGGTTTTTTGACCTTTATTCTAAGCTATTAAACTTTAGTCAAACTTGGTCAACCTTGTTTGACCAATGCTTCCATTGGCTTAAAGATGCGATTATCTTTCTTCTAATAGGTTAAAAATTATATTTTGACCTTTATAAACCTTCTATTTGTTCAAAAAAGGGTAGATTTCCATTGTAATCGGTTTTGTGACCTTTATTCTAATCTATTAAACTTTAGTCATACTTGGTCAACTTTGTTTGACCAAAGCTTCCATTGGCTTAAAGATGCGATTATCTTTGTTCTAGTGGGTTAATAACAATATTTAGACTTTTATAAAGCTTCTATTAGTTCAAAAAAGGGTCGATTTCCATTGTAATTGGTTTTTGGTCCTTTATACTAATCTATTAAACTTTGGTCAAACTTGGTCAACCTTGTTTGACCAAAGCTTCCATTGGCTTAAAGATGCGATTATCTTTCTTCTACTGGGTTAAAAACTATATTTAGACCTTTATAAACTTTCTATTTGTTCAAAAAAGGGTAGATTTCCATTGTAATTTGTTTTTGAACCTTTATTCTAATTTATTAAACTTTGGTCAAAATTGGTCAACCTTGTTTGACCATAGCTTCGATTGGCTTAAAGATGCGATTATCTTTCTTCTATTAGGTTAAAAATTATATTTAGACCTTTATTAACTTTCTATTTGTTCAAAAAAGGGTAGATTTCCATTGTAATCGGTTTTGTGACCTTTATTCTAATCTATTAAACTTTAGTCATACTTGGTCAACCTTGTTTGACCAAAGCTTCCATTGGCTTAAAGATGCGATTATCTTTGTTCTAGTGGGTTAATAACAATATTTAGACTTTTATAAAGCTTCTATTAGTTCAAAAAAGGGTCGATTTCCATTGTAATTGGTTTTTGGTCCTTTATACTAATCTATTAAACTTTGGTCAAACTTGGTCAACCTTGTTTGACCAAAGCTTCCATTGGCTTAAAGATGCGATTATCTTTCTTCTACTGGGTTAAAAACTATATTTAGACCTTTATAAACTTTCTATTTGTTCAAAAAAGGGTAGATTTCCATTGTAATTTGTTTTTGAACCTTTATTCTAATTTATTAAACTTTGGTCAAACTTGGTCAACCTTGTTTGACCATAGCTTCGATTGGCTTAAAGATGCGATTATCTTTCTTCTATTAGGTTAAAAATTATATTTAGACCTTTATTAACTTTCTATTTGTTCAAAAAAGGGTAGATTTCCATTGTAATCGGTTTTTGGACGTTTTTACTAATCTATTAAACTTTGGTCAACCTTGTTTGACCAAAGCTTCCATTGGCTTAAAGATGCGATTATCTTTCTTCTAGTGGGTTAAAAACTATATTTAGACCTTTATAAAGCATCTATTTGTTAAAAAAAGGGTAGAATTCCATTAAAATCGGTTTTTGGACCTTTATTATAATCTATTAAACTTTATTCAAACTTGGTCAACCTTGTTTGACCAAAGCTTCCATTGGCTTAAAGATGCGATTATCTTTCTTCTAGTGGGTTAAAAACTATATTTAGACCTTTATAAACTTACCATTTGTTCAAAAAAGGGTAGATTTCCAATGTAATCGGTTTTTTGACCTTTATTCTAAGCTATTAAACTTTAGTCAAACTTGGTCAACCTTGTTTGACCAATGCTTCCATTGGCTTAAAGATGCGATTATCTTTCTTCTAATAGGTTAAAAATTATATTTTAACCTTTATAAACCTTCTATTTGTTCAAAAAAGGGTAGATTTCCATTGTAATCGGTTTTGTGACCTTTATTCTAATCTATTAAACTTTAGTCATACTTGGTCAACTTTGTTTGACCAAAGCTTCCATTGGCTTAAAGATGCGATTATCTTTGTTCTAGTGGGTTAATAACAATATTTAGACTTTTATAAAGCTTCTATTAGTTCAAAAAAGGGTCGATTTCCATTGTAATTGGTTTTTGGTCCTTTATACTAATCTATTAAACTTTGGTCAAACTTGGTCAACCTTGTTTGACCAAAGCTTCCATTGGCTTAAAGATGCGATTATCTTTCTTCTACTGGGTTAAAAACTATATTTAGACCTTTATAAACTTTCTATTTGTTCAAAAAAGGGTAGATTTCCATTATAATTTGTTTTTGAACCTTTATTCTAATTTATTAAACTTTGGTCAAACTTGGTCAACCTTGTTTGACCATAGCTTCGATTGGCTTAAAGATGCGATTATCTTTCATCTATTAGGTTAAAAATTATATTTAGACCTTTATTAACTTTCTATTTGTTCAAAAAAGGGTAGATTTCCATTGTAATCGGTTTTTGGACGTTTTTACAAATCTATTAAACTTTGGTCAAAATTGGTCAACCTTGTTTGACCAAAGCTTCCATTGGCTTAAAGATGCGATTATCTTTCTTCTAGTGGGTTAAAAACTATATTTAGACCTTTATAAAGCATCTATTTGTTAAAAAAAGGGTAGAATTCCATTAAAATCGGTTTTTGGACCTTTATTATAATCTATTAAACTTTATTCAAACTTGGTCAACCTTGTTTGACCAAAGCTTCCATTGGCTTAAAGATGCGATTATCTTTCTTCTAGTGGGTTAAAAACTATATTTAGACCTTTATAAACTTACCATTTGTTCAAAAAAGGGTAGATTTCCATTGTAATCGGTTTTTTGACCTTTATTCTAAGCTATTAAACTTTAGTCAAACTTGGTCAACCTTGTTTGACCAATGCTTCCATTGGCTTAAAGATGCGATTATCTTTCTTCTAATAGGTTAAAAATTATATTTTAACCTTTATAAACCTTCTATTTGTTCAAAAAAGGGTAGATTTCCATTGTAATCGGTTTTGTGACCTTTATTCTAATCTATTAAACTTTAGTCATACTTGGTCAACTTTGTTTGACCAAAGCTTCCATTGGCTTAAAGATGCGATTATCTTTGTTCTAGTGGGTTAATAACAATATTTAGACTTTTATAAAGCTTCTATTAGTTCAAAAAAGGGTCGATTTCCATTGTAATTGGTTTTTGGTCCTTTATACTAATCTATTAAACTTTGGTCAAACTTGGTCAACCTTGTTTGACCAAAGCTTCCATTGGCTTAAAGATGCGATTATCTTTCTTCTACTGGGTTAAAAACTATATTTAGACCTTTATAAACTTTCTATTTGTTCAAAAAAGGGTAGATTTCCATTATAATTTGTTTTTGAACCTTTATTCTAATTTATTAAACTTTGGTCAAACTTGGTCAACCTTGTTTGACCATAGCTTCGATTGGCTTAAAGATGCGATTATCTTTCTTCTATTAGGTTAAAAATTATATTTAGACCTTTATTAACTTTCTATTTGTTCAAAAAAGGGTAGATTTCCATTGTAATCGGTTTTTGGACGTTTTTACAAATCTATTAAACTTTGGTCAAAATTGGTCAACCTTGTTTGACCAAAGCTTCCATTGGCTTAAAGATGCGATTATCTTTCTTCTAGTGGGTTAAAAACTATATTTAGACCTTTATAAAGCATCTATTTGTTAAAAAAAGGGTAGAATTCCATTAAAATCGGTTTTTGGACCTTTATTATAATCTATTAAACTTTATTCAAACTTGGTCAACCTTGTTTGACCAAAGCTTCCATTGGCTTAAAGATGCGATTATCTTTCTTCTAGTGGGTTAAAAACTATATTTAGACCTTTATAAACTTACCATTTGTTCAAAAAAGGGTAGATTTCCATTGTAATCGGTTTTTTGACCTTTATTCTAAGCTATTAAACTTTAGTCAAACTTGGTCAACCTTGTTTGACCAATGCTTCCATTGGCTTAAAGATGCGATTATCTTTCTTCTAATAGGTTAAAAATTATATTTTAACCTTTATAAACCTTCTATTTGTTCAAAAAAGGGTAGATTTCCATTGTAATCGGTTTTGTGACCTTTATTCTAATCTATTAAACTTTAGTCATACTTGGTCAACTTTGTTTGACCAAAGCTTCCATTGGCTTAAAGATGCGATTATCTTTGTTCTAGTGGGTTAATAACAATATTTAGACTTTTATAAAGCTTCTATTAGTTCAAAAAAGGGTCGATTTCCATTGTAATTGGTTTTTGGTCCTTTATACTAATCTATTAAACTTTGGTCAAACTTGGTCAACCTTGTTTGACCAAAGCTTCCATTGGCTTAAAGATGCGATTATCTTTCTTCTACTGGGTTAAAAACTATATTTAGACCTTTATAAACTTTCTATTTGTTCAAAAAAGGGTAGATTTCCATTATAATTTGTTTTTGAACCTTTATTCTAATTTATTAAACTTTGGTCAAACTTGGTCAACCTTGTTTGACCATAGCTTCGATTGGCTTAAAGATGCGATTATCTTTCTTCTATTAGGTTAAAAATTATATTTAGACCTTTATTAACTTTCTATTTGTTCAAAAAAGGGTAGATTTCCATTGTAATCGGTTTTTGGACGTTTTTACAAATCTATTAAACTTTGGTCAAAATTGGTCAACCTTGTTTGACCAAAGCTTCCATTGGCTTAAAGATGCGATTATCTTTCTTCTAGTGGGTTAAAAACTATATTTAGACCTTTATAAAGCATCTATTTGTTAAAAAAAGGGTAGAATTCCATTAAAATCGGTTTTTGGACCTTTATTATAATCTATTAAACTTTATTCAAACTTGGTCAACCTTGTTTGACCAAAGCTTCCATTGGCTTAAAGATGCGATTATCTTTCTTCTAGTGGGTTAAAAACTATATTTAGACCTTTATAAACTTACCATTTGTTCAAAAAAGGGTAGATTTCCATTGTAATCGGTTTTTTGACCTTTATTCTAAGCTATTAAACTTTAGTCAAACTTGGTCAACCTTGTTTGACCAATGCTTCCATTGGCTTAAAGATGCGATTATCTTTCTTCTAATAGGTTAAAAATTATATTTTAACCTTTATAAACCTTCTATTTGTTCAAAAAAGGGTAGATTTCCATTGTAATCGGTTTTGTGACCTTTATTCTAATCTATTAAACTTTAGTCATACTTGGTCAACTTTGTTTGACCAAAGCTTCCATTGGCTTAAAGATGCGATTATCTTTGTTCTAGTGGGTTAATAACAATATTTAGACTTTTATAAAGCTTCTATTAGTTCAAAAAAGGGTCGATTTCCATTGTAATTGGTTTTTGGTCCTTTATACTAATCTATTAAACTTTGGTCAAACTTGGTCAACCTTGTTTGACCAAAGCTTCCATTGGCTTAAAGATGCGATTATCTTTCTTCTACTGGGTTAAAAACTATATTTAGACCTTTATAAACTTTCTATTTGTTCAAAAAAGGGTAGATTTCCATTATAATTTGTTTTTGAACCTTTATTCTAATTTATTAAACTTTGGTCAAACTTGGTCAACCTTGTTTGACCATAGCTTCGATTGGCTTAAAGATGCGATTATCTTTCTTCTATTAGGTTAAAAATTATATTTAGACCTTTATTAACTTTCTATTTGTTCAAAAAAGGGTAGATTTCCATTGTAATCGGTTTTTGGACGTTTTTACAAATCTATTAAACTTTGGTCAAAATTGGTCAACCTTGTTTGACCAAAGCTTCCATTGGCTTAAAGATGCGATTATCTTTCTTCTAGTGGGTTAAAAACTATATTTAGACCTTTATAAAGCATCTATTTGTTAAAAAAAGGGTAGAATTCCATTAAAATCGGTTTTTGGACCTTTATTATAATCTATTAAACTTTATTCAAACTTGGTCAACCTTGTTTGACCAAAGCTTCCATTGGCTTAAAGATGCGATTATCTTTCTTCTAGTGGGTTAAAAACTATATTTAGACCTTTATAAACTTACCATTTGTTCAAAAAAGGGTAGATTTCCATTGTAATCGGTTTTTTGACCTTTATTCTAAGCTATTAAACTTTAGTCAAACTTGGTCAACCTTGTTTGACCAATGCTTCCATTGGCTTAAAGATGCGATTATCTTTCTTCTAATAGGTTAAAAATTATATTTTAACCTTTATAAACCTTCTATTTGTTCAAAAAAGGGTAGATTTCCATTGTAATCGGTTTTGTGACCTTTATTCTAATCTATTAAACTTTAGTCATACTTGGTCAACTTTGTTTGACCAAAGCTTCCATTGGCTTAAAGATGCGATTATCTTTGTTCTAGTGGGTTAATAACAATATTTAGACTTTTATAAAGCTTCTATTAGTTCAAAAAAGGGTCGATTTCCATTGTAATTGGTTTTTGGTCCTTTATACTAATCTATTAAACTTTGGTCAAACTTGGTCAACCTTGTTTGACCAAAGCTTCCATTGGCTTAAAGATGCGATTATCTTTCTTCTACTGGGTTAAAAACTATATTTAGACCTTTATAAACTTTCTATTTGTTCAAAAAAGGGTAGATTTCCATTATAATTTGTTTTTGAACCTTTATTCTAATTTATTAAACTTTGGTCAAACTTGGTCAACCTTGTTTGACCATAGCTTCGATTGGCTTAAAGATGCGATTATCTTTCTTCTATTAGGTTAAAAATTATATTTAGACCTTTATTAACTTTCTATTTGTTCAAAAAAGGGTAGATTTCCATTGTAATCGGTTTTTGGACGTTTTTACAAATCTATTAAACTTTGGTCAAAATTGGTCAACCTTGTTTGACCAAAGCTTCCATTGGCTTAAAGATGCGATTATCTTTCTTCTAGTGGGTTAAAAACTATATTTAGACCTTTATAAAGCATCTATTTGTTAAAAAAAGGGTAGAATTCCATTAAAATCGGTTTTTGGACCTTTATTATAATCTATTAAACTTTATTCAAACTTGGTCAACCTTGTTTGACCAAAGCTTCCATTGGCTTAAAGATGCGATTATCTTTCTTCTAGTGGGTTAAAAACTATATTTAGACCTTTATAAACTTACCATTTGTTCAAAAAAGGGTAGATTTCCATTGTAATCGGTTTTTTGACCTTTATTCTAAGCTATTAAACTTTAGTCAAACTTGGTCAACCTTGTTTGACCAATGCTTCCATTGGCTTAAAGATGCGATTATCTTTCTTCTAATAGGTTAAAAATTATATTTTAACCTTTATAAACCTTCTATTTGTTCAAAAAAGGGTAGATTTCCATTGTAATCGGTTTTGTGACCTTTATTCTAATCTATTAAACTTTAGTCATACTTGGTCAACTTTGTTTGACCAAAGCTTCCATTGGCTTAAAGATGCGATTATCTTTGTTCTAGTGGGTTAATAACAATATTTAGACTTTTATAAAGCTTCTATTAGTTCAAAAAAGGGTCGATTTCCATTGTAATTGGTTTTTGGTCCTTTATACTAATCTATTAAACTTTGGTCAAACTTGGTCAACCTTGTTTGACCAAAGCTTCCATTGGCTTAAAGATGCGATTATCTTTCTTCTACTGGGTTAAAAACTATATTTAGACCTTTATAAACTTTCTATTTGTTCAAAAAAGGGTAGATTTCCATTATAATTTGTTTTTGAACCTTTATTCTAATTTATTAAACTTTGGTCAAACTTGGTCAACCTTGTTTGACCATAGCTTCGATTGGCTTAAAGATGCGATTATCTTTCTTCTATTAGGTTAAAAATTATATTTAGACCTTTATTAACTTTCTATTTGTTCAAAAAAGGGTAGATTTCCATTGTAATCGGTTTTTGGACGTTTTTACAAATCTATTAAACTTTGGTCAAAATTGGTCAACCTTGTTTGACCAAAGCTTCCATTGGCTTAAAGATGCGATTATCTTTCTTCTAGTGGGTTAAAAACTATATTTAGACCTTTATAAAGCATCTATTTGTTAAAAAAAGGGTAGAATTCCATTAAAATCGGTTTTTGGACCTTTATTATAATCTATTAAACTTTATTCAAACTTGGTCAACCTTGTTTGACCAAAGCTTCCATTGGCTTAAAGATGCGATTATCTTTCTTCTAGTGGGTTAAAAACTATATTTAGACCTTTATAAACTTACCATTTGTTCAAAAAAGGGTAGATTTCCATTGTAATCGGTTTTTTGACCTTTATTCTAAGCTATTAAACTTTAGTCAAACTTGGTCAACCTTGTTTGACCAATGCTTCCATTGGCTTAAAGATGCGATTATCTTTCTTCTAATTGGTTAAAAATTATATTTTGACCTTTATAAACCTTCTATTTGTTCAAAAAAGGGTAGATTTCCATTGTAATCGGTTTTGTGACCTTTATTCTAATCTATTAAACTTTAGTCATACTTGGTCAACCTTGTTTGACCAAAGCTTCCATTGGCTTAAAGATGCGATTATCTTTGTTCTAGTGGGTTAATAACAATATTTAGACTTTTATAAAGCTTCTATTAGTTCAAAAAAGGGTCGATTTCCATTGTAATTGGTTTTTGGTCCTTTATACTAATCTATTAAACTTTGGTCAAACTTGGTCAACCTTGTTTGACCAAAGCTTCCATTGGCTTAAAGATGCGATTATCTTTCTTCTACTGGGTTAAAAACTATATTTAGACCTTTATAAACTTACCATTTGTTCAAAAAAGGGTAGATTTCCATTGTAATCGGTTTTTTGACCTTTATTCTAAGCTATTAAACTTTAGTCAAACTTGGTCAACCTTGTTTGACCAATGCTTCCATTGGCTTAAGGATGCGATTATCTTTCTTCTAATTGGTTAAAAATTATATTTTGACCTTTATAAACCTTCTATTTGTTCAAAAAAGGGTAGATTTCCATTGTAATCGGTTTTGTGACCTTTATTCTAATCTATTAAACTTTAGTCATACTTGGTCAACCTTGTTTGACCAAAGCTTCCATTGGCTTAAAGATGCGATTATCTTTGTTCTAGTGGGTTAATAACAATATTTAGACTTTTATAAAGCTTCTATTAGTTCAAAAAAGGGTCGATTTCCATTGTAATTGGTTTTTGGTCCTTTATACTAATCTATTAAACTTTGGTCAAACTTGGTCAACCTTGTTTGACCAAAGCTTCCATTGGCTTAAAGATGCGATTATCTTTCTTCTACTGGGTTAAAAACTATATTTAGACCTTTATAAACTTTCTATTTGTTCAAAAAAGGGTAGATTTCCATTGTAATTTGTTTTTGAACCTTTATTCTAATTTATTAAACTTTGGTCAAACTTGGTCAACCTTGTTTGACCATAGCTTCGATTGGCTTAAAGATTCGATTATCTTTCTTCTATTAGGTTAAAAATTATTTTTAGACCTTTATTAACTTTCTATTTGTTCAAAAAAGGGTAGATTTCCATTGTAATCGGTTTTTGGACGTTTTTACAAATCTATTAAACTTTGGTCAAAATTGGTCAACCTTGTTTGACCAAAGCTTCCATTGGCTTAAAGATGCGATTATCTTTCTTCTAGTGGGTTAAAAACTATATTTAGACCTTTATAAAGCATCTATTTGTTAAAAAAAGGGTAGAATTCCATTAAAATCGGTTTTTGGACCTTTATTATAATCTATTAAACTTTATTCAAACTTGGTCAACCTTGTTTGACCAAAGCTTCCATTGGCTTAAAGATGCGATTATCTTTCTTCTAGTGGGTTAAAAACTATATTTAGACCTTTATAAACTTACCATTTGTTCAAAAAAGGGTAGATTTCCATTATAATTGGTTTTGGGTTCTTTATATTAATCTATTAAACTTTGGTCAAACTTGGTCATCCTTGTTTGACAAAATCTTCCATTGGCTTAAAGATGCGATTATCTTTCTTCTAGTGGGTTAAAAACAATATTTAGACCTTTATAAACCTTCTATTTGTTCAAAAAAGGGTAGATTTCCATTGTAATCGGTTTTTGGACCTTTATTCTAAGCTATTAAACTTTAGTCAAACTTGGTCAACCTTGTTTGACCAAAGCTTCCATTGGCTTAAAGAGGCGATTATCTTTCTTCAAGTGGGTTAAAAACTATATTTAGAACTTTATAAACCTTCTATTTTTGTTCAAAAAAGAGTAGATTTCCATTGTAATCGGTTTTTGGACCTTTATACTAATCTATTAAACTTTGGACAAACTTGGTCAACCTTGTTTGACCAAAGCTTCCATTGGCTTAAAGATGCGATTATCTTTCTTCTAGTGGGTTAAAAAACTATATTTAGACCTTTATAAACCTTCTATTTGTTCAAAAAAGGGTAGATTTCCATTGTAATCGGTTTTGTGACCTTTATTCTAATCTATTAAACTTTAGTCATACTTGGTCAACCTTGTTTGACCAAAGCTTCCATTGGCTTAAAGATGCGATTATCTTTGTTCTAGTGGGTTAATAACAATATTTAGACTTTTATAAAGCTTCTATTAGTTCAAAAAAGGGTCGATTTCCATTGTAATTGGTTTTTGGTCCTTTATACTAATCTATTAAACTTTGGTCAAACTTGGTCAACCTTGTTTGACCAAAGCTTCCATTGGCTTAAAGATGCGATTATCTTTCTTCTACTGGGTTAAAAACTATATTTAGACCTTTATAAACTTTCTATTTGTTCAAAAAAGGGTAGATTTCCATTGTAATTTGTTTTTGAACCTTTATTCTAATTTATTAAACTTTGGTCAAACTTGGTCAACCTTGTTTGACCATAGCTTCGATTGGCTTAAAGATTCGATTATCTTTCTTCTATTAGGTTAAAAATTATATTTAGACCTTTATTAACTTTCTATTTGTTCAAAAAAGGGTAGATTTCCATTGTAATCGGTTTTTGGACGTTTTTACTAATCTATTAAACTTTGGTCAAAATTGGTCAACCTTGTTTGACCAAAGTTTCCATTGGCTTAAAGATGCGATTATCTTTCTTCTAGTGGGTTAAAAACTATATTTAGACCTTTATAAAGCATCTATTTGTTAAAAAAAGGGTAGAATTCCATTAAAATCGGTTTTTGGACCTTTATTATAATCTATTAAACTTTATTCAAACTTGGTCAACCTTGTTTGACCAAAGCTTCCATTGGCTTAAAGATGCGATTATCTTTCTTCTAGTGGGTTAAAAACTATATTTAGACCTTTATAAACTTACCATTTGTTCAAAAAAGGGTAGATTTCCATTATAATTGGTTTTGGGTTCTTTATACTAATCTATTAAACTTTGGTCAAACTTGGTCATCCTTGTTTGACAAAATCTTCCATTGGCTTAAAGATGCGATTATCTTTCTTCTAGTGGGTTAAAAACAATATTTAGACCTTTATAAACCTTCTATTTTTTCAAAAAAGGGTAGATTTCCATTGTAATTGGTTTTTGGACCTTTATTCTAAGCTATTAAACTTTAGTCAAACTTGGTCAACCTTGTTTGACCAAAGCTTCCATTGGCTTAAAGAGGCGATTATCTTTCTCCAAGTGGGTTAAAAACTATATTTAGAACTTTATAAACCTTCTATTTTTGTTCAAAAAAGAGTAGATTTCCATTGTAATCGGTTTTTGGACCTTTATACTAATCTATTAAACTTTGGTCAAACTTGGTCAACCTTGTTTGACCAAAGCTTCCATTGGCTTAAAGATGCGATTATCTTTCTTCTAGTGGGTTAAAAAACTATATTTAGACCTTTATAAACTTACCATTTGTTCAAAAAAGGGTAGATTTCCATTGTAATCTGTTTTTTGACCTTTATTCTAAGCTATTAAACTTTAGTCAAACTTGGTCAACCTTGTTTGACCAATGCTTCCATTGGCTTAAAGATGCGATTATCTTTCTTCTAATTGGTTAAAAATTATATTTTGACCTTTATAAACCTTCTATTTGTTCAAAAAAGGGTAGATTTCCATTGTAATCGGTTTTGTGACCTTTATTCTAATCTATTAAACTTTAGTCATACTTGGTCAACCTTGTTTGACCAAAGCTTCCATTGGCTTAAAGATGCGATTATCTTTGTTCTAGTGGGTTAATAACAATATTTAGACTTTTATAAAGCTTCTATTAGTTCAAAAAAGGGTCGATTTCCATTGTAATTGGTTTTTGGTCCTTTATACTAATCTATTAAACTTTGGTCAAACTTGGTCAACCTTGTTTGACCAAAGCTTCCATTGGCTTAAAGATGCGATTATCTTTCTTCTACTGGGTTAAAAACTATATTTAGACCTTTATAAACTTACCATTTGTTCAAAAAAGGGTAGATTTCCATTGTAATCGGTTTTTTGACCTTTATTCTAAGCTATTAAACTTTAGTCAAACTTGGTCAACCTTGTTTGACCAATGCTTCCATTGGCTTAAGGATGCGATTATCTTTCTTCTAATTGGTTAAAAATTATATTTTGACCTTTATAAACCTTCTATTTGTTCAAAAAAGGGTAGATTTCCATTGTAATCGGTTTTGTGACCTTTATTCTAATCTATTAAACTTTAGTCATACTTGGTCAACCTTGTTTGACCAAAGCTTCCATTGGCTTAAAGATGCGATTATCTTTGTTCTAGTGGGTTAATAACAATATTTAGACTTTTATAAAGCTTCTATTAGTTCAAAAAAGGGTCGATTTCCATTGTAATTGGTTTTTGGTCCTTTATACTAATCTATTAAACTTTGGTCAAACTTGGTCAACCTTGTTTGACCAAAGCTTCCATTGGCTTAAAGATGCGATTATCTTTCTTCTACTGGGTTAAAAACTATATTTAGACCTTTATAAACTTTCTATTTGTTCAAAAAAGGGTAGATTTCCATTGTAATTTGTTTTTGAACCTTTATTCTAATTTATTAAACTTTGGTCAAACTTGGTCAACCTTGTTTGACCATAGCTTCGATTGGCTTAAAGATTCGATTATCTTTCTTCTATTAGGTTAAAAATTATATTTAGACCTTTATTAACTTTCTATTTGTTCAAAAAAGGGTAGATTTCCATTATAATCGGTTTTTGGACGTTTTTACTAATCTATTAAACTTTGGTCAAAAATGGTCAACCTTGTTTGACCAAAGCTTCCATTGGCTTAAAGATGCGATTATCTTTCTTCTATTGGGTTAAAAACTATATTTAGACCTTTATAAAGCATCTATTTGTTAAAAAAAGGGTAGAATTCCATTAAAATCAGTTTTTGGACCTTTATTATAATCTATTAAACTTTATTCAAACTTGGTCAACCTTGTTTGACCAAAGCTTCCATTGGCTTAAAGATGCGATTATCTTTCTTCTAGTGGGTTAAAAACTATATTTAGACCTTTATAAACTTACCATTTGTTCAAAAAAGGGTAGATTTCCATTATAATTGGTTTTGGGTTCTTTATACTAATCTATTAAACTTTGGTCAAACTTGGTCATCCTTGTTTGACAAAATCTTCCATTGGCTTAAAGATGCGATTATCTTTCTTCTAGTGGGTTAAAAACAATATTTAGACCTTTATAAACCTTCTATTTGTTCAAAAAAGGGTAGATTTCCATTGTAATCGGTTTTTGGACCTTTATTCTAAGCTATTAAACTTTAGTCAAACTTGGTCAACCTTGTTTGACCAAAGCTTCCATTGGCTTAAAGAGGCGATTATCTTTCTCCAAGTGGGTTAAAAACTATATTTAGAACTTTATAAACCTTCTATTTTTGTTCAAAAAAGAGTAGATTTCCATTGTAATCGGTTTTTGGACCTTTATACTAATCTATTAAACTTTGGTCAAACTTGGTCAACCTTGTTTGACCAAAGCTTCCATTGGCTTAAAGATGCGATTATCTTTCTTCTAGTGGGTTAAAAAACTATATTTAGACCTTTATAAAGCTTCTATTTTTTCAAAAAAGGGTAGATTTCCATTGTAATTGGTTTTTGGACCTTTATACTCATCTATTAAACTTTGGTGATACTTGGTCAACCTTGTTTGACCAAAGCTTCCATTGGCTTAAAGATGCGATTATCTTTCTTCTAATAGGTTAAAAATTATATTTTGACCTTTATAAAGCTTCTATTTGTTCAAAAAAGGGTAGATTTCCATTCTAATTGGTTTTTGGACCTTTATACTAATCTATTAAACTTTGGTCAAACTTGGTCATCCTTGTTTGACAAAATCTTCCATTGGCTTAAAGATGCGATTATCTTTCTTCTAGTGGGTTAAAAACAATATTTAGACCTTTATAAACCTTCTATTTGTTCAAAAAAGGGTAGATTTCCATTGTAATCGGTTTTTGGACCTTTATTCTAAGCTATTAAACTTTAGTCAAACTTGGTCAACCTTGTTTGACCAAAGCTTCCATTGGCTTAAAGAGGCGATTATCTTTCTCCAAGTGGGTTAAAAACTATATTTAGAACTTTATAAACCTTCTATTTTTGTTCAAAAAAGAGTAGATTTCCATTGTAATCGGTTTTTGGACCTTTATACTAATCTATTAAACTTTGGTCAAACTTGGTCAACCTTGTTTGACCAAAGCTTCCATTGGCTTAAAGATGCGATTATCTTTCTTCTAGTGGGTTAAAAAACTATATTTAGACCTTTATAAACTTACCATTTGTTCAAAAAAGGGTAGATTTCCATTGTAATCGGTTTTTTGACCTTTATTCTAAGCTATTAAACTTTAGTCAAACTTGGTCAACCTTGTTTGACCAATGCTTCCATTGGCTTAAAGATGCGATGATCTTTCTTCTAATTGGTTAAAAATTATATTTTGACCTTTATAAACCTTCTATTTGTTCAAAAAAGGGTAGATTTCCATTGTAATCGGTTTTGTGACCTTTATTCTAATCTATTAAACTTTAGTCATACTTGGTCAACCTTGTTTGACCAAAGCTTCCATTGGCTTAAAGATGCGATTATCTTTGTTCTAGTGGGTTAATAACAATATTTAGACTTTTATAAAGCTTCTATTAGTTCAAAAAAGGGTCGATTTCCATTGTAATTGGTTTTTGGTCCTTTATACTAATCTATTAAACTTTGGTCAAACTTGGTCAACCTTGTTTGACCAAAGCTTCCATTGGCTTAAAGATGCGATTATCTTTCTTCTACTGGGTTAAAAACTATATTTAGACCTTTATAAACTTACCATTTGTTCAAAAAAGGGTAGATTTCCATTGTAATCGGTTTTTTGACCTTTATTCTAAGCTATTAAACTTTAGTCAAACTTGGTCAACCTTGTTTGACCAATGCTTCCATTGGCTTAAGGATGCGATTATCTTTCTTCTAATTGGTTAAAAATTATATTTTGACCTTTATAAACCTTCTATTTGTTCAAAAAAGGGTAGATTTCCATTGTAATCGGTTTTGTGACCTTTATTCTAATCTATTAAACTTTAGTCATACTTGGTCAACCTTGTTTGACCAAAGCTTCCATTGGCTTAAAGATGCGATTATCTTTGTTCTAGTGGGTTAATAACAATATTTAGACTTTTATAAAGCTTCTATTAGTTCAAAAAAGGGTCGATTTCCATTGTAATTGGTTTTTGGTCCTTTATACTAATCTATTAAACTTTGGTCAAACTTGGTCAACCTTGTTTGACCAAAGCTTCCATTGGCTTAAAGATGCGATTATCTTTCTTCTACTGGGTTAAAAACTATATTTAGACCTTTATAAACTTTCTATTTGTTCAAAAAAGGGTAGATTTCCATTGTAATTTGTTTTTGAACCTTTATTCTAATTTATTAAACTTTGGTCAAACTTGGTCAACCTTGTTTGACCATAGCTTCGATTGGCTTAAAGATTCGATTATCTTTCTTCTATTAGGTTAAAAATTATATTTAGACCTTTATTAACTTTCTATTTGTTCAAAAAAGGGTAGATTTCCATTGTAATCGGTTTTTGGACGTTTTTACTAATCTATTAAACTTTGGTCAAAATTGGTCAACCTTGTTTGACCAAAGCTTCCATTGGCTTAAAGATGCGATTATCTTTCTTCTAGTGGGTTAAAAACTATATTTAGACCTTTATAAAGCATCTATTTGTTAAAAAAAGGGTAGAATTCCATTAAAATCGGTTTTTGGACCTTTATTATAATCTATTAAACTTTATTCAAACTTGGTCAACCTTGTTTGACCAAAGCTTCCATTGGCTTAAAGATGCGATTATCTTTCTTCTAGTGGGTTAAAAACTATATTTAGACCTTTATAAACTTACCATTTGTTCAAAAAAGGGTAGATTTCCATTATAATTGGTTTTGGGTTCTTTATACTAATCTATTAAACTTTGGTCAAACTTGGTCATCCTTGTTTGACAAAATCTTCCATTGGCTTAAAGATGCGATTATCTTTCTTCTAGTGGGTTAAAAACAATATTTAGACCTTTATAAACCTTCTATTTGTTCAAAAAAGGGTAGATTTCCATTGTAATCGGTTTTTGGACCTTTATTCTAAGCTATTAAACTTTAGTCAAACTTGGTCAACCTTGTTTGACCAAAGCTTCCATTGGCTTAAAGAGGCGATTATCTTTCTCCAAGTGGGTTAAAAACTATATTTAGAACTTTATAAACCTTCTATTTTTGTTCAAAAAAGAGTAGATTTCCATTGTAATCGGTTTTTGGACCTTTATACTAATCTATTAAACTTTGGTCAAACTTGGTCAACCTTGTTTGACCAAAGCTTCCATTGGCTTAAAGATGCGATTATCTTTCTTCTAGTGGGTTAAAAAACTATATTTAGACCTTTATAAAGCTTCTATTTGTTCAAAAAAGGGTAGATTTCCATTGTAATTGGTTTTTGGACCTTTATACTCATCTATTAAACTTTGGTGATACTTGGTCAACCTTGTTTGACCAAAGCTTCCATTGGCTTAAAGATGCGATTATCTTTCTTCTAATAGGTTAAAAATTATATTTTGACCTTTATAAAGCTTCTATTTGTTCAAAAAAGGGTAGATTTCCATTCTAATTGGTTTTTGGACCTTTATACTAATCTATTAAACTTTGGTCAAACTTGGTCATCCTTGTTTGACAAAATCTTCCATTGGCTTAAAGATGCGATTATCTTTCTTCTAGTGGGTTAAAAACAATATTTAGACCTTTATAAACCTTCTATTTGTTCAAAAAAGGGTAGATTTCCATTGTAATCGGTTTTTGGACCTTTATTCTAAGCTATTAAACTTTAGTCAAACTTGGTCAACCTTGTTTGACCAAAGCTTCCATTGGCTTAAAGAGGCGATTATCTTTCTCCAAGTGGGTTAAAAACTATATTTAGAACTTTATAAACCTTCTATTTTTGTTCAAAAAAGAGTAGATTTCCATTGTAATCGGTTTTTGGACCTTTATACTAATCTATTAAACTTTGGTCAAACTTGGTCAACCTTGTTTGACCAAAGCTTCCATTGGCTTAAAGATGCGATTATCTTTCTTCTAGTGGGTTAAAAAACTATATTTAGACCTTTATAAACTTACCATTTGTTCAAAAAAGGGTAGATTTCCATTGTAATCGGTTTTTTGACCTTTATTCTAAGCTATTAAACTTTAGTCAAACTTGGTCAACCTTGTTTGACCAATGCTTCCATTGGCTTAAAGATGCGATTATCTTTCTTCTAATTGGTTAAAAATTATATTTTGACCTTTATAAACCTTCTATTTGTTCAAAAAAGGGTAGATTTCCATTGTAATCGGTTTTGTGACCTTTATTCTAATCTATTAAACTTTAGTCATACTTGGTCAACCTTGTTTGACCAAAGCTTCCATTGGCTTAAAGATGCGATTATCTTTGTTCTAGTGGGTTAATAACAATATTTAGACTTTTATAAAGCTTCTATTAGTTCAAAAAAGGGTCGATTTCCATTGTAATTGGTTTTTGGTCCTTTATACTAATCTATTAAACTTTGGTCAAACTTGGTCAACCTTGTTTGACCAAAGCTTCCATTGGCTTAAAGATGCGATTATCTTTCTTCTACTGGGTTAAAAACTATATTTAGACCTTTATAAACTTACCATTTGTTCAAAAAAGGGTAGATTTCCATTGTAATCGGTTTTTTGACCTTTATTCTAAGCTATTAAACTTTAGTCAAACTTGGTCAACCTTGTTTGACCAATGCTTCCATTGGCTTAAGGATGCGATTATCTTTCTTCTAATTGGTTAAAAATTATATTTTGACCTTTATAAACCTTCTATTTGTTCAAAAAAGGGTAGATTTCCATTGTAATCGGTTTTGTGACCTTTATTCTAATCTATTAAACTTTAGTCATACTTGGTCAACCTTGTTTGACCAAAGCTTCCATTGGCTTAAAGATGCGATTATCTTTGTTCTAGTGGGTTAATAACAATATTTAGACTTTTATAAAGCTTCTATTAGTTCAAAAAAGGGTCGATTTCCATTGTAATTGGTTTTTGGTCCTTTATACTAATCTATTAAACTTTGGTCAAACTTGGTCAACCTTGTTTGACCAAAGCTTCCATTGGCTTAAAGATGCGATTATCTTTCTTCTACTGGGTTAAAAACTATATTTAGACCTTTATAAACTTTCTATTTGTTCAAAAAAGGGTAGATTTCCATTGTAATTTGTTTTTGAACCTTTATTCTAATTTATTAAACTTTGGTCAAACTTGGTCAACCTTGTTTGACCATAGCTTCGATTGGCTTAAAGATTCGATTATCTTTCTTCTATTAGGTTAAAAATTATATTTAGACCTTTATTAACTTTCTATTTGTTCAAAAAAGGGTAGATTTCCATTGTAATCGGTTTTTGGACGTTTTTACTAATCTATTAAACTTTGGTCAAAATTGGTCAACCTTGTTTGACCAAAGCTTCCATTGGCTTAAAGATGCGATTATCTTTCTTCTAGTGGGTTAAAAACTATATTTAGACCTTTATAAAGCATCTATTTGTTAAAAAAAGGGTAGAATTCCATTAAAATCGGTTTTTGGACCTTTATTATAATCTATTAAACTTTATTCAAACTTGGTCAACCTTGTTTGACCAAAGCTTCCATTGGCTTAAAGATGCGATTATCTTTCTTCTAGTGGGTTAAAAACTATATTTAGACCTTTATAAACTTACCATTTGTTCAAAAAAGGGTAGATTTCCATTATAATTGGTTTTGGGTTCTTTATACTAATCTATTAAACTTTGGTCAAACTTGGTCATCCTTGTTTGACAAAATCTTCCATTGGCTTAAAGATGCGATTATCTTTCTTCTAGTGGGTTAAAAACAATATTTAGACCTTTATAAACCTTCTATTTGTTCAAAAAAGGGTAGATTTCCATTGTAATCGGTTTTTGGACCTTTATTCTAAGCTATTAAACTTTAGTCAAACTTGGTCAACCTTGTTTGACCAAAGCTTCCATTGGCTTAAAGAGGCGATTATCTTTCTCCAAGTGGGTTAAAAACTATATTTAGAACTTTATAAACCTTCTATTTTTGTTCAAAAAAGAGTAGATTTCCATTGTAATCGGTTTTTGGACCTTTATACTAATCTATTAAACTTTGGTCAAACTTGGTCAACCTTGTTTGACCAAAGCTTCCATTGGCTTAAAGATGCGATTATCTTTCTTCTAGTGGGTTAAAAAACTATATTTAGACCTTTATAAAGCTTCTATTTGTTCAAAAAAGGGTAGATTTCCATTGTAATTGGTTTTTGGACCTTTATACTCATCTATTAAACTTTGGTGATACTTGGTCAACCTTGTTTGACCAAAGCTTCCATTGGCTTAAAGATGCGATTATCTTTCTTCTAATAGGTTAAAAATTATATTTTGACCTTTATAAAGCTTCTATTTGTTCAAAAAAGGGTAGATTTCCATTCTAATTGGTTTTTGGACCTTTATACTAATCTATTAAACTTTGGTCAAACTTGGTCATCCTTGTTTGACAAAATCTTCCATTGGCTTAAAGATGCGATTATCTTTCTTCTAGTGGGTTAAAAACAATATTTAGACCTTTATAAACCTTCTATTTGTTCAAAAAAGGGTAGATTTCCATTGTAATCGGTTTTTGGACCTTTATTCTAAGCTATTAAACTTTAGTCAAACTTGGTCAACCTTGTTTGACCAAAGCTTCCATTGGCTTAAAGAGGCGATTATCTTTCTCCAAGTGGGTTAAAAACTATATTTAGAACTTTATAAACCTTCTATTTTTGTTCAAAAAAGAGTAGATTTCCATTGTAATCGGTTTTTGGACCTTTATACTAATCTATTAAACTTTGGTCAAACTTGGTCAACCTTGTTTGACCAAAGCTTCCATTGGCTTAAAGATGCGATTATCTTTCTTCTAGTGGGTTAAAAAACTATATTTAGACCTTTATAAACTTACCATTTGTTCAAAAAAGGGTAGATTTCCATTGTAATCGGTTTTTTGACCTTTATTCTAAGCTATTAAACTTTAGTCAAACTTGGTCAACCTTGTTTGACCAATGCTTCCATTGGCTTAAAGATGCGATTATCTTTCTTCTAATTGGTTAAAAATTATATTTTGACCTTTATAAACCTTCTATTTGTTCAAAAAAGGGTAGATTTCCATTGTAATCGGTTTTGTGACCTTTATTCTAATCTATTAAACTTTAGTCATACTTGGTCAACCTTGTTTGACCAAAGCTTCCATTGGCTTAAAGATGCGATTATCTTTGTTCTAGTGGGTTAATAACAATATTTAGACTTTTATAAAGCTTCTATTAGTTCAAAAAAGGGTCGATTTCCATTGTAATTGGTTTTTGGTCCTTTATACTAATCTATTAAACTTTGGTCAAACTTGGTCAACCTTGTTTGACCAAAGCTTCCATTGGCTTAAAGATGCGATTATCTTTCTTCTACTGGGTTAAAAACTATATTTAGACCTTTATAAACTTTCTATTTGTTCAAAAAAGGGTAGATTTCCATTGTAATTTGTTTTTGAACCTTTATTCTAATTTATTAAACTTTGGTCAAACTTGGTCAACCTTGTTTGACCATAGCTTCGATTGGCTTAAAGATTCGATTATCTTTCTTCTATTAGGTTAAAAATTATATTTAGACCTTTATTAACTTTCTATTTGTTCAAAAAAGGGTAGATTTCCATTGTAATCGGTTTTTGGACGTTTTTACTAATCTATTAAACTTTGGTCAAAATTGGTCAACCTTGTTTGACCAAAGCTTCCATTGGCTTAAAGATGCGATTATCTTTCTTCTAGTGGGTTAAAAACTATATTTAGACCTTTATAAAGCATCTATTTGTTAAAAAAAGGGTAGAATTCCATTAAAATCGGTTTTTGGACCTTTATTATAATCTATTAAACTTTATTCAAACTTGGTCAACCTTGTTTGACCAAAGCTTCCATTGGCTTAAAGATGCGATTATCTTTCTTCTAGTGGGTTAAAAACTATATTTAGACCTTTATAAACTTACCATTTGTTCAAAAAAGGGTAGATTTCCATTATAATTGGTTTTGGGTTCTTTATACTAATCTATTAAACTTTGGTCAAACTTGGTCATCCTTGTTTGACAAAATCTTCCATTGGCTTAAAGATGCGATTATCTTTCTTCTAGTGGGTTAAAAACAATATTTAGACCTTTATAAACCTTCTATTTGTTCAAAAAAGGGTAGATTTCCATTGTAATCGGTTTTTGGACCTTTATTCTAAGCTATTAAACTTTAGTCAAACTTGGTCAACCTTGTTTGACCAAAGCTTCCATTGGCTTAAAGAGGCGATTATCTTTCTCCAAGTGGGTTAAAAACTATATTTAGAACTTTATAAACCTTCTATTTTTGTTCAAAAAAGAGTAGATTTCCATTGTAATCGGTTTTTGGACCTTTATACTAATCTATTAAACTTTGGTCAAACTTGGTCAACCTTGTTTGACCAAAGCTTCCATTGGCTTAAAGATGCGATTATCTTTCTTCTAGTGGGTTAAAAAACTATATTTAGACCTTTATAAAGCTTCTATTTGTTCAAAAAAGGGTAGATTTCCATTGTAATTGGTTTTTGGACCTTTATACTCATCTATTAAACTTTGGTGATACTTGGTCAACCTTGTTTGACCAAAGCTTCCATTGGCTTAAAGATGCGATTATCTTTCTTCTAATAGGTTAAAAATTATATTTTGACCTTTATAAAGCTTCTATTTGTTCAAAAAAGGGTAGATTTCCATTCTAATTGGTTTTTGGACCTTTATACTAATCTATTAAACTTTGGTCAAACTTGGTCATCCTTGTTTGACAAAATCTTCCATTGGCTTAAAGATGCGATTATCTTTCTTCTAGTGGGTTAAAAACAATATTTAGACCTTTATAAACCTTCTATTTGTTCAAAAAAGGGTAGATTTCCATTGTAATCGGTTTTTGGACCTTTATTCTAAGCTATTAAACTTTAGTCAAACTTGGTCAACCTTGTTTGACCAAAGCTTCCATAGGCTTAAAGAGGCGATTATCTTTCTCCAAGTGGGTTAAAAACTATATTTAGAACTTTATAAACCTTCTATTTTTGTTCAAAAAAGAGTAGATTTCCATTGTAATCGGTTTTTGGACCTTTATACTAATCTATTAAACTTTGGTCAAACTTGGTCACCCTTGTTTGACCAAAGCTTCCATTGGCTTAAAGATGCGATTATCTTTCTTCTAGTGGGTTAAAAAACTATATTTAGACCTTTATAAAGCTTCTATTTGTTCAAAAAAGGGTAGATTTCCATTGTAATTGGTTTTTGGACCTTTATACTCATCTATTAAACTTTGGTGATACTTGGTCAACCTTGTTTGACCAAAGCTTCCATTGGCTTAAAGATGCGATTATCTTTCTTCTAATAGGTTAAAAATTATATTTTGACCTTTATAAAGCTTCTATTTGTTCAAAAAAGGGTAGATTTCCATTCTAATTGGTTTTTGGACCTTTATACTAATCTATTAAACTTTGGTCAAACTTGGTCAACCTTGTTTGACCAAAGTTTCCATTGTCTTAAAGATGCGATTATCTTTCTTCTAATAGGTTAAAAATTATATTTTGACCTTTATAAACCTTCTATTTGTTCAAAAAAGGGTAGATTTCCATTGTAATCGGTTTTGTGACCTTTATTCTAATCTATTAAACTTTAGTCAAACTTGGTTAACCTTGTTTGAACAAAGCTTCCATTGGCTTAAAGATGCGATTATCTTTCTTCTAGTGGGTTAAAAACTATATTTAGACCTTTATAAATTTTCTATTTGTTCAAAAAAGGGTAGATTCCCATTCTAATCGGTCTATGGACCTTTATACCAATCTATTAAACTTTGGTCAAACTTGGTCAACCTTGTTTGACCAAAGCTTCCATTGGCTTAAAGATGCGATTATCTTTGTTCTAGTGGGTTAATAACAATATTTAGACTTTTATAAAGCTTCTATTAGTTCAAAAAAGGGTCGATTTCCATTGTAATTGGTTTTTGGACCTTTATACTAATCTATTAAACTTTGGTCAAACTTGGTCAACCTTGTTTGACCAAAGCTTCCATTGGCTTAAAGATGCGATTATCTTTCTTCTAGTGGGTTAAAAACTATATTTAGACCTGTATAAACTTTCAATTTGTTCAAAAAAGGGTAGATTTCCATTGTAATTTTTTTTTGAACCTTTATTCTAATTTATTAAACTTTGGTCAAACTTGGTCAACCTTGTTTGACCATAGCTTCGATTGGCTTAAAGATGCGATTATCTTTCTTCTAATAGGTTAAAAATTATATTTAGACCTTTATTAACTTTCTATTTGTTCAAAAAAGGGTAGATTTCCATTGTAATCGGTTTTTGGACGTTTTTACTAATCTATTAAACTTTGGTCCCAATTGGTCAACCTTGTTTGACCAAAGCTTCCATTGGCTTAAAGATGCGATTATCTTTCTTCTAGTGGGTTAAAAACTATATTTAGACCTTTATAAAGCATCTATAAAGGGTAGAATTCCATTAAAATCGGTTTTTGGACCTTTATTATAATCTATTAAACTTTATTAAAACTTGGTCAACCTTGTTTGACCAAAGCTTCCATTGGCTTAAGGATGCGATTATCTTTCTTCTAGTGGGTTAAAAACTATATTTAGACCTTTATAAACTTACCATTTGTTCAAAAAAGGGTTGATTTCCATTATAATTGGTTTTGGGTTCTTTATACTAATCTATTAAACTTTGGTCAAACTTGGTCATCCTTGTTTGACAAAATCTTCCATTGGCTTAAAGATGCGATTATCTTTCTTCTAGTGGGTTAAAAACAATATTTAGACCTTCATAAACCTTCTATTTGTTCAAAAAAGGGTAGATTTCCATTGTAATCGGTTTTTGGACCTTTATTCTAAGCTATTAAACTTTAGTCAAACTTGGTCAACCTTGTTTGACCAAAGCTTCCATTGGCTTAAAGAGGCGATTATCTTTCTCCTAGTGGGTTAAAAACTATATTTAGAACTTCATAAACCTTCTATTTGTTCAAAAAAGAGTAGATTTCCATTGTAATCGGTTTTTGGACCTTTATACTAATCTATTAAACTTTGGTCAAACTTGGTCAACCTTGTTTGACCAAAGCTTCCATTGGCTTAAAGATGCGATTATCTTTCTTCTAGTGGGTTAAAAGCTATATTTAGACCTTTATAAATTTTCTATTTGTTCAAAAAAGGGTAGATTCCCATTCTAATCGGTCTATGGACCTTTATACCAATCTATTAAACTTTGGTCAAACTTGGTCAACCTTGTTTGACCAAAGCTTCCATTGGCTTAAAGATGCGATTATCTTTGTTCTAGTGGGTTAATAACAATATTTAGACTTTTATAAAGCTTCTATTAGTTCAAAAAAGGGTCGATTTCCATTGTAATTGGTTTTTGGACCTTTATACTAATCTATTAAACTTTGGTCAAACTTGGTCAACCTTGTTTGACCAAAGCTTCCATTGGCTTAAAGATGCGATTATCTTTCTTCTAGTGGGTTAAAAACTATATTTAGACCTGTATAAACTTTCAATTTGTTCAAAAAAGGGTAGATTTCCATTGTAATTTTTTTTTGAACCTTTATTCTAATTTATTAAACTTTGGTCAAACTTGGTCAACCTTGTTTGACCATAGCTTCGATTGGCTTAAAGATGCGATTATCTTTCTTCTAATAGGTTAAAAATTATATTTAGACCTTTATTAACTTTCTATTTGTTCAAAAAAGGGTAGATTTCCATTGTAATCGGTTTTTGGACGTTTTTACTAATCTATTAAACTTTGGTCCCAATTGGTCAACCTTGTTTGACCAAAGCTTCCATTGGCTTAAAGATGCGATTATCTTTCTTCTAGTGGGTTAAAAACTATATTTAGACCTTTATAAAGCATCTATAAAGGGTAGAATTCCATTAAAATCGGTTTTTGGACCTTTATTATAATCTATTAAACTTTATTCAAACTTGGTCAACCTTGTTTGACCAAAGCTTCCATTGGCTTAAGGATGCGATTATCTTTCTTCTAGTGGGTTAAAAACTATATTTAGACCTTTATAAACTTACCATTTGTTCAAAAAAGGGTTGATTTCCATTATAATTGGTTTTGGGTTCTTTATACTAATCTATTAAACTTTGGTCAAACTTGGTCATCCTTGTTTGACAAAATCTTCCATTGGCTTAAAGATGCGATTATCTTTCTTCTAGTGGGTTAAAAATAATATTTAGACCTTCATAAACCTTCTATTTGTTCAAAAAAGGGTAGATTTCCATTGTAATCGGTTTTTGGACCTTTATTCTAAGCTATTAAACTTTAGTCAAACTTGGTCAACCTTGTTTGACCAAAGCTTCCATTGGCTTAAAGAGGCGATTATCTTTCTCCTAGTGGGTTAAAAACTATATTTAGAACTTCATAAACCTTCTATTTGTTCAAAAAAGAGTAGATTTCCATTGTAATCGGTTTTTGGACCTTTATACTAATCTATTAAACTTTGGTCAAACTTGGTCAACCTTGTTTCACCAAAGCTTCCATTGGCTTAAAGATGCGATTATCTTTCTTCTAGTGGGTTAAAAACTGTATTTAGACCTTTATAAAATTTCTATTTGTTCAAAAAAGGGTAGATTCCCATTGTAATTGGTTTTTAAACCTTTATTCTAACCTATTAAACTTTGGTCAAACTTGGTCAACCTTGTTTGACCAAAGCTTCCATTGGCTTACAGATGCGATTATCTTTCTTCTAGTGGGTTAAAAACTATATTTAGACCTTTATAAAGCATCTATTTGTTCAAAAAAGGGTAGAATTCCATTAAAATCGGTTTTTGGACCTTTATTCTAATCTATTAAACTTTAGTCAAACTTGGTCAACCTTATTTGACCAAAGCTTCCATTGGTTTAAAGATGCGATTATCTTTCTTCTAGTGGGTTAAAAACTATAATTAGACCTTTATAAACTTACCATTTGTTCAAAAAAGGGTAGATTTCCATTATAATTGGTTTTGGGACCTTTATACTAATCTATTAAACTTTGGTCAAACTTGTTCAACCTTGTTTGACCAAAGCTTCCATTGGCTTAAAGATGCGATTATCTTTCTTCTAGTGGGTTAAAAAACTATATTTAGACCTTTATAAAGCTTCTATTTGTTCAAAAAAGGGTAGATTTCCATTGTAATTGGTTTTTGGACCTTTATACTCATCTATTAAACTTTGGTGATACTTGGTCAATCTTGTTTGACCAAAGCTTCCATTGGCTTAAAGATGCGATTATCTTTCTTCTAATAGGTTAAAAATTATATTTTGACCTTTATAAAGCTTCTATTTGTTCAAAAAAGGGTAGATTTCCATTCTAATTGGTTTTTGGACCTTTATACTAATCTATTAAACTTTGGTCAAACTTGGTCAACCTTGTTTGACCAAAGCTTCCATTGGCTTAAAGATGCGATTATCTTTCTTCTAATAGGTTAAAAATTATATTTTGACCTTTATAAACCTTCTATTTGTTCAAAAAAGGGTAGATTTCCATTGTAATCGGTTTTTGGACCTTTATACTAATCTATTAAACTTTGGTCAAACTTGGTCAACCTTGTTTGACCAAATTTTCCATTGGCTTAAAGATGCGATTATCTTTCTTCTAGTGGGTTAAAAACTATATTTAGACCTTTATAAAGTTTCTATTTGTTCAAAAAAGGGTAGATTTCCATTGTAATTGGTTTTTGGACCTTTATACTAAGCTATTAAACTTTTGTCAAACTTGGTCAACCTTGTTTGACCAATGCTTCCATTGGCTTAAAGATGCGATTATCTTTCTTCTAATAGGTTAAAAATTATATTTTGACCTTTATAAACCTTCTATTTGTTCAAAAAAGGGTAGATTTCCATTGTAATCGGTTTTGTGACCTTTATTCTAATCTATTAAACTTTAGTCAAACTTGGTCAACCTTGTTTGAACAAAGCTTCCATTGGCTTAAAGATGCGATTATCTTTCTTCTAGTGGGTTAAAAACTATATTTAGACCTTTATAAATTTTCTATTTGTTCAAAAAAGGGTAGATTCCCATTCTAATCGGTCTATGGACCTTTATACCAATCTATTAAACTTTGGTCAAACTTGGTCAACCTTGTTTGACCAAAGCTTCCATTGGCTTAAAGATGCGATTATCTTTGTTCTAGTGGGTTAATAACAATATTTAGACTTTTATAAAGCTTCTATTAGTTCAAAAAAGGGTCGATTTCCATTGTAATTGGTTTTTGGACCTTTATACTAATCTATTAAACTTTGGTCAAACTTGGTCAACCTTGTTTGACCAAAGCTTCCATTGGCTTAAAGATGCGATTATCTTTCTTCTAGTGGGTTAAAAACTATATTTAGACCTTTATAAACTTTCTATTTGTTCAAAAAAGGGTAGATTTCCATTGTAATTTTTTTTTGAACCTTTATTCTAATTTATTAAACTTTGGTCAAACTTGGTCAACCTTGTTTGACCAAAGTTTCCATTGGCTTACAGATGCGATTATCTTTCTTCTAGTGGGTTAAAAACTATATTTAGACCTTTATAAAGCATCTATTTGTTCAAAAAAGGGTAGAATTCCATTAAAATCGGTTTTTGGACCTTTATTCTAATCTATTAAACTTTGGTCAAACTTGGTCAACCTTGTTTGACCATAGCTTCGATTGGCTTAAAGATGCGATTATCTTTCTTCTAATAGGTTAAAAATTATATTTAGACCTTTATTAACTTTCTATTTGTTCAAAAAAGGGTAGATTTCCATTGTAATCGGTTTTTGGACGTTTTTACTAATCTATTAAACTTTGGTCAAAATTGGTCAACCTTGTTTGACCAAAGCTTCCATTGGCTTAAAGATGCGATTATCTTTCTCCTAGTGGGTTAAAAACTATATTTAGACCTTTATAAACTTTCTATTTGTTCAAAAAAGGGTAGATTCCCATTGTAATTGGTTTTTAAACCTTTATTCTAACCTATTAAACTTTGGTCAAACTTGGTCAACCTTGTTTGACCAAAGTTTCCATTGGCTTACAGATGCGATTATCTTTCTTCTAGTGGGTTAAAAACTATATTTAGACCTTTATAAAGCATCTATTTGTTCAAAAAAGGGTAGAATTCCATTAAAATCGGTTTTTGGACCTTTATTCTAATCTATTAAACTTTAGTCAAACTTGGTCAACCTTATTTGACCATAGCTTCCATTGGTTTAAAGATGCGATTATCTTTCTTCTAGTGGGTTAAAAACTATAATTAGACCTTTATAAACTTACCATTTGTTCAAAAAAGGGTAGATTTCCATTATAATTGGTTTTGGGACCTTTATACTAATCTATTAAACTTTGGTCAAACTTGGTCATCCTTGTTTGACAAAATCTTCCATTGGCTTAAAGATGCGATTATCTTTCTTCTAGTGGGTTAAAAACTATATTTAGACCTGTATAAACTTTCAATTTGTTCAAAAAAGGGTAGATTTCCATTGTAATTTTTTTTTGAACCTTTATTCTAATTTATTAAACTTTGGTCAAACTTGGTCAACCTTGTTTGACCATAGCTTCGATTGGCTTAAAGATGCGATTATCTTTCTTCTAATAGGTTAAAAATTATATTTAGACCTTTATTAACTTTCTATTTGTTCAAAAAAGGGTAGATTTCCATTGTAATCGGTTTTTGGACGTTTTTACTAATCTATTAAACTTTGGTCCCAATTGGTCAACCTTGTTTGACCAAAGCTTCCATTGGCTTAAAGATGCGATTATCTTTCTTCTAGTGGGTTAAAAACTATATTTAGACCTTTATAAAGCATCTATAAAGGGTAGAATTCCATTAAAATCGGTTTTTGGACCTTTATTATAATCTATTAAACTTTATTCAAACTTGGTCAACCTTGTTTGACCAAAGCTTCCATTGGCTTAAGGATGCGATTATCTTTCTTCTAGTGGGTTAAAAACTATATTTAGACCTTTATAAACTTACCATTTGTTCAAAAAAGGGTTGATTTCCATTATAATTGGTTTTGGGTTCTTTATACTAATCTATTAAACTTTGGTCAAACTTGGTCATCCTTGTTTGACAAAATCTTCCATTGGCTTAAAGATGCGATTATCTTTCTTCTAGTGGGTTAAAAACAATATTTAGACCTTCATAAACCTTCTATTTGTTCAAAAAAGGGTAGATTTCCATTGTAATCGGTTTTTGGACCTTTATTCTAAGCTATTAAACTTTAGTCAAACTTGGTCAACCTTGTTTGACCAAAGCTTCCATTGGCTTAAAGAGGCGATTATCTTTCTCCTAGTGGGTTAAAAACTATATTTAGAACTTCATAAACCTTCTATTTGTTCAAAAAAGAGTAGATTTCCATTGTAATCGGTTTTTGGACCTTTATACTAATCTATTAAACTTTGGTCAAACTTGGTCAACCTTGTTTCACCAAAGCTTCCATTGGCTTAAAGATGCGATTATCTTTCTTCTAGTGGGTTAAAAACTGTATTTAGACCTTTATAAAATTTCTATTTGTTCAAAAAAGGGTAGATTCCCATTGTAATTGGTTTTTAAACCTTTATTCTAACCTATTAAACTTTGGTCAAACTTGGTCAACCTTGTTTGACCAAAGCTTCCATTGGCTTACAGATGCGATTATCTTTCTTCTAGTGGGTTAAAAACTATATTTAGACCTTTATAAAGCATCTATTTGTTCAAAAAAGGGTAGAATTCCATTAAAATCGGTTTTTGGACCTTTATTCTAATCTATTAAACTTTAGTCAAACTTGGTCAACCTTATTTGACCAAAGCTTCCATTGGTTTAAAGATGCGATTATCTTTCTTCTAGTGGGTTAAAAACTATAATTAGACCTTTATAAACTTACCATTTGTTCAAAAAAGGGTAGATTTCCATTATAATTGGTTTTGGGACCTTTATACTAATCTATTAAACTTTGGTCAAACTTGTTCAACCTTGTTTGACCAAAGCTTCCATTGGCTTAAAGATGCGATTATCTTTCTTCTAGTGGGTTAAAAAACTATATTTAGACCTTTATAAAGCTTCTATTTGTTCAAAAAAGGGTAGATTTCCATTGTAATTGGTTTTTGGACCTTTATACTCATCTATTAAACTTTGGTGATACTTGGTCAATCTTGTTTGACCAAAGCTTCCATTGGCTTAAAGATGCGATTATCTTTCTTCTAATAGGTTAAAAATTATATTTTGACCTTTATAAAGCTTCTATTTGTTCAAAAAAGGGTAGATTTCCATTCTAATTGGTTTTTGGACCTTTATACTAATCTATTAAACTTTGGTCAAACTTGGTCAACCTTGTTTGACCAAAGCTTCCATTGGCTTAAAGATGCGATTATCTTTCTTCTAATAGGTTAAAAATTATATTTTGACCTTTATAAACCTTCTATTTGTTCAAAAAAGGGTAGATTTCCATTGTAATCGGTTTTTGGACCTTTATACTAATCTATTAAACTTTGGTCAAACTTGGTCAACCTTGTTTGACCAAATTTTCCATTGGCTTAAAGATGCGATTATCTTTCTTCTAGTGGGTTAAAAACTATATTTAGACCTTTATAAAGTTTCTATTTGTTCAAAAAAGGGTAGATTTCCATTGTAATTGGTTTTTGGACCTTTATACTAAGCTATTAAACTTTTGTCAAACTTGGTCAACCTTGTTTGACCAATGCTTCCATTGGCTTAAAGATGCGATTATCTTTCTTCTAATAGGTTAAAAATTATATTTTGACCTTTATAAACCTTCTATTTGTTCAAAAAAGGGTAGATTTCCATTGTAATCGGTTTTGTGACCTTTATTCTAATCTATTAAACTTTAGTCAAACTTGGTCAACCTTGTTTGAACAAAGCTTCCATTGGCTTAAAGATGCGATTATCTTTCTTCTAGTGGGTTAAAAACTATATTTAGACCTTTATAAATTTTCTATTTGTTCAAAAAAGGGTAGATTCCCATTCTAATCGGTCTATGGACCTTTATACCAATCTATTAAACTTTGGTCAAACTTGGTCAACCTTGTTTGACCAAAGCTTCCATTGGCTTAAAGATGCGATTATCTTTGTTCTAGTGGGTTAATAACAATATTTAGACTTTTATAAAGCTTCTATTAGTTCAAAAAAGGGTCGATTTCCATTGTAATTGGTTTTTGGACCTTTATACTAATCTATTAAACTTTGGTCAAACTTGGTCAACCTTGTTTGACCAAAGCTTCCATTGGCTTAAAGATGCGATTATCTTTCTTCTAGTGGGTTAAAAACTATATTTAGACCTTTATAAACTTTCTATTTGTTCAAAAAAGGGTAGATTTCCATTGTAATTTTTTTTTGAACCTTTATTCTAATTTATTAAACTTTGGTCAAACTTGGTCAACCTTGTTTGACCAAAGTTTCCATTGGCTTACAGATGCGATTATCTTTCTTCTAGTGGGTTAAAAACTATATTTAGACCTTTATAAAGCATCTATTTGTTCAAAAAAGGGTAGAATTCCATTAAAATCGGTTTTTGGACCTTTATTCTAATCTATTAAACTTTGGTCAAACTTGGTCAACCTTGTTTGACCATAGCTTCGATTGGCTTAAAGATGCGATTATCTTTCTTCTAATAGGTTAAAAATTATATTTAGACCTTTATTAACTTTCTATTTGTTCAAAAAAGGGTAGATTTCCATTGTAATCGGTTTTTGGACGTTTTTACTAATCTATTAAACTTTGGTCAAAATTGGTCAACCTTGTTTGACCAAAGCTTCCATTGGCTTAAAGATGCGATTATCTTTCTCCTAGTGGGTTAAAAACTATATTTAGACCTTTATAAACTTTCTATTTGTTCAAAAAAGGGTAGATTCCCATTGTAATTGGTTTTTAAACCTTTATTCTAACCTATTAAACTTTGGTCAAACTTGGTCAACCTTGTTTGACCAAAGTTTCCATTGGCTTACAGATGCGATTATCTTTCTTCTAGTGGGTTAAAAACTATATTTAGACCTTTATAAAGCATCTATTTGTTCAAAAAAAGGGTAGAATTCCATTAAAATCGGTTTTTGGACCTTTATTCTAATCTATTAAACTTTAGTCAAACTTGGTCAACCTTATTTGACCATAGCTTCCATTGGTTTAAAGATGCGATTATCTTTCTTCTAGTGGGTTAAAAACTATAATTAGACCTTTATAAACTTACCATTTGTTCAAAAAAGGGTAGATTTCCATTATAATTGGTTTTGGGACCTTTATACTAATCTATTAAACTTTGGTCAAACTTGGTCATCCTTGTTTGACAAAATCTTCCATTGGCTTAAAGATGCGATTATCTTTCTTCTAGTGGGTTAAAAACTATATTTAGACCTTTATAAAGCATCTATTTGTTCAAAAAAGGGTAGAATTCCATTAAAATCGGTTTTTTGACCTTTATTCTAATCTATTAAACTTCAGTCAAACTTGGTCAACCTTATTTGACCAAAGCTTCCATTGGTTTAAAGATGCGATTATCTTTCTTCTAGTGAGTTAAAAACTATATTTAGACCTTTAAAAAGCATCTATTTGTTCAAAAAAGGGTAGAATTCCATTAAAATCAGTTTTTGGACCTTTACTATAATCTATTTAACTTTATTCAAACTTGGTCAACCTTGTTTGACCAAAGCTTCCATTGGCTTAAAGATGCGATTATCTTTGTTCTAGTGGGTTAATAACAATATTAAGACCTTTATAAAGCTTCTATTAGTTCAAAAAAGGGTCGATTTCCATTGTAATTGGTTTTTGGACCTTTATACTAATCTATCAAACTTTGGTCAAACTTGGTCAACCTTGTTTGACCAAAGCTTCCATTGGCTTAAAGATGCGATTATCTTTCTTCTAATAGGTTAAAAATTATATTTTGACCTTTATAAACCTTCTATTTGTTCAAAAAAGGGTAGATTTCCATTGTAATCGGTTTTTGGACCTTTATACTAATCTATTAAACTTTGGTCAAACTTGGTCAACCTTGTTTGACCAAATTTTCCATTGGCTTAAAGATGCGATTATCTTTCTTCTAGTGGGTTAAAAACTATATTTAGACCTTTATAAAGTTTCTATTTGTTCAAAAAAGGGTAGATTTCCATTGTAATTGGTTTTTGGACCTTTATACTAAGCTATTAAACTTTTGTCAAACTTGGTCAACCTTGTTTGACCAATGCTTCCATTGGCTTAAAGATGCGATTATCTTTCTTCTAATAGGTTAAAAATTATATTTTGACCTTTATAAACCTTCTATTTGTTCAAAAAAGGGTAGATTTCCATTGTAATCGGTTTTGTGACCTTTATTCTAATCTATTAAACTTTAGTCAAACTTGGTCAACCTTGTTTGAACAAAGCTTCCATTGGCTTAAAGATGCGATTATCTTTCTTCTAGTGGGTTAAAAACTATATTTAGACCTTTATAAATTTTCTATTTGTTCAAAAAAGGGTAGATTCCCATTCTAATCGGTCTATGGACCTTTATACCAATCTATTAAACTTTGGTCAAACTTGGTCAACCTTGTTTGACCAAAGCTTCCATTGGCTTAAAGATGCGATTATCTTTGTTCTAGTGGGTTAATAACAATATTTAGACTTTTATAAAGCTTCTATTAGTTCAAAAAAGGGTCGATTTCCATTGTAATTGGTTTTTGGACCTTTATACTAATCTATTAAACTTTGGTCAAACTTGGTCAACCTTGTTTGACCAAAGCTTCCATTGGCTTAAAGATGCGATTATCTTTCTTCTAGTGGGTTAAAAACTATATTTAGACCTTTATAAACTTTCTATTTGTTCAAAAAAGGGTAGATTTCCATTGTAATTTTTTTTTGAACCTTTATTCTAATTTATTAAACTTTGGTCAAACTTGGTCAACCTTGTTTGACCAAAGTTTCCATTGGCTTACAGATGCGATTATCTTTCTTCTAGTGGGTTAAAAACTATATTTAGACCTTTATAAAGCATCTATTTGTTCAAAAAAGGGTAGAATTCCATTAAAATCGGTTTTTGGACCTTTATTCTAATCTATTAAACTTTGGTCAAACTTGGTCAACCTTGTTTGACCATAGCTTCGATTGGCTTAAAGATGCGATTATCTTTCTTCTAATAGGTTAAAAATTATATTTAGACCTTTATTAACTTTCTATTTGTTCAAAAAAGGGTAGATTTCCATTGTAATCGGTTTTTGGACGTTTTTACTAATCTATTAAACTTTGGTCAAAATTGGTCAACCTTGTTTGACCAAAGCTTCCATTGGCTTAAAGATGCGATTATCTTTCTCCTAGTGGGTTAAAAACTATATTTAGACCTTTATAAACTTTCTATTTGTTCAAAAAAGGGTAGATTCCCATTGTAATTGGTTTTTAAACCTTTATTCTAACCTATTAAACTTTGGTCAAACTTGGTCAACCTTGTTTGACCAAAGTTTCCATTGGCTTACAGATGCGATTATCTTTCTTCTAGTGGGTTAAAAACTATATTTAGACCTTTATAAAGCATCTATTTGTTCAAAAAAGGGTAGAATTCCATTAAAATCGGTTTTTGGACCTTTATTCTAATCTATTAAACTTTAGTCAAACTTGGTCAACCTTATTTGACAATAGCTTCCATTGGTTTAAAGATGCGATTATCTTTCTTCTAGTGGGTTAAAAACTATAATTAGACCTTTATAAACTTACCATTTGTTCAAAAAAGGGTAGATTTCCATTATAATTGGTTTTGGGACCTTTATACTAATCTATTAAACTTTGGTCAAACTTGGTCATCCTTGTTTGACAAAATCTTCCATTGGCTTAAAGATGCGATTATCTTTCTTCTAGTGGGTTAAAAACTATATTTAGACCTTTATAAAGCATCTATTTGTTCAAAAAAGGGTAGAATTCCATTAAAATCGGTTTTTTGACCTTTATTCTAATCTATTAAACTTCAGTCAAACTTGGTCAACCTTATTTGACCAAAGCTTCCATTGGTTTAAAGATGCGGTTATCTTTCTTCTAGTGAGTTAAAAACTATATTTAGACCTTTAAAAAGCATCTATTTGTTCAAAAAAGGGTAGAATTCCATTAAAATCAGTTTTTGGACCTTTACTATAATCTATTTAACTTTATTCAAACTTGGTCAACCTTGTTTGACCAAAGCTTCCATTGGCTTAAAGATGCGATTATCTTTGTTCTAGTGGGTTAATAACAATATTAAGACCTTTATAAAGCTTCTATTAGTTCAAAAAAGGGTCGATTTCCATTGTAATTGGTTTTTGGACCTTTATACTAATCTATCAAACTTTGGTCAAACTTGGTCAACCTTGTTTGACCAAAGCTTCCATTGGCTTAAAGATGCGATTATCTTTCTTCTAGTGGGTTAAAAACTATATTTATACCTTTATAAACTTTCTATTTGTTCAAAAAAGGGTAGATTTCCATTGTTATTTATTTTGAACCTTTATTCTAATTTATTAAACTTTGGTCAAACTTGGTCAACCTTGTTTGACCATAGCTTCGATTGGCTTAAAGATGCGATTATCTTTCTTCTAATAGGTTAAAAATTATATTTAGACCTTTATTAACTTTCTATTTGTTCAAAAAAGGGTAGATTTCCATTGTAATCGGTTTTTGGACGTTTTTACTAATCTATTAAACTTTGGTCAAAATTGGTCAACCTTGTTTGACCAAAGCTTCCATTGGCTTAAAGATGCGATTATCTTTCTCCTAGTGGGTTAAAAACTATATTTAGACCTTTATAAACTTTCTATTTGTTCAAAAAAGGGTAGATTCCCATTGTAATTGGTTTTTAAACCTTTATTCTAACCTATTAAACTTTGGTCAAACTTGGTCAACCTTGTTTGACCAAAGTTTCCATTGGCTTACAGATGCGATTATCTTTCTTCTAGTGGGTTAAAAACTATATTTAGACCTTTATAAAGCATCTATTTGTTCAAAAAAGGGTAGAATTCCATTAAAATCGGTTTTTGGACCTTTATTCTAATCTATTAAACTTTAGTCAAACTTGGTCAACCTTATTTGACCATAGCTTCCATTGGTTTAAAGATGCGATTATCTTTCTTCTAGTGGGTTAAAAACTATAATTAGACCTTTATAAACTTACCATTTGTTCAAAAAAGGGTAGATTTCCATTATAATTGGTTTTGGGACCTTTATACTAATCTATTAAACTTTGGTCAAACTTGGTCATCCTTGTTTGACAAAATCTTCCATTGGCTTAAAGATGCGATTATCTTTCTTCTAGTGGGTTAAAAACTATATTTAGACCTTTATAAAGCATCTATTTGTTCAAAAAAGGGTAGAATTCCATTAAAATCGGTTTTTTGACCTTTATTCTAATCTATTAAACTTCAGTCAAACTTGGTCAACCTTATTTGACCAAAGCTTCCATTGGTTTAAAGATGCGATTATCTTTCTTCTAGTGAGTTAAAAACTATATTTAGACCTTTAAAAAGCATCTATTTGTTCAAAAAAGGGTAGAATTCCATTAAAATCAGTTGTTGGACCTTTACTATAATCTATTTAACTTTATTCAAACTTGGTCAACCTTGTTTGACCAAAGCTTCCATTGGCTTAAAGATGCGATTATCTTTGTTCTAGTGGGTTAATAACAATATTTAGACCTTTATAAAGCTTCTATTAGTTCAAAAAAGGGTCGATTTCCATTGTAATTGGTTTTTGGACCTTTATACTAATCTATCAAACTTTGGTCAAACTTGGTCAACCTTGTTTGACCAAAGCTTCCATTGGCTTAAAGATGCGATTATCTTTCTTCTAGTGGGTTAAAAACTATATTTATACCTTTATAAACTTTCTATTTGTTCAAAAAAGGGTAGATTTCCATTGTTATTTATTTTGAACCTTTATTCTAATTTATTAAACTTTGGTCAAACTTGGTCAACCTTGTTTGACCATAGCTTCGATTGGCTTAAAGTTGCGATTATCTTTCTTCTAATAGGTTAAAAATTATATTTAGACCTTTATTAACATTCTATTTGTTCAAAAAAGGGTAGATTTCCATTGTAATCGGTTTTTGGACGTTTTTACTAATCTTTTAAACTTTGGTCAAAATTGGTCAACCTTATTTGATCAAAGCTTCCAATTTATTAAAGATGCGATTATCTTTCTTCTAGTGGGTTAAAAACTATATTTAGACCTTTATAAAGCATCTATTTGTTCAAAAAAGGGTAGAATTCCATTAAAATCGGTTTTTGGACCTTTATTCTAATCTATTAAACTTCAGTCAAACTTGGTCAACCTTATTTGACCAAAGCTTCCATTGGTTTAAAGATGCGATTATCTTTCTTCTAGTGAGTTAAAAACTATATTTAGACCTTTAAAAAGCATCTATTTGTTCAAAAAAGGGTAGAATTCCATTAAAATCGGTTTTTGGACCTTTATTATTATCTATTTAACTTTATTCAAACTTGGTCAACCTTGTTTGACCAAAGCTTCCATTGGCTTAAAGATGCGATTATCTTTCTTCTAGTGGGTTAAAAAACTATATTTAGACCTTTATAAAGCTTCTATTTGTTCAAAAAAGGGTAGATTTCCATTGTAATTGGTTTTTGGACCTTTATACTCATCTATTAAACTTTGGTAATACTTGGTCAACCTTGTTTGACCAAAGCTTCCATTGGCTTAAAGATGCGATTATCTTTCTTCTAGTTGGTTAAAAACTATATTTAGACCTTTATAAATTTTCTATTTGTTCAAAAAAGGGTAGATTCCCATTCTAATCGGTCTATGGACCTTTATACCAATCTATTAAACTTTGGTCAAACTTGGTCAACCTTGTTTGAGTAAAGCTTCCATTGGCTTAAAGATGCGATTATCTTTGTTCTAGAGGGTTAATAACAATATTTAGACTTTTATAAAGCTTCTATTAGTTCAAAAAAGGGTCGATTTCCATTGTAATTGGTTTTTGGACCTTTATACTAATCTATTAAACTTTGGTCAAACTTGGTCAACTTTGTTTGACCAAAGCTTCCATTGGCTTAAAGATGCGATTATCTTTCTTCTAGTGGGTTAAAAACTATATTTAGACCTTTATAAACTTTCTATTTGTTCAAAAAAGGGTAGATTTCCATTGTAATTTGTTTTTGAACCTTTATTCTAATTTATTAAACTTTGGTCAAACTTGGTCAACCTTGTTTGACCATAGCTTCGATTGGCTTAAAGATGCGATTATCTTTCTTCTAATAGGTTAAAAATTATATTTAGACCTTTATTAACTTTCTATTTGTTCAAAAAAGGGTAGACTTCCATTGTAATCGGTTTTTGGACGTTTTTACTAATCTATTAAACTTTGGTCAAAATTGGTCAAGCTTGTTTGACCAAAGCTTCCATTGGCTTAAAGATGCGATTATCTTTCTTCTAGTGGGTTAAAAACTATATTTAGACCTTTATAAAGCATCTATTTGTTCAAAAAAGGGTAGAATTCCATTAAAATCGGTTTTTGGACCTTTATTCTAATCTATTAAACTTCAGTCAAACTTGGTCAACCTTATTTGACCAAAGCTTCCATTGGTTTAAAGATGCGATTATCTTTCTTCTAGTGAGTTAAAAACTATATTTAGACCTTTAAAAAGCATCTATTTGTTCAAAAAAGGGTAGAATTCCATTAAAATCGGTTTTTGGACCTTTATTATTATCTATTTAACTTTATTCAAACTTGGTCAACCTTGTTTGACCAAAGCTTCCATTGGCTTAAAGATGCGATTATCTTTCTTCTAGTGGGTTAAAAAACTATATTTAGACCTTTATAAAGCTTCTATTTGTTCAAAAAAGGGTAGATTTCCATTGTAATTGGTTTTTGGACCTTTATACTCATCTATTAAACTTTGGTAATACTTGGTCAACCTTGTTTGACCAAAGCTTCCATTGGCTTAAAGATGCGATTATCTTTGTTCTAGTGGGTTAATAACAATATTTAGACTTTTATAAAGCTTCTATTAGTTCAAAAAAGGGTCGATTTCCATTGTAATTGGTTTTTGGTCCTTTATACTAATCTATTAAACTTTGGTCAAACTTGGTCAACCTTGTTTGACCAAAGCTTCCATTGGCTTAAAGATGCGATTATCTTTCTTCTAGTGGGTTAAAAACTATATTTAGACCTTTATAAACTTACCATTTGTTATAAAAAGGGTAGATTTCCATTGTAATCGGTTTTTTGACCTTTATTCTAAGCTATTAAACTTTAGTCAAACTTGGTCAACCTTGTTTGACCAATGCTTCCATTGGCTTAAAGATGCGATTATCTTTCTTCTAATTGGTTAAAAATTATATTTTGACCTTTATAAACCTTCTATTTGTTCAAAAAAGGGTAGATTTCCATTGTAATCGGTTTTGTGACCTTTATTCTAATCTATTAAACTTTAGTCATACTTGGTCAACCTTGTTTGACCAAAGCTTCCATTGGCTTAAAGATGCGATTATCTTTGTTCTAGTGGGTTAATAACAATATTTAGACTTTTATAAAGCTTCTATTAGTTCAAAAAAGGGTCGATTTCCATTGTAATTGGTTTTTGGTCCTTTATACTAATCTATTAAACTTTGGTCAAACTTGGTCAACCTTGTTTGACCAAAGCTTCCATTGGCTTAAAGATGCGATTATCTTTCTTCTAGTGGGTTAAAAACTATATTTAGACCTTTATAAACTTACCATTTGTTCAAAAAAGGGTAGATTTCCATTATAATTGGTTTTGGGTTCTTTATACTAATCTATTAAACTTTGGTCAAACTTGGTCATCCTTGTTTGACAAAATCTTCCATTGGCTTAAAGATGCGATTATCTTTCTTCTAGTGGGTTAAAAACAATATTTAGACCTTCATAAACCTTCTGTTTGTTCAAAAAAGGGTAGATTTCCATTGTAATCGATTTTTGGACCTTTATTCTAAGCTATTAAACTTTAGTCAAACTTGGTCAACCTTGTTTGACCAAAGCTTCCATTGGCTTAAAGAGGCAATTATCTTTCTCCTAGTGGATTAAAAACTATATTTAGAACTTTATAAACCTTCTATTTTTGTTCAAAAAAGAGTAGATTTCCATTGTAATCGGTTTTTGGACCTTTATACTAATCTATTAAACTTTGGTCAAACTTGGTCAACCTTGTTTGACCAAAGCTTCCATTGGCTTAAAGATGCGATTATCTTTCTTCTAGTGGGTTAAAAAACTATATTTAGACCTTTATAAAGCTTCTATTTGTTCAAAAAAGGGTAGATTTCCATTGTAATTGGTTTTTGGACCTTTATACTAATCTATTAAACTTTGGTCAGACTTGGTCAACCTTGTTTGACCAAAGCTTCCATTGGCTTAAAGATGCGATTATCTTTCTTCTAATAGGTTAAAAATTATATTTTAACCTTTATAAAGCTTCTATTTGTTCAAAAAAGGGTAGATTTCCATTGTAATTGGTTTTTGGACCTTTATACTAATCTATTAAACTTTGGTCAAACTTGGTCAACCTTGTTTGACCAAATTTTCCATTGGCTTAAAGATACGATTATCTTTCTTCTAGTGGGTTAAAAACTATATTTAGACCTTTATAAAGTTTCTATTTGTTCAAAAAAGGGTAGATTTCCATTGTAATTGGTTTTTGGACCTTTATACTAAGCCATTAAACTTTGGTCAAACTTGGTCAACCTTGTTTGACCAATGCTTCCATTGGCTTAAAGATGCGATTATCTTTCTTCAAATAGGTTAAAAATTATATTTTGACCTTTATAAACCTTCTATTTGATCAAAAAAGGGTAGATTTCCATTGTAATCGGTTTTGTGACCTTTATTCTAATCTATTAAACTTTAGTCAAACTTGGTCAACCTTGTTTGACCAAAGCTTCCATTGGCTTAAAGAGGCGATTATCTTTCTCCTAGTGGGTTAAAAACTATATTTAGAACTTTATAAACCTTCTATTTTTGTTCAAAAAAGAGTAGATTTCCATTGTAATCGGTTTTTGGACCTTTATACTAATCTATTAAACTTTGGTCAAACTTGGTCAACCTTGTTTGACCAATGCTTCCATTGGCTTAAAGATGCGATTATCTTTCTTCTAATAGGTTAAAAATTATATTTTGACCTTTATAAACCTTCTATTTGTTCAAAAAAGGGTAGATTTCCATTGTAATCGGTTTTGTGACCTTTATTCTAATCTATTAAACTTTAGTCAAACTTGGTCAACCTTGTTTGACCAAAGCTTCCATTGGCTTAAAGAGGCGATTATCTTTCTCCAAGTGGGTTAAAAACTATATTTAGAACTTTATAAACCTTCTATTTTTGTTCAAAAAAGAGTAGATTTCCATTGTAATCGGTTTTTGGACTTTTATACTAATCTATTAAACTTTGGTCAAACTTGGTCAACCTTGTTTGACCAAAGCTTCCATTGGCTTAAAGATGCGATTATCTTTCTTCTAGTGGGTTAAAAAACTATATTTAGACCTTTATAAAGCTTCTATTTGTTCAAAAAAGGGTAGATTTCCATTGTAATTGGTTTTTGGACCTTTATACTCATCTATTAAACTTTGGTGATACTTGGTCAACCTTGTTTGACCAAAGCTTCCATTGGCTTAAAGATGCGATTATCTTTCTTCTAATAGGTTAAAAATTATATTTTGACCTTTATAAAGCTTCTATTTGTTCAAAAAAGGGTAGATTTCCATTCTAATTGGTTTTTGGACCTTTATACTAATCTATTAAACTTTGGTCAAACTTGGTCAACCTTGTTTGACCAAAGTTTCCATTGTCTTAAAGATGCGATTATCTTTCTTCTAATAGGTTAAAAATTATATTTTGACCTTTATAAACCTTCTATTTGTTCAAAAAAGGGTAGATTTCCATTGTAATCGGTTTTGTGACCTTTATTCTAATCTATTAAACTTTAGTCAAACTTGGTCAACCTTGTTTGAACAAAGCTTCCATTGGCTTAAAGATGCGATTATCTTTCTTCTAGTGGGTTAAAAACTATATTTAGACCTTTATAAATTTTCTATTTGTTCAAAAAAGGGTAGATTCCCATTCTAATCGGTCTATGGACCTTTATACCAATCTATTAAACTTTGGTCAAACTTGGTCAACCTTGTTTGACCAAAGCTTCCATTGGCTTAAAGATGCGATTATCTTTGTTCTAGTGGGTTAATAACAATATTTAGACTTTTATAAAGCTTCTATTAGTTCAAAAAAGGGTCGATTTCCATTGTAATTGGTTTTTGGACCTTTATACTAATCTATTAAACTTTGGTCAAACTTGGTCAACCTTGTTTGACCAAAGCTTCCATTGGCTTAAAGATGCGATTATCTTTCTTCTAGTGGGTTAAAAACTATATTTAGACCTTTATAAACTTTCAATTTGTTCAAAAAAGGGTAGATTTCCATTGTAATTTTTTTTTGAACCTTTATTCTAATTTATTAAACTTTGGTCAAACTTGGTCAACCTTGTTTGACCATAGCTTCGATTGGCTTAAAGATGCGATTATCTTTCTTCTAATAGGTTAAAAATTATATTTAGACCTTTATTAACTTTCTATTTGTTCAAAAAAGGGTAGATTTCCATTGTAATCGGTTTTTGGATGTTTTTACTAATCTATTAAACTTTGGTCCCAATTGGTCAACCTTGTTTGACCAAAGCTTCCATTGGCTTAAAGATGCGATTATCTTTCTTCTAGTGGGTTAAAAACTATATTTAGACCTTTATAAAGCATCTATAAAGGGTAGAATTCCATTAAAATCGGTTTTTGGACCTTTATTATAATCTATTAAACTTTATTCAAACTTTGTCAACCTTGTTTGACCAAAGCTTCCATTGGCTTAAGGATGCGATTATCTTTCTTCTAGTGGGTTAAAAACTATATTTAGACCTTTATAAACTTACCATTTGTTCAAAAAAGGGTTGATTTCCATTATAATTGGTTTTGGGTTCTTTATACTAATCTATTAAACTTTGGTCTAACTTGGTCATCCTTGTTTGACAAAATCTTCCATTGGCTTAAAGATGCGATTATCTTTCTTCTAGTGGGTTAAAAACAATATTTAGACCTTCATAAACCTTCTATTTGTTCAAAAAAGGGTAGATTTCCATTGTAATCGGTTTTTGGACCTTTATTCTAAGCTATTAAACTTTAGTCAAACTTGGTCAACCTTGTTTGACCAAAGCTTCCATTGGCTTAAAGAGGCGATTAACTTTCTCCTAGTGGGTTAAAAACTATATTTAGAACTTCATAAACCTTCTATTTGTTCAAAAAAGAGTAGATTTCCATTGTAATCGGTTTTTGGACCTTTATACTAATCTATTAAACTTTGGTCAAACTTGGTCAACCTTGTTTCACCAAAGCTTCCATTGGCTTAAAGATGCGATTATCTTTCTTCTAGTGGGTTAAAAACTGTATTTAGACCTTTATAAAATTTCTATTTGTTCAAAAAAGGGTAGATTCCCATTGTAATTGGTTTTTAAACCTTTATTCTAACCTATTAAACTTTGGTCAAACTTGGTCAACCTTGTTTGACCAAAGCTTCCATTGGCTTACAGATGCGATTATCTTTCTTCTAGTGGGTTAAAAACTATATTTAGACCTTTATAAAGCATCTATTTGTTCAAAAAAGGGTAGAATTCCATTAAAATCAGTTTTTGGACCTTTATTCTAATCTATTAAACTTTAGTCAAACTTGGTCAACCTTATTTGACCAAAGCTTCCATTGGTTTAAAGATGCGATTATCTTTCTTCTAGTGGGTTAAAAACTATAATTAGACCTTTATAAACTTACCATTTGTTCAAAAAAGGGTAGATTTCCATTATAATTGGTTTTGGGACCTTTATACTAATCTATTAAACTTTGGTCAAACTTGTTCAACCTTGTTTGACCAAAGCTTCCATTGGCTTAAAGATGCGATTATCTTTCTTCTAGTGGGTTAAAAAACTATATTTAGACCTTTATAAAGCTTCTATTTGTTCAAAAAAGGGTAGATTTCCATTGTAATTGGTTTTTGGACCTTTATACTCATCTATTAAACTTTGGTGATACTTGGTCAATCTTGTTTGACCAAAGCTTCCATTGGCTTAAAGATGCGATTATCTTTCTTCTAATAGGTTAAAAATTATATTTTGACCTTTATAAAGCTTCTATTTGTTCAAAAAAGGGTAGATTTCCATTCTAATTGGTTTTTGGACCTTTATACTAATCTATTAAACTTTGGTCAAACTTGGTCAACCTTGTTTGACCAAAGCTTCCATTGGCTTAAAGATGCGATTATCTTTCTTCTAATAGGTTAAAAATTATATTTTGACCTTTATAAACCTTCTATTTGTTCAAAAAAGGGTAGATTTCCATTGTAATCGGTTTTTGGACCTTTATACTAATCTATTAAACTTTGGTCAAACTTGGTCAACCTTGTTTGACCAAGTTTTCCATTGGCTTAAAGATGCGATTATCTTTCTTCTAGTGGGTTAAAAACTATATTTAGACCTTTATAAAGTTTCTATTTGTTCAAAAAAGGGTAGATTTCCATTGTAATTGGTTTTTGGACCTTTATACTAAGCTATTAAACTTTTGTCAAACTTGGTCAACCTTGTTTGACCAATGCTTCCATTGGCTTAAAGATGCGATTATCTTTCTTCTAATAGGTTAAAAATTATATTTTGACCTTTATAAACCTTCTATTTGTTCAAAAAAGGGTAGATTTCCATTGTAATCGGTTTTGTGACCTTTATTCTAATCTATTAAACTTTAGTCAAACTTGGTCAACCTTGTTTGAACAAAGCTTCCATTGGCTTAAAGATGAGATTATCTTTCTTCTAGTGGGTTAAAAACTATATTTAGACCTTTATAAATTTTCTATTTGTTCAAAAAAGGGTAGATTCCCATTCTAATCGGTCTATGGACCTTTATACCAATCTATTAAACTTTGGTCAAACTTGGTCAACCTTGTTTGACCAAAGCTTCCATTGGCTTAAAGATGCGATTATCTTTGTTCTAGTGGGTTAATAACAATATATAGACTTTTATAAAGCTTCTATTAGTTTAAAAAAGGGTCGATTTCCATTGTAATTGGTTTTTGGACCTTTATACTAATCTATTAAACTTTGGTCTAACTTGGTCAAACTTGTTTGACCAAAGCTTCCATTGGCTTAAAGATGCGATTATCTTTCTTCTAATAGGTTAAAAATTATATTTTGACCTTTATAAAGCTTCTATTTGTTCAAAAAAGGGAAGATTTCCATTCTAATTGGTTTTTGGACCTTTATACTAATCTATTAAACTTTGGTCAAACTTGGTCAACCTTGTTTGACCAAAGCTTCCATTGGCTTAAAGATGCGATTATCTTTCTTCTAGTGGGTTAAAAACTATATTTAGACCTTTATAAACTTTCTATTTGTTCAAAAAAGGGTAGATTTCCATTGTAATTTGTTTTTGAACCTTTATTCTAATTTATTAAACTTTGGTCAAACTTGGTCAACCTTGTTTGACCAAAGCTTCCATTGGCTTAAAGAGGCGATTAACTTTCTCCTAGTGGGTTAAAAACTATATTTAGAACTTCATAAACCTTATATTTGTTCAAAAAAGAGTAGATTTCCATTGTAATCGGTTTTTGGACCTTTATACTAATCTATTAAACTTTGGTCATACTTGGTCAACCTTGTTTCACCAAAGCTTCCATTGGCTTAAAGATGCGATTATCTTTCTTCTAGTGGGTTAAAAACTGTATTTAGACCTTTATAAAATTTCTATTTGTTCAAAAAAGGGTAGATTCCCATTGTAATTGGTTTTTAAACCTTTATTCTAACCTATTAAACTTTGGTCAAACTTGGTCAACCTTGTTTGACCAAAGCTTCCATTGGCTTACAGATGCGATTATCTTTCTTCTAGTGGGTTAAAAACTATATTTAGACCTTTATAAAGCATCTATTTGTTCAAAAAAGGGTAGAATTCCATTAAAATCGGTTTTTGGACCTTTATTCTAATCTATTAAACTTTAGTCAAACTTGGTCAACCTTTTTTGACCAAAGCTTCCATTGGTTTAAAGATGCGATTATCTTTCTTCTAGTGGGTTAAAAACTATAATTAGACCTTTATAAACTTACCATTTGTTCAAAAAAGGGTAGATTTCCATTATAATTGGTTTTGGGACCTTTATACTAATCTATTAAACTTTGGTCAAACTTGTTCAACCTTGTTTGACCAAAGCTTCCATTGGCTTAAAGATGCGATTATCTTTCTTCTAGTGGGTTAAAAAACTATATTTAGACCTTTATAAAGCTTCTATTTGTTCAAAAAAGGGTAGATTTCCATTGTAATTGGTTTTTGGACCTTTATACTCATCTATTAAACTTTGGTGATACTTGGTCAATCTTGTTTGACCAAAGCTTCCATTGGCTTAAAGATGCGATTATCTTTCTTCTAATAGGTTAAAAATTATATTTTGACCTTTATAAAGCTTCTATTTGTTCAAAAAAGGGTAGATTTCCATTCTAATTGGTTTTTGGACCTTTATACTAATCTATTAAACTTTGGTCAAACTTGGTCAACCTTGTTTGACCAAAGCTTCCATTGGCTTAAAGATGCGATTATCTTTCTTCTAATAGGTTAAAAATTATATTTTGACCTTTATAAACCTTCTATTTGTTCAAAAAAGGGTAGATTTCCATTGTAATCGGTTTTTGGACCTTTATACTAATCTATTAAACTTTGGTCAAACTTGGTCAACCTTGTTTGACCAAATTTTCCATTGGCTTAAAGATGCGATTATCTTTCTTCTAGTGGGTTAAAAACTATATTTAGACCTTTATAAAGTTTCTATTTGTTCAAAAAAGGGTAGATTTCCATTGTAATTGGTTTTTGGACCTTTATACTAAGCTATTAAACTTTTGTCAAACTTGGTCAACCTTGTTTGACCAATGCTTCCATTGGCTTAAAGATGCGATTATCTTTCTTCTAATAGGTTAAAAATTATATTTTGACCTTTATAAACCTTCTATTTGTTCAAAAAAGGGTAGATTTCCATTGTAATCGGTTTTGTGACCTTTATTCTAATCTATTAAACTTTAGTCAAACTTGGTCAACCTTGTTTGAACAAAGCTTCCATTGGCTTAAAGATGCGATTATCTTTCTTCTAGTGGGTTAAAAACTATATTTAGACCTTTATAAATTTTCTATTTGTTCAAAAAAGGGTAGATTCCCATTCTAATCGGTCTATGGACCTTTATACCAATCTATTAAACTTTGGTCAAACTTGGTCAACCTTGTTTGACCAAAGCTTCCATTGGCTTAAAGATGCGATTATCTTTGTTCTAGTGGGTTAATAACAATATATAGACTTTTATAAAGCTTCTATTAGTTTAAAAAAGGGTCGATTTCCATTGTAATTGGTTTTTGGACCTTTATACTAATCTATTAAACTTTGGTCTAACTTGGTCAAACTTGTTTGACCAAAGCTTCCATTGGCTTAAAGATGCGATTATCTTTCTTCTAATAGGTTAAAAATTATATTTTGACCTTTATAAAGCTTCTATTTGTTCAAAAAAGGGAAGATTTCCATTCTAATTGGTTTTTGGACCTTTATACTAATCTATTAAACTTTGGTCAAACTTGGTCAACCTTGTTTGACCAAAGCTTCCATTGGCTTAAAGATGCGATTATCTTTCTTCTAGTGGGTTAAAAACTATATTTAGACCTTTATAAACTTTCTATTTGTTCAAAAAAGGGTAGATTTCCATTGTAATTTGTTTTTGAACCTTTATTCTAATTTATTAAACTTTGGTCAAACTTGGTCAACCTTGTTTGACCAAAGCTTCCATTGGCTTAAAGAGGCGATTAACTTTCTCCTAGTGGGTTAAAAACTATATTTAGAACTTCATAAACCTTATATTTGTTCAAAAAAGAGTAGATTTCCATTGTAATCGGTTTTTGGACCTTTATACTAATCTATTAAACTTTGGTCATACTTGGTCAACCTTGTTTCACCAAAGCTTCCATTGGCTTAAAGATGCGATTATCTTTCTTCTAGTGGGTTAAAAACTGTATTTAGACCTTTATAAAATTTCTATTTGTTCAAAAAAGGGTAGATTCCCATTGTAATTGGTTTTTAAACCTTTATTCTAACCTATTAAACTTTGGTCAAACTTGGTCAACCTTGTTTGACCAAAGCTTCCATTGGCTTACAGATGCGATTATCTTTCTTCTAGTGGGTTAAAAACTATATTTAGACCTTTATAAAGCATCTATTTGTTCAAAAAAGGGTAGAATTCCATTAAAATCGGTTTTTGGACCTTTATTCTAATCTATTAAACTTTAGTCAAACTTGGTCAACCTTTTTTGACCAAAGCTTCCATTGGTTTAAAGATGCGATTATCTTTCTTCTAGTGGGTTAAAAACTATAATTAGACCTTTATAAACTTACCATTTGTTCAAAAAAGGGTAGATTTCCATTATAATTGGTTTTGGGACCTTTATACTAATCTATTAAACTTTGGTCAAACTTGTTCAACCTTGTTTGACCAAAGCTTCCATTGGCTTAAAGATGCGATTATCTTTCTTCTAGTGGGTTAAAAAACTATATTTAGACCTTTATAAAGCTTCTATTTGTTCAAAAAAGGGTAGATTTCCATTGTAATTGGTTTTTGGACCTTTATACTCATCTATTAAACTTTGGTGATACTTGGTCAATCTTGTTTGACCAAAGCTTCCATTGGCTTAAAGATGCGATTATCTTTCTTCTAATAGGTTAAAAATTATATTTTGACCTTTATAAAGCTTCTATTTGTTCAAAAAAGGGTAGATTTCCATTCTAATTGGTTTTTGGACCTTTATACTAATCTATTAAACTTTGGTCAAACTTGGTCAACCTTGTTTGACCAAAGCTTCCATTGGCTTAAAGATGCGATTATCTTTCTTCTAATAGGTTAAAAATTATATTTTGACCTTTATAAACCTTCTATTTGTTCAAAAAAGGGTAGATTTCCGTTGTAATCGGTTTTTGGACCTTTATACTAATCTATTAAACTTTGGTCAAACTTGGTCAACCTTGTTTGACCAAATTTTCCATTGGCTTAAAGATGCGATTATCTTTCTTCTAGTGGGTTAAAAACTATATTTAGACCTTTATAAAGTTTCTATTTGTTCAAAAAAGGGTAGATTTCCATTGTAATTGGTTTTTGGACCTTTATACTAAGCTATTAAACTTTTGTCAAACTTGGTCAACCTTGTTTGACCAATGCTTCCATTGGCTTAAAGATGCGATTATCTTTCTTCTAATAGGTTAAAAATTATATTTTGACCTTTATAAACCTTCTATTTGTTCAAAAAAGGGTAGATTTCCATTGTAATCGGTTTTGTGACCTTTATTCTAATCTATTAAACTTTAGTCAAACTTGGTCAACCTTGTTTGAACAAAGCTTCCATTGGCTTAAAGATGCGATTATCTTTCTTCTAGTGGGTTAAAAACTATATTTAGACCTTTATAAATTTTCTATTTGTTCAAAAAAGGGTAGATTCCCATTCTAATCGGTCTATGGACCTTTATACCAATCTATTAAACTTTGGTCAAACTTGGTCAACCTTGTTTGACCAAAGCTTCCATTGGCTTAAAGATGCGATTATCTTTGTTCTAGTGGGTTAATAACAATATTTAGACTTTTATAAAGCTTCTATTAGTTCAAAAAAGGGTCGATTTCCATTGTAATTGGTTTTTGGACCTTTATACTAATCTATTAAACTTTGGTCAAACTTGGTCAAACTTGTTTGACCAAAGCTTCCATTGGCTTAAAGATGCGATTATCTTTCTTCTAATAGGTTAAAAATTATATTTTGACCTTTATAAAGCTTCTATTTGTTCAAAAAAGGGTAGATTTCCATTCTAATTGGTTTTTGGACCTTTATACTAATCTATTAAACTTTGGTCAAACTTGGTCAACCTTGTTTGACCAAAGCTTCCATTGGCTTAAAGATGCGATTATCTTTCTTCTAGTGGGTTAAAAACTATATTTAGACCTTTATAAACTTTCTATTTGTTCAAAAAAGGGTAGATTTCCATTGTAATTTGTTTTTGAACCTTTATTCTAATTTATTAAACTTTGGTCAAACTTGGTCAACCTTGTTTGACCAAAGTTTCCATTGGCTTACAGATGCGATTATCTTTCTTCTAGTGGGTTAAAAACTATATTTAGACCTTTATAAAGCATCTATTTGTTCAAAAAAGGGTAGAATTCCATTAAAATCGGTTTTTGGACCTTTATTCTAATCTATTAAACTTTGGTCAAACTTGGTCAACCTTGTTTGACCATAGCTTCGATTGGCTTAAAGATGCGATTATCTTTCTTCTAATAGGTTAAAAATTATATTTAGACCTTTATTAACTTTCTATTTGTTCAAAAAAGGGTAGATTTCCATTGTAATCGGTTTTTGGACGTTTTTACTAATCTATTAAACTTTGGTCAAAATTGGTCAACCTTGTTTGACCAAAGCTTCCATTGGCTTAAAGATGCGATTATCTTTCTCCTAGTGGGTTAAAAACTATATTTAGACCTTTATAAACTTTCTATTTGTTCAAAAAAGGGTAGATTCCCATTGTAATTGGTTTTTAAACCTTTATTCTAACCTATTAAACTTTGGTCAAACTTGGTCAACCTTGTTTGACCAAAGCTTCCATTGGCTTAAAGATGCGATTATCTTTGTTCTAGTGGGTTAATAACAATATTTAGACTTTTATAAAGCTTCTATTAGTTCAAAAAAGGGTCGATTTCCATTGTAATTGGTTTTTGGACCTTTATACTAATCTATTAAACTTTGGTCAAACTTGGTCAACCTTGTTTGACCAAAGCTTCCATTGGCTTAAAGATGCGATTATCTTTCTTCTAGTGGGTTAAAAACTATATTTAGACCTTTATAAACTTTCTATTTGTTCAAAAAAGGGTAGATTTCCATTGTAATTTGTTTTTGAACCTTTATTCTAATTTATTAAACTTTGGTCAAACTTGGTCAACCTTGTTTGACCAAAGTTTCCATTGGCTTACAGATGCGATTATCTTTCTTCTAGTGGGTTAAAAACTATATTTAGACCTTTATAAAGCATCTATTTGTTCAAAAAAGGGTAGAATTCCATTAAAATCGGTTTTTGGACCTTTATTCTAATCTATTAAACTTCAGTCAAACTTGGTCAACCTTATTTGACCAAAGCTTCCATTGGTTTAAAGATGCGATTATCTTTCTTCTAGTGAGTTAAAAACTATATTTAGACCTTTAAAAAGCATCTATTTGTTCAAAAAAGGGTAGAATTCCATTAAAATCGGTTTTTGGACCTTTATTATAATCTAATTAACTTTATTCAAACTTGGTCAACCTTGTTTGACCAAAGCTTCCATTGGCTTAAAGATGCGATTATCTTTCTTCTAGTGGGTTAAAAAACTATATTTAGACCTTTATAAAGCTTCTATTTGTTCAAAAAAGGGTAGATTTCCATTGTAATTGGTTTTTGGACCTTTATACTCATCTATTAAACTTTGGTAATACTTGGTCAACCTTGTTTGACCAAAGCTTCCATTGGCTTAAAGATGCGATTATCTTTCTTCTAGTGGGTTAAAAACTATATTTAGACCTTTATAAATTTTCTATTTGTTCAAAAAAGGGTAGATTCCCATTCTAATCGGTCTATGGACCTTTATACCAATCTATTAAACTTTGGTCAAACTTGGTCAACCTTGTTTGACTAAAGCTTCCATTGGCTTAAAGATGCGATTATCTTTGTTCTTGAGGGTTAATAACAATATTTAGACTTTTATAAAGCTTCTATTAGTTCAAAAAAGGGTCGATTTCCATTGTAATTGGTTTTTGGACCTTTATACTAATCTATTAAACTTTGGTCAAACTTGGTCAACCTTGTTTGACCAAAGCTTCCATTGGCTTAAAGATGCGATTATCTTTCTTCTAGTGGGTTAAAAACTATATTTAGACCTTTATAAACTTTCTATTTGTTCAAAAAAGGATAGATTTCCATTGTAATTTGTTTTTGAACCTTTATTCTAATTTATTAAACTTTGGTCAAACTTGGTCAACCTTGTTTGACCATAGCTTCGATTGGCTTAAAGATGCGATTATCTTTCTTCTAATAGGTTAAAAATTATATTTAGACCTTTATTAACTTTCTATTTGTTCAAAAAAGGGTAGACTTCCATTGTAATCGGTTTTTGGACGTTTTTACTAATCTATTAAACTTTGGTCAAAATTGGTCAAGCTTGTTTGACCAAAGCTTCCATTGGCTTAAAGATGCGATTATCTTTCTTCTAGTGGGTTAAAAACTATATTTAGACCTTTATAAAGCATCTATTTGTTCAAAAAAGGGTAGAATTCCATTAAAATCGGTTTTTGGACCTTTATTATAATCTATTAAACTTTATTCAAACTTGGTCAACCTTGTTTGACCAAAGCTTCCATTGGCTTAAAGATGCGATTATCTTTCTTCTAGTGGGTTAAAAACTATATTTAGACCTTTATAAACTTTCTATTTGTTCAAAAAAGGGTAGATTCCCATTGTAATCATTTTTTGAACCTTTATTCTAATCTATTAACTTTGGTCAAACTTGGTCAACCTTGTTTGACCAAAGCTTCCATTGGCTTAAAGATGCGGTTATCTTTCTTCTAGTGGGTTAAAAACTATATTTAGACCTTAATAAACCTTCTATTTTTTGAAAGAAGGGTAGATTTCCATTGTAATCGGTTTTTGGACCTTTATTCTAATCTATTAAACTTTGGTCAAACTTGGTCAACCTTGTTTGACCATAGCTTCCATTGGCTTAAAGATGAAATTATCTTTCTTCTAATAGGCTAAAAATTATATTAAGACCTTTATAAACTTACTATTTGTTAAAAAAAGGGTAGATTCCCATTGTAATCGGTTTTTGAACCTTTATTCCACTCTATTAAACTTTAGTAAAACTTGGTCAACCTTGTTTGACCAAAGCTTCCATTGGCTTAAAGATGCGATTATCTTTCTTCTAGTGGGTTAAAAACTATACTTAGACCTTTATAAACTTTCTATTTGTTCAAAAAAGGGTAGATTCCCATTCTAATCGGTTTTTGAACCTTTATCCTAATCTATTAAACTTTGGTAAAACTTGGTCAACCTTGTTTAACCAAAGCTTCAATTTGCTTAAAGCTGCGATTATCTTTCTTCTAATATGTTAAAAATTATATTTTGACCTTTATAAACCTTCTATTTGTTCAAAAAAGGGTAGATTTCCATTCTAATCGGTTTTTGGACCTTTATACTAATCTATTAAACTTTGGTCAAACTTGGTCAACCTTGTTTGACCAAAGCTTCCATTGGCTTAAAGATGCGATTATCTTTCTTCTAATAGGTTAAAAATTATATTTTAACTTTTATAAACCTTTTATTTGTTCAAAAAAGGGTATATTTTCGTTGTAATCGGTTTTTGGACCTTTATACTAATCTATTAAACTTTGGTCCAACTTGGTTAACCTTGTTTGACCAAAGCTTCCATAGGCTTAAAGATGCGATTATGTTTCTTCTAGTGGGTTAAAAACTATATTTAGACATTATAAACCTTCTATTTTATGAAAAAAGGGTAGATTTCCATTGTAATCGGTTTTTGGACCTTTATTCTAATCTATTAAACTTTGGTCAAACTTGGTCAACCTTGTTTGACCACAGCTTCCATTGGCTTAAAGATGCGATTATCTTTCTTCTAGTGGGTTAAAAACTGATTTAGATCTTTATAAAGCTTCTATTTGTTTAAAAAAGGGTAGAATTCCATTAAAATCGGTTTTTGGACCTTTATTCTAATCTATTAAACTTTAGTCAAACTTGGTCAACCTTGGTCAACCTTGTTTGACCAAAGCTTCCATTGGCTTAAAGATGAAATTATCATTCTTCTAATAGGCTAAAAATTATATTAAGACCTTTATAAACTTACTATTTGTTAAAAAAAGGGTAGATTCCCATTGTAATCGGTTTTTGAACCTTTATTCCAATCTATTAAACTTTAGTCAAACTTGGTCAACCTTGTTTGAACAAAGCTTCCATTGGCTTAAAGATGCGATTATCTTTCGTCTAGTGAGTTAAAAAATATATTTAGACCTTTATAAAGCTTCTATTTGTTCAAAAAAGGGTAGAATTCTATTAAAATCGGTTTTTGGACCCTTATTCTAATCTATTAAACTTTAGTCCAACTTGGTCAACCTTGTTTGACCAAAGCTTCCATTGGCTTAAAGATGCGATTATCTTTCTTCTAGTGGGTTAAAAATTGTATTAAGACCTCTATAAACTTTCTATTTGTTCAAAAAATGGTAGATTCCCATTGTAATCGGTTTATGAACCTTTATTCTAATCTATTAAACTTTGGTTAAACTTGGTCAACCTTGTTTGACCATAGCTTCCATTGGCTTAAAGATGCGATTATCTTTCTTCTAATAGGCTAAAAATTATATTAAGACCTTTATAAACTTACTATTTGTTAAAAAAGGGTAGATTCCCATTGTAGTCGGTTTTTGAATCTTTATTCTAATCTATTAAACTTTAGTCAAACTTGGTCAACCTTGTTTGACCAAAGCTTCCATTGGCTTAAAGATGCGATTATCTTTCTTCTAGTGGGTTAAAAACTGTATTAAGACCTCTATAAACTTTCTATTTGTTCAAAAAATGGTAGATTCCCATTGTAATCGGTTTATGAACCTTTATTCTAATCTATTAAACTTTGGTCAAACTTGGTCAACCTTGTTTGACCAATCTTCCATTGGCTTAAAGATGCGGTTATCTTTCTTCTAGTGGGTTAAAAACTATATTTAGACCTTTATAAACCTTCTATTTTTAGAGAGAAGGATAGATTTCCATTGTAATCGGTTTTTGGACCTTTATTCTAATCTATTAAACTTTGGTCAAATTTGGTCAACCTTGTTTGACCATAGCTTCCATTGGCTTAAAGATGCGATTATCTTTCTTCTAATAGGCTAAAAATTATATTCAGACCTTTATAAACTTACTATTTTTTTAAAAAAGGGTAGATTCCCATTGTAGTCGATTTTTGAATCTTTATTCTAATCTATTAAACTTTAGTCAAACTTGGTCAACCTTGTTTGACCAAAGCTTCCATTGGCTTAAAGATGCGATTATCTTTCTTCTAGTGGGTTAAAAACTGTATTAAGACCTCTATAAACTTTCTATTTGTTCAACAAATGGTAGATTCCCATTGTAATCGGTTTATGAACCTTTATTCTAATCTATTAAACTTTGGTCAAACTTGGTCAACCTTGTTTGACCAATCTTCCATTGGCTTAAAGATGCGGTTATATTTCTTCTAGTGGGTTAAAAACTATATTTAGACCTTTATAAACCTTATATTTTTAGAGAGAAGGATAGATTTCCATTGTAATCGGTTTTTGGACCTTTATTCTAATCTATTAAACTTTGGTCAAATTTGGTCAACCTTGTTTGACCATAGCTTCCATTGGCTTAAAGATGCGATTATCTTTCTTCTAATAGGCTAAAAATTATATTAAGACCTTTATAAACTTACTATTTGTTAAAAAAAGGGTAGATTCCCATTGTAATCGGTTTTTGAACCTTTATTCTAATCTATTAAACTTTAGTCAAACTTGGTCAACCTTGTTTGACCATAGCTTCCATTGGCTTAAAGATGCGATTATCTTTCTTCTAGTGGGTTAAAAACTATACTTAGACCTTTATAAACTTTCTATTTGTTTTAAAAAGGGTAGATTCCCATTGTAATCGGTTTTTGAACCTTTATCCTAATCTATTAAACTTTGGTAAAACTTGGTCAACCTTGTTTAACCAAAGCTTCAATTGGCTTAAAGCTGCGATTATCTTTCTTCTAATATGTTAAAAATTATATTTTGACCTTTATAAACCTTCTATTTGTTCAAAAAAGGGTAGATTTCCATTCTAATCGGTTTTTGGACCTTTATACTAATCTATTAAACTTTGGTCAAACTTGGTCAACCTTGTTTGACCAAAGCTTCCATTGGCTTAAAGATGCGATTATCTTTCTTCTAGTGGGTTAAAAACTGTATTAAGACCTCTATAAACTTTCTATTTGTTCAAAAAATGGTAGATTCCCATTGTAATCGGTTTATGAACCTTTATTCTAATCTATTAAACTTTGGTCAAACTTGGTCAACCTTGTTTGACCAATCTTCCATTGGCTTAAAAATGCGGTTATCTTTCTTCTAGTGGGTTAAAAACTATATTTAGACCTTTATAAACCTTCTATTTTTAGAAAGAAGGATAGATTTCCATTGTAATCGGTTTTTGGACCTTTATTCTAATCTATTAAACTTTGGTCAAATTTGGTCAACCTTGTTTGACCAAAGCTTCCATTGGCTTAAAGATGCGATTATCTTTCTTCTAATAGGCTAAAAATTATATTCAGACCTTTATAAACTTACTATTTTTTTAAAAAAGGGTAGATTCCCATTGTAGTCGGTTTTTGAATCTTTATTCTAATCTATTAAACTTTAGTCAAACTTGGTCAACCTTGTTTGACCAAAGCTTCCATTGGCTTAAAGATGCGGTTATCTTTCTTCTAGTGGGTTAAAAACTATATTTCGACCTTTATAAACCTTCTATTTTTAGAGAGAAGGATAGATTTCCATTGTAATCGGTTTTTGGACCTTTTTTCTAATCTATTAAACTTTGGTCAAATTTAGTCAACCTTGTTTGACCATAGCTTCCATTGGCTTAAAGATGCGATTATCTTTCTTCTAATAGGCTAAAAATTATATTAAGACCTTTATAAACTTACTATTTGTTAAAAAAAGGGTAGATTCCCATTGTAATCGGTTTTTGAACCTTTATTCTAATCTATTAAACTTTAGTCAAACTTGGTCAACCTTGTTTGACCATAGCTTCCATTGGCTTAAAGATGCGATTATCTTTCTTCTAGTGGGTTAAAAACTATACTTAGACCTTTATAAACTTTCTATTTGTTTAAAAAAGGGTAGATTCCCATTGTAATCGGTTTTTGAACCTTTATCCTAATCTATTAAACTTTGGTAAAACTTCGTCAACCTTGTTTAACCATAGCTTCAATTGGCTTAAAGCTGCGATTATCTTTCTTCTAATATGTTAAAAATTATATTTTGACCTTTATAAACCTTCTATTTGTTCAAAAAAGGGTAGATTTCCATTCTAATCGGTTTTTGGACCTTTATACTAATCTATTAAACTTTGGTCAAACTTGGTCAACCTTGTTTGACCAAAGCTTCCATTGGGTTAAAGATGCGATTATCTTTCTTCTAGTGGGTTAAAAACTGTATTAAGACCTCTATAAACTTTCTATTTGTTCAAAAAATGGTAGATTCCCATTGTAATCGGTTTATGAACCTTTATTCTAATCTATTAAACTTTGGTCAAACTTGGTCAACCTTGTTTGACCATAGCTTCCATTGGATTAAAGATGCGATTATCTTTCTTCTAATAGGCTAAAAATTATATTAAGACCTTTATAAACTTACTATTTTTTTAAAAAAGGGTAGATTCCCATTGTAGTCGATTTTTGAATCTTTATTCTAATCTATTAAACTTTAGTCAAACTTGGTCAACCTTGTTTGACCAAAGCTTCCATTGGCTTAAAGAGGCAATTATCTTTCTCCTAGTGGATTAAAAACTATATTTAGAACTTTATAAACCTTCTATTTTTGTTCAAAAAAGAGTAGATTTCCATTGTAATCGGTTTTTGGACCTTTATACTAATCTATTAAACTTTGGTCAAACTTGGTCAACCTTGTTTGACCAAAGCTTCCATTGGCTTAAAGATGCGATTATCTTTCTTCTAGTGGGTTAAAAAACTATATTTAGACCTTTATAAAGCTTCTATTTGTTCAAAAAAGGGTAGATTTCCATTGTAATTGGTTTTTGGACCTTTATACTAATCTATTAAACTTTGGTCAGACTTGGTCAACCTTGTTTGACCAAAGCTTCCATTGGCTTAAAGATGCGATTATCTTTCTTCTAATAGGTTAAAAATTATATTTTGACCTTTATAAAGCTTCTATTTGTTCAAAAAAGGGTAGATTTCCATTGTAATTGGTTTTTGGACCTTTTTACTAATCTATTAAACTTTGGTCAAACTTTGTCAACCTTGTTTGACCAAATTTTCCATTGGCTTAAAGATACGATTATCTTTCTTCTAGTGGGTTAAAAACTATATTTAGACCTTTATAAAGTTTCTATTTGTTCAAAAAAGGGTAGATTTCCATTGTAATTGGTTTTTGGACCTTTATACTAAGCCATTAAACTTTGGTCAAACTTGGTCAACCTTGTTTGACCAATGCTTCCATTGGCTTAAAGATGCGATTATCTTTCTTCTAATAGGTTAAAAATTATATTTTGACCTTTATAAACCTTCTATTTGTTCAAAAAAGGGTAGATTTCCATTGTAATCGGTTTTGTGACCTTTATTCTAATCTATTAAACTTTAGTCAAACTTGGTCAACCTTGTTTGAACAAAGCTTCCATTGGCTTAAAGATGCGATTATCTTTCTTCTAGTGGGTTAAAAACTATATTTAGACCTTTATAAATTTTCTATCTGTTCAAAAAAGGGTAGATTCCCATTCTAATCGGTCTATGGACCTTTATACCAATCTATTAAACTTTGGTCAAACTTGGTCAACCTTGTTTGACCAAAGCTTCCATTGGCTTAAAGATGCGATTATCTTTGTTCTAGTGGGTTAATAACAATATTTAGACTTTTATAAAGCTTCTATTAGTTCAAAAAAGGGTCGATTTCCATTGTAATTGGTTTTTGGACCTTTATACTAATCTATTAAACTTTGGTCAAACTTGGTCAACCATGTTTGACCAAAGCTTCCATTGGCTTAAAGATGCGATTATCTTTCTTCTAGTGGGTTAAAAACTATATTTAGACCTTTATACACTTTCTATTTGTTCAAAAAAGGGTAGATTTCCATTGTAATTTGTTTTTGAACCTTTATTCTAATTTATTAAACTTTGGTCAAACTTGGTCAACCTTGTTTGACCATAGCTTCGATTGGCTTAAAGATGCGATTATCTTTCTTCTAATAGGTTAAAAATTATATTTAGACCTTTATTAACTTTCTATTTGTTCAAAAAAGGGTAGATTTCCATTGTAATCGGTTTTTGGACGTTTTTACTAATCTATTAAACTTTGGTCAAAATTGGTCAACCTTGTTTGACCAAAGCTTCCATTGGCTTAAAGATGCGATTATCTTTCTTCTAGTGGGTTAAAAACTATATTTAGACCTTTATAAAGCATCTATTTGTTCAAAAAAGGGTATAATTCCATTAAAATCGGTTTTTGGACCTTTATTATAATCTATTAAACTTTATTCAAACTTGGTCAACCTTTTTTGACCAAAGCTTCCATTGGCTTAAAGATGCGATTATCTTTCTTCTAGTGGGTTAAAAACTATATTTAGACCTTTATAAACTTACCATTTGTTCAAAAAAGGGTAGATTCCCATTGTAATCGGTTTTTAAACCTTTATTCTAACCTATTAAACTTTGGTCAAACTTGGTCAACCTTGTTTAACCAAAGCTTACATTGGCTTAAAGATTCGATTATGTTTCTTCTAGTGGGTTAAAAACTATATTTAGACTTCCATAAACCTTTTATTTGTTCAAAAAAGGGTAGATTTCCATTGTAATCGGTTTTTGGACCTTTATTCTAATCTATTAAACTTTAGTCAAACTTGGTCAACCGTGTTTGACCAAAGCTTCCATTGGCTTAAAGATGCGATTATCTTTCTTCTAGTGGGTTAAAAACTATATTTAGACCTTTATAAACTTTCTATTTGTTCAAAAAAGGGTAGATTCCCATTGTAATCGGTTTTTAAACCTTTATTCTAACCTAATAAACTTTGGTCAAACTTGGTCAACCTTGTTTAACCAAAGCTTCAATTGGCTTAAAGTTGCGATTATCTTTCTTCTAATAGGTTAAAAATTATATTTTGACCTTTATAAACCTTCTATTTGTTCAAAAAAGGGTAGATTTCCATTCTAATCGGTTTATGGACCTTTATACCAATCTATTAAACTTTGGTCAAACTTGGTCAACCTTGTTTGACCAAAGCTTCCATTGGCTTAAAGATGCGATTATCTTTGTTCTAGTGGGTTAATGACAATATTTTGAACTTTTGTAAAGCTTCTATTAGTTCAAAAAAGGGTCGATTTCCATTGTAATTGGTTTTTGGACCTTTATACTAATCTATCAAACTTTGGTCAAACTTGGTCAACCTTGTTTGACCAAAGCTTCCATTGGCTTAAAGATGCGATTATCTTTCTTCTAGTGGGTTAAAAACTATATTTATACCTTTATAAACTTTCTATTTGTTCAAAAAAGGGTAGATTTCCATTGTAATTTATTTTGAACCTTTATTCTAATTTATTAAACTTTGTTCAAAAAAGGGTAGATTTCCATTGTAATCGGTTTTTGGACGTTTTTACTAATCTATTAAACTTTGGTCAAAATTGGTCAACCTTATTTGACCAAAGCTTCCATTGGCTTAAAGATGCGATTATCTTTCTTCTAGTGGGTTAAAAACTATATTTAGACCTTTATATTCTATTTGTTCAAAAAAGGGTAGATTCCCATTCTAATCGGTCTATGGACCTTTATACTCATCTATTAAACTTTGGTGAAACTTGGTCAACCTTGTTTGACCAAAGCTTCCATTGGCTTAAAGATGCGATTATCTTTCTTCTAATAGGTTAAAAATTATATTTTGACCTTTATAAAGCTTCTATTTGTTCAAAAAAGGGTAGATTTCCATTATAATTGGTTTTTGGACCTTTATACTAATCTATTAAACTTTGGTCAAACTTGGTCATCCTTGTTTGACAAAATCTTCCATTGGCTTAAAGATGCGATTATCTTTCTTCTAGTGGGTTAAAAACAATATTTAGACCTTCATAAACCTTCTATTTGTTCTAAAAATGGTAGATTTCCATTGTAATTTGTTTTGTGACCTTTATTCTAATCTATTAAACTTTAGTCAAACTTGGTCAACCTTGTTTGAACAAAGCTTCCATTGGCTTAAAGATGCGATTATCTTTCTTCTAGTGGGTTAAAAACTATATTTAGACCTTTATAAATTTTCTATCTGTTCAAAAAAGGGTAGATTCCCATTCTAATCGGTCTATGGACCTTTATACCAATCTATTAAACTTTGGTCAAACTTGGTCAACCTTGTTTGACCAAAGCTTCCATTGGCTTAAAGATGCGATTATCTTTGTTCTAGTGGGTTAATAACAATATTTAGACTTTTATAAAGCTTCTATTAGTTCAAAAAAGGGTCGATTTCCATTGTAATTGGTATTTGGACCTTTATACTAATCTATTAAACTTTGGTCAAACTTGGTCAACCATGTTTGACCAAAGCTTCCATTGGCTTAAAGATGCGATTATCTTTCTTCTAGTGGGTTAAAAACTATATTTAGACCTTTATACACTTTCTATTTGTTCAAAAAAGGGTAGATTTCCATTGTAATTTGTTTTTGAACCTTTATTCTTATTTATTAAACTTTGGTCAAACTTGGTCAACCTTGTTTGACCATAGCTTCGATTCGCTTAAAGATGCGATTATCTTTCTTCTAATAGGTTAAAAATTATATTTAGACCTTTATTAACTTTCTATTTGTTCAAAAAAGGGTAGATTTCCATTGTAATCGGTTTTTGGACGTTTTTACTAATCTATTAAACTTTGGTCAAAATTGGTCAACCTTGTTTAACCAAAGCTTCCATTGGCTTAAAGATGCGATTATCTTTCTTCTAGTGGGTTAAAAACTATATTTAGACCTTTATAAAGCATCTATTTGTTCAAAAAAGGGTATAATTCCATTAAAATCGGTTTTTGGACCTTTATTATAATCTATTAAACTTTATTCAAACTTGGTCAACCTTGTTTGACCAAAGCTTCCATTGGCTTAAAGATGCGATTATCTTTCTTCTAGTGGGTTAAAAACTATATTTAGACCTTTATAAACTTACCATTTGTTCAAAAAAGGGTAGATTTCCATTATAATTGGTTTTGGGTTCTTTATACTAATCTATTAAACTTTGGTCAAACTTGGTAATCCTTGTTTGACAAAATCTTCCATTGGCTTAAAGATGCGATTATCTTTCTTCTAGTGGGTTAAAAACAATATTTAGACCTTCATAAACCTTCTATTTGTTCAAAAAAGGGTATATTTCCATTGTAATCGGTTTTTGGACCTTTATTCTAAGCTATTAAACTTTAGTCAAACTTGGTCAACCTTGTTTGACCAAAGATTCCATTGGCTTAAAGAGGCGATTATCTTTCTCCTAGTGGGTTAAAAACTATATTTAGAACTTTATAAACCTTCTATTTGTTCAAAAAAGAGTAGATTTCCATTGTAATCGGTTTTTGGACCTTTATACTAATCTATTAAACTTTGGTCAAACTTGGTCAACCTTGTTTGACCAAAGCTTCCATTGGCTTAAAGATGCGATTATCTTTCTTCTAGTGGGTTAAAAACTATATTTAGACCTTTATAAACTTTCTATTTGTTCAAAAAAGGGTAGATTCCCATTGTAATCGGTTTTTAAACCTTTATTCTAACCTATTAAACTTTGGTCAAACTTGGTCAACCTTGTTTAACCAAAGCTTACATTGGCTTAAAGATTCGATTATGTTTCTTCTAGTGGGTTAAAAACTATATTTAGACTTCCATAAACCTTTTATTTGTTCAAAAAAGGGTAGATTTCCATTGTAATCGGTTTTTGGACCTTTATTCTAATCTATTAAACTTTAGTCAAACTTGGTCAACCGTGTTTGACCAAAGCTTCCATTGGCTTAAAGATGCGATTATCTTTCTTCTAGTGGGTTAAAAACTATATTTAGACCTTTATAAACTTTCTATTTGTTCAAAAAAGGGTAGATTCCCATTGTAATCGGTTTTTAAACCTTTATTCTAACCTAATAAACTTTGGTCAAACTTGGTCAACCTTGTTTAACCAAAGCTTCAATTGGCTTAAAGTTGCGATTATCTTTCTTCTAATAGGTTAAAAATTATATTTTGACCTTTATAAACCTTCTATTTGTTCAAAAAAGGGTAGATTTCCATTCTAATTGGTTTTTGGACCTTTATACCAATCTATTAAACTTTGGTCAAACTTGGTCAACCTTGTTTGACCAAAGCTTCCATTGGCTTAAAGATGCGATTATCTTTGTTCTAGTGGGTTAATGACAATATTTAGAACTTTTGTAAAGCTTCTATTAGTTCAAAAAAGGGTCGATTTCCATTGTAATTGGTTTTTGGACCTTTATACTAATCTATCAAACTTTGGTCAAACTTGGTCAACCTTGTTTGACCAAAGCTTCCATTGGCTTAAAGATGCGATTATCTTTCTTCTAGTGGGTTAAAAACTATATTTATACCTTTATAAACTTTCTATTTGTTCAAAAAAGGGTAGATTTCCATTGTAATTTATTTTGAACCTTTATTCTAATTTATTAAACTTTGTTCAAAAAAGGGTAGATTTCCATTGTAATCGGTTTTTGGACGTTTTTACTAATCTATTAAACTTTGGTCAAAATTGGTCAACCTTATTTGACCAAAGCATCCATTGGCTTAAAGATGCGATTATCTTTCTTCTAGTGGGTTAAAAACTATATTTAGACCTTTATATTCTATTTGTTCAAAAAAGGGTAGATTCCCATTCTAATCGGTCTATGGACCTTTATACTCATCTATTAAACTTTGGTGAAACTTGGTCAACCTTGTTTGACCAAAGCTTCCATTGGCTTAAAGATGCGATTATCTTTCTTCTAATAGGTTAAAAATTATATTTTGACCTTTATAAAGCTTCTATTTGTTCAAAAAAGGGTAGATTTCCATTATAATTGGTTTTTGGACCTTTATACTAATCTATTAAACTTTGGTCAAACTTGGTCATCCTTGTTTGACAAAATCTTCCATTGGCTTAAAGATGCGATTATCTTTCTTCTAGTGGGTTAAAAACAATATTTAGACCTTCATAAACCTTCTATTTGTTCTAAAAAGGGTAGATTTCCATTGTAATTTGTTTTGTGACCTTTATTCTAATCTATTAAACTTTAGTCAAACTTGGTCAACCTTGTTTGAACAAAGCTTCCATTGGCTTAAAGATGCGATTATCTTTCTTCTAGTGGGTTAAAAACTATATTTAGACCTTTATAAATTTTCTATCTGTTCAAAAAAGGGTAGATTCCCATTCTAATCGGTCTATGGACCTTTATACCAATCTATTAAACTTTGGTCAAACTTGGTCAACCTTGTTTGACCAAAGCTTCCATTGGCTTAAAGATGCGATTATCTTTGTTCTAGTGGGTTAATAACAATATTTAGACTTTTATAAAGCTTCTATTAGTTCAAAAAAGGGTCGATTTCCATTGTAATTGGTATTTGGACCTTTATACTAATCTATTAAACTTTGGTCAAACTTGGTCAACCATGTTTGACCAAAGCTTCCATTGGCTTAAAGATGCGATTATCTTTCTTCTAGTGGGTTAAAAACTATATTTAGACCTTTATACACTTTCTATTTGTTCAAAAAAGGGTAGATTTCCATTGTAATTTGTTTTTGAACCTTTATTCTAATTTATTAAACTTTGGTCAAACTTGGTCAACCTTGTTTGACCATAGCTTCGATTCGCTTAAAGATGCGATTATCTTTCTTCTAATAGGTTAAAAATTATATTTAGACCTTTATTAACTTTCTATTTGTTCAAAAAAGGGTAGATTTCCATTGTAATCGGTTTTTGGACGTTTTTACTAATCTATTAAACTTTGGTCAAAATTGGTCAACCTTGTTTAACCAAAGCTTCCATTGGCTTAAAGATGCGATTATCTTTCTTCTAGTGGGTTAAAAACTATATTTAGACCTTTATAAAGCATCTATTTGTTCAAAAAAGGGTATAATTCCATTAAAATCGGTTTTTGGACCTTTATTATAATCTATTAAACTTTATTCAAACTTGGTCAACCTTGTTTGACCAAAGCTTCCATTGGCTTAAAGATGCGATTATCTTTCTTCTAGTGGGTTAAAAACTATATTTAGACCTTTATAAACTTACCATTTGTTCAAAAAAGGGTAGATTTCCATTATAATTGGTTTTGGGTTCTTTATACTAATCTATTAAACTTTGGTCAAACTTGGTAATCCTTGTTTGACAAAATCTTCCATTGGCTTAAAGATGCGATTATCTTTCTTCTAGTGGGTTAAAAACAATATTTAGACCTTCATAAACCTTCTATTTGTTCAAAAAAGGGTATATTTCCATTGTAATCGGTTTTTGGACCTTTATTCTAAGCTATTAAACTTTAGTCAAACTTGGTCAACCTTGTTTGACCAAAGATTCCATTGGCTTAAAGAGGCGATTATCTTTCTCCTAGTGGGTTAAAAACTATATTTAGAACTTTATAAACCTTCTATTTGTTCAAAAAAGAGTAGATTTCCATTGTAATCGGTTTTCGGACCTTTATACTAATCTATTAAACTTTGGTCAAACTTGGTCAACCTTGTTTGACCAAAGCTTCCATTGGCTTAAAGATGCGATTATCTTTCTTCTAGTGGGTTAAAAACTATATTTAGACCTTTATAAACTTTCTATTTGTTCAAAAAAGGGTAGATTCCCATTGTAATCGGTTTTTAAACCGTTATTCTAACCTATTAAACTTTGGTCAAACTTGGTCAACCTTGTTTAACCAAAGCTTACATTGGCTTAAAGATTCGATTATGTTTCTTCTAGTGGGTTAAAAACTATATTTAGACTTCCATAAACCTTTTATTTGTTCAAAAAAGGGTAGATTTCCATTGTAATCGGTTTTTGGACCTTTATTCTAATCTATTAAACTTTAGTCAAACTTGGTCAACCGTGTTTGACCAAAGCTTCCATTGGCTTAAAGATGCGATTATCTTTCTTCTAGTGGGTTAAAAACTATATTTAGACCTTTATAAACTTTCTATTTGTTCAAAAAAGGGTAGATTCCCATTGTAATCGGTTTTTAAACCTTTATTCTAACCTAATAAACTTTGGTCAAACTTGGTCAACCTTGTTTAACCAAAGCTTCAATTGGCTTAAAGTTGCGATTATCTTTCTTCTAATAGGTTAAAAATTATATTTTGACCTTTATAAACCTTCTATTTGTTCAAAAAAGGGTAGATTTCCATTGTAATTTATTTTGAACCTTTATTCTAATTTATTAAACTTTGTTCAAAAAAGGGTAGATTTCCATTGTAATCGGTTTTTGGACGTTTTTACTAATCTATTAAACTTTGGTCAAAATTGGTCAACCTTATTTGACCAAAGCTTCCATTGGCTTAAAGATGCGATTATCTTTCTTCTAGTGGGTTAAAAACTATATTTAGACCTTTATAAATTTTCTATTTGTTCAAAAAAGGGTAGATTCCCATTCTAATCGGTCTATGGACCTTTATACTCATCTATTAAACTTTGGTGAAACTTGGTCAACCTTGTTTGACCAAAGCTTCCATTGGCTTAAAGATGCGATTATCTTTCTTCTAATAGGTTAAAAATTATATTTTGACCTTTATAAAGCTTCTATTTGTTCAAAAAAGGGTAGATTTCCATTCTAATTGGTTTTTGGACCTTTATACTAATCTATTAAACTTTGGTCAAACTTGGTCATCCTTGTTTGACAAAATCTTCCTTTGGCTTAAAGATGCGATTATCTTTCTTCTAGTGGGTTAAAAACAATATTTAGACCTTCATAAACCTTCTATTTGTTCAAAAAAGGGTAGATTTCCATTGTAATCGGTTTTTGGACCTTTATTCTAAGCTATTAAACTTTAGTCAAACTTGGTCAACCTTGTTTGACCAAAGCTTCCATTGGCTTAAAGAGGCGATTATCTTTCTCCTAGTGGGTTAAAAACTATATTTAGAACTTTATAAACCTTCTATTTGTTCAAAAAAGAGTAGATTTCCATTGTAATCGGTTTTTGGACCTTTATACTAATCTATTAAACTTTGGTCAAACTTGGTCAACCTTGTTTGACCAAAGCTTCCATTGGCTTAAAGATGCTATTATCTTTCTTCTAGTGGGTTAAAAACTATATTTAGACCTTTATAAACTTTCTATTTGTTCAAAAAAGGGTAGATTCCCATTGTAATCGGTTTTTAAACCTTTATTCTAACCTATTAAACTTTGGTCAAACTTGGTCAACCTTGTTTAACCAAAGCTTACATTGGCTTAAAGATTCGATTATCTTTCTTCTAATAGGTTAAAAATTGTATTTTGAACTTTATAAACCTTCTATTTGTTCAAAAAAGGGTAGATTTCCATTCTAATCGGTTTTTGGACCGTTATACTAATCTATTAAACATTGGTCAAACTTGGTCAACCTTGTTTGACCAAAGCTTCCATTGGCTTTGAGATGCGATTATCTTTCTTCTAGTGGGTTAAAAACTATATTTAGACTTTCATAAACCTTCTATTTGTTCAAAAAAGGGTAGATTTCCATTGTAATCGGTTTTTGGACCTTTATTCTAATCTATTAAACTTTTGTCAAACTTGGTCAACCTTGTTTGACCAAAGCTTCCATTGGCTTAAAGATGCGATTATCTTTCTTCTAGTGGGTTAAAAACTATATTTAGACCTTTATAAACTTTCTATTTGTTCAAAAAAGGGTAGATTCCCATTGTAATCGGTTTTTAAACCATTATTCTAACCTAATAAACTTTGGTCAAACTTGGTCAACCTTGTTTGACCAAAGCTTCAATTGGCTTAAAGTTGCGATTATCTTTCTTATAATAGGTTAAAAATTATATTTTGACCTTTATAAACCTTCTATTTGTTCAAAAAAGGGTAGATTTCCATTCTAATCGGTTTATGGACCTTTATACCAATCTATTAAACTTTGGTCAAACTTGGTCAACCTTGTTTGACCAAAGCTTCCATTGGCTTAAAGATGCGATTATCTTTGTTCTAGTGGGTTAATAACAATATTTAGAACTTTTGTAAAGCTTCTATTAGTTCAAAAAAGGGTCGATTTCCATTGTAATTGGTTTTTGGACCTTTATACTAATCTATCAAACTTTGGTCAAACTTGGTCAACCTTGTTTGACCAAAGCTTCCATTGGCTTAAAGATGCGATTATCTTTCTTCTAGTGGGTTAAAAACTATATTTATACCTTTATAAACTTTCTATTTGTTCAAAAAAGGGTAGATTTCCATTGTAATTTATTTTGAACCTTTATTCTAATTTATTAAACTTTGTTAAAAAAAGGGTAGATTTCCATTGTAATCGGTTTTTGGACGTTTTTACTAATCTATTAAACTTTGGTCAAAATTGGTCAACCTTATTTGACCAAAGCTTCCATTGGCTTAAAGATGCGATTATCTTTCTTCTAGTGGGTTAAAAACAATATTTAGACCTTTATAAAGCATCTATTTGTTCAAAAAAGGTAGACTTCCATTAAAATCGGTTTTTGGACCTTTATTATAATCTATTTAACTTTATTCAAACTTGGTCAACCTTGTTTGACCAAAGCTTCCATTGGTTTAAAGATGCGATTATCTTTCTTCTAGTGGAATAAAAAACTATATTTAGACCTTTTTAAAGCTTCTATTTGTTCAAAAAATGGTAGATTTCCATTGTAATTGGTTTTTGGAACTTTATACTCATCTATTAAACATTGGTGAAACTTGGTCAACCTTGTTTGACCAAAGCTTCCATTGGCTTAAAGATGCGATTATCTTTCTTCTAGTGGGTTAAAAACTATATTTAGACCTTTATAAACTTACCATTTGTTCAAAAAAGGGTAGATTTCCATTATAATTGGTTTTGGGTTCTTTATACTAATCTATTAAACTTTGGTCAAACTTGGTAATCCTTGTTTGACAAAATCTTCCATTGGCTTAAAGATGCGATTATCTTTCTTCTAGTGGGTTAAAAACAATATTTAGACCTTCATAAACCTTCTATTTGTTCAAAAAAGGGTATATTTCCATTGTAATCGGTTTTTGGACCTTTATTCTAAGCTATTAAACTTTAGTCAAACTTGGTCAACCTTGTTTGACCAAAGATTCCATTGGCTTAAAGAGGCGATTATCTTTCTCCTAGTGGGTTAAAAACTATATTTAGAACTTTATAAACCTTCTATTTGTTCAAAAAAGAGTAGATTTCCATTGTAATCGGTTTTCGGACCTTTATACTAATCTATTAAACTTTGGTCAAACTTGGTCAACCTTGTTTGACCAAAGCTTCCATTGGCTTAAAGATGCGATTATCTTTCTTCTAGTGGGTTAAAAACTATATTTAGACCTTTATAAACTTTCTATTTGTTCAAAAAAGGGTAGATTCCCATTGTAATCGGTTTTTAAACCTTTATTCTAACCTATTAAACTTTGGTCAAACTTGGTCAACCTTGTTTAACCAAAGCTTACATTGGCTTAAAGATTCGATTATGTTTCTTCTAGTGGGTTAAAAACTATATTTAGACTTCCATAAACCTTTTATTTGTTCAAAAAAGGGTAGATTTCCATTGTAATCGGTTTTTGGACCTTTATTCTAATCTATTAAACTTTAGTCAAACTTGGTCAACCGTGTTTGACCAAAGCTTCCATTGGCTTAAAGATGCGATTATCTTTCTTCTAGTGGGTTAAAAACTATATTTAGACCTTTATAAACTTTCTATTTGTTCAAAAAAGGGTAGATTCCCATTGTAATCGGTTTTTAAACCTTTATTCTAACCTAATAAACTTTGGTCAAACTTGGTCAACCTTGTTTAACCAAAGCTTCAATTGGCTTAAAGTTGCGATTATCTTTCTTCTAATAGGTTAAAAATTATATTTTGACCTTTATAAACCTTCTATTTGTTCAAAAAAGGGTAGATTTCCATTCTAATCGGTTTATGGACCTTTATACCAATCTATTAAACTTTGGTCAAACTTGGTCAACCTTGTTTGACCAAAGCTTCCATTGGCTTAAAGATGCGATTATCTTTGTTCTAGTGGGTTAATAACAATATTTAGAACTTTTGTAAAGCTTCTATTAGTTCAAAAAAGGGTCGATTTCCATTGTAATTGGTTTTTGGACCTTTATACTAATCTATCAAACTTTGGTCAAACTTGGTCAACCTTGTTTGACCAAAGCTTCCATTGGCTTAAAGATGCGATTATCTTTCTTCTAGTGGGTTAAAAACTATATTTATACCTTTATAAACTTTCTATTTGTTCAAAAAAGGGTAGATTTCCATTGTAATTTATTTTGAACCTTTATTCTAATTTATTAAACTTTGTTCAAAAAAGGGTAGATTTCCATTGTAATCGGTTTTTGGACGTTTTTACTAATCTATTAAACTTTGGTCAAAATTGGTCAACCTTATTTGACCAAAGCTTCCATTGGCTTAAAGATGCGATTATCTTTCTTCTAGTGGGTTAAAAACTATATTTAGACCTTTATAAATTTTCTATTTGTTCAAAAAAGGGTAGATTCCCATTCTAATCGGTCTATGGACCTTTATACTCATCTATTAAACTTTGGTCAAACTTGGTCATCCTTGTTTGACAAAATCTTCCTTTGGCTTAAAGATGCGATTATCTTTCTTCTAGTGGGTTAAAAACAATATTTAGACCTTCATAAACCTTCTATTTGTTCAAAAAAGGGTAGATTTCCATTGTAATCGGTTTTTGGACCTTTATTCTAAGCTATTAAACTTTAGTCAAACTTGGTCAACCTTGTTTGTCCAAAGCTTCCATTGGCTTAAAGAGGCGATTATCTTTCTCCTAGTGGGTTAAAAACTATATTTAGAACTTTATAAACCTTCTATTTGTTCAAAAAAGAGTAGATTTCCATTGTAATCGGTTTTTGGACCTTTATACTAATCTATTAAACTTTGGTCAAACTTGGTCAACCTTGTTTGACCAAAGCTTCCATTGGCTTAAAGATGCTATTATCTTTCTTCTAGTGGGTTAAAAACTATATTTAGACCTTTATAAACTTTCTATTTGTTCAAAAAAGGGTAGATTCCCATTGTAATCGGTTTTTAAACCTTTATTCTAACCTATTAAACTTTGGTCAAACTTGGTCAACCTTGTTTAACCAAAGCTTACATTGGCTAAAAGATTCGATTATCTTTCTTCTAATAGGTTAAAAATTGTATTTTGAACTTTATAAACCTTCTATTTGTTCAAAAAAGGGTAGATTTCCATTCTAATCGGTTTTTGGACCGTTATACTAATCTATTAAACATTGGTCAAACTTGGTCAACCTTGTTTGACCAAAGCTTCCATTGGCTTTGAGATGCGATTATCTTTCTTCTAGTGGGTTAAAAACTATATTTAGACTTTCATAAACCTTCTATTTGTTCAAAAAAGGGTAGATTTCCATTGTAATCGGTTTTTGGACCTTTATTCTAATCTATTAAACTTTAGTCAAACTTGGTCAACCTTGTTTGACCAAAGCTTCAATTGGCTTAAAGTTGCGATTATCTTTCTTCTAATAGGTTAAAAATTGTATTTTGAACTTTATAAACCTTCTATTTGTTCAAAAAAGGGTAGATTTCCATTCTAATCGGTTTTTGGACCGTTATACTAATCTATTAAACATTGGTCAAACTTGGTCAACCTTGTTTGACCAAAGCTTCCATTGGCTTAAAGATGCGATTATCTTTCTTCTAGTGGGTTAAAAACTATATTTAGACCTTTATAAACTTTCTATTTGTTCAAAAAAGGGTAGATTCCCATTGTAATCGGTTTTTAAACCATTATTCTAACCTAATAAACTTTGGTCAAACTTGGTCAACCTTGTTTAACCAAAGCTTCAATTGGCTTAAAGTTGCGATTATCTTTCTTCTAATAGGTTAAAAATTATATTTTGACCTTTATAAACCTTCTATTTGTTCAAAAAAGGGTAGATTTCCATTCTAATCGGTTTATGGACCTTTATACCAATCTATTAAACTTTGGTCAAACTTGGTCAACCTTGTTTGACCAAAGCTTCCATTGGCTTAAAGATGCGATTATCTTTGTTCTAGTGGGTTAATAACAATATTTAGAACTTTTGTAAAGCTTCTATTAGTTCAAAAAAGGGTCGATTTCCATTGTAATTGGTTTTTGGACCTTTATACTAATCTATCAAACTTTGGTCAAACTTGGTCAACCTTGTTTGACCAAAGCTTCCATTGGCTTAAATATGCGATTATCTTTCTTCTAGTGGGTTAAAAACTATATTTATACCTTTATAAACTTTCTATTTGTTCAAAAAAGGGTAGATTTCCATTGTAATTTATTTTGAACCTTTATTCTAAATTATTAAACTTTGTTAAAAAAAGGGTAGATTTCCATTGTAATCGGTTTTTGGACGTTTTTACTAATCTATTAAACTTTGGTCAAAATTGGTCAACCTTATTTGACCAAAGCTTCCATTGGCTTAAAGATGCGATTATCTTTCTTCTAGTGGGTTAAAAACAATATTTAGACCTTTATAAAGCATCTATTTGTTCAAAAAAGGTAGAATTCCATTAAAATCGGTTTTTGGACCTTTATTATAATCTATTTAACTTTATTCAAACTTGGTCAACCTTGTTTGACCAAAGCTTCCATTGGCTTAAAGATGCGATTATCTTTCTTCTAGTGGGTTAAAAAACTATATTTAGACCTTTTTAAAGCTTCTATTTGTTCAAAAAATGGTAGATTTCCATTGTAATTGGTTTTTGGACCTTTATACTCATCTATTAAACATTGGTGAAACTTGGTCAACCTTGTTTGACCAAAGCTTCCATTGGCTTAAAGATGCTATTATCTTTCTTCTAATAGGTTAAAAATTATATTTTGACCTTTATAAAGCTTCTATTTGTTCAAAAAAGGGTAGATTTCCATTCTAATTGGTTTTTGGACCTTTATACTAATCTATTAAACTTTGGTCAAACATGGTCAACCTTGTTTGACCAAAGCTTCCATTGGCTTAAAGATGCGATTATCTTTCTTCTAATAGGTTAAATATTATATTTTGACCTTTATAAACCTTCTATTTGTTCAAAAAAGGGTAGATTTCCATTGTAATCGGTTTTTGGTCCTTTATTCTAATCTATTAAACTTTGGTCAAACTTGGTCAACCTTGTTTGACCAAAGCTTCCATTGGCTTAAAGATGCGATTATCTTTCTTCTAGTGGGTTAAAAACTATATTTAGACCTTTATAAAGCATCTATTTGTTCAAAAAAGGGTAGAATTCCATTAAAATCGGTTTTTGGACCTTTATTATAATCTATTTAACTTTATTCAAACTTGGTCAACCTTGTTTGACCAAAGCTTCCATTGGCTTAAAGATGCGATTATCTTTCTTCTAGTGGGTTAAAAAACTATATTTAGACCTTTATAAAGCTTCTATTTGTTCAAAAAAGGGTAGATTTCCAATGTAATTGGTTTTTGGACCTTTATACTCATCTATTAAACTTTGGTGATACCTGGTCAACCTTATTTGACCAAATCTTCCATTGGCTTAAAGATGCGATTATCTTTCTTCTAATAGGTTAAAAATTATATTTTGACCTTTATAAAGCTTCTATTTGTTCAAAAAAGGGTAGATTTCCATTCAAATTGGTTTTTGGAACATTATACTAATCTATTAAACTTTGGTCAAACTTGGTCAACCTTGTTTGACCAAAGCTTCCATTGGCTTAAATATGCGATTATCTTTCTTCTAATAGGTTAAAAATTATATTTTGAACTTTATAAACCTTCTATTTGTTCAAAAAAGGGTAGATTTCCATTGTAATCGGTTTTTGGACCTTTATACTAATCTATTAAACTTTGGCCAAACTTGGTCAACCTTGTTTGACCAATGCTTCCATTGGCTTAAAGATGCGATTATCTTTCTTCTAATAGGTTAAAAATTATATTTTAATCTTTATAAACCTTCTATTTGTTCAAAAAAGGGTAGATTTCCATTGTAATCGGTTTTTGGACCTTTATGCTAATCTATTAAACTTTAGTCAAACTTGGTCAACCTTGTTTCAACAAAGCTTCCATTGGCTTAAAGATGCGATTATCTTTCTTCTAGTGGGTTAAAAACTATATTTAGACCTTTATAAATTTTCTATTTGTTCAAAAAAGGGTAGTTTCCCATTGTAATCGGTTTTTGGACCTTTATTCTAACCTATTAAACTTTGGTCAAACTTGGTCAACATTGTTTAACCAAAGCTTCAATTGGCTTAAAGTTACGACTTGCTTTCTTCTAATAGGTTAAAAATTATATTTTGACATTTATAAACCTTCTATTTGTTCAAAAAAGGGTAGATTTCCATTCTAATCGGTTTTTGGACCTTTATACCAATCTATTAAACTTTGGTCAAACTTGGTCAACCTTGTTTGACCAAAGCTTCCATTGGCTTAAAGATGCTATTATCTTTCTTCTAGTGGGTTAAAAACTATATTTAGACCTTTATAAACTTTCTATTTGTTCAAAAAAGGGTAGATTCCCATTGTAATCGGTTTTTAAACCTTTATTCTAACCTATTAAACTTTGGTCAAACTTGGTCAACCTTGTTTAACCAAAGCTTACATTGGCTTAAAGATTCGATTATCTTTCTTCTAATAGGTTAAAAATTGTATTTTGAACTTTATAAACCTTCTATTTGTTCAAAAAAGGGTAGATTTCCATTCTAATCGGTTTTTGGACCGTTATACTAATCTATTAAACATTGGTCAAACTTGGTCAACCTTGTTTGACCAAAGCTTCCATTGGCTTTGAGATGCGATTATCTTTCTTCTAGTGGGTTAAAAACTATATTTAGACTTTCATAAACCTTCTATTTGTTCAAAAAAGGGTAGATTTCCATTGTAATCGGTTTTTGGACCTTTATTCTAATCTATTAAACTTTTGTCAAACTTGGTCAACCTTGTTTGACCAAAGCTTCCATTGGCTTAAAGATGCGATTATCTTTCTTCTAGTGGGTTAAAAACTATATTTAGACCTTTATAAACTTTCTATTTGTTCAAAAAAGGGTAGATTCCCATTGTAATCGGTTTTTAAACCATTATTCTAACCTAATAAACTTTGGTCAAACTTGGTCAACCTTGTTTGACCAAAGCTTCAATTGGCTTAAAGTTGCGATTATCTTTCTTATAATAGGTTAAAAATTATATTTTGACCTTTATAAACCTTCTATTTGTTCAAAAAAGGGTAGATTTCCATTCTAATCGGTTTATGGACCTTTATACCAATCTATTAAACTTTGGTCAAACTTGGTCAACCTTGTTTGACCAAAGCTTCCATTGGCTTAAAGATGCGATTATCTTTGTTCTAGTGGGTTAATAACAATATTTAGAACTTTTGTAAAGCTTCTATTAGTTCAAAAAAGGGTCGATTTCCATTGTAATTGGTTTTTGGACCTTTATACTAATCTATCAAACTTTGGTCAAACTTGGTCAACCTTGTTTGACCAAAGCTTCCATTGGCTTAAAGATGCGATTATCTTTCTTCTAGTGGGTTAAAAACTATATTTATACCTTTATAAACTTTCTATTTGTTCAAAAAAGGGTAGATTTCCATTGTAATTTATTTTGAACCTTTATTCTAATTTATTAAACTTTGTTAAAAAAAGGGTAGATTTCCATTGTAATCGGTTTTTGGACGTTTTTACTAATCTATTAAACTTTGGTCAAAATTGGTCAACCTTATTTGACCAAAGCTTCCATTGGCTTAAAGATGCGATTATCTTTCTTCTAGTGGGTTAAAAACAATATTTAGACCTTTATAAAGCATCTATTTGTTCAAAAAAGGTAGACTTCCATTAAAATCGGTTTTTGGACCTTTATTATAATCTATTTAACTTTATTCAAACTTGGTCAACCTTGTTTGACCAAAGCTTCCATTGGTTTAAAGATGCGATTATCTTTCTTCTAGTGGAATAAAAAACTATATTTAGACCTTTTTAAAGCTTCTATTTGTTCAAAAAATGGTAGATTTCCATTGTAATTGGTTTTTGGAACTTTATACTCATCTATTAAACATTGGTGAAACTTGGTCAACCTTGTTTGACCAAAGCTTCCATTGGCTTAAAGATGCGATTATCTTTCTTCTAGTGGGTTAAAAACTATATTTAGACCTTTATAAACTTACCATTTGTTCAAAAAAGGGTAGATTTCCATTATAATTGGTTTTGGGTTCTTTATACTAATCTATTAAACTTTGGTCAAACTTGGTAATCCTTGTTTGACAAAATCTTCCATTGGCTTAAAGATGCGATTATCTTTCTTCTAGTGGGTTAAAAACAATATTTAGACCTTCATAAACCTTCTATTTGTTCAAAAAAGGGTATATTTCCATTGTAATCGGTTTTTGGACCTTTATTCTAAGCTATTAAACTTTAGTCAAACTTGGTCAACCTTGTTTGACCAAAGATTCCATTGGCTTAAAGAGGCGATTATCTTTCTCCTAGTGGGTTAAAAACTATATTTAGAACTTTATAAACCTTCTATTTGTTCAAAAAAGAGTAGATTTCCATTGTAATCGGTTTTCGGACCTTTATACTAATCTATTAAACTTTGGTCAAACTTGGTCAACCTTGTTTGACCAAAGCTTCCATTGGCTTAAAGATGCGATTATCTTTCTTCTAGTGGGTTAAAAACTATATTTAGACCTTTATAAACTTTCTATTTGTTCAAAAAAGGGTAGATTCCCATTGTAATCGGTTTTTAAACCTTTATTCTAACCTATTAAACTTTGGTCAAACTTGGTCAACCTTGTTTAACCAAAGCTTACATTGGCTTAAAGATTCGATTATGTTTCTTCTAGTGGGTTAAAAACTATATTTAGACTTCCATAAACCTTTTATTTGTTCAAAAAAGGGTAGATTTCCATTGTAATCGGTTTTTGGACCTTTATTCTAATCTATTAAACTTTAGTCAAACTTGGTCAACCGTGTTTGACCAAAGCTTCCATTGGCTTAAAGATGCGATTATCTTTCTTCTAGTGGGTTAAAAACTATATTTAGACCTTTATAAACTTTCTATTTGTTCAAAAAAGGGTAGATTCCCATTGTAATCGGTTTTTAAACCTTTATTCTAACCTAATAAACTTTGGTCAAACTTGGTCAACCTTGTTTAACCAAAGCTTCAATTGGCTTAAAGTTGCGATTATCTTTCTTCTAATAGGTTAAAAATTATATTTTGACCTTTATAAACCTTCTATTTGTTCAAAAAAGGGTAGATTTCCATTCTAATCGGTTTATGGACCTTTATACCAATCTATTAAACTTTGGTCAAACTTGGTCAACCTTGTTTGACCAAAGCTTCCATTGGCTTAAAGATGCGATTATCTTTGTTCTAGTGGGTTAATAACAATATTTAGAACTTTTGTAAAGCTTCTATTAGTTCAAAAAAGGGTCGATTTCCATTGTAATTGGTTTTTGGACCTTTATACTAATCTATCAAACTTTGGTCAAACTTGGTCAACCTTGTTTGACCAAAGCTTCCATTGGCTTAAAGATGCGATTATCTTTCTTCTAGTGGGTTAAAAACTATATTTATACCTTTATAAACTTTCTATTTGTTCAAAAAAGGGTAGATTTCCATTGTAATTTATTTTGAACCTTTATTCTAATTTATTAAACTTTGTTCAAAAAAGGGTAGATTTCCATTGTAATCGGTTTTTGGACGTTTTTACTAATCTATTAAACTTTGGTCAAAATTGGTCAACCTTATTTGACCAAAGCTTCCATTGGCTTAAAGATGCGATTATCTTTCTTCTAGTGGGTTAAAAACTATATTTAGACCTTTATAAATTTTCTATTTGTTCAAAAAAGGGTAGATTCCCATTCTAATCGGTCTATGGACCTTTATACTCATCTATTAAACTTTGGTCAAACTTGGTCATCCTTGTTTGACAAAATCTTCCTTTGGCTTAAAGATGCGATTATCTTTCTTCTAGTGGGTTAAAAACAATATTTAGACCTTCATAAACCTTCTATTTGTTCAAAAAAGGGTAGATTTCCATTGTAATCGGTTTTTGGACCTTTATTCTAAGCTATTAAACTTTAGTCAAACTTGGTCAACCTTGTTTGTCCAAAGCTTCCATTGGCTTAAAGAGGCGATTATCTTTCTCCTAGTGGGTTAAAAACTATATTTAGAACTTTATAAACCTTCTATTTGTTCAAAAAAGAGTAGATTTCCATTGTAATCGGTTTTTGGACCTTTATACTAATCTATTAAACTTTGGTCAAACTTGGTCAACCTTGTTTGACCAAAGCTTCCATTGGCTTAAAGATGCTATTATCTTTCTTCTAGTGGGTTAAAAACTATATTTAGACCTTTATAAACTTTCTATTTGTTCAAAAAAGGGTAGATTCCCATTGTAATCGGTTTTTAAACCTTTATTCTAACCTATTAAACTTTGGTCAAACTTGGTCAACCTTGTTTAACCAAAGCTTACATTGGCTTAAAGATTCGATTATCTTTCTTCTAATAGGTTAAAAATTGTATTTTGAACTTTATAAACCTTCTATTTGTTCAAAAAAGGGTAGATTTCCATTCTAATCGGTTTTTGGACCGTTATACTAATCTATTAAACATTGGTCAAACTTGGTCAACCTTGTTTGACCAAAGCTTCCATTGGCTTTGAGATGCGATTATCTTTCTTCTAGTGGGTTAAAAACTATATTTAGACTTTCATAAACCTTCTATTTGTTCAAAAAAGGGTAGATTTCCATTGTAATCGGTTTTTGGACCTTTATTCTAATCTATTAAACTTTAGTCAAACTTGGTCAACCTTGTTTGACCAAAGCTTCAATTGGCTTAAAGTTGCGATTATCTTTCTTCTAATAGGTTAAAAATTGTATTTTGAACTTTATAAACCTTCTATTTGTTCAAAAAAGGGTAGATTTCCATTCTAATCGGTTTTTGGACCGTTATACTAATCTATTAAACATTGGTCAAACTTGGTCAACCTTGTTTGACCAAAGCTTCCATTGGCTTAAAGATGCGATTATCTTTCTTCTAGTGGGTTAAAAACTATATTTAGACCTTTATAAACTTTCTATTTGTTCAAAAAAGGGTAGATTCCCATTGTAATCGGTTTTTAAACCATTATTCTAACCTAATAAACTTTGGTCAAACTTGGTCAACCTTGTTTAACCAAAGCTTCAATTGGCTTAAAGTTGCGATTATCTTTCTTCTAATAGGTTAAAAATTATATTTTGACCTTTATAAACCTTCTATTTGTTCAAAAAAGGGTAGATTTCCATTCTAATCGGTTTATGGACCTTTATACCAATCTATTAAACTTTGGTCAAACTTGGTCAACCTTGTTTGACCAAAGCTTCCATTGGCTTAAAGATGCGATTATCTTTGTTCTAGTGGGTTAATAACAATATTTAGAACTTTTGTAAAGCTTCTATTAGTTCAAAAAAGGGTCGATTTCCATTGTAATTGGTTTTTGGACCTTTATACTAATCTATCAAACTTTGGTCAAACTTGGTCAACCTTGTTTGACCAAAGCTTCCATTGGCTTAAATATGCGATTATCTTTCTTCTAGTGGGTTAAAAACTATATTTATACCTTTATAAACTTTCTATTTGTTCAAAAAAGGGTAGATTTCCATTGTAATTTATTTTGAACCTTTATTCTAAATTATTAAACTTTGTTAAAAAAAGGGTAGATTTCCATTGTAATCGGTTTTTGGACGTTTTTACTAATCTATTAAACTTTGGTCAAAATTGGTCAACCTTATTTGACCAAAGCTTCCATTGGCTTAAAGATGCGATTATCTTTCTTCTAGTGGGTTAAAAACAATATTTAGACCTTTATAAAGCATCTATTTGTTCAAAAAAGGTAGAATTCCATTAAAATCGGTTTTTGGACCTTTATTATAATCTATTTAACTTTATTCAAACTTGGTCAACCTTGTTTGACCAAAGCTTCCATTGGCTTAAAGATGCGATTATCTTTCTTCTAGTGGGTTAAAAAACTATATTTAGACCTTTTTAAAGCTTCTATTTGTTCAAAAAATGGTAGATTTCCATTGTAATTGGTTTTTGGACCTTTATACTCATCTATTAAACATTGGTGAAACTTGGTCAACCTTGTTTGACCAAAGCTTCCATTGGCTTAAAGATGCTATTATCTTTCTTCTAATAGGTTAAAAATTATATTTTGACCTTTATAAAGCTTCTATTTGTTCAAAAAAGGGTAGATTTCCATTCTAATTGGTTTTTGGACCTTTATACTAATCTATTAAACTTTGGTCAAACATGGTCAACCTTGTTTGACCAAAGCTTCCATTGGCTTAAAGATGCGATTATCTTTCTTCTAATAGGTTAAATATTATATTTTGACCTTTATAAACCTTCTATTTGTTCAAAAAAGGGTAGATTTCCATTGTAATCGGTTTTTGGTCCTTTATTCTAATCTATTAAACTTTGGTCAAACTTGGTCAACCTTGTTTGACCAAAGCTTCCATTGGCTTAAAGATGCGATTATCTTTCTTCTAGTGGGTTAAAAACTATATTTAGACCTTTATAAAGCATCTATTTGTTCAAAAAAGGGTAGAATTCCATTAAAATCGGTTTTTGGACCTTTATTATAATCTATTTAACTTTATTCAAACTTGGTCAACCTTGTTTGACCAAAGCTTCCATTGGCTTAAAGATGCGATTATCTTTCTTCTAGTGGGTTAAAAAACTATATTTAGACCTTTATAAAGCTTCTATTTGTTCAAAAAAGGGTAGATTTCCAATGTAATTGGTTTTTGGACCTTTATACTCATCTATTAAACTTTGGTGATACCTGGTCAACCTTATTTGACCAAATCTTCCATTGGCTTAAAGATGCGATTATCTTTCTTCTAATAGGTTAAAAATTATATTTTGACCTTTATAAAGCTTCTATTTGTTCAAAAAAGGGTAGATTTCCATTCAAATTGGTTTTTGGAACATTATACTAATCTATTAAACTTTGGTCAAACTTGGTCAACCTTGTTTGACCAAAGCTTCCATTGGCTTAAATATGCGATTATCTTTCTTCTAATAGGTTAAAAATTATATTTTGAACTTTATAAACCTTCTATTTGTTCAAAAAAGGGTAGATTTCCATTGTAATCGGTTTTTGGACCTTTATACTAATCTATTAAACTTTGGCCAAACTTGGTCAACCTTGTTTGACCAATGCTTCCATTGGCTTAAAGATGCGATTATCTTTCTTCTAATAGGTTAAAAATTATATTTTAATCTTTATAAACCTTCTATTTGTTCAAAAAAGGGTAGATTTCCATTGTAATCGGTTTTTGGACCTTTATGCTAATCTATTAAACTTTAGTCAAACTTGGTCAACCTTGTTTCAACAAAGCTTCCATTGGCTTAAAGATGCGATTATCTTTCTTCTAGTGGGTTAAAAACTATATTTAGACCTTTATAAATTTTCTATTTGTTCAAAAAAGGGTAGTTTCCCATTGTAATCGGTTTTTGGACCTTTATTCTAACCTATTAAACTTTGGTCAAACTTGGTCAACATTGTTTAACCAAAGCTTCAATTGGCTTAAAGTTACGACTTGCTTTCTTCTAATAGGTTAAAAATTATATTTTGACATTTATAAACCTTCTATTTGTTCAAAAAAGGGTAGATTTCCATTCTAATCGGTTTTTGGACCTTTATACCAATCTATTAAACTTTGGTCAAACTTGGTCAACCTTGTTTGACCAAAGCTTCCATTGGCTTAAAGATGCGATTATCTTTCTTCTAGTGGGTTAATAACAATATTTAGACCTTTATAAACCTTCTATTTGTTCAAAAAAGGGTAGATTTCCATTGTAATCGGTTTTTGGTCCTTTATTCTAATCTATTAAACTTTGGTCAAACTTGGTCAACCTTGTTTGACCAAAGCTTCCATTGGCTTAAAGATGCGATTATCTTTCTTCTAGTGGGTTAATAACAATATTTAGACCTTTATAAACCTTCTATTTGTTCAAAAAAGGGTAGATTTCCATTGTAATCGGTTTTTGGTCCTTTATTCTAATCTATTAAACTTTGGTCAAACTTGGTCAACCTTGTTTGACCAAAGCTTCCATTGGCTTAAAGATGCGATTATCTTTCTTATAGTGGGTTAATAACAATATTTAGACCTTTATAAACCTTCTATTTGTTCAAAAAAGGGTAGATTTCCATTGTAATCGGTTTTTGGACCTTTATTCTAATCTATTAAACTTTAGTCAAACTTGGTCAAGCTTGTTTCAACAAAGCTTCCATTGGCTTAAAGATGCGATTATCTTTCTTCTAGTGGGTTAAAAACTATATTTAGACCTTTATAAATTTTCTATTTGTTCAAAAAAGGGTAGTTTCCCATTGTAATCGGTTTTTGGACCTTTATTCTAACCTATTAAACTTTGGTCAAACTTGGTCAACATTGTTTAACCAAAGCTTCAATTGGCTTAAAGTTACAATTATCTTTCTTCTAATAGGTTAAAAATTATATTTTGACCTTTATAAACCTTCTATTTGTTCAAAAAAGGGTAGATTTCCATTCTAATCGGTTTTTGGACCTTTATTCCAATCTATTAAACTTTGGTCAAACTTGGTCAACCTTGTTTGACCAAAGCTTCCAATTGCTTAAAGATGCGATTATCTTTCTTCTAGTGGGTTAATAACAATATTTAGACCTTTATAAACCTTCTATTTGTTCAAAAAAGGGTAGATTTCCATTGTAATCGGTTTTTGGTCCTTTATTCTAATCTATTAAACTTTGGTCAAACTTGGTCAACCTTGTTTGACCAAAGCTTCCATTGGCTTAAAGATGCGATTATCTTTCTTCTAGTGGGTTAATAACAATATTTAGACCTTTATAAACCTTCTATTTGTTCAAAAAAGGGTAGATTTTTGTTGTAATCGGTTTTTGGTCCTTTATACTAATCTATTAAACTTTGGTTAAACTTGGTCAACTTTGTTTGACCAAATCTTCCATTGGCTTAAAGACGCGATTATCTTTCTTCTTGTGAGTTAAAAACTATATTTAGACCTTTATAAACCTTCTTTTTGTTCAAAAAATGGTAGATTTCCATTATTATCGGTTTTTGGACCTTTATTCTAATCTATTAAACTTTAGTCAAACATGGTCAAGGTTGACCAAAGCTTTCAATTGGCTTAATGTTGCGATTATCTTTCTTCTAATAGGTTAAAAATTATATTTTGACCTTTATAAACCTTCTATTTGTTCTAAAAAGGGTAGATTTCCATTCTAATCTGTTTTTGGACCTTTATACTAATCTATTAAACTTTGGTCAAACTTGGTCAACCTTGTTTGACCAAAGCTTCCATTGGCTTAAAGATGCGATTATCTTTCTTCTAGTGGGTTAAAAACTATATTTAGACCTTTATAAAGCATCTATTTGTTCAAAAAAGGGTAGAATTCCATTAAAATCGGTTTTTGGACCTTTATTATAATCTATTTAACTTTATTCAAACTTGGTCAACCTTGTTTGACCAAAGCTTCCATTGGCTTAAAGATGCGATTATCTTTCTTCTAGTGGGTTAAAAAACTATATTTAGACCTTTATAAAGCTTCTATTTGTTCAAAAAAGGGTAGATTTCCATTGCAATTGGTTTTTGGACCTTTATACTCATCTATTAAACTTTGGTGATACTTGGTCAACCTTATTTGACCAAATCTTCCATTGCCTTAAAGATGCGATTATCTTTCTTCTAATAGGTTAAAAATTATATTTTGACCTTTATAAAGCTTCTATTTGTTCAAAAAAGGGTAGATTTCCATTCAAATTGGTTTTTGGAACATTATACTAATCTATTAAACTTTGGTCAAACTTGGTCAACCTTGTTTGACCAAAGCTTCCATTGGCTTAAAGATGCGATTATCTTTCTTCTAATAGGTTAAAAATTATATTTTGACCTTTATAAACCTTCTATTTGTTCAAAAAAGGGTAGATTTCCATTGTAATCGGTTTTTGGACCTTTATTCTAATCTATTAAACTTTAGTCAAACTTGGTCAACCTTGTTTCAACAAAGCTTCCATTGGCTTAAAGATGCGATTATCTTTCTTCTAGTAGGTTAAAAACTATATTTAGACCTTTATAAATTTTCTATTTGTTCAAAAAAGGGTAGTTTCCCATTGTAATCGGTTTTTGGACCTTTATTCTAACCTATTAAACTTTGGTCAAACTTGGTCAACATTGTTTAACCAAAGCTTCAATTGGCTTAAAGTTACGATTATCTTTCTTCTAATAGGTTAAAAATTATATTTTGACCTTTATAAACCTTCTATTTGTTCAAAAAAGGGTAGATTTCAATTCTAATCGGTTTCTGGACCTTTATACCAATCTATTAAACTTTGGTCAAACTTGGTCAACCTTGTTTGACCAAAGCTTCCATTGGCTTAAAGATGCGATTATCTTTCTTCTAGTGGGTTAATAACAATATTTAGACCTTTATAAACCTTCTATTTGTTCAAAAAAGGGTAGATTTCCATTGTAATCGGTTTTTGGTCCTTTATTCTAATCTATTAAACTTTGGTCAAACTTGGTCAACCTTGTTTGACCAAAGCTTCCATTGGCTTAAAGATGCGATTATCTTTCTTCTAGTGGGTTAATAACAATATTTAGACCTTTATAAACCTTCTATTTGTTCAAAAAAGGGTAGATTTCCGTTGTAATCGGTTTTTGGTCCTTTATTCTAATCTATTAAACTTTGGTCAAACTTGGTCAACCTTGTTTGACCAAAGCTTCCATTGGCTTAAAGATGCGATTATCTTTCTTCTAGTGGGTTAATAACAATATTTAGATCTTTATAAACCTTCTATTTGTTCAAAAAAGGGTAGATTTCCATTGTAATCGGTTTTTGGACCTTTATTCTAATCTATTAAACTTTAGTCAAACTTGGTCAACCTTGTTTCAATAAAGCTTCCATTGGCTTAAAGATGCGATTATCTTTCTTCTAGTGGGTTAAAAACTATATTTAGACCTTTATATATTTTCTATTTGTTCAAAAAAGGGTAGTTTCCCATTGTAATCGGTTTTTGGACCTTTATACTAATATATTAAACTTTGGTTAAACTTGGTCAACTTTGTTTGACCAAATCTTCCATTGGCTTAAAGACGCGATTATCTTTCTTCTTGTGAGTTAAAAACTATATTTAGACCTTTATAAACCTTCTTTTTGTTCAAAAAATGGTAGATTTCCATTATTATCGGTTTTTGGACCTTTATTCTAATCTATTAAACTTTAGTCAAACTTGGTCAATGTTGACCAAAGCTTCCATTGGCTTAAAGATGCGATTATCTTTCTCCTAGTGGGTTAAAAACTATATTTAGACTTTTATAAACTTTCTATTTGTTCAAAAAAGGGTAGATTGCCATTGTAATCGGTTTTTGGACGTTTATTCTAACCTATTAAACTTTGGTCAAACTTGGTCAACATTGTTTAACCAAAGCTTCAATTGGCTTAATGTTGCGATTATCTTTCTTCTAATAGGTTAAAAATTATATTTTGACCTTTATAAACCTTCTATTTGTTCTAAAAAGGGTAGATTTCCATTCTAATCTGTTTTTGGACCTTTATACTAATCTATTAAACTTTGGTCAAACTTGGTCAACCTTGTTTGACCAAAGCTTCCATTGGCTTAAAGATGCGATTATCTTTCTTCTAGTGGGTTAAAAACTATATTTAGACCTTTATAAAGCATCTATTTGTTCAAAAAAGGGTAGAATTCCATTAAAATCGGTTTTTGGACCTTTATTATAATCTATTTAACTTTATTCAAACTTGGTCAACCTTGTTTGACCAAAGCTTCCATTGGCTTAAAGATGCGATTATCTTTCTTCTAGTGGGTTAAAAAACTATATTTAGACCTTTATAAAGCTTCTATTTGTTCAAAAAAGGGTAGATTTCCATTGTAATTGGTTTTTGGACCTTTATACTCATCTATTAAACTTTGGTGATACTTGGTCAACCTTATTTGACCAAATCTTCCATTGGCTTAAAGATGCGATTATCTTTCTTCTAATAGGTTAAAAATGATATTTTGACCTTTATAAAGCTTCTATTTGTTCAAAAAAGGGTAGATTTCCATTCAAATTGGTTTTTGGAACATTATACTAATCTATTAAACTTTGGTCAAACTTGGTCAACCTTGTTTGACCAAAGCTTCCATTGGCTTAAAGATGCGATTATCTTTCTTCTAATAGGTTAAAAATTATATTTTGACCTTTATAAACCTTCTATTTGTTCAAAAAAGGGTAGATTTCGATTGTAATCGGTTTTTGGACCTTTATACTAATCTATTAAACTTTGGCCAAACTTGGTCAACCTTGTTTGACCAATGGTTCCATTGGCTTAAAGATGCGATTATCTTTCTTCTAATAGGTTAAAAATTATATTTTGATCTTTATAAACCTTCTATTTGTTCAAAAATGGGTAGATTTCCATTGTAATCGGTTTTTGGACCTTTATTCTAATCTATTAAACTTTAGTCAAACTTGGTCAACCTTGTTTCAACAAAGCTTCCATTGGCTTAAAGATGCGATTATCTTTCTTCTAGTGGGTTAAAAACTATATTTAGACCTTTATAAATTTTCTATTTGTTCAAAAAAGGGTAGTTTCCCATTGTAATCGGTTTTTGGACGTTTATTCTAACCTATTAAACTTTGGTCAAACTTGGTCAACATTGTTTAACCAAAGCTTCAATTGGCTTAAAGTTACGATTATCTTTCTTCTAATAGGTTAAAAATTATATTTTGACCTTTATAAACCTTCTATTTGTCCAAAAAGGGTAGATTTCCATTCTAATCGGTTTTTGGACCTTTATACCAATCTATTAAACTTTGGTCAAACTTGGTCAACCTTGTTTGACCAAAGCATCCATTGGCTTAAAGATGCGATTATCTTTCTTCTAGTGGGTTAATAACAATATTTAGACCTTTATAAACCTTCTATTTGTTCAAAAAAGGGTAGATTTCCATTGTAATCGGTTTTTGGTCCTTTATTCTAATCTATTAAACTTTGGTCAAACTTGGTCAACCTTGTTTGACCAAAGCTTCCATTGGCTTAAAGATGCGATTATCTTTCTTCTAGTGGGTTAATAACAATATTTAGACCTTTATAAACCTTCTATTTGTTCAAAAAAGGGTAGATTTCCGTTGTAATCGGTTTTTGGTCCTTTATTCTAATCTATTAAACTTTGGTCAAACTTGGTCAACCTTGTTTGACCAAAGCTTCCATTGGCTTAAAGATGCGATTATCTTTCTTCTAGTGGGTTAATAACAATATTTAGATCTTTATAAACCTTCTATTTGTTCAAAAAAGGGTAGATTTCCATTGTAATCGGTTTTTGGACCTTTATTCTAATCTATTAAACTTTAGTCAAACTTGGTCAACCTTGTTTCAATAAAGCTTCCATTGGTTTAAAGATGCGATTATCTTTCTTCTAGTGGGTTAAAAACTATATTTAGACCTTTATATATTTTCTATTTGTTCAAAAAAGGGTAGTTTCCCATTGTAATCGGTTTTTGGACCTTTATACTAATCTATTAAACTTTGGTTAAACTTGGTCAACTTTGTTTGACCAAATCTTCCATTGGCTTAAAGACGCGATTATCTTTCTTCTTGTGAGTTAAAAACTATATTTAGACCTTTATAAACCTTCTTTTTGTTCAAAAAATGGTAGATTTCCATTATTATCGGTTTTTGGACCTTTATTCTAATCTATTAAACTTTAGTCAAACTTGGTCAAGGTTGACCAAAGCTTCCATTGGCTTAAAGATGCGATTATCTTTCTCCTAGTGGGTTAAAAACTATATTTAGACTTTTATAAACTTTCTATTTGTTCAAAAAAGGGTAGATTGCCATTGTAATCGGTTTTTGGACCTTTATTCTAACCTATTAAACTTTGGTCAAACTTGGTCAACATTGTTTAACCAAAGCTTCAATTGGCTTAATGTTGCGATTATCTTTCTTCTAATAGGTTAAAAATTATATTTTGACCTTTATAAACCTTCTATTTGTTCTAAAAAGGGTAGATTTCCATTCTAATCTGTTTTTGGACCATTATACTAATCTATTAAACTTTGGTCAAACTTGGTCAACCTTGTTTGACCAAAGCTTCCATTGGCTTAAAGATGCGATTATCTTTCTCCTAGTGGGTTAAAAACTATATTTAGAACTTTATAAACCTTCTATTTTTTGAAAAAAGGGTAGATTTCCATTGTAATCGGTTTTCGGACCTTTATTCTAATCTATTAAACTTTGGTCAAACATGGTCAACCTTGTTTTACCTAAGCTTCCATTTGCTTAAAGATGCGATTATCTTTCTTCTAATGAGTTAAAAACTATATTTAGACCTTTATAAACTTTCTATTTGTTCAAAAAAGGGTAGATTTCCATTGTAATCGATTTTTGAACCTTTATTCTAATCTATTAAACTTTGGTCAAACTTCGTCAACCTTGTTTGACCAAATCTTCCATTGGCTTAAAGTTGCGATTATCTTTCTTCTAGTGGGTTAAAAACTATATTTAGTCCTTTATAAAGCTTCTATTTATTCAAAAAAGGGTAGATTTCCATTGTAATTGGCTTTCGGACCATTATACTAATCTATTAAACTTTGGTCTAACTTGGTCAACCTTGTTTGACCAAAGCTTCAATTGGCTTAAAGGTGCGATTATATTTCTTCTAATAGGTTAAAAATTATATTTATACCTTTATAAACTTTCTATTTGTACAAAAAAGAGTAGATTTCCATTTTAATCGGTTTTTGAACCTTTATTCTAATCTGTTAAACCTTGGTTAAACTTGGTCAACCTTGTTTGACCATAGCTTCCATTGGCTTAAAGATGGGATTATCTTTTTTCTAATAGGTTAAAAATTATATTTAGACCTTTATAAACTTTCTATTTATATAAAAAAGAGTAGATTTCCATTGTAATCGGTTTTTAGACCTTTATACTTATCTATTAAACTTTGGTCAAACTTGGTCAAACTTGGTCAACCTTGTTTAACCATAGCTTCCATTGGCTTAAAGATGCCATTATCTTTCTCCTAGTGGGTTAAAAACTATATTTAGAACTTTTTAAACCTTCTATTTTAAAAAAAAGGGTATATTTCCATTGTAATCCGTTTTTGGACCTTTATACTAATCTATTAAACTTTGGTCAAACTTGGTCAACCCTGTTTGACCAAAGCTTCCATTGGCTTAAAGATGCGATTATCTTTCTTCTAGTGGGTTAAAAACTATATTTAGACCTTTATAAAGCTTCTATTTGTTCAAAAAAGGGTAGATTTCCATTAAAATCGGTTTTTGGACCTTTATTCTAATCTATTTAACTTTAGTCAAACTTGATCAACCTTGTTTGACCAAAGCTTCCATTGGCTTAAAGATGCGATTATCTTTCTCCTAGTGGGTTAAAAACTATATTTAGACTTTTATAAACTTTCTATTTGTTCAAAAAAGGGTAGATTGCCATTGTAATCGGTTTTTGGACCTTTATTCTAACCTATTAAACTTTGGTCGAACTTGGTCAACATTGTTTAACCAAAGCTTCAATTGGCTTAATGTTGCGATTATCTTTCTTCTAATAGGTTAAAAATTATATTTTGACCTTTATAAACCTTCTATTTGTTCTAAAAAGGGTAGATTTCCATTCTAATCTGTTTTTGGACCATTATACTAATCTATTAAACTTTGGTCAAACTTGGTCAACCTTGTTTGACCAAAGCTTCCATTGGCTTAAAGATGCGATTATCTTTCTCCTAGTGGGTTAAAAACTATATTTAGAACTTTATAAACCTTCTATTTTTTGAAAAAAGGGTAGATTTCCATTGTAATCGGTTTTCGGACCTTTATTCTAATCTATTAAACTTTGGTCAAACATGGTCAACCTTGTTTTACCTAAGCTTCCATTTGCTTAAAGATGCGATTATCTTTCTTCTAATGAGTTAAAAACTATATTTAGACCTTTATAAACTTTCTATTTGTTCAAAAAAGGGTAGATTTCCATTGTAATCGATTTTTGAACCTTTATTCTAATCTATTAAACTTTGGTCAAACTTCGTCAACCTTGTTTGACCAAATCTTCCATTGGCTTAAAGTTGCGATTATCTTTCTTCTAGTGGGTTAAAAACTATATTTAGTCCTTTATAAAGCTTCTATTTATTCAAAAAAGGGTAGATTTCCATTGTAATTGGCTTTCGGACCATTATACTAATCTATTAAACTTTGGTCTAACTTGGTCAACCTTGTTTGACCAAAGCTTCAATTGGCTTAAAGGTGCGATTATATTTCTTCTAATAGGTTAAAAATTATATTTATACCTTTATAAACTTTCTATTTGTACAAAAAAGAGTAGATTTCCATTTTAATCGGTTTTTGAACCTTTATTCTAATCTGTTAAACCTTGGTTAAACTTGGTCAACCTTGTTTGACCATAGCTTCCATTGGCTTAAAGATGGGATTATCTTTTTTCTAATAGGTTAAAAATTATATTTAGACCTTTATAAACTTTCTATTTATATAAAAAAGAGTAGATTTCCATTGTAATCGGTTTTTAGACCTTTATACTTATCTATTAAACTTTGGTCAAACTTGGTCAACCTTGTTTAACCATAGCTTCCATTGGCTTAAAGATGCCATTATCTTTCTCCTAGTGGGTTAAAAACTATATTTAGAACTTTTTAAACCTTCTATTTTAAAAAAAAGGGTATATTTCCATTGTAATCCGTTTTTGGACCTTTATACTAATCTATTAAACTTTGGTCAAACTTGGTCAACCCTGTTTGACCAAAGCTTCCATTGGCTTAAAGATGCGATTATCTTTCTTCTAGTGGGTTAAAAACTATATTTAGACCTTTATAAAGCTTCTATTTGTTCAAAAAAGGGTAGATTTCCATTAAAATCGGTTTTTGGACCTTTATTCTAATCTATTTAACTTTAGTCAAACTTGATCAACCTTGTTTGACCAAAGCTTCCATTGGCTTAAAGATGCGATTATCTTTCTCCTAGTGGGTTAAAAACTATATTTAGACTTTTATAAACTTTCTATTTGTTCAAAAAAGGGTAGATTGCCATTGTAATCGGTTTTTGGACCTTTATTCTAACCTATTAAACTTTGGTCGAACTTGGTCAACATTGTTTAACCAAAGCTTCAATTGGCTTAATGTTGCGATTATCTTTCTTCTAATAGGTTAAAAATTATATTTTGACCTTTATAAACCTTCTATTTGTTCTAAAAAGGGTAGATTTCCATTCTAATCTGTTTTTGGACCATTATACTAATCTATTAAACTTTGGTCAAACTTGGTCAACCTTGTTTGACCAAAGCTTCCATTGGCTTAAAGATGCGATTATCTTTCTCCTAGTGGGTTAAAAACTATATTTAGAACTTTATAAACCTTCTATTTTTTGAAAAAAGGGTAGATTTCCATTGTAATCGGTTTTCGGACCTTTATTCTAATCTATTAAACTTTGGTCAAACATGGTCAACCTTGTTTTACCTAAGCTTCCATTTGCTTAAAGATGCGATTATCTTTCTTCTAATGAGTTAAAAACTATATTTAGACCTTTATAAACTTTCTATTTGTTCAAAAAAGGGTAGATTTCCATTGTAATCGATTTTTGAACCTTTATTCTAATCTATTAAACTTTGGTCAAACTTCGTCAACCTTGTTTGACCAAATCTTCCATTGGCTTAAAGTTTCGATTATCTTTCTTCTAGTGGGTTAAAAACTATATTTAGTCCTTTATAAAGCTTTTATTTATTCAAAAAAGGGTAGATTTCCATTGTAATTGGCTTTCGGACCATTATACTAATCTATTAAACTTTGGTCTAACTTGGTCAACCTTGTTTGACCAAAGCTTCAATTGGCTTAAAGGTGCGATTATATTTCTTCTAATAGGTTAAAAATTATATTTATACCTTTATAAACTTTCTATTTGTACAAAAAAGAGTAGATTTCCATTTTAATCGGTTTTTGAACCTTTATTCTAATCTGTTAAACCTTGGTTAAACTTGGTCAACCTTGTTTGACCATAGCTTCCATTGGCTTAAAGATGGGATTATCTTTTTTCTAATAGGTTAAAAATTATATTTAGACCTTTATAAACTTTCTATTTATATAAAAAAGAGTAGATTTCCATTGTAATCGGTTTTTAGACCTTTATACTTATCTATTAAACTTTGGTCAAACTTGGTCAACCTTGTTTGACCATAGCTTCCATTGGCTTAAAGATGCCATTATCTTTCTCCTAGTGGGTTAAAAACTATATTTAGAACTTTTTAAACCTTCTATTTTTAAAAAAAAGGGTATATTTCCATTGTAATCCGTTTTTGGACCTTTATACTAATCTATTAAACTTTGGTCAAACTTGGTCAACCCTGTTTGACCAAAGCTTCCATTGGCTTAAAGATGCGATTATCTTTCTTCTAGTGGGTTAAAAACTATATTTAGACCTTTATAAAGCTTCTATTTGTTCAAAAAAGGGTAGATTTCCATTAAAATCGGTTTTTGGACCTTTATTCTAATCTATTTAACTTTAGTCAAACTTGATCAACCTTGTTTGACCAAAGCTTCCATTGGCTTAAAGATGCGATTATCTTTATTCTAGTGAGTTAAAAACTATATTTAGACCTTTATAAACTTTCTATTTATTCAAAAAAGGGTAGATTTCCATTGTAATCGATTTTTGAACCTTTATTCTAATCTATTAAACTTTGGTCAAACTTGGTCAACCTTGTTTAACCAAAGCTTCAATTGGCTTAAAGTTGCGATTATCTTTCTTCTAATAGGTTAAAAATTATATTTTGACCTTTATAAACCTTCTATTTGTTGAAAAAAGGGTAGATTTCCATTCTAATCGGTTTTTGGACCTTTATACTAATCTATTAAACTTTGGTCAAACTTGGTCAACCTTGTTTGACCAAAGCTTCCATTGGCTTAAAGATGTGATTATCTTTCTTCTAGTGGGTTAAAAACTATATTTAGACCTTTATAAAGCTTCTATTTGTTCAAAAAAGGGTAGATTTCCATTAAAATCGGTTTTTGGACCTTTATACTAATCTATTAAACTTTGGTCAAACTTGGTTAACCTTGTTTGACCAAAGCTTCCATTGGCTTAAAGATGCGATTATCTTTCTTCTAGAGGATTAAAAACTATATTTAGACATTTATAAACTTTCTATTTGTTCAAAAAAGGGTAGATTTCCGTTTTAATCGGTTTTTCAACCTTTATTTTAATCTGTTAAACTTTGGTCAAACTTGGTCAACCTTGTTTAACCAAAGCTTCAATTGGCTTAAAGTTGCGATTATCTTTTTTCTAATAGGTTAAAAATTATATTTTGACCTTTATAAACCTTCTATTTGTTCAAAAAAGGGTAGATTTCCATTCTAATCGGGTTTTGGACCTTTATACTAATCTATTAAACTTTGGTCAAACTTGGTCAACCTTGTTTAACCAAAGCTTCAATTGGCTTAAAGTTGCGATTATCTTTCTTCTAATAGGTTAAAAATTATATTTTGACCTTTATAAACCTTCTATTGTTCAAAAAAGGGTAGATTTCCATTTTAATCGGTTTTTGAACCTTTATTCTAATCTATTAAACTTTGGTCAACCTTGTTTAACTAAAGCTTCAATTGGCTTAAAGTTGCGATTATCTTTCTTCTAATAGGTTAAAAATTATATTTTGACCTTTATAAACCTTCTATTTGTTCTAAAAAGGGTAGATTTCCATTCTAATCGGTTTTTGAACCTTTATACTAATCTATTAAACTTTGGTCAAACTTGGTCAACCTTGTTTGACCAAAGCATCCATTGGCTTAAAGATGCGATTATCTTTCTCCTAGTGGGTTAAAAACTATATTTAGAACTTTATAAACCTTCTATTTTTTGAAAAAAGGGTAGATTTCCATTGTAATCGGTTTTTGGACCTTTATTCTAATCTATTAAACTTTGGTCAAACTTGGTCAACCTTGTTTTACCAAAGCTTCCATTGGCTTAAAGATGCGATTATGTTTCTTCTAGTGCGTTAAAAACTATATTTAGACCTTTATAAACTTTCTATTTGTTCAAAAAAGGGTAGATTTCCATTGTAATCGATTTTTGAACCTTTATTCTAATCTATTAAACTTTGGTCAAACTTGGTCAACCTTGTTTGACCAAAGCTTCCAATGGCTTAAAGATGCGATTATCTTTCTTCTAGTGGGTTAAAAACTATATTTATACCTTTATAAACTTTCTATTTGTTCAAAAAAGGGTAGATTTCCATTGTAATTTATTTTGAACCTTTATTCTAATTTATTAAACTTTGGTCAAACTTGGTCAACCTCTTTTGACCAAAGCTTCCATTGGCTTAAAGATGCGATTATCTTTCTTCTAGTGGGTTAAAAACTATATTTAGAACTTTATAAACCTTCTATTTTTTGAAAAAGGATAGATTTCCATTGTAATCCGTTTTTAGGCCTTTATACTTATCTATTAAACTTTGGTCAAACTTGGTCAATCTTGTTTGACCAAAGCTTCCATTGGCTTAAAGATGCGATTATCTTTCTCCTAGTGGGTTAAAAACTATATTTAGAACTTTATAAACCTTCTATTTTTTGAAAAAGGGTAGATTTCCATTGTAATCCGTTTTTGGACCTTTATACTAATCTATCAAACTTTGGTCAAACTTGGTCAACCTTGTTTGACCAAAGCTTCCATTGGCTTAAAGATGCGATTATCTTTCTTCTAGTGGGTTAAAAACTATATTTATACCTTTATAAACTTTCTATTTGTTCAAAAAAGGGTAGATTTCCATTGTAATTTATTTTGAACCTTTATTCTAATTTATTAAACTTTGGTCAAACTTGGTCAACCTTGTTTGACCATAGCTTCGATTGTCTTAAAGTTGCGATTATCTTTCTTCTAATAGGTTAAAAATTATATTTAGACCTTTATTAACTTTCTATTTGTTCAAAAAAGGGTAGATTTCCATTGTAATCGGTTTTTGGACGTTTTTACTAATCTATTAAACTTTGGTCAAAGTTGGTCAACCATATTTGATCAAAGCTTCCATTGGCTTAAAGATGCGATTATCTTTCTTCTAGTGGGTTAAAAACTATATTTAGACCTTTATAAAGCATCTATTTGTTCAAAAAAGGGTAGAATTCCATTAAAATCGGTTTTTGGACCTTTATTCTAATCTATTAAACTTCAGTCAAACTTGGTCAACCTTATTTGACCAAAGCTTCCATTGGTTTAAAGATGCGATTATCTTTCTTCTAGTGAGTTAAAAACTATATTTAGACCTTTAAAAAGCATCTATTTGTTCAAAAAAGGGTAGAATTCCATTAAAATCGGTTTTTGGACCTTTATTATAATCTATTTAACTTTATTCAAACTTGGTCAACCTTGTTTGACCAAAGCTTCCATTGGCTTAAAGATGCGATTATCTTTCTTCTAGTGGGTTAAAAAACTATATTTAGACCTTTATAAAGCTTCTATTTGTTCAAAAAAGGGTAGATTTCCATTGTAATTGGTTTTTGGACCTTTATACTCATCTATTAAACTTTGGTGATACTTGGTCAACCTTGTTTGACCAAAGCTTCCATTGGCTTAAAGATGCGATTATCTTTCTTCTAGTGGGTTAAAAACTATATTTAGACCTTTATATATTTTCTATTTGTTCAAAAAAGGGTAGATTCCCATTCTAATCGGTCTATGGACCTTTATACCAATCTATTAAACTTTGGTCAAACTTGGTCAACCTTGTTTGACCAAAGCTTCCATTGGCTTAAAGATGCGATTATCTTTGTTCTAGTGGGTTAATAACAATATTTAGACTTTTATAAAGCTTCTATTAGTTCAAAAAAGGGTCGATTTCCATTGTAATTGGTTTTTGGACCTTTATACTAATCTATTAAACTTTGGTCAAACTTGGTCAACCTTGTTTGACCAAAGCTTCCATTGGCTTAAAGATGCGATTATCTTTCTTCTAGTGGGTTAAAAACTATATTTAGACCTTTATAAACTTTCTATTTGTTCAAAAAAGGGTAGATTTCCATTGTAATTTGTTTTTGAACCTTTATTCTAATTTATTAAACTTTCGTCAAACTTGGTCAACCTTGTTTGACCATAGCTTCGATTGGCTTAAAGATGCGATTATCTTTCTTCTAATAGGTTAAAAATTATATTTTGACCTTTATAAACCTTCTATTTGTTCAAAAAAGGCTAGATTTCCATTGTAATCGGTTTTTGGACCTTTATACTAATCTATTAAACTTTGGTCAAACTTGGTCAACCTTGTTTGACCAAATTTTCCATTGGCTTAAAGATGCGATTATCTTTCTTCTAGTGGGTTAAAAACTATATTTAGACCTTTATAAAGCATCTATTTGTTCAAAAAAGGGTAGAATTCCATTAAAATCGGTTTTTGGACCTTTATTATAATCTATTAAGCTTTATTCAAACCTGGTCAACTTTGTTTGACCAAAGCTTCCATTGGCTTAAAGATGTGACTATCTTTCTTCTAGTGGGTTAAAAACTATATTTAGACCTTTATAAACTTACCATTTGTTCAAAAAAGGGTAGATTTCCATTATAATTGGTTTTGGGTTCTTTATACTAATCTATTAAACTTTGGTCAAACTTGGTCATCCTTGTTTGACAAAATCTTCCATTGGCTTAAAGATGCGATTATCTTTCTTCTAGTGGGTTAAAAACAATATTTAGACCTTCATAAACCTTCTGTTTGTTCAAAAAAGGGTAGATTTCCATTGTAATCGGTTTTTGGACCTTTATTCTAAGCTATTAAACGTTAGTCAAACTTGGTCAACCTTGTTTGACCAAAGCTTCCATTGGCTTAAAGAGGCGATTATCTTTCTCCTAGTGGGTTAAAAACTATATTTAGAAATTTATAAACCTTCTATTTTTGTTCAAAAAAGAGTAGATTTCCATTGTAATTGGTTTTTGGACCTTTATACTAATCTATTAAACTATGGTCAAACTTGGTCAACCTTGTTTGACCAAAGCTTCCATTGGCTTAAAGATGCGATTATCTTTCTTCTAATAGGTTAAAAATTATATTTTGACATTTATAAACCTTGTATTTGTTCAAAAAAGGGTAGATTTCCATTGTAATCGGTTTTTGGACCTTTATACTAATCTATTAAACTTTGGTCAAACTTGGTCAACCTTGTTTGACCAAATTTTCCATTGGCTTAAAGATGCGATTATCTTTCTTCTAGTGGGTTAAAAACTATATTTAGACCTTTATAAAGCTTCTATTTGTTCAAAAAAGGGTAGATTTCCATTGTAATTGGTTTTTGGACCTTTATACTAAGCTATTAAACTTTAGTCAAACTTGGTCAACCTTGTTTGAACAAAGCTTCCATTGGCTTAAAGATGCGATTATCTTTCTTCTAGTGGGTTAAAAACTATATTTAGACCTTTATAAATTTTCTATTTGTTCAAAAAAGGGTAGATTCCCATTCTAATCGGTCTATGGACCTTTATACCAATCTATTAAACTTTGGTCAAACTTGGTCAACCTTGTTTGACCAAAGCTTCCATTGGCTTAAAGATGCGATTATCTTTGTTCTAGTGGGTTAATAACAATATTTAGACTTTTATAAAGCTTCTATTAGTTCAAAAAAGGGTCGATTTCCATTGTAATTGGTTTTTGGACCTTTATACTAATCTATTAAACTTTGGTCAAACTTGGTCAACCTTGTTTGACCAAAGCTTCCATTGGCTTAAAGAGGCGATTATCTTTCTCCTAGTGGGTTAAAAACTATATTTAGAAATTTATAAACCTTCTATTTTTGTTCAAAAAAGAGTAGATTTCCATTGTAATTGGTTTTTGGACCTTTATACTAATCTATTAAACTTTGGTCAAACTTGGTCAACCTTGTTTGACCAAAGCTTCCATTGGCTTAAAGATGCGATTATCTTTCTTCTAATAGGTTAAAAATTATATTTTGACATTTATAAACCTTGTATTTGTTCAAAAAAGGGTAGATTTCCATTGTAATCGGTTTTTGGACCTTTATACTAATCTATTAAACTTTGGTCAAACTTGGTCAACCTTGTTTGACCAAATTTTCCATTGGCTTAAAGATGCGATTATCTTTCTTCTAGTGGGTTAAAAACTATATTTAGACCTTTATAAAGCTTCTATTTGTTCAAAAAAGGGTAGATTTCCATTGTAATTGGTTTTTGGACCTTTATACTAAGCTATTAAACTTTAGTCAAACTTGGTCAACCTTGTTTGAACAAAGCTTCCATTGGCTTAAAGATGCGATTATCTTTCTTCTAGTGGGTTAAAAACTATATTTAGACCTTTATAAATTTTCTATTTGTTCAAAAAAGGGTAGATTACCATTCTAATCGGTCTATGGACCTTTATACCAATCTATTAAACTTTGGTCAAACTTGGTCAACCTTGTTTGACCAAAGCTTCCATTGGCTTAAAGATGCGATTATCTTTGTTCTAGTGGGTTAATAACAATATTTAGACTTTTTTAAAGCTTCTATTAGTTCAAAAAAGGGTCGATTTCCATTGTAATTGGTTTTTGGACCTTTATACTAATCTATTAAACTTTGGTCAAACTTGGTCAACCTTGTTTGACCAAAGCTTCCATTGGCTTAAAGATGCGATTATCTTTCTTCTAGTGGGTTAAAAACTATATTTAGACCTTTATAAACTTTCTATTTGTTCAAAAAAGGGTAGATTTCCATTGTAATTGGTTTTTGGACCTTTATACTCATCTATTAAACTTTGGTGATACTTGGTCAACCTTGTTTGACCAAAGCTTCCATTGGCTTAAAGATGCGATTATCTTTCGTCTAGTGGGTTAAAAACTATATTTAGACCTTTATATATTTTCTATTTGTTCAAAAAAGGGTAGATTCCCATTCTAATCGGTCTATGGACCTTTATACCAATCTATTAAACTTTGGTCAAACTTGGTCAACCTTGTTTGACCAAAGCTTCCATTGGCTTAAAGAGGCGATTATCTTTCTCCTAGTGGGTTAAAAACTATATTTAGAAATTTATAAACCTTCTATTTTTGTTCAAAAAAGAGTAGATTTCCATTGTAATTGGTTTTTGGACCTTTATACTAATCTATTAAACTTTGGTCAATCTTGGTCAACCTTGTTTGACCAAAGCTTCCATTGGCTTAAAGATGCGATTATCTTTCTTCTAATAGGTTAAAAATTATATTTTGACATTTATAAACCTTGTATTTGTTCAAAAAAGGGAAGATTTCCATTGTAATCGGTTTTTGGACCTTTATACTAATCTATTAAACTTTGGTCAAACTTGGTCAACCTTGTTTGACCAAATTTTCCATTGGCATAAAGATGCGATTATCTTTCTTCTAGTGGGTTAAAAACTATATTTAGACCTTTATAAAGCTTCTATTTGTTCAAAAAAGGGTAGATTTCCATTGTAATTGGTTTTTGGACCTTTATACTAAGCTATTAAACTTTAGTCACACTTGGTCAACCTTGTTTGAACAAAGCTTCCATTGGCTTAAAGATGCGATTATCTTTCTTCTAGTGGGTTAAAAACTATATTTAGACCTTTATAAAGCTTCTATTTGTTCAAAAAAGGGTAGATTTCCATTGTAATTGGTTTTTGGACCTTTATACTAAGCTATTAAACTTTAGTCAAACTTGGTCAACCTTGTTTGAACAAAGCTTCCATTGGCTTAAAGATGCGATTATCTTTCTTCTAGTGGGTTAAAAACTATATTTAGACCTTTATAAATTTTCTATTTGTTCAAAAAAGGGTAGATTCCCATTCTAATCGGTCTATGGACCTTTATACCAATCTATTAAACTTTGGTCAAACTTGGTCAACCTTGTTTGACCAAAGCTTCCATTGGCTTAAAGATGCGATTATCTTTGTTCTAGTGGGTTAATAACAATATTTAGACTTTTATAAAGCTTCTATTAGTTCAAAAAAGGGTCGATTTCCAATGTAATTGGTTTTTGGACCTTTATACTAATCTATTAAACTTTGGTCAAACTTGGTCAACCTTGTTTGACCAAAGCTTCCATTGGCTTAAAGATGCGATTATCTTTCTTCTAGTGGGTTAAAAACTATATTTAGACCTTTATAAACTTTCTATTTGTTCAAAAAAGGGTAGATTTCCATTGTAATTGGTTTTTGGACCTTTATACTCAACTATTAAACTTTGGTGATACTTGGTCAACCTTGTTTGACCAAAGCTTCCATTGGCTTAAAGATGCGATTATCTTTCGTCTAGTGGGTTAAAAACTATATTTAGACCTTTAAAATTTTCTATTTGTTCAAAAAAGGGTAGATTCCCATTCTAATCGGTCTATGGACCTTTATACCAATCTATTAAACTTTGGTCAAACTTGGTCAACCTTGTTTGACCAAAGCTTCCATTGGCTTAAAGATGCGATTATCTTTGTTCTAGTGGGTTAATAACAATATTTAGACTTTTATAAAGCTTCTATTAGTTCAAAAAAGGGTCGATTTCCATTGTAATCGGTTTTTGGACCTTTATACTAATCTATTAAACTTTGGTCAAACTTGGTCAACCTTGTTTGACCAAAGCTTCCATTGGCTTAAAGATGCGATTATCTTTCTTCTAGTGGGTTAAAAACTATATTTAGACCTTTATAAACTTTCTATTTGTTCAAAAAAGGGTAGATTTCCATTGTAATTTGTTTTTGAACCTTTATTCTAATTTATTAAACTTTGGTCAAACTTGGTCAACCTTGTTTGACCATAGCTTCGATTGGCATAAAGATGCGATTATCTTTCTTCTAATAGGTTAAAAATTATATTTAGACCTTTATTAACTTTCTATTTGTTCAAAAAAGGGTAGATTTCCATTGTAATCGGTTTTTGGACGTTTTAACTAATCTATTAAACTTTGGTCAAAATTGGTCAACCTTGTTTGACCAAAGCTTCCATTGGCTTAAAGATGCGATTATCTTTCTTCTAGTGGGTTAAATACTATATTTAGACCTTTATAAAGCATCTATTTGTTCAAAAAAGGGTAGAATTCCATTAAAATCGGTTTTTGGACCTTTATTATAATCTATTAAACTTTATTCAAACTTGGTCAACCTTGTTTGACCAAAGCTTCCATTGGCTTAAAGATGCGACTATCTTTCTTCTAGAGGGTTAAAAACTATATTTAGACCTTTATAAACTTACCATTTGTTCAAAAAAGGGTAGATTTCCATTATAATTGATTTTGGGTTCTTTATACTAATCTATTAAACTTTGGTCAAACTTGGTCATCCTTGTTTGACAAAATCTTCCATTGGCTTAAAGATGCGATTATCTTTCTTCTAGTGGGTTAAAAACAATATTTAGACCTTCATAAACCTTCTGTTTGTTCAAAAAAGGGTAGATTTCCATTGTAATCGGTTTTTGGACCTTTATTCTAAGCTATTAAACTTTAGTCAAACTTGGTCAACCTTGTTTGACCAAAGCTTCCATTGGCTTAAAGAGGCGATTATCTTTCTCCTAGTGGGTTAAAAACTATATTTAGAACTTTATAAACCTTCTATTTTTGTTCAAAAAAGAGTAGATTTCCATTGTAATCGGTTTTTTGACCTTTATACTAATCTATTAAACTTTGGTCAAACTTGGTCAACCTTGTTTGACCAAAGCTTCCATTGGCTTAAAGATGCGATTATCTTTCTTCTAGTGGGTTAAAAAACTATATTTAGACCTTTATAAAGCTTCTATTTGTTCAAAAAAGGGTAGATTTCCATTGTAATTGGTTTTTGGACCTTTATACTAATCTATTAAACTTTGGTCAAACTTGGTCAACCTTGTTTGACCAAAGCTTCCATTGGCTTAAAGATGCGATTATCTTTCTTCTAATAGGTTAAAAATTATATTTTGACCTTTATAAACCTTCTATTTGTTCAAAAAAGGGTAGATTTCCATTGTAATCGGTTTTTGGACCTTTATACTAATCTATTAAACTTTGGTCAAACTTGGTCAACCTTGTTTGACCAAATTTTCCATTGGCTTAAAGATGCGATTATCTTTCTTCTAGTGGGTTAAAAACTATATTTAGACCTTTATAAAGCTTCTATTTGTTCAAAAAAGGGTAGATTTCCATTGTAATTGGTTTTTGGACCTTTATACTAAGCTATTAAACTTTGGTCAAACTTGGTCAACCTTGTTTGACCAATGCTTCCATTGGCTTTAAGATGCGATTATCTTTCTTCTAATAGGTTAAAAATTATATTATGACCTTTATAAACTTACCATTTGTTCAAAAAAGGGTAGATTTCCATTGTAATCGGTTTTTGGACGTTTTAACTAATCTATTAAACTTTGGTCAAAATTGGTCAACCTTGTTTGACCAAAGCTTCCATTGGCTTAAAGATGCGATTATCTTTCTTCTAGTGGGTTAAATACTATATTTAGACCTTTATAAAGCATCTATTTGTTCAAAAAAGGGTAGAATTCCATTAAAATCGGTTTTTGGACCTTTATTATAATCTATTAAACTTTATTCAAACTTGGTCAACCTTGTTTGACCAAAGCTTCCATTGGCTTAAAGATGCGACTATCTTTCTTCTAGAGGGTTAAAAACTATATTTAGACCTTTATAAACTTACCATTTGTTCAAAAAAGGGTAGATTTCCATTATAATTGATTTTGGGTTCTTTATACTAATCTATTAAACTTTGGTCAAACTTGGTCATCCTTGTTTGACAAAATCTTCCATTGGCTTAAAGATGCGATTATCTTTCTTCTAGTGGGTTAAAAACAATATTTAGACCTTCATAAACCTTCTGTTTGTTCAAAAAAGGGTAGATTTCCATTGTAATCGGTTTTTGGACCTTTATTCTAAGCTATTAAACTTTAGTCAAACTTGGTCAACCTTGTTTGACCAAAGCTTCCATTGGCTTAAAGAGGCGATTATCTTTCTCCTAGTGGGTTAAAAACTATATTTAGAACTTTATAAACCTTCTATTTTTGTTCAAAAAAGAGTAGATTTCCATTGTAATCGGTTTTTTGACCTTTATACTAATCTATTAAACTTTGGTCAAACTTGGTCAACCTTGTTTGACCAAAGCTTCCATTGGCTTAAAGATGCGATTATCTTTCTTCTAGTGGGTTAAAAAACTATATTTAGACCTTTATAAAGCTTCTATTTGTTCAAAAAAGGGTAGATTTCCATTGTAATTGGTTTTTGGACCTTTATACTAATCTATTAAACTTTGGTCAAACTTGGTCAACCTTGTTTGACCAAAGCTTCCATTGGCTTAAAGATGCGATTATCTTTCTTCTAATAGGTTAAAAATTATATTTTGACCTTTATAAACCTTCTATTTGTTCAAAAAAGGGTAGATTTCCATTGTAATCGGTTTTTGGACCTTTATACTAATCTATTAAACTTTGGTCAAACTTGGTCAACCTTGTTTGACCAAATTTTCCATTGGCTTAAAGATGCGATTATCTTTCTTCTAGTGGGTTAAAAACTATATTTAGACCTTTATAAAGCTTCTATTTGTTCAAAAAAGGGTAGATTTCCATTGTAATTGGTTTTTGGACCTTTATACTAAGCTATTAAACTTTGGTCAAACTTGGTCAACCTTGTTTGACCAATGCTTCCATTGGCTTTAAGATGCGATTATCTTTCTTCTAATAGGTTAAAAATTATATTTTGACCTTTATAAACTTACCATTTGTTCAAAAAAGGGTAGATTTCCATTGTAATCGGTTTTTGGACGTTTTAACTAATCTATTAAACTTTGGTCAAAATTGGTCAACCTTGTTTGACCAAAGCTTCCATTGGCTTAAAGATGCGATTATCTTTCTTCTAGTGGGTTAAAAACTATATTTAGACCTTTATAAAGCATCTATTTGTTCAAAAAAGGGTAGAATTCCATTAAAATCGGTTTTTGGACCTTTATTATAATCTATTAAACTTTATTCAAACCTGGTCAACCTTGTTTAACCAAAGCTTCCATTGGCTTAAAGATGCGACTATCTTTCTTCTAGTGGGTTAAAAACTATATTTAGACCTTTATAAACTTACCATTTGTTCAAAAAAGGGTAGATTTCCATTATAATTGGTTTTGGGTTCTTTATAATAATCTATTAAACTTTGGTCAAACTTGGTCATCCTTGTTTGACAAAATCTTCCATTGGCTTAAAGATGCGATTATCTTTCTTCTAATGGGTTAAAAACAATATTTAGACCTTCATAAACCTTCTGTTTGTTCAAAAAGGGGTAGATTTCCATTGTAATCGGTTTTTGGACCTTTATTCTAAGCTATTAAACTTTAGTCAAACTTGGTCAACCTTGTTTGACCAAAGCTTCCATTGGCTTAAAGAGGCGATTATCTTTCTCCTAGTGGGTTAAAAACTATATTTAGAAATTTATAAACCTTCTATTTTTGTTCAAAAAAGAGTAGATTTCCATTGTAATTGGTTTTTGGACCTTTATACTAATCGATTAAACTTTGGTCAAACTTGGTCAACCTTGTTTGACCAAAGCTTCCATTGGCTTAAAGATGCGATTATCTTTCTTCTAATAGGTTAAAAATTATATTTTGACATTTATAAACCTTGTATTTGTTCAAAAAAGGGTAGATTTCCATTGTAATCGGTTTTTGGACCTTTATACTAATCTATTAAACTTTGGTCAAACTTGGTCAACCTTGTTTGACCAAATTTTCCATTGGCTTAAAGATGCGATTATCTTTCTTCTAGTGGGTTAAAAACTATATTTAGACCTTTATAAAGCTTCTATTTGTTCAAAAAAGGGTAGATTTCCATTGTAATCGGTTTTTGGACCTTTATTCTAAGCTATTAAACTTTAGTCAAACTTGGTCAACCTTGTTTGACCAAAGCTTCCATTGGCTTAAAGAGGCGATTATCTTTCTCCTAGTGGGTTAAAAACTATATTTAGAAATTTATAAACCTTCTATTTTTGTTCAAAAAAGAGTAGATTTCCATTGTAATTGGTTTTTGGACCTTTATACTAATCGATTAAACTTTGGTCAAACTTGGTCAACCTTGTTTGACAAAAGCTTCCATTGGCTTAAAGATGCGATTATCTTTCTTCTAATAGGTTAAAAATTATATTTTGACATTTATAAACCTTGTATTTGTTCAAAAAAGGGTAGATTTCCATTGTAATCGGTTTTTGGACCTTTATACTAATCTATTAAACTTTGGTCAAACTTGGTCAACCTTGTTTGACCAAATTTTCCATTGGCTTAAAGATGCGATTATCTTTCTTCTAGTGGGTTAAAAACTATATTTAGACCTTTATAAAGCTTCTATTTGTTCAAAAAAGGGTAGATTTCCATTGTAATCGGTTTTTGGACCTTTATTCTAAGCTATTAAACTTTAGTCAAACTTGGTCAACCTTGTTTGACCAAAGCTTCCATTGGCTTAAAGAGGCGATTATCTTTCTCCTAGTGGGTTAAAAACTATATTTAGAACTTTATAAACCTTCTATTTTTGTTCAAAAAAGAGTAGATTTCCATTGTAATCGGTTTTTTGACCTTTATACTAATCTATTAAACTTTGGTCAAACTTGGTCAACCTTGTTTGACCAAAGCTTCCATTGGCTTAAAGATGCGATTATCTTTCTTCTAGTGGGTTAAAAAACTATATTTAGACCTTTATAAAGCTTCTATTTGTTCAAAAAAGGGTAGATTTCCATTGTAATTGGTTTTTGGACCTTTATACTAATCTATTAAACTTTGGTCAAACTTGGTCAACCTTGTTTGACCAAAGTTTCCATTGGCTTAAAGATGCGATTATCTTTCTTCTAATAGGTTAAAAATTATATTTTGACCTTTATAAACCTTCTATTTGCTCAAAAAAGGGTAGATTTCCATTGTAATCGGTTTTTGGACCTTTATACTAATCTATTAAACTTTGGTCAAACTTGGTCAACCTTGTTTGACCAAATTTTCCATTGGCTTAAAGATGCGATTATCTTTCTTCTAGTGGGTTAAAAACTATATTTAGACCTTTATAAAGCTTCTATTTGTTCAAAAAAGGGTAGATTTCCATTGTAATTGGTTTTTGGACCTTTATACTAAGCTATTAAACTTTGGTCAAACTTGGTCATCCTTGTTTGACCAATGCTTCCATTGGCTTAAAGATGCGATTATCTTTCTTCTAATAGGTTAAAAATTATATTTTGACCTTTATAAACTTACCATTTGTTCAAAAAAGGGTAGATTTCCATTGTAATCGGTTTTTGGACGTTTTAACTAATCTATTAAACTTTGGTCAAAGTTGGTCAACCATATTTGATCAAAGCTTCCATTGGCTTAAAGATGCGATTATCTTTCTTCTAGTGGGTTAAAAACTATATTTAGACCTTTATAAAGCATCTATTTGTTCAAAAAAGGGTAGAATTCCATTAAAATTGGTTTTTGGACCTTTATTCTAATCTATTAAACTTCAGTCAAACTTGGTCAACCTTATTTGACCAAAGCTTCCATTGGTTTAAAGATGCGATTATCTTTCTTCTAGTGAGTTAAAAACTATATTTAGACCTTTAAAAAGCATCTATTTGTTCAAAAAAGGGTAGAATTCCATTAAAATCGGTTTTTGGACCTTTATTATAATCTATTTAACTTTATTCAAACTTGGTCAACCTTGTTTGACCAAAGCTTCCATTGGCTTAAAGATGCGATTATCTTTCTTCTAGTGGGTTAAAAAACTATATTTAGACCTTTATAAAGCTTCTATTTGTTCAAAAAAGGGTAGATTTCCATTGTAATTGGTTTTTGGACCTTTATACTCATCTATTAAACTTTGGTGATACTTGGTCAACCTTGTTTGACCAAAGCTTCCATTGGCTTAAAGATGCGATTATCTTTCTTCTAGTGGGTTAAAAACTATATTTAGACCTTTATATATTTTCTATTTGTTCAAAAAAGGGTAGATTCCCATTCTAATCGGTCTATGGACCTTTATACCAATCTATTAAACTTTGGTCAAACTTGGTCAACCTTGTTTGACCAAAGCTTCCATTGGCTTAAAGATGCGATTATCTTTGTTCTAGTGGGTTAATAACAATATTTAGACTTTTATAAAGCTTCTATTAGTTCAAAAAAGGGTCGATTTCCATTGTAATTGGTTTTTGGACCTTTATACTAATCTATTAAACTTTGGTCAAACTTGGTCAACCTTGTTTGACCAAAGCTTCCATTGGCTTAAAGATGCGATTATCTTTCTTCTAGTGGGTTAAAAACTATATTTACACCTTTATAAACTTTCTATTTGTTCAAAAAAGGGTAGATTTCCATTGTAATTTGTTTTTGAACCTTTATTCTAATTTATTAAACTTTCGTCAAACTTGGTCAACCTTGTTTGACCATAGCTTCGATTGGCTTAAAGATGCGATTATCTTTCTTCTAATAGGTTAAAAATTATATTTAGACCTTTATTAACTTTCTATTTGTTCAAAAAAGGGTAGATTTCCATTGTAATCGGTTTTTGGACGTTTTAACTAATCTATTAAACTTTGGTCAAAATTGGTCAACCTTGTTTGACCAAAGCTTCCATTGGCTTAAAGATGCGATTATCTTTCTTCTAGTGGGTTAAAAACTATATTTAGACCTTTATAAAGCATCTATTTGTTCAAAAAAGGGTAGAATTCCATTAAAATCGGTTTTTGGACCTTTATTATAATCTATTAAACTTTATTCAAACTTGGTCAACCTTGTTTGACCAAAGCTTCCATTGGCTTAAAGATGCGACTATCTTTCTTCTAGTGGGTTAAAAACTATATTTAGACCTTTATAAACTTACCATTTGTTCAAAAAAGGGTAGATTTCCATTATAATTGGTTTTGGGTTCTTTATACTAATCTATTAAACTCTGGTCAAACTTGGTCATCCTTGTTTGACAAAATCTTCCATTGGCTTAAAGATGCGATTATCTTTCTTCTAGTGGGTTAAAAACAATATTTAGACCTTCATAAACCTTCTGTTTGTTCAAAAAAGGGTAGATTTCCATTGTAATCGGTTTTTGGACCTTTATTCTAAGCTATTAAACTTTAGTCAAACTTGGTCAACCTTGTTTGACCAAAGCTTCCATTGGCTTAAAGAGGCGATTATCTTTCTCCTAGTGGGTTAAAAACTATATTTAGAAATTTATAAACCTTCTATTTTTGTTCAAAAAATAGTAGATTTCCATTGTAATTGGTTTTTGGACCTTTATACTAATCTATTAAACTATGGTCAAACTTGGTCAACCTTGTTTGACCAAAGCTTCCATTGGCTTAAAGATGCGATTATCTTTCTTCTAATAGGTTAAAAATTATATTTTGACATTTATAAACCTTGTATTTGTTCAAAAAAGGGTAGATTTCCACTGTAATCGGTTTTTGGACCTTTATACTAATCTATTAAACTTTGGTCAAACTTGGTCAACCTTGTTTGACCAAATTTTCCATTGGCTTAAAGATGCGATTATCTTTCTTCTAGTGGGTTAAAAACTATATTTAGACCTTTATAAAGCTTCTATTTGTTCAAAAAAGGGTAGATTTCCATTGTAATTGGTTTTTGGACCTTTATACTAAGCTATTAAACTTTAGTCAAACTTGGTCAACCTTGTTTGAACAAAGCTTCCATTGGCTTAAAGATGCGATTATCTTTCTTCTAGTGGGTTAAAAACTATATTTAGACCTTTATAAATTTTCTATTTGTTCAAAAAAGGGTAGATTCCCATTCTAATCGGTCTATGGACCTTTATTCCAATCTATTAAACTTTGGTCAAACTTGGTCAACCTTGTTTGACCAAAGCTTCCATTGGCTTAAAGATGCGATTATCTTTGTTCTAGTGGGTTAATAACAATATTTAGACTTTTATAAAGCTTCTATTAGTTCAAAAAAGGATCGATTTCCATTGTAATTGGTTTTTGGACCTTTATACTAATCTATTAAACTTTGGTCAAACTTGGTCAACCTTGTTTGACCAAAGCTTCCATTGGCTTAAAGAGGCGATTATCTTTCTCCTAGTGGGTTAAAAACTATATTTAGAAATTTATAAACCTTCTATTTTTGTTCAAAAAAGAGTAGATTTCCATTGTAATTGGTTTTTGGACCTTTATACTAATCTATTAAACTTTGGTCAAACTTGGTCAACCTTGTTTGACCAAAGCTTCCATTGGCTTAAAGATGCGATTATCTTTCTTCTAATAGGTTAAAAATTATATTTTGACATTTATAAACCTTGTATTTGTTCAAAAAAGGGTAGATTTCCATTGTAATCGGTTTTTGGACCTTTATACTAATCTATTAAACTTTGGTCAAACTTGGTCAACCTTGTTTGACCAAATTTTCCATTGGCTTAAAGATGCGATTATCTTTCTTCTAGTGGGTTAAAAACTATATTTAGACCTTTATAAAGCTTCTATTTGTTCAAAAAAGGGTAGATTTCCATTGTAATTGGTTTTTGGACCTTTATACTAAGCTATTAAACTTTAGTCAAACTTGGTCAACCTTGTTTGAACAAAGCTTACATTGGCTTAAAGATGCGATTATCTTTCTTCTAGTGGGTTAAAAACTATATTTAGACCTTTATAAATTTTCTATTTGTTCAAAAAAGGGTAGATTCCCATTCTAATCGGTCTATGGACCTTTATACCAATCTATTAAACTTTGGTCAAACTTGGTCAACCTTGTTTGACCAAAGCTTCCATTGGCTTAAAGATGCGATTATCTTTGTTCTAGTGGGTTAATAACAATATTTAGACTTTTTTAAAGCTTCTATTAGTTCAAAAAAGGGTCGATTTCCATTGTAATTGGTTTTTGGACCTTTATACTAATCTATTAAACTTTGGTCAAACTTGGTCAACCTTGTTTGACCAAAGCTTCCATTGGCTTAAAGATGCGATTATCTTTCTTCTAGTGGGTTAAAAACTATATTTAGACCTTTATAAACTTTCTATTTGTTCAAAAAAGGGTAGATTTCCATTGTAATTGGTTTTTGGACCTTTATACTCAACTATTAAACTTTGGTGATACTTGGTCAACCTTGTTTGACCAAAGCTTCCATTGGCTTAAAGATGCGATTATCTTTCGTCTATTGGGTTAAAAACTATATTTAGACCTTTATAAATTTTCTATTTGTTCAAAAAAGGGTAGATTCCCATTCTAATCGGTCTATGGACCTTTATACCAATCTATTAAACTTTGGTCAAACTTGGTCAACCTTGTTTGACCAAAGCTTCCATTGGCTTAAAGATGCGATTATCTTTGTTCTAGTGGGTTAATAACAATATTTAGACTTTTATAAAGCTTCTATTAGTTCAAAAAAGGGTCGATTTCCATTGTAATCGGTTTTTGGACCTTTATACTAATCTATTAAACTTTGGTCAAACTTGGTCAACCTTGTTTGACCAAAGCTTCCATTGGCTTAAAGATGCGATTATCTTTCTTCTAGTGGGTTAAAAACTATATTTAGACCTTTATAAACTTTCTATTTGTTCAAAAAAGGGTAGATTTCCATTGTAATTTGTTTTTGAACCTTTATTCTAATTTATTAAACTTTGGTCAAACTTGGTCAACCTTGTTTGACCATAGCTTCGATTGGCATAAAGATGCGATTATCTTTCTTCTAATAGGTTAAAAATTATATTTAGACTTTTATTAACTTTCTATTTGTTCAAAAAAGGGTAGATTTCCATTGTAATCGGTTTTTGGACGTTTTAACTAATCTATTAAACTTTGGTCAAAATTGGTCAACCTTGTTTGACCAAAGCTTCCATTGGCTTAAAGATGCGATTATCTTTCTTCTAGTGGGTTAAATACTATATTTAGACCTTTATAAAGCATCTATTTGTTCAAAAAAGGGTAGAATTCCATTAAAATCGGTTTTTGGACCTTTATTATAATCTATTAAACTTTATTCAAACTTGGTCAACCTTGTTTGACCAAAGCTTCCATTGGCTTAAAGATGCGACTATCTTTCTTCTAGAGGGTTAAAAACTATATTTAGACCTTTATAAACTTACCATTTGTTCAAAAAAGGGTAGATTTCCATTATAATTGATTTTGGGTTCTTTATACTAATCTATTAAACTTTGGTCAAACTTGGTCATCCTTGTTTGACAAAATCTTCCATTGGCTTAAAGATGCGATTATCTTTCTTCTAGTGGGTTAAAAACAATATTTAGACCTTCATAAACCTTCTGTTTGTTCAAAAAAGGGTAGATTTCCATTGTAATCGGTTTTTGGACCTTTATTCTAAGCTATTAAACTTTAGTCAAACTTGGTCAACCTTGTTTGACCAAAGCTTCCATTGGCTTAAAGAGGCGATTATCTTTCTCCTAGTGGGTTAAAAACTATATTTAGAACTTTATAAACCTTCTATTTTTGTTCAAAAAAGAGTAGATTTCCATTGTAATTGGTTTTTGGACCTTTATACTAATCGATTAAACTTTGGTCAAACTTGGTCAACCTTGTTTGACCAAAGCTTCCATTGGCTTAAAGATGCGATTATCTTTCTTCTAATAGGTTAAAAATTATATTTTGACATTTATAAACCTTGTATTTGTTCAAAAAAGGGTAGATTTCCATTGTAATCGGTTTTTGGACCTTTATACTAATCTATTAAACTTTGGTCAAACTTGGTCAACCTTGTTTGACCAAATTTTCCATTGGCTTAAAGATGCGATTATCTTTCTTCTAGTGGGTTAAAAACTATATTTAGACCTTTATAAAGCTTCTATTTGTTCAAAAAAGGGTAGATTTCCATTGTAATCGGTTTTTGGACCTTTATTCTAAGCTATTAAACTTTAGTCAAACTTGGTCAACCTTGTTTGACCAAAGCTTCCATTGGCTTAAAGAGGCGATTATCTTTCTCCTAGTGGGTTAAAAACTATATTTAGAAATTTATAAACCTTCTATTTTTGTTCAAAAAAGAGTAGATTTCCATTGTAATTGGTTTTTGGACCTTTATACTAATCGATTAAACTTTGGTCAAACTTGGTCAACCTTGTTTGACCAAAGCTTCCATTGGCTTAAAGATGCGATTATCTTTCTTCTAATAGGTTAAAAATTATATTTTGACATTTATAAACCTTGTATTTGTTCAAAAAAGGGTAGATTTCCATTGTAATCGGTTTTTGGACCTTTATACTAATCTATTAAACTTTGGTCAAACTTGGTCAACCTTGTTTGACCAAATTTTCCATTGGCTTAAAGATGCGATTATCTTTCTTCTAGTGGGTTAAAAACTATATTTAGACCTTTATAAAGCTTCTATTTGTTCAAAAAAGGGTAGATTTCCATTGTAATCGGTTTTTGGACCTTTATTCTAAGCTATTAAACTTTAGTCAAACTTGGTCAACCTTGTTTGACCAAAGCTTCCATTGGCTTAAAGAGGCGATTATCTTTCTCCTAGTGGGTTAAAAACTATATTTAGAACTTTATAAACCTTCTATTTTTGTTCAAAAAAGAGTAGATTTCCATTGTAATCGGTTTTTTGACCTTTATACTAATCTATTAAACTTTGGTCAAACTTGGTCAACCTTGTTTGACCAAAGCTTCCATTGGCTTAAAGATGCGATTATCTTTCTTCTAGTGGGTTAAAAAACTATATTTAGACCTTTATAAAGCTTCTATTTGTTCAAAAAAGGGTAGATTTCCATTGTAATTGGTTTTTGGACCTTTATACTAATCTATTAAACTTTGGTCAAACTTGGTCAACCTTGTTTGACCAAAGTTTCCATTGGCTTAAAGATGCGATTATCTTTCTTCTAATAGGTTAAAAATTATAGTTTGACCTTTATAAACCTTCTATTTGCTCAAAAAAGGGTAGATTTCCATTGTAATCGGTTTTTGGACCTTTATACTAATCTATTAAACTTTGGTCAAACTTGGTCAACCTTGTTTGACCAAATTTTCCATTGGCTTAAAGATGCGATTATCTTTCTTCTAGTGGGTTAAAAACTATATTTAGACCTTTATAAAGCATCTATTTGTTCAAAAAAGGGTAGAATTCCATTAAAATCGGTTTTTGGACCTTTATTATAATCTATTAAACTTTATTCAAACCTGGTCAACCTTGTTTGACCAAAGCTTCCATTGGCTTAAAGATGCGACTATCTTTCTTCTAGTGGGTTAAAAACTATATTTAGACCTTTATAAACTTACCATTTGTTCAAAAAAGGGTAGATTTCCATTATAATTGGTTTTGGGTTCTTTATAATAATCTATTAAACTTTGGTCAAACTTGGTCATCCTTGTTTGACAAAATCTTCCATTGGCTTAAAGATGCGATTATCTTTCTTCTAGTGGGTTAAAAACAATATTTAGACCTTCATAAACCTTCTGTTTGTTCAAAAAGGGGTAGATTTCCATTGTAATCGGTTTGTGGACCTTTATTCTAAGCTATTAAACTTTAGTCAAACTTGGTCAACCTTGTTTGACCAAAGCTTCCATTGGCTTAAAGAGGCGATTATCTTTCTCCTAGTGGGTTAAAAACTATATTTAGAAATTTATAAACCTTCTATATTTGTTCAAAAAAGAGTAGATTTCCATTGTAATTGGTTTTTGGACCTTTATACTAATCGATTAAACTTTGGTCAAACTTGGTCAACCTTGTTTGACCAAAGCTTCCATTGGCTTAAAGATGCGATTATCTTTCTTCTAATAGGTTAAAAATTATATTTTGACATTTATAAACCTTGTATTTGTTCAAAAAAGGGTAGATTTCCATTGTAATCGGTTTTTGGACCTTTATACTAATCTATTAAACTTTGGTCAAACTTGGTCAACCTTGTTTGACCAAATTTTCCATTGGCTTAAAGATGCGATTATCTTTCTTCTAGTGGGTTAAAAACTATATTTAGACCTTTATAAAGCATCTATTTGTTCAAAAAAGGGTAGAATTCCATTAAAATCGGTTTTTGGACCTTTATTATAATCTATTAAACTTTATTCAAACCTGGTCAACCTTGTTTGACCAAAGCTTCCATTGGCTTAAAGATGCGACTATCTTTCTTCTAGTGGGTTAAAAACTATATTTAGACCTTTATAAACTTACCATTTGTTCAAAAAAGGGTAGATTTCCATTATAATTGGTTTTGGGTTCTTTATAATAATCTATTAAACTTTGGTCAAACTTGGTCATCCTTGTTTGACAAAATCTTCCATTGGCTTAAAGATGCGATTATCTTTCTTCTAGTGGGTTAAAAACAATATTTAGACCTTCATAAACCTTCTGTTTGTTCAAAAAGGGGTAGATTTCCATTGTAATCGGTTTGTGGACCTTTATTCTAAGCTATTAAACTTTAGTCAAACTTGGTCAACCTTGTTTGACCAAAGCTTCCATTGGCTTAAAGAGGCGATTATCTTTCTCCTAGTGGGTTAAAAACTATATTTAGAAATTTATAAACCTTCTATATTTGTTCAAAAAAGAGTAGATTTCCATTGTAATTGGTTTTTGGACCTTTATACTAATCGATTAAACTTTGGTCAAACTTGGTCAACCTTGTTTGACCAAAGCTTCCATTGGCTTAAAGATGCGATTATCTTTCTTCTAATAGGTTAAAAATTATATTTTGACATTTATAAACCTTGTATTTGTTCAAAAAAGGGTAGATTTCCATTGTAATCGGTTTTTGGACCTTTATACTAATCTATTAAACTTTGGTCAAACTTGGTCAACCTTGTTTGACCAAATTTTCCATTGGCTTAAAGATGCGATTATCTTTCTTCTAGTGGGTTAAAAACTATATTTAGACCTTTATAAAGCTTCTATTTGTTCAAAAAAGGGTAGATTTCCATTGTAATCGGTTTTTGGACCTTTATTCTAAGCTATTAAACTTTAGTCAAACTTGGTCAACCTTGTTTGACCAAAGCTTCCATTGGCTTAAAGAGGCGATTATCTTTCTCCTAGTGGGTTAAAAACTATATTTAGAAATTTATAAACCTTCTATTTTTGTTCAAAAAAGAGTAGATTTCCATTGTAATTGGTTTTTGGACCTTTATACTAATCGATTAAACTTTGGTCAAACTTGGTCAACCTTGTTTGACCAAAGCTTCCATTGGCTTAAAGATGCGATTATCTTTCTTCTAATAGGTTAAAAATTATATTTTGACATTTATAAACCTTGTATTTGTTCAAAAAAGGGTAGATTTCCATTGTAATCGGTTTTTGGACCTTTATACTAATCTATTAAACTTTGGTCAAACTTGGTCAACCTTGTTTGACCAAATTTTCCATTGGCTTAAAGATGCGATTATCTTTCTTCTAGTGGGTTAAAAACTATATTTAGACCTTTATAAAGCTTCTATTTGTTCAAAAAAAGGTAGATTTCCATTGTAATCGGTTTTTGGACCTTTATTCTAAGCTATTAAACTTTAGTCAAACTTGGTCAACCTTGTTTGACCAAAGCTTCCATTGGCTTAAAGAGGCGATTATCTTTCTCCTAGTGGGTTAAAAACTATATTTAGAAATTTATAAACCTTCTATTTTTGTTCAAAAAAGAGTAGATTTCCATTGTAATTGGTTTTTGGACCTTTATACTAATCGATTAAACTTTGGTCAAACTTGGTCAACCTTGTTTGACCAAAGCTTCCATTGGCTTAAAGATGCGATTATCTTTCTTCTAATAGGTTAAAAATTATATTTTGACATTTATAAACCTTGTATTTGTTCAAAAAAGGGTAGATTTCCATTGTAATCGGTTTTTGGACCTTTATACTAATCTATTAAACTTTGGTCAAACTTGGTCAACCTTGTTTGACCAAATTTTCCATTGGCTTAAAGATGCGATTATCTTTCTTCTAGTGGGTTAAAAACTATATTTAGACCTTTATAAAGCTTCTATTTGTTCAAAAAAGGGTAGATTTCCATTGTAATCGGTTTTTGGACCTTTATTCTAAGCTATTAAACTTTAGTCAAACTTGGTCAACCTTGTTTGACCAAAGCTTCCATTGGCTTAAAGAGGCGATTATTTTTCTCCTAGTGGGTTAAAAACTATATTTAGAACTTTATAAACCTTCTATTTTTGTTCAAAAAAGAGTAGATTTCCATTGTAATCGGTTTTTTGACCTTTATACTAATCTATTAAACTTTGGTCAAACTTGGTCAACCTTGTTTGACCAAAGCTTCCATTGGCTTAAAGATGCGATTATCTTTCTTCTAGTGGGTTAAAAAACTATATTTAGACCTTTATAAAGCTTCTATTTGTTCAAAAAAGGGTAGATTTCCATTGTAATTGGTTTTTGGACCTTTATACTAATCTATTAAACTTTGGTCAAACTTGGTCAACCTTGTTTGACCAAAGTTTCCATTGGCTTAAAGATGCGATTATCTTTCTTCTAATAGGTTAAAAATTATAGTTTGACCTTTATAAACCTTCTATTTGCTCAAAAAAGGGTAGATTTCCATTGTAATCGGTTTTTGGACCTTTATACTAATCTATTAAACTTTGGTCAAACTTGGTCAACCTTGTTTGACCAAATTTTCCATTGGCTTAAAGATGCGATTATCTTTCTTCTAGTGGGTTAAAAACTATATTTAGACCTTTATAAAGCATCTATTTGTTCAAAAAAGGGTAGAATTCCATTAAAATCGGTTTTTGGACCTTTATTATAATCTATTAAACTTTATTCAAACCTGGTCAACCTTGTTTGACCAAAGCTTCCATTGGCTTAAAGATGCGACTATCTTTCTTCTAGTGGGTTAAAAACTATATTTAGACCTTTATAAACTTACCATTTGTTCAAAAAAGGGTAGATTTCCATTATAATTGGTTTTGGGTTCTTTATAATAATCTATTAAACTTTGGTCAAACTTGGTCATCCTTGTTTGACAAAATCTTCCATTGGCTTAAAGATGCGATTATCTTTCTTCTAGTGGGTTAAAAACAATATTTAGACCTTCATAAACCTTCTGTTTGTTCAAAAAGGGGTAGATTTCCATTGTAATCGGTTTGTGGACCTTTATTCTAAGCTATTAAACTTTAGTCAAACTTGGTCAACCTTGTTTGACCAAAGCTTCCATTGGCTTAAAGAGGCGATTATCTTTCTCCTAGTGGGTTAAAAACTATATTTAGAAATTTATAAACCTTCTATATTTGTTCAAAAAAGAGTAGATTTCCATTGTAATTGGTTTTTGGACCTTTATACTAATCGATTAAACTTTGGTCAAACTTGGTCAACCTTGTTTGACCAAAGCTTCCATTGGCTTAAAGATGCGATTATCTTTCTTCTAATAGGTTAAAAATTATATTTTGACATTTATAAACCTTGTATTTGTTCAAAAAAGGGTAGATTTCCATTGTAATCGGTTTTTGGACCTTTATACTAATCTATTAAACTTTGGTCAAACTTGGTCAACCTTGTTTGACCAAATTTTCCATTGGCTTAAAGATGCGATTATCTTTCTTCTAGTGGGTTAAAAACTATATTTAGACCTTTATAAAGCATCTATTTGTTCAAAAAAGGGTAGAATTCCATTAAAATCGGTTTTTGGACCTTTATTATAATCTATTAAACTTTATTCAAACCTGGTCAACCTTGTTTGACCAAAGCTTCCATTGGCTTAAAGATGCGACTATCTTTCTTCTAGTGGGTTAAAAACTATATTTAGACCTTTATAAACTTACCATTTGTTCAAAAAAGGGTAGATTTCCATTATAATTGGTTTTGGGTTCTATATAATAATCTATTAAACTTTGGTCAAACTTGGTCATCCTTGTTTGACAAAATCTTCCATTGGCTTAAAGATGCGATTATCTTTCTTCTAGTGGGTTAAAAACAATATTTAGACCTTCATAAACCTTCTGTTTGTTCAAAAAGGGGTAGATTTCCATTGTAATCGGTTTGTGGACCTTTATTCTAAGCTATTAAACTTTAGTCAAACTTGGTCAACCTTGTTTGACCAAAGCTTCCATTGGCTTAAAGAGGCGATTATCTTTCTCCTAGTGGGTTAAAAACTATATTTAGAAATTTATAAACCTTCTATATTTGTTCAAAAAAGAGTAGATTTCCATTGTAATTGGTTTTTGGACCTTTATACTAATCGATTAAACTTTGGTCAAACTTGGTCAACCTTGTTTGACCAAAGCTTCCATTGGCTTAAAGATGCGATTATCTTTCTTCTAATAGGTTAAAAATTATATTTTAACATTTATAAACCTTGTATTTGTTCAAAAAAGGGTAGATTTCCATTGTAATCGGTTTTTGGACCTTTATACTAATCTATTAAACTTTGGTCAAACTTGGTCAACCTTGTTTGACCAAATTTTCCATTGGCTTAAAGATGCGATTATCTTTCTTCTAGTGGGTTAAAAACTATATTTAGACCTTTATAAAGCTTCTATTTGTTCAAAAAAGGGTAGATTTCCATTGTAATCGGTTTTTGGACCTTTATTCTAAGCTATTAAACTTTAGTCAAACTTGGTCAACCTTGTTTGACCAAAGCTTCCATTGGCTTAAAGAGGCGATTATCTTTCTCCTAGTGGGTTAAAAACTATATTTAGAAATTTATAAACCTTCTATTTTTGTTCAAAAAAGAGTAGATTTCCATTGTAATTGGTTTTTGGACCTTTATACTAATCGATTAAACTTTGGTCAAACTTGGTCAACCTTGTTTGACCAAAGCTTCCATTGGCTTAAAGATGCGATTATCTTTCTTCTAATAGGTTAAAAATTATATTTTGACATTTATAAACCTTGTATTTGTTCAAAAAAGGGTAGATTTCCATTGTAATCGGTTTTTGGACCTTTATACTAATCTATTAAACTTTGGTCAAACTTGGTCAACCTTGTTTGACCAAATTTTCCATTGGCTTAAAGATGCGATTATCTTTCTTCTAGTGGGTTAAAAACTATATTTAGACCTTTATAAAGCTTCTATTTGTTCAAAAAAGGGTAGATTTCCATTGTAATCGGTTTTTGGACCTTTATTCTAAGCTATTAAACTTTAGTCAAACTTGGTCAACCTTGTTTGACCAAAGCTTCCATTGGCTTAAAGAGGCGATTATCTTTCTCCTAGTGGGTTATAAACCTTCTATTTTTGTTCAAAAAAGAGTAGATTTCCATTGTAATCGGTTTTTTGACCTTTATACTAATCTATTAAACTTTGGTCAAACTTGGTCAACCTTGTTTGAGCAAAGCTTCCATTGGCTTAAAGATGCGATTATCTTTCTTCTAGTGGGTTAAAAAACTATATTTAGACCTTTATAAAGCTTCTATTTGTTCAAAAAAGGGTAGATTTCCATTGTAATTGGTTTTTGGACCTTTATACTAATCTATTAAACTTTGGTCAAACTTGGTCAACCTTGTTTGACCAAAGTTTCCATTGGCTTAAAGATGCGATTATCTTTCTTCTAATAGGTTAAAAATTATATTTTGACCTTTATAAACCTTCTATTTGCTCAAAAAAGGGTAGATTTCCATTGTAATCGGTTTTTGGACCTTTATACTAATCTATTAAACTTTGGTCAAACTTGGTCAACCTTGTTTGACCAAATTTTCCATTGGCTTAAAGATGCGATTATCTTTCTTCTAGTGGGTTAAAAACTATATTTAGACCTTTATAAAGCATCTATTTGTTCAAAAAAGGGTAGAATTCCATTAAAATCGGTTTTTGGACCTTTATTATAATCTATTAAACTTTATTCAAACCTGGTCAACCTTGTTTGACCAAAGCTTCCATTGGCTTAAAGATGCGACTATCTTTCTTCTAGTGGGTTAAAAACTATATTTAGACCTTTATAAACTTACCATTTGTTCAAAAAAGGGTAGATTTCCATTATAATTGGTTTTGGGTTCTTTATAATAATCTATTAAACTTTGGTCAAACTTGGTCATCCTTGTTTGACAAAATCTTCCATTGGCTTAAAGATGCGATTATCTTTCTTCTAGTGGGTTAAAAACAATATTTAGACCTTCATAAACCTTCTGTTTGTTCAAAAAGGGGTAGATTTCCATTGTAATCGGTTTGTGGACCTTTATTCTAAGCTATTAAACTTTAGTCAAACTTGGTCAACCTTGTTTGACCAAAGCTTCCATTGGCTTAAAGAGGCGATTATCTTTCTCCTAGTGGGTTAAAAACTATATTTAGAAATTTATAAACCTTCTATTTTTGTTCAAAAAAGAGTAGATTTCCATTGTAATTGGTTTTTGGACCTTTATACTAATCGATTAAACTTTGGTCAAACTTGGTCAACCTTGTTTGACCAAAGCTTCCATTGGCTTAAAGATGCGATTATCTTTCTTCTAATAGGTTAAAAATTATATTTTGACATTTATAAACCTTGTATTTGTTCAAAAAAGGGTAGATTTCCATTGTAATCGGTTTTTGGACCTTTATACTAATCTATTAAACTTTGGTCAAACTTGGTCAACCTTGTTTGACCAAATTTTCCATTGGCTTAAAGATGCGATTATCTTTCTTCTAGTGGGTTAAAAACTATATTTAGACCTTTATAAAGCTTCTATTTGTTCAAAAAAGGGTAGATTTCCATTGTAATCGGTTTTTGGACCTTTATTCTAAACTATTAAACTTTAGTCAAACTTGGTCAACCTTGTTTGACCAAAGCTTCCATTGGCTTAAAGAGGCGATTATCTTTCACCTAGTGGGTTAAAAACTATATTTAGAAATTTATAAACCTTCTATTTTTGTTCAAAAAAGAGTAGATTTCCATTGTAATTGGTTTTTGGACCTTTATACTAATCGATTAAACTTTGGTCAAACTTGGTCAACCTTGTTTGACCAAAGCTTCCATTGGCTTAAAGATGCGATTATCTTTCTTCTAATAGGTTAAAAATTATATTTTGACATTTATAAACCTTGTATTTGTTCAAAAAAGGGTAGATTTCCATTGTAATCGGTTTTTGGACCTTTATACTAATCTATTAAACTTTGGTCAAACTTGGTCAACCTTGTTTGACCAAATTTTCCATTGGCTTAAAGATGCGATTATCTTTCTTCTAGTGGGTTAAAAACTATATTTAGACCTTTATAAAGCTTCTATTTGTTCAAAAAAGGGTAGATTTCCATTGTAATCGGTTTTTGGACCTTTATTCTAAGCTATTAAACTTTAGTCAAACTTGGTCAACCTTGTTTGACCAAAGCTTCCATTGGCTTAAAGAGGCGATTATCTTTCTCCTAGTGGGTTAAAAACTATATTTAGAACTTTATAAACCTTCTATTTTTGTTCAAAAAAGAGTAGATTTCCATTGTAATCGGTTTTTTGACCTTTATACTAATCTATTAAACTTTGGTCAAACTTGGTCAACCTTGTTTGACCAAAGCTTCCATTGGCTTAAAGATGCGATTATCTTTCTTCTAGTGGGTTAAAAAACTATATTTAGACCTTTATAAAGCTTCTATTTGTTCAAAAAAGGGTAGATTTCCATTGTAATTGGTTTTTGGACCTTTATACTAATCTATTAAACTTTGGTCAAACTTGGTCAACCTTGTTTGACCAAAGTTTCCATTGGCTTAAAGATGCGATTATCTTTCTTCTAATAGGTTAAAAATTATATTTTGACCTTTATAAACCTTCTATTTGCTCAAAAAAGGGTAGATTTCCATTGTAATCGGTTTTTGGACCTTTATACTAATCTATTAAACTTTGGTCAAACTTGGTCAACCTTGTTTGACCAAATTTTCCATTGGCTTAAAGATGCGATTATCTTTCTTCTAGTGGGTTAAAAACTATATTTAGACCTTTATAAAGCTTCTATTTGTTCAAAAAAGGGTAGATTTCCATTGTAATTGGTTTTTGGACCTTTATACTAAGCTATTAAACTTTGGTCAAACTTGGTCATCCTTGTTTGACCAATGCTTCCATTGGCTTAAAGATTCAATAGGTTAAAAATTATATTTTGACCTTTATAAACTTACCATTCGTTCAAAAAAGGGTAGATTTCCATTGTAATCGGTTTTTGGACGTTTTAACTAATCTATTAAACTTTGGTCAAAGTTGGTCAACCATATTTGATCAAAGCTTCCATTGGCTTAAAGATGCGATTATCTTTCTTCTAGTGGGTTAAAAACTATATTTAGACCTTTATAAAGCATCTATTTGTTCAAAAAAGGGTAGAATTCCATTAAAATCGGTTTTTGGACCTTTATTCTAATCTATTAAACTTCAGTCAAACTTGGTCAACCTTATTTGACCAAAGCTTCCATTGGTTTAAAGATGCGATTATCTTTCTTCTAGTGAGTTAAAAACTATATTTAGACCTTTAAAAAGCATCTATTTGTTCAAAAAAGGGTAGAATTCCATTAAAATCGGTTTTTGGACCTTTATTATAATCTATTTAACTTTATTCAAACTTGGTCAACCTTGTTTGACCAAAGCTTCCATTGGCTTAAAGATGCGATTATCTTTCTTCTAGTGGGTTAAAAAACTATATTTAGACCTTTATAAAGCTTCTATTTGTTCAAAAAAGGGTAGATTTCCATTGTAATTGGTTTTTGGACCTTTATACTCATCTATTAAACTTTGGTGATACTTGGTCAACCTTGTTTGACCAAAGCTTCCATTGGCTTAAAGATGCGATTATCTTTCTTCTAGTGGGTTAAAAACTATATTTAGACCTTTATATATTTTCTATTTGTTCAAAAAAGGGTAGATTCCCATTCTAATCGGTCTATGGACCTTTATACCAATCTATTAAACTTTGGTCAAACTTGGTCAACCTTGTTTGACCAAAGCTTCCATTGGCTTAAAGATGCGATTATCTTTGTTCTAGTGGGTTAATAACAATATTTAGACTTTTATAAAGCTTCTATTAGTTCAAAAAAGGGTCGATTTCCATTGTAATTGGTTTTTGGACCTTTATACTAATCTATTAAACTTTGGTCAAACTTGGTCAACCTTGTTTGACCAAAGCTTCCATTGGCTTAAAGATGCGATTATCTTTCTTCTAGTGGGTTAAAAACTATATTTACACCTTTATAAACTTTCTATTTGTTCAAAAAAGGGTAGATTTCCATTGTAATTTGTTTTTGAACCTTTATTCTAATTTATTAAACTTTCGTCAAACTTGGTCAACCTTGTTTGACCATAGCTTCGATTGGCTTAAAGATGCGATTATCTTTCTTCTAATAGGTTAAAAATTATATTTAGACCTTTATTAACTTTCTATTTGTTCAAAAAAGGGTAGATTTCCATTGTAATCGGTTTTTGGACGTTTTAACTAATCTATTAAACTTTGTTCAAAATTGGTCAACCTTGTTTGACCAAAGCTTCCATTGGCTTAAAGATGCGATTATCTTTCTTCTAGTGGGTTAAAAACTATATTTAGACCTTTATAAAGCATCTATTTGTTCAAAAAAGGGTAGAATTCCATTAAAATCGGTTTTTGGACCTTTATTATAATCTATTAAACTTTATTCAAACTTGGTCAACCTTGTTTGACCAAAGCTTCCATTGGCTTAAAGATGCGACTATCTTTCTTCTAGTGGGTTAAAAACTATATTCAGACCTTTATAAACTTACCATTTGTTCAAAAAAGGGTAGATTTCCATTATAATTGATTTTGGGTTCTTTATAAAAATCTATTAAACTTTGGTCAAACTTGGTCATCCTTGTTTGACAAAATCTTCCATTGGCTTAAAGATGCGATTATCTTTCTTCTAGTGGGTTAAAAACAATATTTAGACCTTCATAAACCTTCTGTTTGTTCAAAAAAGGGTAGATTTCCATTGTAATCGGTTTTTGGACCTTTATTCTAAGCTATTAAACTTTAGTCAAACTTGGTCAACCTTGTTTGACCAAAGCTTCCATTGGCTTAAAGAGGCGATTATCTTTCTCCTAGTGGGTTAAAAACTATATTTAGAACTTTATAAACCTTGTATTTTTGTTCAAAAAAGAGTAGATTTCCATTGTAATCGGTTTTTTGACCTTTATACTAATCTATTAAACTTTGGTCAAACTTGGTCAACCTTGTTTGACCAAAGCTTCCATTGGCTTAAAGATGCGATTATCTTTCTTCTAGTGGGTTAAAAAACTATATTTAGACCTTTATAAACCTTCTATTTGTTCAAAAAAGGGTAGATTTCCATTGTAATTGGTTTTTGGACCTTTATACTAATCTATTAAACTTTGGTCAAACTTGGTCAACCTTGTTTGACCAAAGCTTCCATTGGCTTAAAGATGCGATTATCTTTCTTCTAATAGGTTAAAAATTATATTTTGACCTTTATAAACCTTCTATTTGTTCAAAAAAGGCTAGATTTCCATTGTAATCGGTTTTTGGACCTTTATACTAATCTATTAAACTTTGGTCAAACTTGGTCAACCTTGTTTGACCAAATTTTCCATTGGCTTAAAGATGCGATTATCTTTCTTCTAGTGGGTTAAAAACTATATTTAGACCTTTATAAAGCATCTATTTGTTCAAAAAAGGGTAGAATTCCATTAAAATCGGTTTTTGGACCTTTATTATAATCTATTAAACTTTATTCAAACCTGGTCAACTTTGTTTGACCAAAGCTTCCATTGGCTTAAAGATGTGACTATCTTTCTTCCAGTGGGTTAAAAACTATATTTAGACCTTTATAAACTTACCATTTGTTCAAAAAAGGGTAGATTTCCATTATAATTGGTTTTGGGTTCTTTATACTAATCTATTAAACTCTGGTCAAACTTGGTCATCCTTGTTTGACAAAATCTTCCATTGGCTTAAAGATGCGATTATCTTTCTTCTAGTGGGTTAAAAACAATATTTAGACCTTCATAAACCTTCTGTTTGTTCAAAAAAGGGTAGATTTCCATTGTAATCGGTTTTTGGACCTTTATTCTAAGCTATTAAACTTTAGTCAAACTTGGTCAACCTTGTTTGACCAAAGCTTACATTGGCTTAAAGAGGCGATTATCTTTCTCCTAGTGGGTTAAAAACTATATTTAGAAATTTATAAACCTTCTATTTTTGTTCAAAAAAGAGTAGATTTCCATTGTAATTGGTTTTTGGACCTTTATACTAATCTATTAAACTATGGTCAAACTTGGTCAACCTTGTTTGACCAAAGCTTCCATTGGCTTAAAGATGCGATTATCTTTCTTCTAATAGGTTAAAAATTATATTTTGACATTTATAAACCTTGTATTTGTTCAAAAAAGGGTAGATTTCCATTGTAATCGGTTTTTGGACCTTTATACTAATCTATTAAACTTTGGTCAAACTTGGTCAACCTTGTTTGACCAAATTTTCCATTGGCTTAAAGATGCGATTATCTTTCTTCTAGTGGGTTAAAAACTATATTTAGACCTTTATAAAGCTTCTATTTGTTCAAAAAAGGGTAGATTTCCATTGTAATTGGTTTTTGGACCTTTATACTAAGCTATTAAACTTTAGTCAAACTTGGTCAACCTTGTTTGAACAAAGCTTCCATTGGCTTAAAGATGCGATTATCTTTCTTCTAGTGGGTTAAAAACTATATTTAGACCTTTATAAATTTTCTATTTGTTCAAAAAAGGGTAGATTCCCATTCTAATCGGTCTATGGACCTTTATACCAATCTATTAAACTTTGGTCAAACTTGGTCAACCTTGTTTGACCAAAGCTTCCATTGGCTTAAAGATGCGATTATCTTTGTTCTAGTGGGTTAATAACAATATTTAGACTTTTATAAAGCTTCTATTAGTTCAAAAAAGGGTCGATTTCCATTGTAATTGGTTTTTGGACCTTTATACTAATCTATTAAACTTTGGTCAAACTTGGTCAACCTTGTTTGACCAAAGCTTCCATTGGCTTAAAGAGGCGATTATCTTTCTCCTAGTGGGTTAAAAACTATATTTAGAAATTTATAAACCTTCTATTTTTGTTCAAAAAAGAGTAGATTTCCATTGTAATTGGTTTTTGGACCTTTATACTAATCTATTAAACTTTGGTCAAACTTGGTCAACCTTGTTTGACCAAAGCTTCCATTGGCTTAAAGATGCGATTATCTTTCTTCTAATAGGTTAAAAATTATATTTTGACATTTATAAACCTTGTATTTGTTCAAAAAAGGGTAGATTTCCATTGTAATCGGTTTTTGGACCTTTATACTAATCTATTAAACTTTGGTCAAACTTGGTCAACCTTGTTTGACCAAATTTTCCATTGGCTTAAAGATGCGATTATCTTTCTTCTAGTGGGTTAAAAACTATATTTAGACCTTTATAAAGCTTCTATTTGTTCAAAAAAGGGTAGATTTCCATTGTAATTGGTTTTTGGACCTTTATACTAAGCTATTAAACTTTAGTCAAACTTGGTCAACCTTGTTTGAACAAAGCTTCCATTGGCTTAAAGATGCGATTATCTTTCTTCTAGTGGGTTAAAAACTATATTTAGACCTTTATAAATTTTCTATTTGTTCAAAAAAGGGTAGATTCCCATTCTAATCGGTCTATGGACCTTTATACCAATCTATTAAACTTTGGTCAAACTTGGTCAACCTTTTTTGACCAAAGCTTCCATTGGCTTAAAGATGCGATTATCTTTGTTCTAGTGGGTTAATAACAATATTTAGACTTTTTTAAAGCTTCTATTAGTTCAAAAAAGGGTCGATTTCCATTGTAATTGGTTTTTGGACCTTTATACTAATCTATTAAACTTTGGTCAAACTTGGTCAACCTTGTTTGACCAAAGCTTCCATTGGCTTAAAGATGCGATTATCTTTCTTCTAGTGGGTTAAAAACTATATTTAGACCTTTATAAACTTTCTATTTGTTCAAAAAAGGGTAGATTTCCATTGTAATTGGTTTTTGGACCTTTATACTCATCTATTAAACTTTGGTGATACTTGGTCAACCTTGTTTGACCAAAGCTTCCATTGGCTTAAAGATGCGATTATCTTTCGTCTAGTGGGTTAAAAACTATATTTAGACCTTTATATATTTTCTATTTGTTCAAAAAAGGGTAGATTCCCATTCTAATCGGTCTATGGACCTTTATACCAATCTATTAAACTTTGGTCAAACTTGGTCAACCTTGTTTGACCAAAGCTTCCATTGGCTTAAAGAGGCGATTATCTTTCTCCTAGTGGGTTAAAAACTATATTTAGAAATTTATAAACCTTCTATTTTTGTTCAAAAAAGAGTAGATTTCCATTGTAATTGGTTTTTGGACCTTTATACTAATCTATTAAACTTTGGTCAATCTTGGTCAACCTTGTTTGACCAAAGCTTCCATTGGCTTAAAGATGCGATTATCTTTCTTCTAATAGGTTAAAAATTATATTTTGACATTTATAAACCTTGTATTTGTTCAAAAAAGGGAAGATTTCCATTGTAATCGGTTTTTGGACCTTTATACTAATCTATTAAACTTTGGTCAAACTTGGTCAACCTTGTTTGACCAAATTTTCCATTGGCTTAAAGATGCGATTATCTTTCTTCTAGTGGGTTAAAAACTATATTTAGACCTTTATAAAGCTTCTATTTGTTCAAAAAAGGGTAGATTTCCATTGTAATTGGTTTTTGGACCTTTATACTAAGCTATTAAACTTTAGTCACACTTGGTCAACCTTGTTTGAACAAAGCTTCCATTGGCTTAAAGATGCGATTATCTTTCTTCTAGTGGGTTAAAAACTATATTTAGACCTTTATAAACTTTCTATTTGTTCAAAAAAGGGTAGATTTCCATTGTAATTGGTTTTTGGACCTTTATACTCAACTATTAAACTTTGGTGATACTTGGTCAACCTTGTTTGACCAAAGCTTCCATTGGCTTAAAGATGCGATTATCTTTCGTCTAGTGGGTTAAAAACTATATTTAGACCTTTATAAATTTTCTATTTGTTCAAAAAAGGGTAGATTCCCATTCTAATCGGTCTATGGACCTTTATACCAATCTATTAAACTTTGGTCAAACTTGGTCAACCTTGTTTGACCAAAGCTTCCATTGGCTTAAAGATGCGATTATCTTTGTTCTAGTGGGTTAATAACAATATTTAGACTTTTATAAAGCTTCTATTAGTTCAAAAAAGGGTCGATTTCCATTGTAATCGGTTTTTGGACCTTTATACTAATCTATTAAACTTTGGTCAAACTTGGTCAACCTTGTTTGACCAAAGCTTCCATTGGCTTAAAGATGCGATTATCTTTCTTCTAGTGAGTTAAAAACTATATTTAGAACTTTATAAACTTTCTATTTGTTCAAAAAAGGGTAGATTTCCATTGTAATCGATTTTTGAACCTTTATTCTAATCTATTAAACTTTGGTCAAACTTGGTCAACCTTGTTTAACCAAAGCTTCAATTGGCTTAAAGTTGCGATTATCTTTCTTCTAATAGGTTAAAAATTATATTTTGACCTGTATAAACCTTCTATTTGTTCAAAAAAGGGTAGATTTCCATTCTAATCCGTTTTTGGACCTTTATAGTAATCTATTAAACTTTGGTCAAACTTGGTCAACCTTGTTTGACCAAAGCTTCCATTGGCTTAAAGATGCGATTATCTTTCTTCTAGTGGGTTAAAAACTATATTTAGACCTTTATAAACTTACCATTTGTTCAAAAAAGGGTAGATTTCCATTATAATTGGTTTTGGGTTCTTTATACTAATCTATTAAACTCTGGTCAAACTTGGTCATCCTTGTTTGACAAAATCTTCCATTGGCTTAAAGATGCGATTATCTTTCTTCTAGTGGGTTAAAAACAATATTTAGACCTTCATAAACCTTCTGTTTGTTCAAAAAAGGGTAGATTTCCATTGTAATCGGTTTTTGGACATTTATTCTAAGCTATTAAACTTTAGTCAAACTTGGTCAACCTTGTTTGACCAAAGCTTCCATTGGCTTAAAGAGGCGATTATCTTTCTCCTAGTGGGTTAAAAACTATATTTAGAAATTTATAAACCTTCTATTTTTGTTCAAAAAAGAGTAGATTTCCATTGTAATTGGTTTTTGGACCTTTATACTAATCTATTAAACTATGGTCAAACTTGGTCAACCTTGTTTGACCAAAGCTTCCATTGGCTTAAAGATGCGATTATCTTTCTTCTAATAGGTTAAAAATTATATTTTGACATTTATAAACCTTGTATTTGTTCAAAAAAGGGTAGATTTCCATTGTAATCGGTTTTTGGACCTTTATACTAATCTATTAAACTTTGGTCAAACTTGGTCAACCTTGTTTGACCAAATTTTCCATTGGCTTAAAGATGCGATTATCTTTCTTCTAGTGGGTTAAAAACTATATTTAGACCTTTATAAAGCTTCTATTTGTTCAAAAAAGGGTAGATTTCCATTGTAATTGGTTTTTGGACCTTTATACTAAGCTATTAAACTTTAGTCAAACTTGGTCAACCTTGTTTGAACAAAGCTTCCATTGGCTTAAAGATGCGATTATCTTTCTTCTAGTGGGTTAAAAACTATATTTAGACCTTTATAAATTTTCTATTTGTTCAAAAAAGGGTAGATTCCCATTCTAATCGGTCTATGGACCTTTATACCAATCTATTAAACTTTGGTCAAACTTGGTCAACCTTGTTTGACCAAAGCTTCCATTGGCTTAAAGATGCGATTATCTTTGTTCTAGTGGGTTAATAACAATATTTAGACTTTTATAAAGCTTCTATTAGTTCAAAAAAGGGTCGATTTCCATTGTAATTGGTTTTTGGACCTTTATACTAATCTATTAAACTTTGGTCAAACTTGGTCAACCTTGTTTGACCAAAGCTTCCATTGGCTTAAAGAGGCGATTATCTTTCTCCTAGCGGGTTAAAAACTATATTTAGAAATTTATAAACCTTCTATTTTTGTTCAAAAAAGAGTAGATTTCCATTGTAATTGGTTTTTGGACCTTTATACTAATCTATTAAACTTTGGTCAAACTTGGTCAACCTTGTTTGACCAAAGCTTCCATTGGCTTAAAGATGCGATTATCTTTCTTCTAATAGGTTAAAAATTATATTTTGACATTTATAAACCTTGTATTTGTTCAAAAAAGGGTAGATTTCCATTGTAATCGGTTTTTGGACCTTTATACTAATCTATTAAACTTTGGTCAAACTTGGTCAACCTTGTTTGACCAAATTTTCCATTGGCTTAAAGATGCGATTATCTTTCTTCTAGTGGGTTAAAAACTATATTTAGACCTTTATAAAGCTTCTATTTGTTCAAAAAAGGGTAGATTTCCATTGTAATTGGTTTTTGGACCTTTATACTAAGCTATTAAACTTTAGTCAAACTTGGTCAACCTTGTTTGAACAAAGCTTCCATTGGCTTAAAGATGCGATTATCTTTCTTCTAGTGGGTTAAAAACTATATTTAGACCTTTATAAATTTTCTATTTGTTCAAAAAAGGGTAGATTCCCATTCTAATCGGTCTATGGACCTTTATACCAATCTATTAAACTTTGGTCAAACTTGGTCAACCTTGTTTGACCAAAGCTTCCATTGGCTTAAAGATGCGATTATCTTTGTTCTAGTGGGTTAATAACAATATTTAGACTTTTTTAAAGCTTCTATTAGTTCAAAAAAGGGTCGATTTCCATTGTAATTGGTTTTTGGACCTTTATACTAATCTATTAAACTTTGGTCAAACTTGGTCAACCTTGTTTGACCAAAGCTTCCATTGGCTTAAAGATGCGATTATATTTCTTCTAGTGGGTTAAAAACTATATTTAGACCTTTATAAACTTTCTATTTGTTCAAAAAAGGGTAGATTTCCATTGTAATTGGTTTTTGGACCTTTATACTCATCTATTAAACTTTGGTGATACTTGGTCAACCTTGTTTGACCAAAGCTTCCATTGGCTTAAAGATGCGATTATCTTTCGTCTAGTGGGTTAAAAACTATATTTAGACCTTTATATATTTTCTATTTGTTCAAAAAAGGGTAGATTCCCATTCTAATCGGTCTATGGACCTTTATACCAATCTATTAAACTTTGGTCAAACTTGGTCAACCTTGTTTGACCAAAGCTTCCATTGGCTTAAAGAGGCGATTATCTTTCTCCTAGTGGGTTAAAAACTATATTTAGAAATTTATAAACCTTCTATTTTTGTTCAAAAAAGAGTAGATTTCCATTGTAATTGGTTTTTGGACCTTTATACTAATCTATTAAACTTTGGTCAATCTTGGTCAACCTTGTTTGACCAAAGCTTCCATTGGCTTAAAGATGCGATTATCTTTCTTCTAATAGGTTAAAAATTATATTTTGACATTTATAAACCTTGTATTTGTTCAAAAAAGGGAAGATTTCCATTGTAATCGGTTTTTGGACCTTTATACTAATCTATTAAACTTTGGTCAAACTTGGTCAACCTTGTTTGACCAAATTTTCCATTGGCTTAAAGATGCGATTATCTTTCTTCTAGTGGGTTAAAAACTATATTTAGACCTTTATAAAGCTTCTATTTGTTCAAAAAAGGGTAGATTTCCATTGTAATTGGTTTTTGGACCATTATACTAAGCTATTAAACTTTAGTCACACTTGGTCAACCTTGTTTGAACAAAGCTTCCATTGGCTTAAAGATGCGAATATCTTTCTTCTAGTGGGTTAAAAACTATATTTAGACCTTTACAAAGTTTCTATTTGTTCAAAAAAGGGTAGATTTCCATTGTAATTGGTTTTTGGACCTTTATACTAAGCTATTAAACTTTAGTCAAACTTGGTCAACCTTGTTTGAACAAAGCTTCCATTGGCTTAAAGATGCGATTATCTTTCTTCTAGTGGGTTAAAAACTATATTTAGACCTTTATAAATTTTCTATTTGTTCAAAAAAGGGTAGATTCCCATTCTAATCGGTCTATGGACCTTTATACCAATCTATTAAACTTTGGTCAAACTTGGTCAACCTTGTTTGACCAAAGCTTCCATTGGCTTAAAGATGCGATTATCTTTGTTCTAGTGGGTTAATAACAATATTTAGACTTTTATAAAGCTTCTATTAGTTCAAAAAACGGTCGATTTCCAATGTAATTGGTTTTTGGACCTTTATACTAATCTATTAAACTTTGGTCAAACTTGGTCAACCTTGTTTGACCAAAGCTTCCATTGGCTTAAAGATGCGATTATCTTTCTTCTAGTGGGTTAAAAACTATATTTAGACCTTTATAAACTTTCTATTTGTTCAAAAAAGGGTAGATTTCCATTGTAATTGGTTTTTGGACCTTTATACTCAACTATTAAACTTTGGTGATACTTGGTCAACCTTGTTTGACCAAAGCTTCCATTGGCTTAAAGATGCGATTATCTTTCGTCTAGTGGGTTAAAAACTATATTTAGACCTTTATAAATTTTCTATTTGTTCAAAAAAGGGTAGATTCCCATTCTAATCGGTCTATGGATCTTTATACCAATCTATTAAACTTTGGTCAAACTTGGTCAACCTTGTTTGACCAAAGCTTCCATTGGCTTAAAGATGCGATTATCTTTGTTCTAGTGGGTTAATAACAATATTTAGACTTTTATAAACCTTCTATTTGTTCAAAAAAGGGTCGATTTCCATTGTAATTGGTTTTTGGACCTTTATACTAATCTATTAAACTTTGGTCAAACTTGGTCAACCTTTTTTGACCAAAGCTTCCATTGGCTTAAAGATGCGATTATCTTTCTTCTAGTGGGTTAAAAACTATATTTAGACCTTTATAAACTTTCTATTTGTTCAAAAAAGGGTAGATTTCCATTGTAATTTGTTTTTGAACCTTTATTCTAATTTATTAAACTTTGGTCAAACTTGGTCAACCTTGTTTGACCATAGCTTCGATTGGCATAAAGATGCGATTATCTTTCTTCTAATAGGTTAAAAATTATATTTAGACCTTTATTAACTTTCTATTTGTTCAAAAAAGGGTAGATTTCCATTGTAATCGGTTTTTGGACGTTTTAACTAATCTATTAAACTTTGGTCAAAATTGGTCAACCTTGTTTGACCAAAGCTTCCATTGGCTTAAAGATGCGATTATCTTTCTTCTAGTGGGTTAAATATTATATTTAGACCTTTATAAAGCATCTATTTGTTCAAAAAAGGGTAAAATTCCATTAAAATCGGTTTTTGGACCTTTATTATAATCTATTAAACTTTATTCAAACTTGGTCAACCTTGTTTGACCAAAGCTTCCATTGGCTTAAAGATGCGACTATCTTTCTTCTAGAGGGTTAAAAACTATATTTAGACCTTTATAAACTTACCATTTGTTCAAAAAAGGGTAGATTTCCATTGTAATCGGTTTTTGGACCTTTATGCTAATCTATTAAACTTTGGTCAAACTTGGTTAACCTTGTTTGACCAAAGCTTCAATTGGCTTAAAGATGCGATTATCTTTAATCTAGTGAGTTAAAAACTATATTTAGACCTTGATAAAGCTTCTGATTGTTCAAAAAAGGGTAGATTTCCAATAAAACAGGTTTTTGGACCTTTCTTCTAATCTATTAAGCTTTTGTCAAACTTGGGCAACCTTGTACCATAGCTTCCATTGGCTTATAGATGCGATTATCTTTCTTCTAGTGAGTTAAAAACTATATTTAGACATTTATAAACTTTCTATTTGTTCAAAAAAGGGTAGATTTCCATTTTAATCGGTTTTTGAACCTTTATTCAAATCTGTTAAACTTTGGTCAAACTTGGTCAACCTTGTTTGACCATAGCTTCTATTGGCTTAAAGATGCGATTATCTTTCTTCTAATAGGTTAAAAATTATATATAGACCTTTATAAACCTTCTATTTTTTCAAAAAAGGGTAGATTTCCATTGTAATCCGTTTTTGGACCTTTATACTAATCTATTAAACTTTGGTCAAACTTGGTCAACCTTGTTTTACCAAAGCTTCCATTGGCTTAAAGATGCGATTATCTTTCTCCTAGTGGGTTAAAAACTATATTTAAACCTTTATAAACCTTCTATTTTTTGAAAAAACGGTAGATTTCCATTGTAATCGGTTTTTGGACCTTTATTCTAATCTATTAAACTTTGGTCAAACTTGGTCAACCTTGTTTGACCATAGCTTCCATTGGCTTAAAGATGCGATTATCTTTCTTCTAGTGAGTTAAAAACTATATTTAGACCTTCATAAACTTTCTATTTGTTCAAAAAAGGGTAGATTTCCAATAAAATCAGTTTTTGGACCTTTCTTCTAATCTATTAAGCTTTAGTCAAACTTGGTCAACCTTGTACCATAGCTTCCATTGGCTTAAAGATGCGATTATCTTTCTTCTAGTGAGTTAAAAACTATATTTAGACATTTATAAACCTTCTATTTGTTCAAAAAAGGGTAGATTTCCATTTTAATCGGTTTTTGAACCTTTATTCAAATCTGTTAAACATTGGTCAAACTTGGTCAACCTTGTTTGACCATAGCTTCTATTGGCTTAAAGATGCGATTATCTTTCTTCTAATAGGTTAAAAATTATATATAGACCTTTATAAACTTTCTATTTGTTCAAAAAAGGGTAGATTTCCATTGTAATCGGTTTTTGGACCTTTATACTAATCTATTAAACTTTGGTCAAACTTGGTCAACCTTGTTTGACCAAAGCTTCCATTGGCTTAAAGATGCGATTATCTTTCTTCTAATAGGTTAAAAATTATATATAGACCTTTATAAACCTTCTATTTGTTAAAAAAAGGGTAGATTTCCATTGTAATCGGTTTTTGGACCTTTATGCTAATCTATTAAACTTTGGTCAAACTTGGTTAACCTTGTTTGACCAAAGCTTCAATTGGCATAAAGATGCGATTATCTTTCATCTAATGAGTTAAAAACTATATTTAGACCTTGATAAAGCTTCTGATTGTTCAAAAAAGGGTAGATTTCCAATAAAATCGGCTTTTGGACCTTTCTTCTAATCTATTAAGCTTTAGTCAAACTTGGTCAACCTTGTACCATAGCTTCCATTGGCTTATAGATGCGATTATCTTTCTTCTAGTGAGTTAAAAACTATATTTAGACATTTATAAACTTTTTATTTGTTCAAAAAAGGGTAGATTTCCATTTTAATCGGTTTTTGAACCTTTATTCAAATCTGTTAAACTTTGGTCAAACTTGGTCAACCTTGTTTGACCATAGCTTCTATTGGCTTAAAGATGCGATTATCTTTCTTCTAATAGGTTAAAAATTATATATAGACCTTTATAAACCTTCTATTTGTTAAAAAAAGGGTAGATTTCCATTGTAATCGGTTTTTGGACATTTATGCTAATCTATTAAACTTTGGTCAAACTTGGTTAACCTTGTTTGACCAAAGCTTCAATTGGCTTAAAGATGCGATTATCTTTCTTCTAGTGAGTTAAAAACTATATTTAGACCTTGATAAAGCTTCTGATTGTTCAAAAAAGGGTAGATTTCCAATAAAACAGGTTTTTGGACCTTTCTTCTAATCTATTAAGCTTTTGTCAAACTTTGTCAACCTTGTACCATAGCTTCCATTGGCTTATAGATGCGATTATCTTTCTTCTAGTGAGTTAAAAACTATATTTAGACATTTATAAACTTTCTATTTGTTCAAAAAAGGGTAGATTTCCATTTTAATCGGTTTTTGAACCTTTATTCAAATCTGTTAAACTTTGGTCAAACTTGGTCAACCTTGTTTGACCATAGCTTCTATTGGCTTAAAGATGCGATTATCTTTCTTCTAATAGGTTAAAAATTATATATAGACCTTTATAAACCTTCTATTTTTTCAAAAAAGGGTAGATTTCCATTGTAATCGGTTTTTGGACCTTTATACTAATCTATTAAACTTTGGTCAAACTTGGTCAACCTTGTTTTACCAAAGCTTCCATTGGCTTAAAGATGCGATTATCTTTCTTCTAATAGGTTAAAAATTATATATAGACCTTTATAAACCTTCTATTTGTTAAAAAAAGGGTAGATTTCCATTGTAATCGGTTTTTGGACCTTTATGCTAATCTATTAAACTTTGGTCAAACTTGGTTAACCTTGTTTGACCAAAGCTTCAATTGGCTTAAAGATGCGATTATCTTTCATCTAGTGAGTTAAAAACTATATTTAGACCTTGATAAAGCTTCTGATTGTTCAAAAAAGGGTAGATTTCCAATAAAATCGGTTTTTGGACCTTTCTTCTAATCTATTAAGCTTTAGTCAAACTTGGTCAACCTTGTACCATAGCTTCCATTGGCTTATAGATGCGATTATCTTTCTTCTAGTGAGTTAAAAACTATATTTAGACATTTATAAACTTTCTATTTGTTCAAAAAAGGGTAGATTTCCATTTTAATCGGTTTTTGAACCTTTATTCAAATCTGTTAAACTTTGGTCAAACTTGGTCAACCTTGTTTGACCATAGCTTCTATTGGCTTAAAGATGCGATTATCTTTCTTCTAATAGGTTAAAAATTATATATAGACCTTTATAAACCTTCTATTTGTTAAAAAAAGGGTAGATTTCCATTGTAATCGGTTTTTGGACATTTATGCTAATCTATTAAACTTTGGTCAAACTTGGTTAACCTTGTTTGACCAAAGCTTCAATTGGCTTAAAGATGCGATTATCTTTCTTCTAGTGAGTTAAAAACTATATTTAGACCTTGATAAAGCTTCTGATTGTTCAAAAAAGGGTAGATTTCCAATAAAACAGGTTTTTGGACCTTTCTTCTAATCTATTAAGCTTTTGTCAAACTTGGTCAACCTTGTACCATAGCTTCCATTGGCTTATAGATGCGATTATCTTTCTTCTAGTGAGTTAAAAACTATATTTAGACATTTATAAACTTTCTATTTGTTCAAAAAAGGGTAGATTTCCATTTTAATCGGTTTTTGAACCTTTATTCAAATCTGTTAAACTTTGGTCAAACTTGGTCAACCTTGTTTGACCATAGCTTCTATTGGCTTAAAGATGCGATTATCTTTCTTCTAATAGGTTAAAAATTATATATAGACCTTTATAAACCTTCTATTTTTTCAAAAAAGGGTAGATTTCCATTGTAATCGGTTTTTGGACCTTTATACTAATCTATTAAACTTTGGTCAAACTTGGTCAACCTTGTTTTACCAAAGCTTCCATTGGCTTAAAGATGCGATTATCTTTCTCCTAGTGGGTTAAAAACTATATTTAAACCTTTATAAACCTTCTATTTTTTGAAAAAACGGTAGATTTCCATTGTAATCGGTTTTTGGACCTTTATTCTAATCTATTAAACTTTGGTCAAACTTGGTCAACCTTGTTTGACCATAGCTTCCATTGGCTTAAAGATGCGATTATCTTTCTTCTAGTGAGTTAAAAACTATATTTAGACCTTCATAAACTTTCTATTTGTTCAAAAAAGGGTAGATTTCCAATAAAATCAGTTTTTGGACCTTTCTTCTAATCTATTAAGCTTTAGTCAAACTTGGTCAACCTTGTACCATAGCTTCCATTGGCTTAAAGATGCGATTATCTTTCTTCTAGTGAGTTAAAAACTATATTTAGACATTTATAAACTTTCTATTTGTTCAAAAAAGGGTAGATTTCCATTTTAATCGGTTTTTGAACCTTTATTCAAATCTGTTAAACATTGGTCAAACTTGGTCAACCTTGTTTGACCATAGCTTCTATTGGCTTAAAGATGCGATTATCTTTCTTCTAATAGGTTAAAAATTATATATAGACCTTTATAAACCTTCTATTTGTTCAAAAAAGGGTAGATTTCCATTGTAATCGGTTTTTGGACCTTTATACTAATCTATTAAACTTTGGTCAAACTTGGTCAACCTTGTTTGACCAAAGCTTCCATTGGCTTAAAGATGCGATTATCTTTCTTCTAGTGGGTTAAAAACTATATTTAGACCTTTATAAAGCATCTATTTGTTCAAAAAAGGGTAGAATTCCATTAAAATCGGTTTTTGGACCTTTATTCTAATCTATTAAACTTCAGTCAAACTTGGTCAACCTTATTTGACCAAACCTTCCATTGGTTTAAAGATGCGATTATCTTTCTTCTAGTGAGTTAAAAACTATATTTAGACCTTTATAAAGCATCTATTTGTTCAAAAAAGGGTAGAATTCCATTAAAATCGGTTTTTGGACTTTTATTATAATCTATTTAACTTTATTCAAACTTGGTCAACCTTGTTTGACCAAAGCTTCCATTGGCTTAAAGATGCGATTATCTTTCTTCTAGTGGGTTAAAAAACTATATTTAGACCTTTATAAAGCTTCTATTTGTTCAAAAAAGGGTAGATTTCCATTAAAATCTGTTTTTGGACCTTTATTCTAATCTATTAAACTTTAGTCAAACTTGGTCAACCTTGTTTGACCAAAGCTTCCATTGGCTTAAAGATGCGATTATCTTTCTTCTAGTGGGTTAAAAACTATATTTAGACCTTTATAAAGCTTCTATTTGCTCTAAAAAGGGTAGATTTCCATTATAATCGGTTTTTGGACCTTTATACTAATCTATTAAACTTTGGTCAAACTTGGTCAACCTTGTTTGACCAAAGCATCCATTGGCTTAAAGATGCGATTATCTTTTTCCTAGTGGGTTAAAAACTACATTTAGAACTTTATAAACCTTCTATTTTTTGAAAAAGGGTAGATTTCCATTGTAATCGGTTTTTGGACCTTTATTCTAATCTATTAAACTTTGGTCAAACTTGGTCAACCTTGTTTGACCAAAGCCTCCATTGGCTTAAAGATGCGATTATCTTTCTCCTAGTGGGTTAAAAACTATATTTAGAACTTTTTAAACCTTCTATTTTTTGAAAAAAGGGTAGATTTCCATTGTAATCCGTTTTTGGACCTTTATACTAATCTATTAAACTTTGGTCAAACTTGGTCAACCTTGTTTGACCAAAGCTTCCATTGGCTTAAAGATGCGATTATCTTTCTTCTAGTGGGTTAAAAACTATATTTAGACCTTTATAAAGCTTCTATTTGTTCAAAAAAGCATAGATTTCCATTAAAATCGGTTTTTGGACCTTTATTCTAATCTATTAAACTTTAGTCAAACTTGGTCAACCTTGTCTGACCAAAGCTTCCATTGGCTTAAAGATGCGATTATCTTTATTCTAGTGAGTTAAAAACTATATTTAGACCTTTATAAACTTTCTATTTGTTCAAAAAAGGGTAGATTTCCATTGTAATCGATTTTTTAACCTTTATTCTAATCTATTAAACTTTGGTCAAACTTGGTCAACCTTGTTTAACCAAAGCTTCAGTTGGCTTAAAGTTGCGATTATCTTTTTTCTAATAGGTTAAAAATTATATTTAGACCTTTATAAACTTTCTATATGTACAAAAAAGAGTAGATTTCCATTGTAATCGGTTTTTAGGCCTTTATACTTATCTATTAAACTTAGGTCAAACTTGGTCAACCTTGTTTGACCAAAGCTTCTATTGGCTTAAAGATGCGATTATCTTTCTCCTAGTGGGTTAAAAACTATATTTAGAACTTTTTAAACCTTCTATTTTTTGAAAAAATGGTAGATTTCCATTGTAATCCGTTTTTGGACCTTTATACTAATCTATTAAACTTTGGTCAAACTTGGTCAACCTTATTTGACCAAAGCTTCCATTGGCTTAAAGATTCGATTATCTTTCTTCTAGTGGGTTAAAAACTATATTTAGACCTTTATAAAGCTTCTATTTGTTCAAAAAAGGGTAGATTTCCATTAAAATCGGTTTTTGGACCTTTATTCTAATCTATTAAAGTTTAGTCAAACTTGGTCAACCTTATTTGACCAAAGCTTCCATTGGCTTAAAGATGCGATTATCTTTCTTCTAGTGAGTTAAAAACTATATTTAGAACCTTATAAACTTTCTATTTGTTCAAAAAAGGGTAGATTTCCATTGTAATCGATTTTTGAACCTTTATTCTAATCTATTAAACTTTGGTCAAACTTGGTCAACCTTGTTTAACCAAAGCTTCAATTGGCTTAAAGTTGCGATTATCTTTCTTCTAATAGGTTAAAAATTATATTTTGACCTGTATAAACCTTCTATTTGTTCAAAAAAGGGTAGATTTCCATTCTAATCCGTTTTTGGACCTTTATAGTAATCTATTAAACTTTGGTCAAACTTGGTCAACCTTGTTTGACCAAAGCTTCCATTGGCTTAAAGATGCGATTATCTTTCTTCTAGTGGGTTAAAAACTATATTTAGACCTTTATAAAGCTTCTATTTGTTCAAAAAATGGTAGATTTCCATTAAAATCGGTTTTTGGACCTTTATTCTAATCATTAAACTTTAATCAAACTTGGTCAACCTTGTTTGACCAAAGCTTCCATTGGCTTAAAGATGCGATTATCTTTCTTCTAGTGAGTTAAAAACTATATTTAGACCTTTATAAACTTTCTATTTGTTCAAAAAAGGGTAGATTTCCATTGTAATCGATTTTTGAACCTTTATTCTAATCTATTAAACTTTGGTCAAACTTGGTCAACCTTGTTTAACCAAAGCTTCAATTGGCTTAAAGTTGCGATTATCTTTCTTCTAATAGGTTAAAAATTATATTTTGACCTTTATAAACCTTCTATTTGTTCAAAAAAGGGTAGATTTCCATTTTAATCGGTTTTTGAACCTTTATTCTAATCTATTAAACTTTGGTCAAACTTGGTCAAACTTGTTTAACCAAAGCTTCAATTGGCTTAAAGTTGCGACTATCTTTCATCTAATAGGTTAAAAATTATATTTTGACATTTATAAACCTTCTATTTGTTCTAAAAAGGGTAAATTTCCATTATAATCGGTTTTTGGACCTTTATACTAATCTATTAAACTTTGGTCAAACTTGGTCAACCTTATTTGACCAAAGCTTCCATTGGCTTAAAGATGCGATTATCTTTCTTCTAGTGGGTTAAAAACTATATTTAGACCTTTATAAAGCTTCTATTTGTTCAAAAAAGGGTAGATTTCCATTAAAATCGGTTTTTGGACCTTTATTCTAATCTATTAAACTTTAGTCAAACTTGGTCAACCTTATTTGACCAAAGCTTCCATTGGCTTAAAGATGCGATTATCTTTCTTCTAGTGAGTTAAAAACTATATTTAGAACTTTATAAACTTTCTATTTGTTCAAAAAAGGGTAGATTTCCATTGTAATCGATTTATGAACCTTTATTCTAATCTATTAAACTTTGGTCAAACTTGGTCAACCTTGTTTAACCAAAGCTTCAATTGGCTTAAAGTTGCGATTATCTTTCTTCTAATAGGTTAAAAATTATATTTTGACCTGTATAAACCTTCTATTTTTTGAAAAAGGGTAGATTTCCATTGTCATCGGTTTTTGGACCTTTATTCTAATCTATTAAACTTTGGTCAAACTTGGTCAACCTTGTTTGACCAAAGCTTCCATTGGCTTAAAGATGCGATTATCTTTCTCCTAGTGGGTTAAAAACTACATTTAGAACTTTTTAAACCTTCTATTTTTTGAAAAAAGGGTAGATTTCCATTGTAATCCGTTTTTGGACCTTTATACTAATCTATTAAACTTTGGTCAAACTTGGTCAACCTTGTTTGACCAAAGCTTCCATTGGCTTAAAGATGCGATTATCTTTCTTCTAGTGGGTTAAAAACTATATTTAGACCTTTATAAAGCTTCTATTTGTTCAAAAAAGCATAGATTTCCATTAAAATCGGTTTTTGGACCTTTATTCTAATCTATTAAACTTTAGTCAAACTTGGTCAACCTTGTTTGACCAAAGCTTCCATTGGCTTAAAGATGCGATTATCTTTATTCTAGTGAGTTAAAAACTATATTTAGACGTTTATAAACTTTCTATTTGTTCAAAAAAGGGTAGATTTCCATTGTAATCGATTTTTTAACCTTTATTATAATCTATTAAACTTTGGTCAAACTTGGTCAACCTTGTTTAACCAAAGCTTCAATTGGCTTAAAGTTGCGATTATCTTTTTTCTAATAGGTTAAAAATTATACTTAGACCTTTATATACTTTCTATATGTACAAAAAAGAGTAGATTTCCATTGTAATCGGTTTTTAGGCCTTTATACTTATCTATTAAACTTTGGTCAAACTTGGTCAACCTTGTTTGACCAAAGCTTCTATTGGCTTAAAGATGCGATTATCTTTCTCCTAGTGGGTTAAAAACTATATTTAGAACTTTTTAAACCTTCTATTTTTTGAAAAAAGGGTAGATTTCCATTGTAATCCGTTTTTCGACCTTTATACTAATCTATTAAACTTTGGTCAAACTTGGTCAACCTTATTTGACCAAAGCTTCCATTGGCTTAAAGATGCGATTATCTTTCTTCTAGTGGGTTAAAAACTATATTTAGACCTTTATAAACTTTCTATTTGTTCAAAAAAGGGTAGATTTCCATTGTAATCGATTTTTGAACCTTTATTCTAATCTATTAAACTTTGGTCAAACTTGGTCAACCTTGTTTAACCAAAGCTTCGATTGGCTTAAAGTTGCGATTATCTTTCTTCTAATGGGTTAAAAACTATATTTAGAACTTTTTAAACCTTCTATTTTTTGAAAAAAGGGTAGATTTCCATTAAAATCGGTTTTTGGACCTTTATTCTAATCTATTAAACTTTAGTCAAACTTGGTCAATCTTATTTGACCAAAGCTTCCATTGGCTTAAAGATGCGATTATCTTTCTTCTAGTGGGTTAAAAACTATATTTAGACCTTTATAAACCTTCTATTTGTTCTAAAAAGGGTAAATTTCCATTATAATCGGTTTTTGGACCTTTATACTAATCTATTAAACTTTGGTCAAACTTGGTCAACCTTATTTGACCAAAGCTTCCATTGGCTTAAAGATGCGATTATCTTTCTTCTAGTGGGTTAAAAACTATATTTAGACCTTTATAAAGCTTCTATTTGTTCAAAAAAGGGTAGATTTCCATTAAAATCGGTTTTTGGACCTTTATTCTAATCTATTAAACTTTAGTCAAACTTGGTCAACCTTATTTGACCAAAGCTTCCATTGGCTTAAAGATGCGATTATCTTTCTTCTAGTGAGTTAAAAACTATATTTAGAACTTTATAAACTTTCTATTTGTTCAAAAAAGGGTAGATTTCCATTGTAATCGATTTTTGAACCTTTATTCTAATCTATTAAACTTTGGTCAAACTTGGTCAACCTTGTTTAACCAAAGCTTCAATTGGCTTAAAGTTGCGATTATCTTTCTTCTAATAGGTTAAAAATTATATTTTGACCTGTATAAACCTTCTATTTTTTGAAAAAGGGTAGATTTCCATTGTCATCGGTTTTTGGACCTTTATTCTAATCTATTAAACTTTGGTCAAACTTGGTCAACCTTGTTTGACCAAAGCTTCCATTGGCTTAAAGATGCGATTATCTTTCTCCTAGTGGGTTAAAAACTACATTTAGAACTTTTTAAACCTTCTATTTTTTGAAAAAAGGGTAGATTTCCATTGTAATCCGTTTTTGGACCTTTATACTAATCTATTAAACTTTGGTCAAACTTGGTCAACCTTGTTTGACCAAAGCTTCCATTGGCTTAAAGATGCGATTATCTTTCTTCTAGTGGGTTAAAAACTATATTTAGACCTTTATAAAGCTTCTATTTGTTCAAAAAAGCATAGATTTCCATTAAAATCGGTTTTTGGACCTTTATTCTAATCTATTAAACTTTAGTCAAACTTGGTCAACCTTGTTTGACCAAAGCTTCCATTGGCTTAAAGATGCGATTATCTTTATTCTAGTGAGTTAAAAACTATATTTAGACGTTTATAAACTTTCTATTTGTTCAAAAAAGGGTAGATTTCCATTGTAATCGATTTTTTAACCTTTATTCTAATCTATTAAACTTTGGTCAAACTTGGTCAACCTTGTTTAACCAAAGCTTCAATTGGCTTAAAGTTGCGATTATCTTTTTTCTAATAGGTTAAAAATTATACTTAGACCTTTATATACTTTCTATATGTACAAAAAAGAGTAGATTTCCATTGTAATCGGTTTTTAGGCCTTTATACTTATCTATTAAACTTTGGTCAAACTTGGTCAACCTTGTTTGACCAAAGCTTCTATTGGCTTAAAGATGCGATTATCTTTCTCATAGTGGGTTAAAAACTATATTTAGAACTTTTTAAACCTTCTATTTTTTGAAAAAAGGGTAGATTTCCATTGTAATCCGTTTTTCGACCTTTATACTAATCTATTAAACTTTGGTCAAACTTGGTCAACCTTATTTGACCAAAGCTTCCATTGGCTTAAAGATGCGATTATCTTTCTTCTAGTGGGTTAAAAACTATATTTAGACCTTTATAAACTTTCTATTTGTTCAAAAAAGGGTAGATTTCCATTGTAATCGATTTTTGAACCTTTATTCTAATCTATTAAACTTTGGTCAAACTTGGTCAACCTTGTTTAACCAAAGCTTCGATTGGCTTAAAGTTGCGATTATCTTTCTTCTAATGGGTTAAAAACTATATTTAGAACTTTTTAAACCTTCTATTTTTTGAAAAAAGGGTAGATTTCCATTAAAATCGGTTTTTGGACCTTTATTCTAATCTATTAAACTTTAGTCAAACTTGGTCAATCTTATTTGACCAAAGCTTCCATTGGCTTAAAGATGCGATTATCTTTCTTCTAGTGAGTTAAAAACTATATTTGGAACTTTATAAACTTTCTATTTGTTCAAAAAAGGGTAGATTTCCATTGTAATCGATTTTTGAACCTTTATTCTAATCTATTAAACTTTGGTCAAACTTGGTCAACCTTGTTTAACCAAAGCTTCAATTGGCTTAAAGTTGCGATTATCTTTCTTCTAATAGGTTAAAAATTATATTTTGACCTGTATAAACCTTCTATTTGTTCAAAAAAGGGTAGATTTCCATTCTAATCCGTTTTTGGACCTTTATAGTAATCTATTAAACTTTGGTCAAACTTGGTCAACCTTGTTTGACCAAAGCTTCCATTGGCTTAAAGATGCGATTATCTTTCTTCTAGTGTGTTAAAAACTATATTTAGACCTTTATAAAGCTTCTATTTGTTCAAAAAATGGTAGATTTCCATTAAAATCGGTTTTTGGACCTTTATTCTAATCATTAAACTTTAGTCAAACTTGGTCAACCTTGTTTGACCAAAGCTTCCATTGGCTTAAAGATGCGATTATCTTTCTTCTAGTGAGTTAAAAACTATATTTAGACCTTTATAAAGCTTCTATTTGTTCAAAAAAGGGTAGATTTCCATTAAAATCGGTTTTTGGACCTTTATTCTAATCTATTAAACTTTAGTCAAACTTGGTCAACCTTATTTGACCAAAGCTTCCATTGGCTTAAAGATGCGATTATCTTTCTTCTAGTGAGTTAAAAACTATATTTAGAACTTTATAAACTTTCTATTTGTTCAAAAAAGGGTAGATTTCCATTGTAATCGATTTTTGAACCTTTATTCTAATCTATTAAACTTTGGTCAAACTTGGTCAACCTTGTTTAACCAAAGCTTCAATTGGCTTAAAGTTGCGATTATCTTTCTTCTAATAGGTTAAAAATTATATTTTGACCTTTATAAACCTTCTATTTGTTCAAAAAAGGGTAGATTTCCATTTTAATCGGTTTTTGAACCTTTATTCTAATCTATTAAACTTTGGTCAAACTTGGTCAAACTTGTTTAACCAAAGCTTCAATTGGCTTAAAGTTGCGACTATCTTTCATCTAATAGGTTAAAAATTATATTTTGACCTTTATAAACCTTCTATTTGTTCTAAAAAGGGTAGATTTCCATTATAATCGGTTTTTGGACCTTTATACTAATCTATTAAACTTTGGTCAAACTTGGTCAACCTTGTTTGACCAAAGCTTCCATTGGCTTAAAGATGCGATTATCTTTCTCCTAGTGGGTTAAAAACTATATTTAGAACTTTTTAAACCTTCTATTTTTTGAAAAAAGGGTAGATTTCCATTGTAATCCGTTTTTGGACCTTTATACTAATCTATTAAACTTTGGTCAAACTTGGTCAACCTTATTTGACCAAAGCTTTCATTGGCTTAAAGATGCGATTATCTTTCTTCTAGTGGGTTAAAAACTATATTTAGACCTTTATAAAGCTTCTATTTGTTCAAAAAAGGGTAGATTTCCATTAAAATAGGTTTTTGGACCTTTATTCTAATCTATTAAACTTTAGTCAAACTTGGTCAACCTTACTTGACCAAAGCTTCCATTGGCTTAAAGATGCGATTATGTTTCTCCTAGTGGGTTAAAAACTATATTTAGAACTTTTTAAACCTTCTATTTTTTGAAAAAAGGGTAGATTTCCATTGTAATCCGTTTTTGGACCTTTATACTAATCTATTAAACTTTGGTCAAACTTGGTCAACCTTATTTGACCAAAGCTTCCATTGGCTTAAAGATGCGATTATCTTTCTTCTAGTGGGTTAAAAACTATATTTAGACCTTTATAAAGCTTCTATTTGTTCAAAAAAGGGTAGATTTCCATTAAAATCGGTTTTTGGACCTTTATTCTAATCTATTAAACTTTAGTCAAACTTGGTCAACCTTATTTGACCAAAGCTTCCATTGGCTTAAAGATGCGATTATCTTTCTTCTAGTGAGTTAAAAACTATATTTAGAACTTTATAAACTTTCTATTTGTTCAAAAAAGGGTAGATTTCCATTGTAATCGACTTTTGAACCTTTATTCTAATCTATTAAACTTTGGTCAAACTTGGTCAACCTTGTTTAACCAAAGCTTCAATTGGCTTAAAGTTGCGATTATCTTTCTTCTAATAGGTTAAAAATTATATTTTGACCTGTATAAACCCTCTATTTGTTCAAAAAAGGGTAGATTTCCATTCTAATCCGTTTTTGGACCTTTATAGTAATCTATTAAACTTTGGTCAAACTTGGTCAACCTTGTTTGACCAAAGCTTCCATTGGCTTAAAGATGCGATTATCTTTCTTCTAGTGGGTTAAAAACTATATTTAGACCTTTATAAAGCTTCTATTTGTTCAAAAAATGGTAGATTTCCATTAAAATCGGTTTTTGGACCTTTATTCTAATCATTAAACTTTAGTCAAACTTGGTCAACCTTGTTTGACCAAAGCTTCCATTGGCTTAAAGATGCGATTATCTTTCTTCTAGTGAGTTAAAAACTATATTTAGACCTTTATAAAGCTTCTATTTGTTCAAAAAAGGGTAGATTTCCATTAAAATCGGTTTTTGGACCTTTATTTTAATCTATTAAACTTTAGTCAAACTTGGTCAACCTTATTTGACCAAAGCTTCCATTGGCTTAAAGATGCGATTATCTTTCTTCTAGTGAGTTAAAAACTATATTTAGAACTTTATAAACTTTCTATTTGTTCAAAAAAGGGTAGATTTCCATTGTAATCGATTTTTGAACCTTTATTCTAATCTATTAAACTTTGGTCAAACTTGGTCAACCTTGTTTAACCAAAGCTTCAATTGGCTTAAAGTTGCGATTATCTTTCTTCTAATAGGTTAAAAATTATATTTTGACCTGTATAAACCTTCTATTTGTTCAAAAAAGGGTAGATTTCCATTCTAATCCGTTTTTGGACCTTTATAGTAATCTATTAAACTTTGGTCAAACTTGGTCAACCTTGTTTGACCAAAGCTTCCATTGGCTTAAAGATGCGATTATCTTTCTTCTAGTGGGTTAAAAACTATATTTAGACCTTTATAAAGCTTCTATTTGTTCAAAAAATGGTAGATTTCCATTAAAATCGGTTTTTGGACCTTTATTCTAATCATTAAACTTTAGTCAAACTTGGTCAACCTTGTTTGACCAAAGCTTCCATTGGCTTAAAGATGCGATTATCTTTCTTCTAGTGAGTTAAAAACTATATTTAGACCTTTATAAAGCTTCTATTTGTTCAAAAAAGGGTAGATTTCCATTAAAATCGGTTTTTGGACCTTTATTCTAATCTATTAAACTTTAGTCAAACTTGGTCAACCTTATTTGACCAAAGCTTTCATTGGCTTAAAGATGCGATTATCTTTCTTCTAGTGAGTTAAAAACTATATTTAGAACTTTATAAACTTTCTATTTGTTCAAAAAAGGGTAGATTTCCATTGTAATCGATTTTTGAACCTTTATTCTAATCTATTAAACTTTGGTCAAACTTGGTCAACCTTGTTTAACCAAAGCTTCAATTGGCTTAAAGTTGCGATTATCTTTCTTCTAATAGGTTAAAAATTATATTTTGACCTTTATAAACCTTCTATTTGTTCAAAAAAGGGTAGATTTCCATTTTAATCGGTTTTTGAACCTTTATTCTAATCTATTAAACTTAGGTCAAACTTGGTCAAACTTGTTTAACCAAAGCTTCAATTGGCTTAAAGTTGCGACTATCTTTCATCTAATAGGTTAAAAATTATATTTTGACCTTTATAAACCTTCTATTTGTTCTAAAAAGGGTAGATTTCCATTATAATCGGTTTTTGGACCGTTATACTAATCTATTAAACTTTGGTCGAACTTGGTCAACCTTGTTTGACCAAAGCTTCCATTGGCTTAAAGATGCGATTATCTTTCTCCTAGTGGGTTAAAAACTATATTTAGAACTTTTTAAACCTTCTATTTTTTGAAAAAAGGGTAGATTTCCATTGTAATCCGTTTTTGGACCTTTATACTAATCTATTAAACTTTGGTCAAACTTGGTCAACCTTATTTGACCAAAGCTTCCATTGGCTTAAAGATGCGATTATCTTTCTTCTAGTGGGTTAAAAACTATATTTAGACCTTTATAAAGCTTCTATTTGTTCAAAAAAGGGTAGATTTCCATTAAAATCGGTTTTTGGACCTTTATTCTAATCTATTAAACTTTAGTCAAACTTGGTCAACCTTATTTGACCAAAGCTTCCATTGGCTTAAAGATGCGATTATGTTTCTCCTAGTGGGTTACAAACTATATTTAGAACTTTTTAAACCTTCTATTTTTTGAAAAAAGGGTAGATTTCCATTGTAATCCATTTTTGGACCTTTATACTAATCTATTAAACTTTGGTCAAACTTGGTCAACCTTATTTGACCAAAGCTTCCATTGGCTTAAAGATGCGATTATCTTTCTTCTAGTGGGTTAAAAACTATATTTAGACCTTTATAAAGCTTCTATTTGTTCAAAAAAGGGTAGATTTCCATTAAAATCGGTTTTTGGACCTTTATTCTAATCTATTAAACTTTAGTCAAACTTGGTCAACCTTATTTGACCAAAGCTTCCATTGGCTTAAAGATGCGATTATGTTTCTCCTAGTGGGTTAAAAACTATATTTAGAACTTTTTAAACCTTCTATTTTTTGAAAAAAGGGTAGATTTCCATTGTAATCCGTTTTTGGACCTTTATACTAATCTATTAAACTTTGGTCAAACTTGGTCAACCTTATTTGACCAAAGCTTCCATTGGCTTAAAGATGCGATTATCTTTCTTCTAGTGGGTTAAAAACTATATTTAGACCTTTATAAAGCTTCTATTTGTTCAAAAAAGGGTAGATTTCCATTAAAATCGGTTTTTGGACCTTTATTCTAATCTATTAAACTTTAGTCAAACTTGGTCAACCTTATTTGACCAAAGCTTCCATTGGCTTAAAGATGTGATTATCTTTCTTCTAGTGAGTTAAAAACTATATTTAGAACTTTATAAACTTTCTATTTGTTCAAAAAAGGGTAGATTTCCATTGTAATCGATTTTTGAACCTTTATTCTAATCTATTAAACTTTGGTCAAACTTGGTCAACCTTGTTTAACCAAAGCTTCAATTGGCTTAAAGTTGCGATTATCTTTCTTCTAATAGGTTAAAAATTATATTTTGACCTGTATAAACCTTCTATTTGTTCAAAAAAGGGTAGATTTCCATTCTAATCCGTTTTTGGACCTTTATAGTAATCTATTAAACTTTGGTCAAACTTGGTCAACCTTGTTTGACCAAAGCTTCCATTGGCTTAAAGATGCGATTATCTTTCTTCTAGTGGGTTAAAAACTATATTTAGACCTTTATAAAGCTTCTATTTGTTCAAAAAATGGTAGATTTCCATTAAAATCGGTTTTTGGACCTTTATTCTAATCATTAAACTTTAGTCAAACTTGGTCAACCTTGTTTGACCAAAGCTTCCATTGGCTTAAAGATGCGATTATCTTTCTTCTAGTGAGTTAAAAACTATATTTAGACCTTTATAAAGCTTCTATTTGTTCAAAAAAGGGTAGATTTCCATTAAAATCGGTTTTTGGACCTTTATTCTAATCTATTAAACTTTAGTCAAACTTGGTCAACCTTATTTGACCAAAGCTTCCATTGGCTTAAAGATGCGATTATCTTTCTTCTAGTGAGTTAAAAACTATATTTAGAACTTTATAAACTTTCTATTTGTTCAAAAAAGGGTAGATTTCCATTGTAATCGATTTTTGAACCTTTATTCTAATCTATTAAACTTTGGTCAAACTTGGTCAACCTTGTTTAACCAAAGCTTCAATTGGCTTAAAGTTGCGATTATCTTTCTTCTAATAGGTTAAAAATTATATTTTGACCTGTATAAACCTTCTATTTGTTCAAAAAAGGGTAGATTTCCATTCTAATCCGTTTTTGGACCTTTATAGTAATCTATTAAACTTTGGTCAAACTTGGTCAACCTTGTTTGACCAAAGCTTCCATTGGCTTAAAGATGCGATTATCTTTCTTCTAGTGGGTTAAAAACTATATTTAGACCTTTATAAAGCTTCTATTTGTTCAAAAAATGGTAGATTTCCATTAAAATCGGTTTTTGGACCTTTATTCTAATCATTAAACTTTAGTCAAACTTGGTCAACCTTGTTTGACCAAAGCTTCCATTGGCTTAAAGATGCGATTATCTTTCTTCTAGTGAGTTAAAAACTATATTTAGACCTTTATAAAGCTTCTATTTGTTCAAAAAAGGGTAGATTTCCATTAAAATCGGTTTTTGGACCTTTATTCTAATCTATTAAACTTTAGTCAAACTTGGTCAACCTTATTTGACCAAAGCTTCCATTGGCTTAAAGATGCGATTATCTTTCTTCTAGTGAGTTAAAAACTATATTTAGAACTTTATAAACTTTCTATTTGTTCAAAAAAGGGTAGATTTCCATTGTAATCGATTTTTGAACCTTTATTCTAATCTATTAAACTTTGGTCAAACTTGGTCAACCTTGTTTAATCAAAGCTTCAATTGGCTTAAAGTTGCGATTATCTTTCTTCTAATAGGTTAAAAATTATATTTTGACCTTTATAAACCTTCTATTTGTTCAAAAAAGGGTAGATTTCCATTTTAATCGGTTTTTGAACCTTTATTCTAATCTATTAAACTTAGGTCAAACTTGGTCAAACTTGTTTAACCAAAGCTTCAATTGGCTTAAAGTTGCGACTATCTTTCATCTAATAGGTTAAAAATTATATTTTGACCTTTATAAACCTTCTATTTGTTCTAAAAAGGGTAGATTTCCATTATAATCGGTTTTTTGACCGTTATACTAATCTATTAAACTTTGGTCAAACTTGGTCAACCTTGTTTGACCAAAGCTTCCATTGGCTTAAAGATGCGATTATCTTTCTCCTAGTGGGTTAAAAACTATATTTAGAACTTTTTAAACCTTCTATTTTTTGAAAAAAGGGTAGATTTCCATTGTAATCCGTTTTTGGACCTTTATACTAATCTATTAAACTTTGGTCAAACTTGGTCAACCTTATTTGACCAAAGCTTCCATTGGCTTAAAGATGCGATTATCTTTCTTCTAGTGGGTTAAAAACTATATTTAGACCTTTATAAAGCTTCTATTTGTTCAAAAAAGGGTAGATTTCCATTAAAATCGGTTTTTGGACCTTTATTCTAATCTATTAAACTTTAGTCAAACTTGGTCAACCTTATTTGACCAAAGCTTCCATTGGCTTAAAGATGCGATTATGTTTCTCCTAGTGGGTTAAAAACTATATTTAGAACTTTTTAAACCTTCTATTTTTTGAAAAAAGGGTAGATTTCCATTGTAATCCGTTTTTGGACCTTTATACTAATCTATTAAACTTTGGTCAAACTTGGTCAACCTTATTTGACCAAAGCTTCCATTGGCTTAAAGATGCGATTATCTTTCTTCTAGTGGGTTAAAAACTATATTTAGACCTTTATAAAGCTTCTATTTGTTCAAAAAAGGGTAGATTTCCATTAAAATCGGTTTTTGGACCTTTATTTTAATCTATTAAACTTTAGTCAAACTTGGTCAACCTTATTTGACCAAAGCTTCCATTGGCTTAAAGATGCGATTATGTTTCTCCTAGTGGGTTAAAAACTATATTTAGAACTTTTTAAACCTTCTATTTTTTGAAAAAAGGGTAGATTTCCATTGTAATCCGTTTTTGGACCTTTATACTAATCTATTAAACTTTGGTCAAACTTGGTCAACCTTATTTGACCAAAGCTTCCATTGGCTTAAAGATGCGATTATCTTTCTTCTAGTGGGTTAAAAACTATATTTAGACCTTTATAAAGCTTCTATTTGTTCAAAAAAGGGTAGATTTCCATTAAAATCGGTTTTTGGACCTTTATTCTAATCTATTAAACTTTAGTCAAACTTGGTCAACCTTATTTGACCAAAGCTTCCATTGGCTTAAAGATGCGATTATCTTTCTTCTAGTGAGTTAAAAACTATATTTAGAACTTTATAAACTTTCTATTTGTTCAAAAAAGGGTAGATTTCCATTGTAATCGATTTTTGAACCTTTATTCTAATCTATTAAACTTTGGTCAAACTTGGTCAACCTTGTTTAACCAAAGCTTCAATTGGCTTAAAGTTGCGATTATCTTTCTTCTAATAGGTTAAAAATTATATTTTGACCTGTATAAACCTTCTATTTGTTCAAAAAAGGGTAGATTTCCATTCTAATCCGTTTTTGGACCTTTATAGTAATCTTTTAAACTTTGGTCAAACTTGGTCAACCTTGTTTGACCAAAGCTTCCATTGGCTTAAAGATGCGATTATCTTTCTTCTAGTGGGTTAAAAACTATATTTAGACCTTTATAAAGCTTCTATTTGTTCAAAAAATGGTAGATTTCCATTAAAATCGGTTTTTGGACCTTTATTCTAATCATTAAACTTTAGTCAAACTTGGTCAACCTTGTTTGACCAAAGCTTCCATTGGCTTAAAGATGCGATTATCTTTCTTCTAGTGAGTTAAAAACTATATTTAGACCTTTATAAAGCTTCTATTTGTTCAAAAAAGGGTAGATTTCCATTAAAATCGGTTTTTGGACCTTTATTCTAATCTATTAAACTTTAGTCAAACTTGGTCAACCTTATTTGACCAAAGCTTCCATTGGCTTAAAGATGCGATTATCTTTCTTCTAGTGAGTTAAAAACTATATTTAGAACTTTATAAACTTTCTATTTGTTCAAAAAAGGGTAGATTTCCATTGTAATCGATTTTTGAACCTTTATTCTAATCTATTAAACTTTGGTCAAACTTGGTCAACCTTGTTTAACCAAAGCTTCAATTGGCTTAAAGTTGCGATTATCTTTCTTCTAATAGGTTAAAAATTATATTTTGACCTGTATAAACCTTCTATTTGTTCAAAAAAGGGTAGATTTCCATTCTAATCCGTTTTTGGACCTTTATAGTAATCTATTAAACTTTGGTCAAACTTGGTCAACCTTGTTTGACCAAAGCTTCCATTGGCTTAAAGATGCGATTATCTTTCTTCTAGTGGGTTAAAAACTATATTTAGACCTTTATAAAGCTTCTATTTGTTCAAAAAATGGTAGATTTCCATTAAAATCGGTTTTTGGACCTTTATTCTAATCATTAAACTTTAGTCAAACTTGGTCAACCTTGTTTGACCAAAGCTTCCATTGGCTTAAAGATGCGATTATCTTTCTTCTAGTGAGTTAAAAACTATATTTAGACCTTTATAAAGCTTCTATTTGTTCAAAAAAGGGTAGATTTCCATTAAAATCGGTTTTTGGACCTTTATTCTAATCTATTAAACTTTAGTCAAACTTGGTCAACCTTATTTGACCAAAGCTTCCATTGGCTTAAAGATGCGATTATCTTTCTTCTAGTGAGTTAAAAACTATATTTAGAACTTTATAAACTTTCTATTTGTTCAAAAAAGGGTAGATTTCCATTGTAATCGATTTTTGAACCTTTATTCTAATCTATTAAACTTTGGTCAAACTTGGTCAACCTTGTTTAACCAAAGCTTCAATTGGCTTAAAGTTGCGATTATCTTTCTTCTAATAGGTTAAAAATTATATTTTGACCTTTATAAACCTTCTATTTGTTCAAAAAAGGGTAGATTTCCATTTTAATCGGTTTTTGAACCTTTATTCTAATCTATTAAACTTAGGTCAAACTTGGTCAAACTTGTTTAACCAAAGCTTCAATTGGCTTAAAGTTGCGACTATCTTTCATCTAATAGGTTAAAAATTATATTTTGACCTTTATAAACCTTCTATTTGTTCTAAAAAGGGTAGATTTCCATTATAATCGGTTTTTGGACCGTTATACTAATCTATTAAACTTTGGTCAAACTTGGTCAACCTTGTTTGACCAAAGCTTCCATTGGCTTAAAGATGCGATTATCTTTCTCCTAGTGGGTTAAAAACTATATTTAGAACTTTTTAAACCTTCTATTTTTTGAAAAAAGGGTAGATTTCCATTGTAATCCGTTTTTGGACCTTTATACTAATCTATTAAACTTTGGTCAAACTTGGTCAACCTTATTTGACCAAAGCTTCCATTGGCTTAAAGATGCGATTATCTTTCTTCTAGTGGGTTAAAAACTATATTTAGACCTTTATAAAGCTTCTATTTGTTCAAAAAAGGGTAGATTTCCATTAAAATCGGTTTTTGGACCTTTATTCTAATCTATTAAACTTTAGTCAAACTTGGTCAACCTTATTTGACCAAAGCTTCCATTGGCTTAAAGATGCGATTATGTTTCTCCTAGTGGGTTAAAAACTTTATTTAGAACTTTTTAAACCTTCTATTTTTTGAAAAAAGGGTAGATTTCCATTGTAATCCGTTTTTGGACCTTTATACTAATCTATTAAACTTTGGTCAAACTTGGTCAACCTTATTTGACCAAAGCTTCCATTGGCTTAAAGATGCGATTATCTTTCTTCTAGTGGGTTAAAAACTATATTTAGACCTTTATAAAGCTTCTATTTGTTCAAAAAAGGGTAGATTTCCATTAAAATCGGTTTTTGGACCTTTATTCTAATCTATTAAACTTTAGTCAAACTTGGTCAACCTTATTTGACCAAAGCTTCCATTGGCTTAAAGATGCGATTATCTTTCTTCTAGTGAGTTAAAAACTATATTTAGAACTTTATAAACTTTCTATTTGTTCAAAAAAGGGTAGATTTCCATTGTAATCGATTTTTGAACCTTTATTCTAATCTATTAAACTTTGGTCAAACTTGGTCAACCTTGTTTAACCAAAGCTTCAATTGGCTTAAAGTTGCGATTATCTTTCTTCTAATAGGTTAAAAATTATATTTTGACCTGTATAAACCTTCTATTTGTTCAAAAAAGGGTAGATTTCCATTCTAATCCGTTTTTGGACCTTTATAGTAATCTATTAAACTTTGGTTAAACTTGGTCAACCTTGTTTGACCAAAGCTTCCATTGGCTTAAAGATGCGATTATCTTTCTTCTAGTGGGTTAAAAACTATATTTAGACCTTTATAAAGCTTCTATTTGTTCAAAAAATGGTAGATTTCCATTAAAATCGGTTTTTCGACCTTTATTCTAATCATTAAACTTTAGTCAAACTTGGTCAACCTTGTTTGACCAAAGCTTCCATTGGCTTAAAGATGCGATTATCTTTCTTCTAGTGAGTTAAAAACTATATTTAGACCTTTATAAAGCTTCTATTTGTTCAAAAAAGGGTAGATTTCCATTAAAATCGGTTTTTGGACCTTTATTCTAATCTATTAAACTTTAGTCACACTTGGTCAACCTTATTTGACCACAGCTTCCATTGGCTTAAAGATGCGATTATCTTTCTTCTAGTGAGTTAAAAACTATATTTAGAACTTTATAAACTTTCTATTTGTTCAAAAAAGGGTAGATTTCCATTGTAATCGATTTTTGAACCTTTATTCTAATCTATTAAACTTTGGTCAAACTTGGTCAACCTTGTTTAACCAAAGCTTCAATTGGCTTAAAGTTGCGATTATCTTTCTTCTAATAGGTTAAAAATTATATTTTGACCTTTATAAACCTTCTATTTGTTCAAAAAAGGGTAGATTTCCATTTTAATCGGTTTTTGAACCTTTATTCTAATCTATTAAACTTTGGTCAAAGTTGGTCAAACTTGTTTAACCAAAGCTTCAATTGGCTTAAAGTTGCGACTATCTTTCATCTAATAGGTTAAAAATTATATTTTGACCTTTATAAACCTTCTATTTGTTCTAAAAAGGGTAGATTTCCATTATAATCGGTTTTTGGACCTTTATACTAATCTATTAAACTTTGGTCAAACTTGGTCAACCTTGTTTGACCAAAGCTTCCATTTGCTTAAAGATGCGATTATCTTTCTCCTAGTGGGTTAAAAACTATATTTAGAACTTTTTAAACCTTCTATTTTTTGAAAAAAGGGTAGATTTCCATTGTAATCCGTTTTTGGACCTTTATACTAATCTATTAAACTTTGGTCAAACTTGGTCAACCTTATTTGACCAAAGCTTCCATTGGCTTAAAGATGCGATTATCTTTCTTCTAGTGGGTTAAAAACTATATTTAGACCTTTATAAAGCTTCTATTTGTTCAAAAAAGGGTAGATTTCCATTAAAATCGGTTTTTGGACCTTTATTCTAATCTATTAAACTTTAGTCAAACTTGGTCAACCTTATTTGACCAAAGCTTCCATTGGCTTAAAGATGCGATTATCTTTCTTCTAGTGAGTTAAAAACTATATTTAGAACTTTATAAACTTTCTATTTGTTCAAAAAAGGGTAGATTTCCATTGTAATCGATTTTTGAACCTTTATTCTAATCTATTAAACTTTGGTCAAACTTGGTCAACCTTGTTTAACCAAAGCTTCAATTGGCTTAAAGTTGCGATTATCTTTCTTCTAATAGGTTAAAAATTATATTTTGACCTGTATAAACCTTCTATTTGTTCAAAAAAGGGTAGATTTCCATTCTAATCCGTTTTTGGACCTTTATAGTAATCTATTAAACTTTGGTCAAACTTGGTCAACCTTGTTTGACCAAAGCTTCCATTGGCTTAAAGATGCGATTATCTTTCTTCTAGTGGGTTAAAAACTATATTTAGACCTTTATAAAGCTTCTATTTGTTCAAAAAATGGTAGATTTCCATTAAAATCGGTTTTTGGACCTTTATTCTAATCATTAAACTTTGGTTAAACTTGGTCAACCTTGTTTGACCAAAGCTTCCATTGGCTTAAAGATGCGATTATCTTTCTTCTAGTGAGTTAAAAACTATATTTAGACCTTTATAAAGCTTCTATTTGTTCAAAAAAGGGTAGATTTCCATTAAAATCGGTTTTTGGACCTTTATTCTAATCTATTAAACTTTAGTCAAACTTGGTCAACCTTATTTGACCAAAGCTTCCATTGGCTTAAAGATGCGATTATCTTTCTTCTAGTGAGTTAAAAACTATATTTAGAACTTTATAAACTTTCTATTTGTTCAAAAAAGGGTAGATTTCCATTAAAATCGGTTTTTGGACCTTTATTCTAATCTATTAAACTTTAGTCAAACTTGGTCAACCTTATTTGACCAAAGCTTCCATTGGCTTAAAGATGCGATTATCTTTCTTCTAGTGAGTTAAAAACTATATTTAGAACTTTATAAACTTTCTATTTGTTCAAAAAAGGGTAGATTTCCATTGTAATCGATTTTTGAACCTTTATTCTAATCTATTAAACTTTGGTCAAACTTGGTCAACCTTGTTTAACCAAAGCTTCAATTGGCTTAAAGTTGCGATTATCTTTCTTCTAATAGGTTAAAAATTATATTTTGACCTGTATAAACCTTCTATTTGTTCAAAAAAGGGTAGATTTCCATTCTAATCCGTTTTTGGACCTTTATAGTAATCTATTAAACTTTGGTCAAACTTGGTCAACCTTGTTTGACCAAAGCTTCCATTGGCTTAAAGATGCGATTATCTTTCTTCTAGTGGGTTAAAAACTATATTTAGACCTTTATAAAGCTTCTATTTGTTCAAAAAATGGTAGATTTCCATTAAAATCGGTTTTTCGACCTTTATTCTAATCATTAAACTTTAGTCAAACTTGGTCAACCTTGTTTGACCAAAGCTTCCATTGGCTTAAAGATGCGATTATCTTTCTTCTAGTGAGTTAAAAACTATATTTAGACCTTTATAAAGCTTCTATTTGTTCAAAAAAGGGTAGATTTCCATTAAAATCGGTTTTTGGACCTTTATTCTAATCTATTAAACTTTAGTCACACTTGGTCAACCTTATTTGACCACAGCTTCCATTGGCTTAAAGATGCGATTATCTTTCTTCTAGTGAGTTAAAAACTATATTTAGAACTTTATAAACTTTCTATTTGTTCAAAAAAGGGTAGATTTCCATTGTAATCGATTTTTGAACCTTTATTCTAATCTATTAAACTTTGGTCAAACTTGGTCAACCTTGTTTAACCAAAGCTTCAATTGGCTTAAAGTTGCGATTATCTTTCTTCTAATAGGTTAAAAATTATATTTTGACCTTTATAAACCTTCTATTTGTTCAAAAAAGGGTAGATTTCCATTTTAATCGGTTTTTGAACCTTTATTCTAATCTATTAAACTTTGGTCAAAGTTGGTCAAACTTGTTTAACCAAAGCTTCAATTGGCTTAAAGTTGCGACTATCTTTCATCTAATAGGTTAAAAATTATATTTTGACCTTTATAAACCTTCTATTTGTTCTAAAAAGGGTAGATTTCCATTATAATCGGTTTTTGGACCTTTATACTAATCTATTAAACTTTGGTCAAACTTGGTCAACCTTGTTTGACCAAAGCTTCCATTTGCTTAAAGATGCGATTATCTTTCTCCTAGTGGGTTAAAAACTATATTTAGAACTTTTTAAACCTTCTATTTTTTGAAAAAAGGGTAGATTTCCATTGTAATCCGTTTTTGGACCTTTATACTAATCTATTAAACTTTGGTCAAACTTGGTCAACCTTATTTGACCAAAGCTTCCATTGGCTTAAAGATGCGATTATCTTTCTTCTAGTGGGTTAAAAACTATATTTAGACCTTTATAAAGCTTCTATTTGTTCAAAAAAGGGTAGATTTCCATTAAAATCGGTTTTTGGACCTTTATTCTAATCTATTAAACTTTAGTCAAACTTGGTCAACCTTATTTGACCAAAGCTTCCATTGGCTTAAAGATGCGATTATCTTTCTTCTAGTGAGTTAAAAACTATATTTAGAACTTTATAAACTTTCTATTTGTTCAAAAAAGGGTAGATTTCCATTGTAATCGATTTTTGAACCTTTATTCTAATCTATTAAACTTTGGTCAAACTTGGTCAACCTTGTTTAACCAAAGCTTCAATTGGCTTAAAGTTGCGATTATCTTTCTTCTAATAGGTTAAAAATTATATTTTGACCTGTATAAACCTTCTATTTGTTCAAAAAAGGGTAGATTTCCATTCTAATCCGTTTTTGGACCTTTATAGTAATCTATTAAACTTTGGTCAAACTTGGTCAACCTTGTTTGACCAAAGCTTCCATTGGCTTAAAGATGCGATTATCTTTCTTCTAGTGGGTTAAAAACTATATTTAGACCTTTATAAAGCTTCTATTTGTTCAAAAAATGGTAGATTTCCATTAAAATCGGTTTTTGGACCTTTATTCTAATCATTAAACTTTGGTTAAACTTGGTCAACCTTGTTTGACCAAAGCTTCCATTGGCTTAAAGATGCGATTATCTTTCTTCTAGTGAGTTAAAAACTATATTTAGACCTTTATAAAGCTTCTATTTGTTCAAAAAAGGGTAGATTTCCATTAAAATCGGTTTTTGGACCTTTATTCTAATCTATTAAACTTTAGTCAAACTTGGTCAACCTTATTTGACCAAAGCTTCCATTGGCTTAAAGATGCGATTATCTTTCTTCTAGTGAGTTAAAAACTATATTTAGAACTTTATAAACTTTCTATTTGTTCAAAAAAGGGTAGATTTCCATTAAAATCGGTTTTTGGACCTTTATTCTAATCTATTAAACTTTAGTCAAACTTGGTCAACCTTATTTGACCAAAGCTTCCATTGGCTTAAAGATGCGATTATCTTTCTTCTAGTGAGTTAAAAACTATATTTAGAACTTTATAAACTTTCTATTTGTTCAAAAAAGGGTAGATTTCCATTGTAATCGATTTTTGAACCTTTATTCTAATCTATTAAACTTTGGTCAAACTTGGTCAACCTTGTTTAACCAAAGCTTCAATTGGCTTAAAGTTGCGATTATCTTTCTTCTAATAGGTTAAAAATTATATTTTGACCTGTATAAACCTTCTATTTGTTCAAAAAAGGGTAGATTTCCATTCTAATCCGTTTTTGGACCTTTATAGTAATCTATTAAACTTTGGTCAAACTTGGTCAACCTTGTTTGACCAAAGCTTCCATTGGCTTAAAGATGCGATTATCTTTCTTCTAGTGGGTTAAAAACTATATTTAGACCTTTATAAAGCTTCTATTTGTTCAAAAAATGGTAGATTTCCATTAAAATCGGTTTTTGGACCTTTATTCTAATCATTAAACTTTGGTTAAACTTGGTCAACCTTGTTTGACCAAAGCTTCCATTGGCTTAAAGATGCGATTATCTTTCTTTTAGTGAGTTAAAAACTATATTTAGACCTTTATAAAGCTTCTATTTGTTCAAAAAAGGGTAGATTTCCATTAAAATCGGTTTTTGGACCTTTATTCTAATCTATTAAACTTTAGTCAAACTTGGTCAACCTTATTTGACCAAAGCTTCCATTGGCTTAAAGATGCGATTATCTTTCTTCTAGTGAGTTAAAAACAATATTTAGAACTTTATAAACTTTCTATTTGTTCAAAAAAGGGTAGATTTCCATTGTAATCGATTTTTGAACCTTTATTCTAATCTATTAAACTTTGGTCAAACTTGGTTAACCTTGTTTAACCAAAGCTTCAATTGGCTTAAAGTTGCGATTATCTTTCTTCTAATAGGTTAAAAATTATATTTTGACCTGTATAAACCTTCTATTTGTTCAAAAAAGGGTAGATTTCCATTCTAATCCGTTTTTGGACCTTTATAGTAATCTATTAAACTTTGGTCAAACTTGGTCAACCTTGTTTGACCAAAGCTTCCATTGGCTTAAAGATGCGATTATCTTTCTTCTAGTGGGTTAAAAACTATATTTAGACCTTTATAAAGCTTCTATTTGTTCAAAAAATGGTAGATTTCCATTAAAATCGGTTTTTGGACCTTTATTCTAATCATTAAACTTTAGTCAAACTTGGTCAACCTTGTTTGACCAAAGCTTCCATTGGCTTAAAGATGCGATTATCTTTCTTCTAGTGAGGTAAAAACTATATTTAGACCTTTATAAAGCTTCTATTTGTTCAAAAAAGGGTAGATTTCCATTAAAATCGGTTTTTGGACCTTTATTCTAATCTATTAAACTTTAGTCAAACTTGGTCAACCTTAGTTGATCAAAGCTTCCATTGGCTTAAAGATGCGATTATCTTTCTTCTAGTGAGTTAAAAACTATATTTAGAACTTTATAAACTTTCTATTTGTTCAAAAAAGGGTAGATTTCCATTGTAATCGATTTTTGAACCTTTATTCTAATCTATTAAACTTTGGTCAAACTTGGTCAACCTTGTTTAACCAAAGCTTCAATTGGCTTAAAGTTGCGATTATCTTTCTTCTAATAGGTTAAAAATTATATTTTGACCTTTATAAACCTTCTATTTGTTCAAAAAAGGGTAGATTTCCATTTTAATCGGTTTTTGAACCTTTATTCTAATCTATTAAACTTAGGTCAAACTTGGTCAAACTTGTTTAACCAAAGCTTCAATTGGCTTAAAGTTGCGACTATCTTTCATCTAATAGGTTAAAAATTATATTTTGACCTTTATAAACCTTCTATTTGTTCTAAAAAGGGTAGATTTCCATTATAATCGGTTTTTGGACCGTTATACTAATCTATTAAACTTTGGTCAAACTTGGTCAACCTTGTTTGACCAAAGCTTCCATTGGCTTAAAGATGCGATTATCTTTCTCCTAGTGGGTTAAAAACTATATTTAGAACTTTTTAAACCTTCTATTTTTTGAAAAAAGGGTAGATTTCCATTGTAATCCGTTTTTGGACCTTTATACTAATCTATTAAACTTTGGTCAAACTTGGTCAACCTTATTTGACCAAAGCTTCCATTGGCTTAAAGATGCGATTATCTTTCTTCTAGTGGGTTAAAAACTATATTTAGACCTTTATAAAGCTTCTATTTGTTCAAAAAAGGGTAGATTTCCATTAAAATCGGTTTTTGGACCTTTATTCTAATCTATTAAACTTTAGTCAAACTTGGTCAACCTTATTTGACCAAAGCTTCCATTGGCTTAAAGATGCGATTATGTTTCTCCTAGTGGGTTAAAAACTATATTTAGAACTTTTTAAACCTTCTATTTTTTGAAAAAAGGGTAGATTTCCATTGTAATCCGTTTTTGGACCTTTATACTAATCTATTAAACTTTGGTCAAACTTGGTCAACCTTATTTGACCAAAGCTTCCATTGGCTTAAAGATGCGATTATCTTTCTTCTAGTGGGTTAAAAACTATATTTAGACCTTTATAAAGCTTTTATTTGTTCAAAAAAGGGTAGATTTCCATTAAAATCGGTTTTTGGACCTTTATTCTAATCTATTAAACTTCAGTCAAACTTGGTCAACCTTATTTGACCAAAGCTTCCATTGGCTTAAAGATGCGATTATCTTTCTTCTAGTGAGTTAAAAACTATATTTAGAACTTTATAAACTTTCTATTTGTTCAAAAAAGGGTAGATTTCCATTGTAATCGATTTTTGAACCTTTATTCTAATCTATTAAACTTTGGTCAAACTTGGTCAACCTTGTTTAACCAAAGCTTCAATTGGCTTAAAGTTGCGATTATCTTTCTTCTAATAGGTTAAAAATTATATTTTGACCTGTATAAACCTTCTATTTGTTCAAAAAAGGGTAGATTTCCATTCTAATCCGTTTTTGGACCTTTATAGTAATCTATTAAACTTTGGTCAAACTTGGTCAACCTTATTTGACCAAAGCTTCCATTGGCTTAAAGATGCGATTATCTTTCTTCTAGTGGGTTAAAAACTATATTTAGACCTTTATAAAGCTTCTATTTGTTCAAAAAAGGGTAGATTTCCATTAAAATCGGTTTTTGGACCTTTATTCTAATCTATTAAACTTTAGTCAAACTTGGTCAACCTTATTTGACCAAAGCTTCCATTGGCTTAAAGATGCGATTATCTTTCTTCTAGTGAGTTAAAAACTATATTTAGAACTTTATAAACTTTCTATTTGTTCAAAAAAGGGTATATTTCCATTGTAATCGATTTTTGAACCTTTATTCTAATCTATTAAACTTTGGTCAAACATGGTCAACCTTGTTTAACCAAAGCTTCAATTGGCTTAAAGTTGCGATTATCTTTCTTCTAATAGGTTAAAAATTATATTTTGACCTTTATAAACCTTCTATTTGTTCAAAAAAGGGTAGATTTCCATTTTAATCGGTTTTTGAACCTTTATTCTAATCTATTAAACTTTGGTCAAACTTGTCAAACTTGTTTAACCAAAGCTTCAATTGGCTTAAAGTTGCGACTATCTTTCATCTAATAGGTTAAAAATTATATTTTGACCTTTATAAACCTTCTATTTGTTCTAAAAAGGGTAGATTTCCATTATAATCGGTTTTTGGACCTTTATACTAATCTATTAAACTTTGGTCAAACTTGGTCAACCTTGTTTGACCAAAGCTTCCATTGGCTTAAAGATGCGATTATCTTTCTTCTAGTGGGTTAAAAACTATATTTAGACCTTTATAAAGCTTCTATTTGTTCAAAAAATGGTAGATTTCCATTAAAATCGGTTTTTGGACCTTTATTCTAATCATTAAACTTTAGTCAAACTTGGTCAACCTTGTTTGACCAAAGCTTCCATTGGCTTAAAGATGCGATTATCTCTCTCCTAGTGAGTTAAAAACTATATTTAGACCTTTATAAACTTTCTATTTGTTCAAAAAAGGGTAGATTTCCATTGTAATCGATTTTTTAACCTTTATTCTAATCTATTAAACTTTGGTCAAACTTGGTCAACCTTGTTTAACCAAAGCTTCAATTGGCTTAAAGTTGCGATTATCTTTTTTCTAATAGGTTAAAAATTATATTTAGACCTTTATATACTTTCTATATGTACAAAAAAGAGTAGATTTCCATTGTAATCGGTTTTTAGGCCTTTATACTTATCTATTAAACTTTGGTCAAACTTGGTCAACCTTGTTTGACCAAAGCTTCTATTGGCTTAAAGATGCGATTATCTTTCTCCTAGTGGGTTAAAAACTATATTTAGAACTTTTTAAACCTTCTATTTTTTGAAAAAAGGGTTGATTTCCATTGTAATCCGTTTTTCGACCTTTATACTAATCTATTAAACTTTGGTCAAACTTGGTCAACCTTATTTGACCAAAGCTTCCATTGGCTTAAAGATGCGATTATCTTTCTTCTAGTGGGTTAAAAACTATATTTAGACCTTTATAAAGCTTCTATTTGTTCAAAAAAGGGTAGATTTCCATTAAAATCGGTTTTTGGACCTTTATTCTAATCTATTAAACTTTAGTCAAACTTGGTCAACCTTATTTGACCAAAGCTTCCATTGGCTTAAAGATGCGATTATCTTTCTTCTAGTGAGTTAAAAACTATATTTAGAACTTTATAAACTTTCTATTTGTTCAAAAAAGGGTATATTTCCATTGTAATCGATTTTTGGACCTTTATTCTAATCTATTAAACTTTGGTCAAACATGGTCAACCTTGTTTAACCAAAGCTTCCATTGGCTTAAAGTTGCGATTATCTTTCTTCTAATAGGTTAAAAATTATATTTAGACCTTTATAAACCTTCTATTTGTTCAAAAAAGGGTAGATTTCCATTTTAATCGATTTTTGAACCTTTATTCTAATCTATTAAACTTTGGTCAAACTTGGTCAAACTTGTTTAACCAAAGCTTCAATTGGCTTAAAGTTGCGACTATCTTTCATCTAATAGGTTAAAAATTATATTTTGACCTTTATAAACCTTCTATTTGTTCTAAAAAGGGTAGATTTCCATTATAATCGGTTTTTGGACCTTTATACTAATCTATTAAACTTTGGTCAAACTTGGTCAACCTTGTTTGACCAAAGCTTCCATTGGCTTAAAGATGCGATTATCTTTCTTCTAGTGGGTTAAAAACTATATTTAGACCTTTATAAAGCTTCTATTTGTTCAAAAAATGGTAGATTTCCATTAAAATCGGTTTTTGGACCTTTATTCTAATCATTAAACTTTAGTCAAACTTGGTCAACCTTGTTTGACCAAAGCTTCCATTGGCTTAAAGATGCGATTATCTCTCTTCTAGTGAGTTAAAAACTATATTTAGACCTTTATAAACTTTCTATTTGTTCAAAAAAGGGTAGATTTCCATTGTAATCGATTTTTTAACCTTTATTCTAATCTATTAAACTTTGGTCAAACTTGGTCAACCTTGTTTAACCAAAGCTTCAATTGGCTTAAAGTTGCGATTATCTTTTTTCTAATAGGTTAAAAATTATATTTAGACCTTTATATACTTTCTATATGTACAAAAAAGAGTAGATTTCCATTGTAATCGGTTTTTAGGCCTTTATACTTATCTATTAAACTTTGGTCAAACTTGGTCAACCTTGTTTGACCAAAGCTTCTATTGGCTTAAAGATGCGATTATCTTTCTCCTAGTGGGTTAAAAACTATATTTAGAACTTTTTAAACCTTCTATTTTTTGAAAAAAGGGTTGATTTCCATTGTAATCCGTTTTTCGACCTTTATACTAATCTATTAAACTTTGGTCAAACTTGGTCAACCTTATTTGACCAAAGCTTCCATTGGCTTAAAGATGCGATTATCTTTCTTCTAGTGGGTTAAAAACTATATTTAGACCTTTATAAAGCTTCTATTTGTTCAAAAAAGGGTAGATTTCCATTAAAATCGGTTTTTGGACCTTTATTCTAATCATTAAACTTTAGTCAAACTTGGTCAACCTTGTTTGACCAAAGCTTCCATTGGCTTAAAGATGCGATTATCTTTCTTCTAGTGAGTTAAAAACTATATTTAGACCTTTATAAAGCTTCTATTTGTTCAAAAAAGGGTAGATTTCCATTAAAATCGGTTTTTGGACCTTTATTCTAATCTATTAAACTTTAGTCAAACTTGGTCAACCTTATTTGACCAAAGCTTCCATTGGCTTAAAGATGCGATTATCTTTCTTCTAGTGAGTTAAAAACTATATTTAGAACTTTATAAACTTTCTATTTGTTCAAAAAAGGGTAGATTTCCATTGTAATCGATTTTTGAACCTTTATTCTAATCTATTAAACTTTGGTCATACTTGGTCAACCTTGTTTAACCAAAGCTTCAATTGGCTTAAAGTTGCGATTATCTTTCTTCTAATAGGTTAAAAATTATATTTTGACCTGTATAAACCTTCTATTTGTTCAAAAAAGGGTAGATTTCCATTCTAATCCGTTTTTGGACCTTTATAGTAATCTATTATACTTTGGTCAAACTTGGTCAACCTTGTTTGACCAAAGCTTCCATTGGCTTAAAGATGCGATTATCTTTCTTCTAGTGGGTTAAAAACTATATTTAGACCTTTATAAAGCTTCTATTTGTTCAAAAAATGGTAGATTTCCATTAAAATCGGTTTTTGGACCTTTATTCTAATCATTAAACTTTAGTCAAACTTGGTCAACCTTGTTTGACCAAAGCTTCCATTGGCTTAAAGATGCGATTATCTCTCTTCTAGTGAGTTAAAAACTATATTTAGACCTTTATAAACTTTCTATTTGTTCAAAAAAGGGTAGATTTCCATTGTAATCGATTTTTTAACCTTTATTCTAATCTATTAAACTTTGGTCAAACTTGGTCAACCTTGTTTAACCAAAGCTTCAATTGGCTTAAAGTTGCGATTATCTTTTTTCTAATAGGTTAAAAATTATATTTAGACCTTTATATACTTTCTATATGTACAAAAAAGAGTAGATTTCCATTGTAATCGGTTTTTAGGCCTTTATACTTATCTATTAAACTTTGGTCAAACTTGGTCAACCTTGTTTGACCAAAGCTTCTATTGGCTTAAAGATGCGATTATCTTTCTCCTAGTGGGTTAAAAACTATATTTAGAACTTTTTAAACCTTCTATTTTTTGAAAAAAGGGTAGATTTCCATTGTAATCCGTTTTTCGACCTTTATACTAATCTATTAAACTTTGGTCAAACTTGGTCAACCTTATTTGACCAAAGCTTCCATTGGCTTAAACATGCGATTATCTTTCTTCTAGTGGGTTAAAAACTATATTTAGACCTTTATAAAGCTTCTATTTGTTCAAAAAAGGGTAGATTTCCATTAAAATCGGTTTTTGGACCTTTATTCTAATCTATTAAACTTTAGTCAAACTTGGTCAACCTTATTTGACCAAAGCTTCCATTGGCTTAAAGATGCGATTATCTTTCTTCTAGTGAGTTAAAAACTATATTTAGAACTTTATAAAGTTTCTATTTGTTCAAAAAAGGGTAGATTTCCATTGTAATCGATTTTTGAACCTTTATTCTAATCTATTAAACTTTGGTCAAACTTGGTCAACCTTGTTTAACCAAAGCTTCAATTGGCTTAAAGTTGCGATTATCTTTCTTCTAATAGGTTAAAAATTATATTTTGACCTGTATAAACCTTCTATTTGTTCAAAAAAGGGTAGATTTCCATTCTAATCCGTTTTTGGACCTTTATAGTAATCTATTAAACTTTGGTCAAACTTGGGTAACTTTGTTTGACCAAAGCTTCCATTGGCTTAAAGATGCGATTATCTTTCTTCTAGTGGGTTAAAAACTATATTTAGACCTTTATAAAGCTTCTATTTGTTCAAAAAAGGGTAGATTTCCATTAAAATCGGTTTTTGGACCTTTATTCTAATCTATTAAACTTTAGTCAAACTTGGTCAACCTTATTTGACCAAAGCTTCCATTGGCTTAAAGATGCGATTATGTTTCTCCTAGTGGGTTAAAAACTATATTTAGAACTTTTTAAACCTTCTATTTTTTGAAAAAAGGGTAGATTTCCATTGTAATCCGTTTTTGGACCTTTATACTAATCTATTAAACTTTGGTCAAACTTGGTCAACCTTATTTGACCAAAGCTTCCATTGGCTTAAAGATGCGATTATCTTTCTTCTAGTGGGTTAAAAACTATATTTAGACCTTTATAAAGCTTCTATTTGTTCAAAAAAGGGTAGATTTCCATTAAAATCGGTTTTTGGACCTTTATTCTAATCTATTAAACTTTAGTCAAACTTGGTCAACCTTATTTGACCAAAGCTTCCATTGGCTTAAAGATGCGATTATCTTTCTTCTAGTGAGTTAAAAACTATATTTAGAACTTTATAAACTTTCTATTTGTTCAAAAAAGGGTAGATTTCCATTGTAATCGATTTTTGAACCTTTATTCTAATCTATTAAACTTTGGTCAAACTTGGTCAACCTTGTTTAACCAAAGCTTCAATTGGCTTAAAGTTGCGATTATCTTTCTTCTAATAGGTTAAAAATTATATTTTGACCTTTATAAACCTTCTATTTGTTCAAAAAAGGGTAGATTTCCATTTTAATCGGTTTTTGAACCTTTATTCTAATCTATTAAACTTTGGTCAAACTTGGTCAAACTTGTTTAACCAAAGCTTCAATTGGCTTAAAGTTGCGACTATCTTTCATCTAATAGGTTAAAAATTATATTTTGACCTTTATAAACCTTCTATTTGTTCTAAAAAGGGTAGATTTCCATTATAATCGGTTTTTGGACCTTTAGACTAATCTATTAAACTTTGGTCAAACTTGGTCAACCTTGTTTGACCAAAGCTTCCATTGGCTTAAAGATGCGATTATCTTTCTCCTAGTGGGTTAAAAACTATATTTAGAACTTTTTAAACCTTCTATTTTTTGAAAAAAGGGTAGATTTCCATTGTAATCCGTTTTTGGACCTTTATACTAATCTATTAAACTTTGGTCAAACTTGGTCAACCTTATTTGACCAAAGCTTCCATTGGCTTAAAGATGCGATTATCTTTCTTCTAGTGGGTTAAAAACTATATTTAGACCTTTATAAAGCTTCTATTTGTTCAAAAAAGGGTAGATTTCCATTAAAATCGGTTTTTGGACCTTTATTCTTATCTATTAAACTTTAGTCAAACTTGGTCAACCTTATTTGACCAAAGCTTCCATTGGCTTAAAGATGCGATTATCTTTCTTCTAGTGAGTTAAAAACTATATTTAGAACTTTATAAACATTCTATTTGTTCAAAAAAGGGTATATTTCCATTGTAATCGATTTTTGAACCTTTATTCTAATCTATTAAACTTTGGTCAAACATGGTCAACCTTGTTTAACCAAAGCTTCAATTGGCTTAAAGTTGCGATTATCTTTCTTCTAATAGGTTAAAAATTATATTTTGACCTTTATAAACCTTCTATTTGTTCAAAAAAGGGTAGATTTCCATTTTAATCGGTTTTTGAACCTTTATTCTAATCTATTAAACTTTGGTCAAACTTGGTCAAACTTGTTTAACCAAAGCTTCAATTGGCTTAAAGTTGCGACTATCTTTCATCTAATAGGTTAAAAATTATATTTTGACCTTTATAAACCTTCTATTTGTTCTAAAAAGGGTAGATTTCCATTATAATCGGTTTTTGGACCTTTATACTAATCTATTAAACTTTGGTCAAACTTGGTCAACCTTGTTTGACCAAAGCTTCCATTGGCTTAAAGATGCGATTATCTTTCTCCTAGTGGGTTAAAAACTATATTTAGAACTTTTTAAACCTTCTATTTTTTGAAAAAAGGGTAGATTTCCATTGTAATCCGTTTTTGGACCTTTATACTAATCTATTAAACTTTGGTCAAACTTGGTCAACCTTATTTGACCAAAGCTTCCATTGGCTTAAAGATGCGATTATCTTTCTTCTAGTGGGTTAAAAACTATATTTAGACCTTTATAAAGCTTCTATTTGTTCAAAAAAGGGTAGATTTCCATTAAAATCGGTTTTTGGACCTTTATTCTAATCTATTAAACTTTAGTCAAACTTGGTCAACCTTATTTGACCAAAGCTTCCATTGGCTTAAAGATGCGATTATCTTTCTTCTAGTGAGTTAAAAACTATATTTAGAACTTTATAAACTTTCTATTTGTTCAAAAAAGGGTATATTTCCATTGTAATCGATTTTTGAACCTTTATTCTAATCTATTAAACTTTGGTCAAACATGGTCAACCTTGTTTAACCAAAGCTTCAATTGGCTTAAAGTTGCAATTATCTTTCTTCTAATAGGTTAAAAATTATATTTTGACCTGTATAAACCTTCTATTTGTTCAAAAAAGGGTAGATTTCCATTCTAATCCGTTTTTGGACCTTTATAGTAATCTATTAAACTTTGGTCAAACTTGGTCAACCTTGTTTGACCAAAGCTTCCATTGGATTAAAGATGTGATTATCTTTCTTCTAGTGGGTTAAAAACTATATTTAGACCTTTATAAAGCTTCTATTTGTTCAAAAAATGGTAGATTTCCATTAAAATCGGTTTTTGGACCTTTATTCTAATCATTAAACTTTAGTCAAACTTGGTCAACCTTGTTTGACCAAAGCTTCCATTGGCTTAAAGATGCGATTATCTCTCTTCTAGTGAGTTAAAAACTATATTTAGACCTTTATAAACTTTCTATTTGTTCAAAAAAGGGTAGATTTCCATTGTAATCGATTTTTGAACCTTTATTCTAATCTATTAAACTTTGGTCAAACTTGGTCAACCTTGTTTAACCAAAGCTTAAATTGGCTTAAAGTTGCGATTATCTTTCTTTTAATAGGTTAAAAATTATATTTTGACCTTTATAAACCTTCTATTTGTTCAAAAAAGGGTAGATTTCCATTTTAATCGGTTTTTGAACCTTTATTCTAATCTATTAAACTTTGGTCAAACTTGGTCAAACTTGTTTAACCAAAGCTTCAATTGGCTTAAAGTTGCGACTATCTTTCATCTAATAGGTTAAAAATTATATTTTGACCTTTATAAACCTTCTATTTGTTCTAAAAAGGGTAGATTTCCATTATAATCGGTTTTTGGACCTTTATACTAATCTATTAAACTTTGGTCAAACTTGGTCATCCTTGTTTGACCAAAGCTTCCATTGGCTTAAAGATGCGATTATCTTTTTCCTAGTGCGTTAAAAACTACATTTAAAACTTTATAAACCTTCTATTTTTTGAAAAAGGGTAGATTTCCATTGTAATCGGTTTGTGGACCTTTATTCTAATCTATTAAACTTTGGTCAAACTTGGTCAACCTTGTTTGACCAAAGCTTCCATTGGCTTAAAGATGCGATTATCTTTCTCCTAGTGGGTTAAAAACTATATTTAGAACTTTTTAAACCTTCTATTTTTTGAAAAAAGGGTAGATTTCCATTGTAATCCGTTTTTGGACCTTTATACTAATCTATTAAACTTTGGTCAAACTTGGTCAACCTTGTTTGACCAAAGCTTCCATTGGCTTAAAGATGCGATTATCTTTCTTCTAGTGGGTTAAAAACTATATTTAGACCTTTATAAAGCTTCTATTTGTTCAAAAAAGCATAGATTTCCATTAAAATCGGTTTTTGGACCTTTATTCTAATCTATTAAACTTTAGTCAAACTTGGTCAACCTTGTTTGACCAAAGCTTCCATTGGCTTAAAGATGCGATTATCTTTATTCTAGTGAGTTAAAAACTATATTTAGACCTTTATAAACTTTCTATTTGTTCAAAAAAGGGTAGATTTCCATTGTAATCGATTTTTTAACCTTTATTCTAATCTATTAAACTTTGGTCAAACTTGGTCAACCTTGTTTAACCAAAGCTTCAATTGGCTTAAAGTTGCGATTATCTTTTTTCTAATAGGTTAAAAATTATATTTAGACCTTTATAAACTTTCTATATGTACAAAAAAGAGTAGATTTCCATTGTAATCGGTTTTTAGGCCTTTATACTTATCTATTAAACTTTGGTCAAACTTGGTCAACCTTGTTTGACCAAAGCTTCTATTGGCTTAAAGATGCGATTATCTTTCTCCTAGTGGGTTAAAAACTATATTTAGAACTTTTTAAACCTTCTATTTTTTGAAAAAAGGGTAGATTTCCATTGTAATCCGTTTTTGGACCTTTATACTAATCTATTAAACTTTGGTCAAACTTGGTCAACCTTATTTGACCAAAGCTTCCATTGGCTTAAAGATGCGATTATCTTTCTTCTAGTGGGTTAAAAACTATATTTAGACCTTTATAAAGCTTCTATTTGTTCAAAAAAGGGTAGATTTCATTTAAAATCGGTTTTTGGACCATTATTCTAATCTATTAAACTTTAGTCAAACTTGGTCAACCTTATTTGACCAAAGCTTCCATTGGCTTAAAGATGCGATTATCTTTCTCCTAGTGGGTTAAAAACTATATTTAGAACTTTTTAAACCTTCTATTTTTTGAAAAAAGGGTAGATTTCCATTGTAATCCGTTTTTGGACCTTTATACTAATCTATTAAACTTTGGTCAACCTTATTTGACCAAAGCTTCCATTGGCTTGAAGATGCGATTATCTTTCTTCTAGTGGGTTAAAAACTATATTTAGACCTTTATAAAGCTTCTATTTGTTCAAAAAAGGGTAGATTTCCATTAAAATCGGTTTTTGGACCTTTATTCTAATCTATTAAACTTTAGTCAAACTTGGTCAACCTTATTTGACCAAAGCTTCCATTGGCTTAAAGATGCGATTATCTTTCTTCTAGTGAGTTAAAAACTATATTTAGAACTTTATAAACTTTCTATTTGTTCAAAAAAGGGTAAGTTTCCATTGTAATCGATTTTTGAACCTTTATTCTAATCTATTAAACTTTGGTCAAACTTGGTCAACCTTGTTTAACCAAAGCTTCAATTGGCTTAAAGTTGCGATTATCTTTCTTCTAATAGGTTAAAAATTATATTTTGACCTGTATAAACCTTCTATTTGTTCAAAAAAGGGTAGATTTCCATTCTAATCCGTTTTTGGACCTTTATAGTAATCTATTAAACTTTGGTCAAACTTGGTCAACCTTGTTTGACCAAAGCTTCCATTGGCTTAAAGATGCGATTATCTTTCTTCTAGTGGGTTAAAAACTATATTTAGACCTTTATAAAGCTTCTATTTGTTCAAAAAATGGTAGATTTCCATTAAAATCGGTTTTTGGACCTTTATTCTAATCATTAAACTTTAGTCAAACTTGGTCAACCTTGTTTGACCAAAGCTTCCATTGGCTTAAAGATGCGATTATCTCTCTTCTAGTGAGTTAAAAACTATATTTAGACCTTTATAAACTTTCTATTTGTTCAAAAAAGGGTAGATTTCCATTGTAATCGATTTTTGAACCTTTATTCTAATCTATTAAACTTTGGTCAAACTTGGTCAACCTTGTTTAACCAAAGCTTCAATTGGCTTAAAGTTGCGATTATCTTTCTTTTAATAGGTTAAAAATTATATTTTGACCTTTATAAACCTTCTATTTGTTCAAAAAAGGGTAGATTTCCATTTTAATCGGTTTTTGAACCTTTATTCTAATCTATTAAACTTTGGTCAAACTTGGTCAAACTTGTTTAACCAAAGCTTCAATTGGCTTAAAGTTGCGACTATCTTTCATCTAATAGGTTAAAAATTATATTTTGACCTTTATAAACCTTCTATTTGTTCTAAAAAGGGTAGATTTCCATTATAATCGGTTTTTGGACCTTTATACTAATCTATTAAACTTTGGTCAAACTTGGTCATCCTTGTTTGACCAAAGCTTCCATTGGCTTAAAGATGCGATTATCGTTTTCCTAGTGCGTTAAAAACTATATTTAGAACTTTATAAACCTTCTATTTTTTGAAAAAGGGTAGATTTCCATTGTAATCGGTTTGTGGACCTTTATTCTAATCTATTAAACTTTGGTCAAACTTGGTCAACCTTGTTTGACCAAAGCTTCCATTGGCTTAAAGATGGGATTATCTTTCTCCTAGTGGGTTAAAAACTATATTTAGAACTTTTTAAACCTTCTATTTTTTGAAAAAAGGGTAGATTTCCATTGTAATCCGTTTTTGGACCTTTATACTAATCTATTAAACTTTGGTCAAACTTGGTCAACCTTGTTTGACCAAAGCTTCCATTGGCTTAAAGATGCGATTATCTTTCTTCTAGTGGGTTAAAAACTATATTTAGACCTTTATAAAGCTTCTATTTGTTCAAAAAAGCATAGATTTCCATTAAAATCGGTTTTTGGACCTTTATTCTAATCTATTAAACTTTAGTCAAACTTGGTCAACCTTGTTTGACCAAAGCTTCCATTGGCTTAAAGATGCGATTATCTTTATTCTAGTGAGTTAAAAACTATATTTAGACCTTTATAAACTTTCTATTTGTTCAAAAAAGGGTAGATTTCCATTGTAATCGATTTTTTAACCTTTATTCTAATCTATTAAACTTTGGTCAAACATGGTCAACCTTGTTTAACCAAAGCTTCAATTGGCTTAAAGTTGCGATTATCTTTTTTCTAATAGGTTAAAAATTATATTTAGACCTTTATAAACTTTCTATATGTACAAAAAAGAGTAGATTTCCATTGTAATCGGTTTTTAGGCCTTTATACTTATCTATTAAACTTTGGTCAAACTTGGTCAACCTTGTTTGACCAAAGCTTCTATTGGCTTAAAGATGCGATTATCTTTCTCCTAGTGGGTTAAAAACTATATTTAGAACTTTTTAAACCTTCTATTTTTTGAAAAAAGGGTAGATTTCCATTGTAATCCGTTTTTGGACCTTTATACTAATCTATTAAACTTTGGTCAAACTTGGTCAACCTTATTTGACCAAAGCTTCCATTGGCTTAAAGATGCGATTATCTTTCTTCTAGTGGGTTAAAAACTATATTTAGACCTTTATAAAGCTTCTATTTGTTCAAAAAAGGGTAGATTTCATTTAAAATCGGTTTTTGGACCATTATTCTAATCTATTAAACTTTAGTCAAACTTGGTCAACCTTATTTGACCAAAGCTTCAATTGGCTTAAAGATGCGATTATCTTTCTTCTAGTGAGTTAAAAACTATATTTAGAACTTTATAAACTTTCTATTTGTTCAAAAAAGGGTAGATTTCCATTGTAATCGATTTTTGAACCTTTATTCTAATCTATTAAACTTTGGTCAAACTTGGTCAACCTTGTTTAACCAAAGCTTTAATTGGCTTAAAGTTGCGATTATCTTTCTTCTAATAGGTTAAAAATTATATTTTGACCTGTATTAACCTTCTATTTGTTCAAAAAAGGGTAGATTTCCATTCTAATCCGTTTTTGGACCTTTATAGTAATCTATTAAACTTTGGTCAAACTTGGTCAACCTTGTTTGATCAAAGCTTCCATTGGCTTAAAGATGCGATTATCTTTCTTCTAGTGGGTTAAAAACTATATTTAGACCTTTATAAAGCTTCTATTTGTTCAAAAAAGGGTAGATTTCCATTAAAATCTGTTTTTGGACCTTTATTCTAATCTATTAAACTTTAGTCAAACTTGGTCAACCTTGTTTGACCAAAGCTTCCATTGGCTTAAAGATGCGATTATCTTTCTTCTAGTGAGTTAAAAACTATATTTAGACCTTTATAAACTTTCTATTTGTTCAAAAAAGGGTAGATTTCCATTGTAATCGATTTTTGAACCTTTATTCTAATCTATTAAACTTTGGTCAAACTTGGTCAACCTTGTTTAACCAAAGCTTCAATTGGCTTAAAGTTGCGATTATCTTTCTTCTAATAGGTTAAAAATTATATTTTGACCTTTATAAACCTTCTATTTGTTCAAAAAAGGGTAGATTTCCATTTTAATCGGTTTTTGAACCTTTATTCTAATCTATTAAACTTTGGTCAAACTTGGTCAAACTTGTTTAACCAAAGCTTCAATTGGCTTAAAGTTGCGATTATCTTTCATCTAATAGGTTAAAAATTATATTTTGACCTTTATAAACCTTCTATTTGTTCTAAAAAGGGTAGATTTCCATTATAATCGGTTTTTGGACCTTTATACTAATCTATTAAACTTTGGTCAAACTTGGTCAACCTTGTTTGACCAAAGCTTCCATTGGCTTAAAGATGCGATTATCTTTTTCCTAGTGGGTTAAAAACTATATTTAGAACTTTATAAACCTTCTATTTTTTGAAAAAGGGTAGATTTCCATTGTAATCGGTTTTTGGACCTTTATTCTAATCTATTAAACTTTGGTCAAACTTGGTCAACCTTGTTTGACCAAAGCTTCCATTGGCTTAAAGATGCGATTATCTTTCTCCTAGTGGGTTAAAAACTATATTTAGAACTTTTTAAACCTTCTATTTTTTGAAAAAAGGGTAGATTTCCATTGTAATCCGTTTTTGGACCTTTATATTAATCTATTAAACTTTGGTCAAACTTGGTCAACCTTGTTTGACCAAAGCTTCCATTGGCTTTAAGATGCGATTATCTTTCTTCTAGTGGGTTAAAAACTATATTTAGACCTTTATAAACTTTCTATTTGCTCAAAAAAGGGTAGATTTCCATTGTAATCGATTTTTGAACCTTTATTCTAATCTATTAAACTTTGGTCAAACTTGGTCAACCTTGTTTAACCAAAGCTTCAATTGGCTTAAAGTTGCGATTATCTTTCTTCTAATAGGTTAAAAATTATATTTTGACCTTTATAAACCTTCTATTTGTTCAAAAAAGGGTAGATTTCCATTTTAATCGGTTTTTGAACCTTTATTCTAATCTATTAAACTTTGGTCAAACTTGGTCAAACTTGTTTATCCAAAGCTTCAATTGGCTTAAAGTTGCGACTATCTTTCATCTAATAGGTTAAAAATTATATTTTGACCTTTATAAACCTTCTATTTGTTCTAAAAAGGGTAGATTTCCATTATAATCGGTTTTTGGACCTTTATACTAATCTATTAAACTTTGGTCAAACTTGGTCAACCTTGTTTGACCAAAGCTTCCATTGGCTTAAAGATGCGATTATCTTTTTCCTAGTGGGTTAAAAACTATATTTAGAACTTTATAAACCTTCTATTTTTTGAAAAAGGGTAGATTTCCATTGTAATCGGTTTTTGGACCTTTATTCTAATCTATTAAACTTTGGTCAAACTTGGTCAACCTTGTTTGACCAAAGCTTCCATTGGCTTAAAGATGCGATTATCTTTCTTCTAGTGGGTTAAAAACTTTATTTAGACCTTTATAAAGCTTCTATTTGTTCAAAAAAGCATAGATTTCCGTTAAAATCGGTTTTTGGACCTTTATTCTAATCTATTAAACTTTAGTCAAACCTGGTCAACCTTGTTTGACCAAAGCTTCCATTGGCTTAAAGATGCGATTATCTTTATTCTAGTGAGTTAAAAACTATATTTAGACCTTTATAAACTTTCTATTTGTTCAGAAAAGGGTAGATTTCCATTGTAATCGATTTTTTAACCTTTATTCTAATCTACTAAACTTTGGTCAAACTTGGTCAACCTTGTTTAACCAAAGCTTCAATTGGCTTAAAGTTGCGATTATTTTTTTTCTAATAGGTTAAAAATTATATTTAGACCTTTATATACTTTCTATATGTACAAAAAAGAGTAGATTTCCATTGTAATCGGTTTTTAGGCCTTTATACTTATCTATTAAACTTTGGTCAAACTTGGTCAACCTTGTTTGACCAAAGCTTCCATTGGCTTAAAGATGCGATTATCTTTCTCCTAGTGGGTTAAAAACTATATTTAGACCATTATAAAGCTTCTATTTGTTCAAAAAAGGGTAGATTTCCATTAAAATCTGTTTTTGGACCTTTATTTTAATCTATTATACTTTAGTCAAACTTGGTCAACCTTGTTTGACCAAAGCTTCCATTGGCTTAAAGATGCGATTATCTTTCTTCTAGTGAGTTAAAAACTATATTTAGACCTTTATAAACTTTCTATTTGTTCAAAAAAGGGTAGATTTCCATTGTAATCGATTTTTTAACCTTTATTCTAATCTATTAAACTTTGGTCAAACTTGGTCAACCTTGTTTAACCAAAGCTTCAATTGGCTTAAAGTTGCGATTATCTTTTTTCTAATAGGTTAAAAATTATATTTAGACCTTTATATACTTTCTATATGTACAAAAAAGAGTAGATTTCCATTGTAATCGGTTTTTAGGCCTTTATACTTATCTATTAAACTTTGGTCAAACTTGGTCAACCTTGTTTGACCAAAGCTTCTATTGGCTTAAAGATGCGATTATCTTTCTCCTAGTGGGTTAAAAACTATATTTAGAACTTTTTAAACCTTCTATTTTTTGAAAAAAGGGTAGATTTCCATTGTAATCCGTTTTTCGACCTTTATACTAATCTATTAAACTTTGGTCAAACTTGATCAACCTTATTTGACCAAAGCTTCCATTGGCTTGAAGATGCGATTATCTTTCTTCTAGTGGGTTAAAAACTATATTTAGACCTTTATAAAGCTTCTATTTGTTCAAAAAAGGGTAGATTTCCATTAAAATCGGTTTTTGGACCTTTATTCTAATCTATTAAACTTTAGTCAAACTTGGTCAACCTTATTTGACCAAAGCTTCCATTGGCTTAAAGATGCGATTATCTTTCTTCTAGTGAGTTAAAAACTATATTTAGAACTTTATAAACTTTCTATTTGTTCAAAAAAGGGTAGATTTCCATTGTAATCGATTTTTGAACCTTTATTCTAATCTATTAAACTTTGGTCAAACTTGGTCAACCTTGTTTAACCAAAGCTTCAATTGGCTTAAAGTTGCGATTATCTTTCTTCTAATAGGTTAAAAATTATATTTTGACCTGTATAAACCTTCTATTTGTTCAAAAAAGGGTAGATTTCCATTCTAATCCGTTTTTGGACCTTTATTCTAATCTATTAAACTTTGGTCAAACTTGGTCAACCTTGTTTGACCAAAGCTTCAATTGCCTTAAAGTTGCGACTATCTTTCATCTAATAGGTTAAAAATTATATTTTGACCTTTATAAACATTCTATTTGTTCTAAAAAGGGTAGATTTCCATTATAATCGGTTTTTGGACCTTTATACTAATCTATTAAACTTTGGTCAAACTTGGTCAACCTTGTTTGACCAAAGCTTCCATTGGCTTAAAGATGCGATTATCTTTCTCCTAGTGGGTTAAAAACTATATTTAGAACTTTTTAAACCTTCTATTTTTTGAAAAAAGGGTAGATTTCCATTGTAATCCGTTTTTGGACCTTTATACTAATCTATTAAACTTTGGTCAAACTTGGTCAACCTTATTTGACCAAAGCTTCCATTGGCTTAAAGATGCGATTATCTTTCTTCTAGTGGGTTAAAAACTATATTTAGACCTTTATAAAGCTTCTATTTGTTCAAAAAAGGGTAGATTTCCATTAAAATCGGTTTTTGGACCTTTATTCTAATCTATTAAACTTTAGTCAAACTTGGTCAACCTTATTTGACCAAAGCTTCCATTGGCTTAAAGATGCGATTATGTTTCTCCTAGTGGGTTAAAAACTATATTTAGAACTTTTTAAACCTTCTATTTTTTGAAAAAAGGGTAGATTTCCATTGTAATCCGTTTTTGGACCTTTATACTAATCTATTAAACTTTGGTCAAACTTGGTCAACCTTATTTGACCAAAGCTTCCATTGGCTTAAAGATGCGATTATCTTTCTTCTAGTGGGTTAAAAACTATATTTAGACGTTTATAAAGCTTCTATTTGTTCAAAAAAGGGTAGATTTCCATTAAAATCGGTTTTTGGACCTTTATTCTAATCTATTAAACTTTAGTCAAACTTGGTCAACCTTGTTTGACCAAAGCTTCCATTGGCTTAAAGATGCGATTATCTTTCTTCTAGTGGGTTAAAAACTATATTTAGAACTTTATAAACTTTCTATTTGTTCAAAAAAGGGTAGATTTCCATTGTAATCGATTTTTGAACCTTTATTCTAATCTATTAAACTTTGGTCAAACTTGGTCAACCTTGTTTAACCAAAGCTTCAATTGGCTTAAAGTTGCGATTATCTTTCTTCTAATAGGTTAAAAATTATATTTTGACCTGTATAAACCTTCTATTTGTTCAAAAAAGGGTAGATTTCCATTCTAATCCGTTTTTGGACCTTTATAGTAATCTATTAAACTTTGGTCAAACTTGGTCAACCTTGTTTGACCAAAGCTTCCATTGGCTTAAAGATGCGATTATCTTTCTTCTAGTGGGTTAAAAACTATATTTAGACCTTTATAAAGCTTTTATTTGTTCAAAAAATGGTAGATTTCCATTAAAATCGGTTTTTGGACCTTTATTCTAATCATTAAACTTTAGTCAAACTTGGTCAACCTTGTTTGACCAAAGCTTCCATTGGCTTAAAGATGCGATTATCTTTCTTCTAGTGAGTTAAAAACTATATTTAGACCTTTATAAAGCTTCTATTTGTTCAAAAAAGGGTAGATTTCCATTAAAATCGGTTTTTGGACCTTTATTCTAATCTATTAAACTTTAGTCAAACTTGGTCAACCTTATTTGACCAAAGCTTCCATTGGCTTAAAGATGCGATTATCTTTCTTCTAGTGAGTTAAAAACTATATTTAGAACTTTATAAACTTTCTATTTGTTCAAAAAAGGGTAGATTTCCATTGTAATCGATTTTTGAACCTTTATTCTAATCTATTAAACTTTGGTCAAACTTGGTCAACCTTGTTTAACCAAAGCTTCAATTGGCTTAAAGTTGCGATTATCTTTCTTCTAATAGGTTAAAAATTATATTTTGACCTTTATAAACCTTCTATTTGTTCAAAAAAGGGTAGATTTCCATTTTAATCGGTTTTTGAACCTTTATTCTAATCTATTAAACTTTGGTCAAAGTTGGTCAAACTTGTTTAACCAAAGCTTCAATTGGCTTAAAGTTGCGACTATCTTTCATCTAATAGGTTAAAAATTATATTTTGACCTTTATAAACCTTCTATTTGTTCTAAAAAGGGTAGATTTCCATTATAATCGGTTTTTGGACCTTTATACTAATCTATTAAACTTTGGTCAAACTTGGTCATCCTTGTTTGACCAAAGCTTCCGTTGGCTTAAAGATGCGATTATCTTTCTCCTAGTGGGTTAAAAACTATATTTAGAACTTTTTAAACCTTCTATTTTTTGAAAAAAGGGTAGATTTCCATTGTAATCCGTTTTTGGACCTTTATACTAATCTATTAAACTTTGGTCAAACTTGGTCAACCTTATTTGACCAAAGCTTCCATTGGGTTAAAGATGCGATTATCTTTCTTCTAGTGGGTTAAAAACTATATTTAGACCTTTATAAAGCTTCTATTTGTTCAAAAAAGGGTAGATTTCCATTAAAATCGGTTTTTGGACCTTTATTCTAATCTATTAAACTTTAGTCAAACTTGGTCAACCTTATTTGACCAAAGCTTCCATTGGCTTAAAGATGCGATTATCTTTCTCCTAGTGGGTTAAAAACTATATTTAGAACTTTTTAAACCTTCTATTTTTTGAAAAAAGGGTAGATTTCCATTGTAATCCGTTTTTGGACCTTTATACTAATCTATTAAACTTTGGTCAAACTTGGTCAACCTTATTTGACCAAAGCTTCCATTGGCTTAAAGATGCGATTATCTTTCTTCTAGTGGGTTAAAAACTATATTTAGACGTTTATAAAGCTTCTATTTGTTCAAAAAAGGGTAGATTTCCATTAAAATCGGTTTTTGGACCTTTATTCTAATCTATTAAACTTTAGTCAAACTTGGTCAACCTTGTTTGACCAAAGCTTCCATTGGCTTAAAGATGCGATTATCTTTCTTCTAGTGGGTTAAAAACTATATTTAGAACTTTATAAACTTTCTATTTGTTCAAAAAAGGGTAGATTTCCATTGTAATCGATTTTTGAACCTTTATTCTAATCTATTAAACTTTGGTCAAACTTGGTCAACCTTGTTTAACCAAAGCTTCAATTGGCTTAAAGTTGCGATTATCTTTCTTCTAATAGGTTAAAAATTATATTTTGACCTGTATAAACCTTCTATTTGTTCAAAAAAGGGTAGATTTCCATTCTAATCCGTTTTTGGACCTTTATAGTAATCTATTAAACTTTGGTCAAACTTGGTCAACCTTGTTTGACCAAAGCTTCCATTGGCTTAAAGATGCGATTATCTTTCTTCTAGTGGGTTAAAAACTATATTTAGACCTTTATAAAGCTTCTATTTGTTCAAAAAATGGTAGATTTCCATTAAAATCGGTTTTTGGACCTTTATTCTAATCATTAAACTTTAGTCAAACTTGGTCAACCTTGTTTGACCAAAGCTTCCATTGGCTTAAAGATGCGATTATCTTTCTTCTAGTGAGTTAAAAACTATATTTAGACCTTTATAAAGCTTCTATTTGTTCAAAAAAGGGTAGATTTCCATTAAAATCGGTTTTTGGACCTTTATTCTAATCTATTAAACTTTAGTCAAACTTGGTCAACCTTATTTGACCAAAGCTTCCATTGGCTTAAAGATGCGATTATCTTTCTTCTAGTGAGTGAAAAACTATATTTAGAACTTTATAAACTTTCTATTTGTTCAAAAAAGGGTAGATTTCCATTGTAATCGATTTTTGAACCTTTATTCTAATCTATTAAACTTTGGTCAAACTTGGTCAACCTTGTTTAACCAAAGCTTCAATTGGCTTAAAGTTGCGATTATCTTTCTTCTAATAGGTTAAAAATTATATTTTGACCTTTATAAACCTTCTATTTGTTCAAAAAAGGGTAGCTTTCCATTTTAATCGGTTTTTGAACCTTTATTCTTATCTATTAAACTTTGGTCAAAGTTGGTCAAACTTGTTTAACCAAAGCTTCAATTGGCTTAAAGTTGCGACTATCTTTCATCTAATAGGTTAAAAATTATATTTTGACCTTTATAAACCTTCTATTTGTTCTAAAAAGGGTAGATTTCCATTATAATCGGTTTTTGGACCTTTATACTAATCTATTAAACTTTGGTCAAACTTGGTCAACCTTGTTTGACCAAAGCTTCCATTGGCTTAAAGATGCGATTATCTTTCTCCTAGTGGGTTAAAAACTATATTTAGAACTTTTTAAACCTTCTATTTTTTGAAAAAAGGGTAGATTTCCATTGTAATCCGTTTTTGGACCTTTATACTAATCTATTAAACTTTGGTCAAACTTGGTCAACCTTATTTGACCAAAGCTTCCATTGGCTTAAAGATGCGATTATCTTTCTTCTAGTGGGTTAAAAACTATATTTAGACCTTTATAAAGCTTCTATTTGTTCAAAAAAGGGTAGATTTCCATTAAAATCGGTTTTTGGACCTTTATTCTAATCTATTAAACTTTAGTCAAACTTGGTCAACCTTATTTGACCAAAGCTTCCATTGGCTTAAAGATGCGATTATCTTTCTCCTAGTGGGTTAAAAACTATATTTAGAACTTTTTAAACCTTCTATTTTTTGAAAAAAGGGTAGATTTCCATTGTAATCCGTTTTTGGACCTTTATACTAATCTATTAAACTTTGGTCAAACTTGGTCAACCTTATTTGACCAAAGCTTCCATTGGCTTAAAGATGCGATTATCTTTCTTCTAGTGGGTTAAAAACTATATTTAGACCTTTATAAAGCTTCTATTTGTTCAAAAAATGGTAGATTTCCATTAAAATCGGTTTTTGGACCTTTATTCTAATCTATTAAACTTTAGTCATACTTGGTCAACCTTATTTGACCAAAGCTTCCATTGGCTTAAAGATGCGATTATCTTTCTTCTAGTGAGTTAAAAACTATATTTAGAACTTTATAAACTTTCTATTTGTTCAAAAAAGGGTATATTTCCATTGTAATCGATTTTTGAACCTTTATTCTAATCTATTAAACTTTGGTCAAACATGGTCAACCTTGTTTAACCAAAGCTTCAATTGGCTTAAAGTTGCGATTATCTTTCTTCTAATAGGTTAAAAATTATATTTTGACCTTTATAAACCTTCTATTTGTTCAAAAAAGGGTAGATTTCCATTTTAATCGGTTTTTGAACCTTTATTCTAATCTATTAAACTTTGGTCAAACTTGGTCAAACTTGTTTAACCAAAGCTTCAATTGGCTTAAAGTTGCGACTATCTTTCATCTAATAGGTTAAAAATTATATTTTGACCTTTATAAACCTTCTATTTGTTCTAAAAAGGGTAGATTTCCATTATAATCGGTTTTTGGACCTTTATACTAATCTATTAAACTTTGGTTAAACTTGGTCAACCTTGTTTGACCAAAGCTTCCATTGGCTTAAAGATGCGATTATTTTTCTCCTAGTGGGTTAAAAACTATATTTAGAACTTTTTAAACCTTCTATTTTTTGAAAAAAGGGTAGATTTCCATTGTAATCCGTTTTTGGACCTTTATACTAATCTATTAAACTTTGGTCAAACTTGGTCAACCTTATTTGACCAAAGCTTCCATTGGCTTAAAGATGCGATTATCTTTCTTCTAGTGGGTTAAAAACTATATTTAGACCTTTATAAAGCTTCTATTTGTTCAAAAAAGGGTAGATTTCCATTAAAATCGGTTTTTGGACCTTTATTCTAATCTATTAAACTTTAGTCAAACTTGGTCAACCTTATTTGACCAAAGCTTCCATTGGCTTAAAGATGCGATTATCTTTCTTCTAGTGAGTTAAAAACTATATTTAGAACTTTATAAACTTTCTATTTGTTCAAAAAAGGGTATATTTCCATTGTAATCGATTTTTGAACCTTTATTCTAATCTATTAAACTTTGGTCAAACATGGTCAACCTTGTTTAACCAAAGCTTCAATTGGCTTAAAGTTGCAATTATCTTTCTTCTAATAGGTTAAAAATTATATTTTGACCTGTATAAACCTTCTATTTGTTCAAAAAAGGGTAGATTTCCATTCTAATCCGTTTTTGGACCTTTATAGTAATCTATTAAACTTTGGTCAAACTTGGTCAACCTTGTTTGACCAAAGCTTCCATTGGCTTAAAGATGCGATTATCTTTCTTCTAGTGGGTTAAAAACTATATTTAGACCTTTATAAAGCTTCTATTTGTTCAAAAAATGGTAGATTTCCATTAAAATCTGTTTTTGGACCTTTATTCTAATCTATTAAACTTTAGTCAAACTTGGTCAACCTTGTTTGACCAAAGCTTCCATTGGCTTAAAGATGCGATTATCTTTCTTCTAATAGGTTAAAAATTATATATAGACCTTTATAAACCTTCTATTTGTTAAAAAAAGGGTAGATTTCCATTGTAATCGGTTTTTGGACCTTTATGCTAATCTATTAAACTTTGGTCAAACTTGGTTAACCTTGTTTGACCAAAGCTTCAATTGGCTTAAAGATGCGATTATCTTTAATCTAGTGAGTTAAAAACTATATTTAGACCTTGATAAAGCTTCTGATTGTTCAAAAAAGGGTAGATTTCCAATAAAACAGGTTTTTGGACCTTTCTTCTAATCTATTAAGCTTTTGTCAAACTTGGGCAACCTTGTACCATAGCTTCCATTGGCTTATAGATGCGATTATCTTTCTTCTAGTGAGTTAAAAACTATATTTAGACATTTATAAACTTTCTATTTGTTCAAAAAAGGGTAGATTTCCATTTTAATCGGTTTTTGAACCTTTATTCAAATCTGTTAAACTTTGGTCAAACTTGGTCAACCTTGTTTGACCATAGCTTCTATTGGCTTAAAGATGCGATTATCTTTCTTCTAATAGGTTAAAAATTATATATAGACCTTTATAAACCTTCTATTTTTTCAAAAAAGGGTAGATTTCCATTGTAATCCGTTTTTGGACCTTTATACTAATCTATTAAACTTTGGTCAAACTTGGTCAACCTTGTTTTACCAAAGCTTCCATTGGCTTAAAGATGCGATTATCTTTCTCCTAGTGGGTTAAAAACTATATTTAAACCTTTATAAACCTTCTATTTTTTGAAAAAACGGTAGATTTCCATTGTAATCGGTTTTTGGACCTTTATTCTAATCTATTAAACTTTGGTCAAACTTGGTCAACCTTGTTTGACCATAGCTTCCATTGGCTTAAAGATGCGATTATCTTTCTTCTAGTGAGTTAAAAACTATATTTAGACCTTCATAAACTTTCTATTTGTTCAAAAAAGGGTAGATTTCCAATAAAATCAGTTTTTGGACCTTTCTTCTAATCTATTAAGCTTTAGTCAAACTTGGTCAACCTTGTACCATAGCTTCCATTGGCTTAAAGATGCGATTATCTTTCTTCTAGTGAGTTAAAAACTATATTTAGACATTTATAAACCTTCTATTTGTTCAAAAAAGGGTAGATTTCCATTTTAATCGGTTTTTGAACCTTTATTCAAATCTGTTAAACATTGGTCAAACTTGGTCAACCTTGTTTGACCATAGCTTCTATTGGCTTAAAGATGCGATTATCTTTCTTCTAATAGGTTAAAAATTATATATAGACCTTATAAACTTTCTATTTGTTCAAAAAAGGGTAGATTTCCATTGTAATCGGTTTTTGGACCTTTATACTAATCTATCAAACTTTGGTCAAACTTGGTCAACCTTGTTTGACCAAAGCTTCCATTGGCTTAAAGATGCGATTATCTTTCTTCTAGTGGGTTAAAAACTATATTTATACCTTTGTAACTTTCTATTTGTTCAAAAAAGGGTAGATTTCCATTGTAATCGGTTTTTGGACGTTTTTACTAATCTATTAAACTTTGGTCAAAATTGGTCAACCTTATTTGACCAAAGCTTCCATTGGCTTAAAGATGCGATTATATTTCTTCTAGTGGGTTAAAAACTATATTTAGACCTTTATAAAGCATCTATTTGTTCAAAAAAGGTAGAATTCCATTAAAATCGGTTTTTGGACCTTTATTATAATCTATTTAACTTTATTCAAACTTGGTCAACCTTGTTTGACCAAAGCTTCCATTGGCTTAAAGATGCGATTATCTTTCTTCTAGTGGGTTAAAAAACTATATTTAGACCTTTATAACGCTTATATTTGTTCAAAAAAGGGTAGATTTCCATTGTAATTGGTTTTTGGACCTTTATACTAATCTATTAAACTTTGGTCAAACTTGGTCAACCTTGTTTGACCAAAGCTTCCATTGGCTTAAAGATGCGATTATCTTTCTTCTAATAGGTTAAAAATTATATTTTGACATTTATAAAGCTTCTATTTGTTCAAAAAAGGGTAGATTTCCATTGTAATTGGTTTTTGGACCTTTATACTCATCTATTAAACTTTGGTGATACTTGGTCAACCTTGTTTGACCAAAGCTTCCATTGGCTTAAAGATGCGATTATCTTTCTTCTAGTGGGTTAAAAACTATATTTAGACCTTTATAAAGCTTCTATTTGTTCAAAAAAGCATAGATTTCCATTAAAATCGGTTTTTGGACCTTTATTCTAATCTATTAAACTTTAGTCAAACTTGGTCAACCTTGTTTGACCAAAGCTTCCATTGGCTTAAAGATGCGATTATCTTTATTCTAGTGAGTTAAAAACTATATTTAGACCTTTATAAACTTTCTATTTGTTCAAAAAAGGGTAGATTTCCATTGTAATCGATTTTTTAACCTTTATTCTAATCTATTAAACTTTGGTCAAACTTGGTCAACCTTGTTTAACCAAAGCTTCAATATGCTTAAAGTTGCGATTATCTTTTTTCTAATAGGTTAAAAATTATATTTAGACCTTTATAAACTTTCTATATGTACAAAAAAGAGTAGATTTCCATTGTAATCGGTTTTAGGCCTTTATACTTATCTATTAAACTTTGGTCAAACTTGGTCAACCTTGTTTGACCAAAGCTTCTATTGGCTTAAAGATGCGATTATCTTTCTCCTAGTGGGTTAAAAACTATATTTAGAACTTTTTAAACCTTCTATTTTTTGAAAGAAGGGTAGATTTCCATTGTAATCCGTTTTTGGACCTTTATACTAATCTATTAAACTTTGGTCAAACTTGGTCAACCTTATTTGACCAAAGCTTCCATTGGCTTAAAGATGCGATTATCTTTCTTCTAGTGGGTTAAAAACTATATTTAGACCTTTATAAAGCTTCTATTTGTTCAAAAAAGGGTAGATTTCATTTAAAATCGGTTTTTGGACCATTATTCTAATCTATTAAACTTTAGTCAAACTTGGTCAACCTTATTTGACCAAAGCTTCAATTGGCTTAAAGATGCGATTATCTTTCTTCTAGTGAGTTAAAAACTATATTTAGAACTTTATAAACTTTCTATTTGTTCAAAAAAGGGTAGATTTCCATTGTAATCGATTTTTGAACCTTTATTCTAATCTATTAAACTTTGGTCAAACTTGGTCAACCTTGTTTAACCAAAGCTTTAATTGGCTTAAAGTTGCGATTATCTTTCTTCTAATAGGTTAAAAATTATATTTTGACCTGTATTAACCTTCTATTTGTTCAAAAAAGGGTAGATTTCCATTCTAATCCGTTTTTGGACCTTTATAGTAATCTATTAAACTTTGGTCAAACTTGGTCAACCTTGTTTGACCAAAGCTTCCATTGGCTTAAAGATGCGATTATCTTTCTTCTAGTGGGTTAAAAACTATATTTAGACCTTTATAAAGCTTCTATTTGTTCAAAAAAGGGTAGATTTCCATTAAAATCTGTTTTTGGACCTTTATTCTAATCTATTAAACTTTAGTCAAACTTGGTCAACCTTGTTTGACCAAAGCTTCCATTGGCTTAAAGATGCGATTATCTTTCTTCTAGTGAGTTAAAAACTATATTTAGACCTTTATAAACTTTCTATTTGTTTAAAAAAGGGTAGATTTCCATTGTAATCGATTTTTGAACCTTTATTCTAATCTATTAAACTTTGGCAAACTTGGTCAACCTTGTTTAACCAAAGCTTCAATTGGCTTAAAGTTGCGATTATCTTTCTTCTAATAGGTTAAAAATTATATTTTGACCTTTATAAACCTTCTATTTGTTCAAAAAAGGGTAGATTTCCATTTTAATCGGTTTTGAACCTTTATTCTAATCTATTAAACTTTGGTCAAACTTGGTCAAACTTGTTTAACCAAAGCTTCAATTGGCTTAAAGTTGCGATTATCTTTCATCTAATAGGTTAAAAATTATATTTTGACCTTTATAAACCTTCTATTTGTTCTAAAAAGGGTAGATTTCCATTATAATCGGTTTTTGGACCTTTATACTAATCTATTAAACTTTGGTCAAACTTGGTCAACCTTGTTTGACCAAAGCTTCCATTGGCTTAAAGATGCGATTATCTTTTTCCTAGTGGGTTAAAAACTATATTTAGAACTTTATAAACCTTCTATTTTTTGAAAAAGGGTAGATTTCCATTGTAATCGGTTTTTGGACCTTTATTCTAATCTATTAAACTTTGGTCAAACTTGGTCAACCTTGTTTGACCAAAGCTTCCATTGGCTTAAAGATGCGATTATCTTTTTCCTAGTGGGTTAAAAACTATATTTAGAACTTTATAAACCTTCTATTTTTTGAAAAAAGGGTAGATTTCCATTAAAATCGGTTTTTGGACCTTTATTATAATCTATTAAACTTTATTCAAACTTGGTCAACCTTGTTTGACCAAAGCTTCCATTGGCTTAAAGATGCGATTATCTTTCTTCTAGTGGGTTAAAAACTATATTTAGACCTTTATAAACTTACCATTTGTTCAAAAAAGGGTAGATTTCCATTATAATTGGTTTTGGGACCTTTATACTAATCTATTAAACTTTGGTCAAACTTGGTCATCCTAGTTTGACAAAATCTTCCGTTGGCTTAAAGATGCGATTATCTTTCTCCTAGTGGGTTAAAAACTATATTTAGAACTTTATAAACCTTCTATTTGTACAAAAAAGAGTATATTTCCATTGTAATCGGTTTTTAGACCTTTATACTTATCTATTAAACTTTGGTCAAACTTGGTCAACCTTGTTTGACCAAAGCTTCCATTGGCTTAAAGATGCGATTATCTTTCTTCTAGTGGGTTAAAACCTATATTTAGACCTTTATAAACTTTCTATTTGTTCAAAAAAGGGTAGATTTCCATTGTAATTTGTTTTTGAACCTTTATTCTAATTTATTAAACTTTGGTCAAACATGGTCAACCTTGTTTGACCATAGCTTCGATTGGCTTAAAGATGCGATTATCTTTCTTCTAATAGGTTAAAAATTATATTTAGACCTTTATAAACTTTCGATTTGTTCAAAAAAGGGTAGATTTCCATTGTAATCGGTTTTTGGACGTTTTTACTAATCTATTAAACTTTGGTCAAACTTGGTCAAACTTGTTTGACCAAAGCTTCCATTGGCTTACAGATGCGATTATCTTTCTTCTAGTGGGTTAAAAACTATATTTAGACCTTTATAAAGCATCTATTTGTTCAAAAAAGGGTAGAATTCCATTAAAATCGGTTTTTGGACCTTTATTCTAATCTATTAAACTTTAGTCAAACTTGGTCAACCTTGTTTGACCAAAGCTTCCATTGGTTTAAAGATGCGATTATCTTTCTTCTAGTGAGTTAAAAACTATATTTAGACCTTTATAAGGCATCTATTTGTTCAAAAAAGGGTAGAATTCCATTAAAATCGGTTTTTGGACCTTTATTATAATCTATTAAACTTTATTCAAACTTGGTCAACCTTGTTTGACCAAAGCTTCCATTGGCTTAAAGATGCGATTATCTTTCTTCTAGTGGGTTAAAAACTATATTTAGACCTTTATAAACTTACCATTTGTTCAAAACAGGGTAGATTTCCATTATAATTGGTTTTGGGACCTTTATACTAATCTATTAAACTTTGGTCAAACTTGGTCATCCTAGTTTGACAAAATCTTCCGTTGGCTTAAAGATGCGATTATCTTTCTCCTAGTGGGTTAAAAACTATATTTAGAACTTTATAAACCTTCTATTTGTACAAAAAAGAGTATATTTCCATTGTAATCGGTTTTTAGACCTTTATACTTATCTATTAAACTTTGGTCAAACTTGGTCAACCTTGTTTGACCAAAGCTTCCATTGGCTTAAAGATGCGATTATCTTTCTTCTAGTGGGTTAAAAACAATATTTAGACCTTTATAAACTTTCTATTTGTTCAAAAAAGGGTAGATTTCCATTGTAATTTGTTTTTGAACCTTTATTCTAATTTATTAAACTTTGGTCAAGCTTGGTCAACCTTGTTTGACCATAGCTTCGATTGGCTTAAAGATGCAATTATCTTTCTTCTAATAGGTTAAAAATTATATTTAGACCTTTATAAACTTTCTATTTGTTCAAAAAAGGGTAGATATCCATTGTATTCGGTTTTTGGACGTTTTTACTAATCTATTAAACTTTGGTCAAACTTGGTCAAACTTCTTTGACCAAAGCTTCCATTGGCTTAAAGATGCGATTATCTTTCTTCTAGTGGGTTAAAAACTATATTTAGACCTTTATAAAGCTTCTATTTGTTCAAAAAAGGGTAGATTTCCATTAAAATCGGTTTTTCGACCTTTATTCTAATCTATTAAACTTTAGTCAAACTTGGTCAACCTTATTTGACCAAAGCTTCCATTGGCTTACAGATGCGATTATCTTTCTTCTAGTGAGTTAAAAACTATATTTAGACCTTTATAAACTTTCTATTTGTTCAAAAAAGGGTAGATTTCCATTGTAATCGATTTTTGAACCTTTATTCTAATCTATTAAACTTTGGTCAAACTTGGTCAACCTTGTTTAACCAAAGCTTCAATTGGCTTAAAGTTGCGATTATCTTTTTTCTAATAGGTTAAAAATTATATTTAGACCTTTATAAACTTTCTATATGTACAAAAAAGAGTAGATTTCCATTATAATCGGTTTTTAGGCCTTTATACTTATCTATTAAACTTTGGTCAAACTTGGTCAACCTTGTTTGACCAAAGCTTCTATTTGCTTAAAGATGCGATTATCTTTCTCCTAGTGGGTTAAAAACTATATTTAGAACTTTTTAAACCTTCTATTTTTTGAAAAAAGGGTAGATTTCCATTGTAATCCATTTTTGGACCTTTATACTAATCTATTAAACTTTGGTCAAACTTGGTCAACCTTATTTGACCAAAGCTTCCATTGGCTTAAAGATGCGATTATCTTTCTTCTAGTGGGTTAAAAACTATATTTAGACCTTTATAAAGCTTCTATTTGTTCAAAAAAGGGTAGATTTCCATTAAAATTGGTTTTTGGACCTTTATTCTAATCTATTAAACTTTAGTCAAACTTGGTCAACCTTGTTTGACCAAAGCTTCCGTTGGCTTAAAGATGCGATTATCTTTCTTCTAGTGAGTTAAAAACTATATTTAGACCTTTATAAACTTTCTATTTGTTCAAAAAAGGGTAGATTTCCATTGTAATCGATTTTTGAACCTTTATTCTAATCTATTAAACTTTGGTCAAACTTGGTCAACCTTGTTTAACCAAAGCTTCAATTGGCTTAAAGTTGCGATTATCTTTCTTCTAATAGGTTAAAAATTATATTTTGACCTTTATAAACCTTCTATTTGTTCAAAAAAGGGTAGATTTCCATTCTAATCCGTTTTTGGAACTTTATAGTAATCTATTAAACATTGGTCAAACTTGGTCAACCTTGTTTAACCAAAGCTTCCATTGGCTTAAAGATGCGATTATCTTTCTTCTAGTGAGTTAAAAACTATATTTAGACCTTTATAAACTTTCTATTTGTTAAAAAAAGGGTAGATTTCCATTGTAATCGATTTTTGAACCTATATTCTAATATATTAAACTTTGGTCAAACTTGGTCAACCTTGTTTAACCAAAGCTTCAATTGGCTTAAAGTTGCGATTATCTTTCTTCTAATAGGTTAAAAATTATATTTTGACCTGTATAAACCTTCTATTTGTTCAAAAAAGGGTAGATTTCCATTCTAATCCGTTTTTGGACCTTTATACTAATCTATTAAACTTTGGTCAAACTTGGTCAACCTTGTTTGACCAAAGCTTCCATTGGCTTAAAGATGCTATTATCTTTCTTCTAGTGGGTTAAAAACTATATTTAGACCTTTATAAAGCTTCTGTTTGTTAAAAAAATGGTAGATTTCCATTAAAATCGGTTTTTGGACCTTTATTCTAATCATTAAACTTTAGTCAAACTTGGTCAACCTTGTTTGACCAAAGCTTCCGTTGGCTTAAAGATGCGTTTATCTTTCTTCTAGTGAGTTAAAAACTATATTTAGACCTTTATAAACTTTCTATTTGTTCAAAAAAGGGTAGATTTCCATTGTAATCGATTTTTGAACCTTTATTCTAATCTATTAAACTTTGGTCAAACTTGGTGAACCTTGTTTAACCAAAGCTTCAATTGGCTTAAAGTTGCGATTATCTTTCTTCTAATAGGTTAAAAATTATATTTTGACCTTTATAAACCTTCTATTTGTTCAAAAAAGGGTAGATTTCCATTCTAATCCGTTTTTGGAACTTTATAGTAATCTATTAAACATTGGTCAAACTTGGTCAACCTTGTTTAACCAAAGCTTCCATTGGCTTAAAGATGCGATTATCTTTCTTCTAGTGGGTTAAAAACTATATTTAGACCTTTATAAAGCTTCTATTTGTTCAAAAAAGGGTAGATTTCCATTAAAATCGGTTTTTGGACCTTTATTCTAATCTATTAAACTTTGGTCAAACTTGGTCAACCTTGTTTGACCAAAGCTTCCATTGGCTTAAAGATGCGATTATCTTTCTCCTAGTGGGTTAAAAACTATATTTAGAACTTTATAAACCTTCTATTTTTTGAAAAAGGGTAGATTTCCATTGTAATCCGTTTTTGGACCTTTATACTAATCTATTAAACTTTGGTCAAACTTGGTCAACCTTGTTTGACCAAAGCTTCCATTGGCTTAAAGATGCGATTATCTTTCTTCTAGTGGGTTAAAAACTATATTTAGACCTTTATAAAGCTTCTATTTGTTCAAAAGAGGGTAGATTTCCATTAAAATCGGTTTTTGGACCTTTATTCTAATCTATTAAACTTTAGTCAAACTTGGTCAACCTTATTTGACCAAAGCTTCCATTGGCTTAAAGATGCGATTATCTTTCTTCTAGTGAGTTAAAAACTATATTTAGACCTTTATAAACTTTCTATTTGTTCAAAAAAGGGTAGATTTCCATTGTAATTGATTTTTGAACCTTTATTCTAATATATTAAACTTTGGTCAAACTTGGTCAACCTTGTTTAACCAAAGCTTCAATTGGCTTAAAGTTGCGATTATCTTTCTTCTAATAGGTTAAAAATTATATTTTGACCTGTATAAACCTTCTATTTGTTCAAAAAAGGGTAGATTTCCATTCTAATCCGTTTTTGGACCTTTATAGTAATCTATTAAACTTTGGTCAAACTTGGTCAACCTTGTTTGACCAAAGCTTCCATTGGCTTAAAGATGCGATTATCTTTCTTCTAGTGGGTTAAAAACTATATTTAGACCTTTATAAACCTTCTATTTGTTCAAAAAAGGGTAGATTTCCATTAAAATCGGTTTTTGGACCTTTATACTAATCTATTAAACTTTGGTCAAACTTGGTCAACCATGTTTGACCAAAGCTTCTATTTGCTTAAAGATGCGATTATCTTTCTCCTAGTGGGTTAAAAACTATATTTAGAACTTTTTAAACCTTCTATTTTTTGAAAAAAGGGTAGATTTCCATTGTAATCCGTTTTTGGACCTTTATACTAATCTATTAAACTTTGGTCAAACTTGGTCAACCTTATTTGACCAAAGCTTCCATTGGCTTAAAGATGCGATTATCTTTCTTCTAGTGGGTTAAAAACTATATTTAGACCTTTATAAAGCTTCTATTTGTTCAAAAAAGGGTAGATTTCCATTAAAATCGGTTTTTGGACCTTTATTCTAATCTATTAAACTTTAGTCAACTTGGTAAACCTTATTTGACCAAAGCTTCCATTGGCTTACAGATGCGATTATCTTTCTTCTAGTGAGTTAAAAACTATATTTAGACCTTTATAAACTTTCTATTTGTTCAAAAAAGGGTAGATTTCCATTGTAATCGATTTTTGAACCTTTATTCTAATCTATTAAACTTTGGTCAAACTTGGTCAACCTTGTTTAACCAAAGCTTCAATTGGCTTAAAGTTGCGATTATCTTTTTTCTAATAGGTTAAAAATTATATTTAGACCTTTATAAACTTTCTATATGTACAAAAAAGAGTAGATTTCCATTGTAATCGGTTTTTAGGCCTTTATACTTATCTATTAAACTTTGGTCAAACTTGTTTGACCAAAGCTTCTATTTGCTTAAAGATGCGATTATCTTTCTCCTAGTGGGTTAAAAACTATATTTAGAACTTTTTAAACCTTCTATTTTTTGAAAAAAGGGTAGATTTCCATTGTAATCCGTTTTTGGACCTTTATACTAATCTATTAAACTTTGGTCAAACTTGGTCAACCTTATTTGACCAAAGCTTCCATTGGCTTAAAGATGCGATTATCTTTCTTCTAGTGGGTTAAAAACTATATTTAGACCTTTATAAAGCTTCTATTTGTTCAAAAAAGGGTAGATTTCCATTAAAATTGGTTTTTGGACCTTTATTCTAATCTATTAAACTTTAGTCAAACTTGGTCAACCTTATTTGACCAAAGCTTCCATTGGCTTAAAGATGCGATTATCTTTCTTCTAGTGAGTTAAAAACTATATTTAGACCTTTATAAACTTTCTATTTGTTAAAAAAAGGGTAGATTTCCATTGTAATCGATTTTTGAACCTATATTCTAATATATTAAACTTTGGTCAAACTTGGTCAACCTGGTTTAACCAAAGCTTCAATTGGCTTAAAGTTGCGATTATCTTTCTTCTAATAGGTTAAAAATTATATTTTGACCTGTATAAACCTTCTATTTGTTCAAAAAAGGGTAGATTTCCATTCTAATCCGTTTTTGGACCTTTATACTAATCTATTAAACTTTGGTCAAACTTGGTCAACCTTGTTTGACCAAAGCTTCCATTGGCTTAAAGATGCTATTATCTTTCTTCTAGTGGGTTAAAAACTATATTTAGACCTTTATAAAGCTTCTGTTTGTTAAAAAAATGGTAGATTTCCATTAAAATCGGTTTTTGGACCTTTATTCTAATCATTAAACTTTAGTCAAACTTGGTCAACCTTGTTTGACCAAAGCTTCCGTTGGCTTAAAGATGCGTTTATCTTTCTTCTAGTGAGTTAAAAACTATATTTAGACCTTTATAAACTTTCTATTTGTTCAAAAAAGGGTAGATTTCCATTCTAATCGATTTTTGAACCTTTATTCTAATCTATTAAACTTTGGTCAAACTTGGTCAACCTTGTTTGACCAAAGCTTCCATTGGCTTAAAGATGCGATTATCTTTCTCCTAGTGGGTTAAAAACTATATTTAGAACTTTATAAACCTTCTATTTTTTGAAAAAGGGTAGATTTCCATTGTAATCCGTTTTTGGACCTTTATACTAATCTATTAAACTTTGGTCAAACTTGGTCAACCTTGTTTGACCAAAGCTTCCATTGGCTTAAAGATGCGATTATCTTTCTTCTAGTGGGTTAAAAACTATATTTAGACCTTTATAAAGCTTCTATTTGTTCAAAAGAGGGTAGATTTCCATTAAAATCGGTTTTTGGACCTTTATTCTAATCTATTAAACTTTAGTCAAACTTGGTCAACCTTATTTGACCAAAGCTTCCATTGGCTTAAAGATGCGATTATCTTTCTTCTAGTGAGTTAAAAACTATATGTAGACCGTTATAAACTTTCTATTTGTTCAAAAAAGGGTAGATTTCCATTGTAATCGATTTTTGAACCTTTATTCTAATCTATTAAACTTTGGTCAAACTTGGTCAACCTTGTTTAACCAAAGCTTCAATTGGCTTAAAGTTGCGATTATCTTTCTTCTAATAGGTTAAAAATTATATTTTGACCTGTATAAACCTTCTATTTGTTCAAAAAAGGGTAGATTTCCATTCTAATCCGTTTTTGGACCTTTATAGTAATCTATTAAACTTTGGTCAAACTTGGTCAACCTTGTTTGACCAAAGCTTCCATTGGCTTAAAGATGCGATTATCTTTCTTCTAGTGGGTTAAAAACTATATTTAGACCTTTATAAACCTTCTATTTGTTCAAAAAAGGGTAGATTTCCATTGTAATCCGTTTTTGGACCATTATACTAATCTATTAAACTTTGGTCAAACTTGGTCAACCTTGTATGACCAAAGCTTCCATTGGCTTAAAGATGCGATTATCTTTCTTCTAGTGGGTTAAAAACTATATTTAGACCTTTATAAAGCTTCTATTTGTTCAAAAAATGGTAGATTTCCATTAAAATCGGTTTTTGGACCTTTATTCTAATCATTAAACTTTAGTCAAACTTGGTCAACCTTGTTTGACCAAAGCTTCCATTGGCTTAAAGATGCGATTATCTTTCTTCTAGTGAGTTAAAAACTATATTTAGACCTTTATAAACTTTCTATTTGTTCAAAAAAGGGTAGATTTCCATTATAATCGATTTTTGAACCATTATTCTAATCTATTAAACTTTGGTCAAACTTGGACAACCTTGTTTAACCAAAGCTTCAATTTGCTTAAAGTTGCGATTATCTTTTTTCTAATAGGTTAAAAATTATATTTAGACCTTTATAAACTTTCTATATGTACAAAAAAGAGTAGATTTCCATTGTAATCGGTTTTTAGGCCTTTATACTTATCTATTAAACTTTGGTCAAACTTGGTCAACCTTGTTTGACCAAAGCTTCTATTTGCTTAAAGATGCGATTATCTTTCTCCTAGTGGGTTAAAAACTATATTTAGAACTTTTTAAACCTTCTATTTTTTGAAAAAAGGGTAGATTTCCATTGTAATCCGTTTTAGGACCTTTATACTAATCTATTAAACTTTGGTCAAACTTGGTCAACCTTATTTGACCAAAGCTTCCATTGGCTTAAAGATGCGATTATCTTTCTTCTAGTGGGTTAAAAACTATATTTAGACCTTTATAAAGCTTCTATTTGTTCAAAAAAGGGTAGATTTCCATTAAAATCGGTTTTTGGACCTTTATTCTAATCTATTAAACTTTAGTCAAACTTGGTCAACCTTATTTGACCAAAGCTTCCATTGGCTTACAGATGCGATTATCTTTCTTCTAGTGAGTTAAAAACTATATTTAGACCTTTATAAACTTTCTATTTGTTCAAAAAAGGGTAGATTTCCATTGTAATCGATTTTTGAACCTTTATTCTAATCTATCAAACTTTGGTCAAACTTGGTCAACCTTGTTTAACCAAAGCTTCAATTGGCTTAAAGTTGCGATTATCTTTCTTCTAATAGGTTAAAAATTATATTTTGACCTGTATAAACCTTCTATTTGTTCAAAAAAGGGTAGATTTCCATTCTAATCCGTTTTTGGACCTTTATAGTAATCTACTAAACTTTGGTCAAACTTGGTCAACCTTGTTTGACCAAAGCTTCCATTGGCTTAAAGATGCGATTATCTTTATTCTAGTGAGTTAAAAACTATATTTAGACCTTTATAAACTTTCTATTTGTTCAAAAAAGGGTAGATTTCCATTGTAATCGATTTTTTAACCTTTATTCTAATCTATTAAACTTTGGTCAAACTTGGTCAACCTTGTTTAACCAAAGCTTCAATTGGCTTAAAGTTGCGATTATCTTTTTTCTAATAGGTTAAAAATTATATTTAGACCTTTATAAACTTTCTATATGTACAAAAAAGAGTAGATTTCCATTGTAATCGGTTTTTAGGCCTTTATACTTATCTATTAAACTTTGGTCAAACTTGGTCAACCTTGTTTGACCAAAGCTTCAATTTGCTTAAAGATGCGATTATCTTTCTCCTAGTGGGTTAAAAACTATATTTAGAACTTTTTAAACCTTCTATTTTTTGAAAAAAGGGTAGATTTCCATTGTAATCCGTTTTTGGACCTTTATACTAATCTATTAAACTTTGGTCAAACTTGGTCAACCTTATTTGACCAAAGCTTCCATTGGCTTAAAGATGCGATTATCTTTCTTCTAGTGGGTTAAAAACTATATTTAGACCTTTATAAAGCTTCTATTTGTTCAAAAAAGGGTAGATTTCTATTAAAATCGGTTTTTGGACCTTTATTCTAATCTATTAAACTTTAGTCAAACTTGGTCAACCTTATTTGACCAAAGCTTCCATTGGCTTAAAGATGCGATTATCTTTCTTCTAGTGAGTTAAAAACTATATTTAGACCTTTATAAACTTTCTATTTGTTAAAAAAAGGGTAGATATCCATTGTAATCGATTTTTGAACCTATATTCTAATCTATTAAACTTTGGTCAAACTTGGTCAACCTTGTTTAACCAAAGCTTCAATTGGCTTAAAGTTGCGATTATCTTTCTTCTAATAGGTTAAAAATTATATTTTGACCTGTATAAACCTTCTATTTGTTCAAAAAACGGTAGATTTCCATTCTAATCCGTTTTTGGACCTTTATAGTAATTTATTAAACTTTGGTCAAACTTGGTCAACTTTGTTTGACCAAAGCTTCCATTGGCTTAAAGATGCGATTATCTTTCTCCTAGTGGGTTAAAAATTATATTTAGAACTTTATAAACCTTCTATTTTTTGAAAAAAGGGTAGATTTCCATTGTAATCCGTTTTTGGACCTTTATACTAATCTATTAAACTTTGGTCAAACTTGGTCAACCTTGTTTGACCAAAGCTTCCATTGGCTTAAAGATGCGATTATCTTTCTTCTAGTGGGTTAAAAACTATATTTAGACCTTTATAAAGCTTCTATTTGTTCAAAAAAGGGTAGATTTCCATTAAAATCGGTTTTTGGACCTTTATACTAATCTATTAAACTTTGGTCAAACTTGGTCAACCTTGTTTGACCAAAGCTTCCATTGGCTTAAAGATGCGATTATCTTTCTCCTAGTGGGTGAAAAACTATATTTAGAACTTTATAGACCTTCTATTTTTTGAAAAAAGGGTAGATTTCCATTGTAATCCGTTTTTTGACCTTTATACTAATCTATTAAACTTTGGTCAAACTTGGTCAACCTTGTTTGACCAAAGCTTCCATTGGCTTAAAGATGCTATTATCTTTCTTCTAGTGGGTTAAAAACTATATTTAGACCTTTATAAAGCTTCTGTTTGTTAAAAAAATGGTAGATTTCCATTAAAATCGGTTTTTGGACCTTTATTCTAATCATTAAACTTTAGTCAAACTTGGTCAACCTTGTTTGACCAAAGCTTCCGTTGGCTTAAAGATGCGATTATCTTTCTTCTAGTGAGTTAAAAACTATATTTAGACCTTTATAAACTTTCTATTTGTTCAAAAAAGGGTAGATTTCCATTGTAATCGATTTTTGAACCTTTATTCTAATCTATTAAACTTTGGTCAAACTTGGTCAACCTTGTTTAACCAAAGCTTCAATTGGCTTAAAGTTGCGATTATCTTTCTTCTAATAGGTTAAAAATTATATTTTGACCTTTATAAACCTTCTATTTGTTCAAAAAAGGGTAGATTTCCATTCTAATCCGTTTTTGGAACTTTATAGTAATCTATTAAACTTTGGTCAAACTTGGTCAACCTTGTTTAACCAAAGCTTCCATTGGCTTAAAGATGCGATTATCTTTCTTCTAGTGGGTTAAAAACTATATTTAGACCTTTATAAAGCTTCTATTTGTTCAAAAAAGGGTAGATTTCCATTAAAATCGGTTTTTGGACCTTTATTCTAATCTATTAAACTTTGGTCAAACTTGGTCAACCTTGTTTGACCAAAGCTTCCATTGGCTTAAAGATGCGATTATCTTTCTCCTAGTGGGTTAAAAACTATATTTAGAACTTTATAAACCTTCTATTTTTTGAAAAAGGGTAGATTTCCATTGTAATCCGTTTTTGGACCTTTATACTAATCTATTAAACTTTGGTCAAACTTGGTCAACCTTGTTTGACCAAAGCTTCCATTGGCTTAAAGATGCGATTATCTTTCTTCTAGTGGGTTAAAAACTATATTTAGAACTTTATAAAGCTTCTATTTGTTCAAAAGAGGGTAGATTTCCATTAAAATCGGTTTTTGGACCTTTATTCTAATCTATTAAACTTTAGTCAAACTTGGTCAACCTTATTTGACCAAAGCTTCCATTGGCTTAAAGATGCGATTATCTTTCTTCTAGTGAGTTAAAAACTATATTCAGACCTTTATAAACTTTCTATTTGTTCAAAAAAGGGTAGATTTCCATTGTAATCGATTTTTGAACCTTTATTCTAATCTATTAAACTTTGGTCAAACTTGGTCAACCTTGTTTAACCAAAGCTTCAATTGGCTTAAAGTTGCGATTATCTTTCTTCTAATAGGTTAAAAATTATATTTTGACCTGTATAAACCTTCTATTTGTTCAAAAAAGGGTAGATTTCCATTCTAATCCGTTTTTGGACCTTTACAGTAATCTATTAAACTTTGGTCAAACTTGGTCAACCTTGTTTGACCAAAGCTTCCATTGGCTTAAAGATGCGATTATCTTTCTTCTAGTGGGTTAAAAACTATATTTAGACCTTTATAAACCTTCTATTTGTTCAAAAAAGGGTAGATTTCCATTAAAATCGGTTTTTGGACCTTTATACTAATCTATTAAACTTTGGTCAAACTTGGTCAACCTTGTTTGACCAAAGCTTCCATTGGCTTAAAGATGCGATTATCTTTCTCCTAGTGGGTTAAAAACTATATTTAGAACTTTATAAACCTTCTATTTTTTGAAAAAAGGGTAGATTTCCATTGTAATCCGTTTTTGGACCATTATACTAATCTATTAAACTTTGGTCAAACTTGGTCAACCTTGTATGACCAAAGCTTCCATTGGCTTAAAGATGCGATTATCTTTCTTCTAGTGGGTTAAAAACTATATTTAGACCTTTATAAAGCTTCTATTTGTTCAAAAAAGGGTAGATTTCCATTAAAATCGGTTTTTGGACCTTTATACTAATCTATTAAACTTTGGTCAAACTTGGTCAACCTTGTTTGACCAAAGCTTCCATTGGCTTAAAGATGCGATTATCTTTCTCCTAGTGGGTGAAAAACTATATTTAGAACTTTATAGACCTTCTATTTTTTGAAAAAAGGGTAGATTTCCATTGTAATCCGTTTTTTGACCTTTATACTAATCTATTAAACTTTGGTCAAACTTGGTCAACCTTGTTTGACCAAAGCTTCCATTGGCTTAAAGATGCTATTATCTTTCTTCTAGTGGGTTAAAAACTATATTTAGACCTTTATAAAGCTTCTGTTTGTTAAAAAAATGGTAGATTTCCATTAAAATCGGTTTTTGGACCTTTATTCTAATCATTAAACTTTAGTCAAACTTGGTCAACCTTGTTTGACCAAAGCTTCCGTTGGCTTAAAGATGCGATTATCTTTCTTCTAGTGAGTTAAAAACTATATTTAGACCTTTATAAACTTTCTATTTGTTCAAAAAAGGGTAGATTTCCATTGTAATCGATTTTTGAACCTTTATTCTAATCTATTAAACTTTGGTCAAACTTGGTCAACCTTGTTTAACCAAAGCTTCAATTGGCTTAAAGTTGCGATTATCTTTCTTCTAATAGGTTAAAAATTATATTTTGACCTTTATAAACCTTCTATTTGTTCAAAAAAGGGTAGATTTCCATTCTAATCCGTTTTTGGAACTTTATAGTAATCTATTAAACTTTGGTCAAACTTGGTCAACCTTGTTTAACCAAAGCTTCCATTGGCTTAAAGATGCGATTATCTTTCTTCTAGTGGGTTAAAAACTATATTTAGACCTTTATAAAGCTTCTATTTGTTCAAAAAAGGGTAGATTTCCATTAAAATCGGTTTTTGGACCTTTATTCTAATCTATTAAACTTTGGTCAAACTTGGACAACCTTGTTTAACCAAAGCTTCCATTGGCTTAAAGATGCGATTATCTTTCTCCTAGTGGGTTAAAAACTATATTTAGAACTTTATAAACCTTCTATTTTTTGAAAAAGGGTAGATTTCCATTGTAATCCGTTTTTGGACCTTTATACTAATCTATTAAACTTTGGTCAAACTTGGTCAACCTTGTTTGACCAAAGCTTCCATTGGCTTAAAGATGCGATTATCTTTCTTCTAGTGGGTTAAAAACTATATTTAGAACTTTATAAAGCTTCTATTTGTTCAAAAGAGGGTAGATTTCCATTAAAATCGGTTTTTGGACCTTTATTCTAATCTATTAAACTTTAGTCAAACTTGGTCAACCTTATTTGACCAAAGCTTCCATTGGCTTAAAGATGCGATTATCTTTCTTCTAGTGAGTTAAAAACTATATTCAGACCTTTATAAACTTTCTATTTGTTCAAAAAAGGGTAGATTTCCATTGTAATCGATTTTTGAACCTTTATTCTAATCTATTAAACTTTGGTCAAACTTGGTCAACCTTGTTTAACCAAAGCTTCAATTGGCTTAAAGTTGCGATTATCTTTCTTCTAATAGGTTAAAAATTATATTTTGACCTGTATAAACCTTCTATTTGTTCAAAAAAGGGTAGATTTCCATTCTAATCCGTTTTTGGACCTTTACAGTAATCTATTAAACTTTGGTCAAACTTGGTCAACCTTGTTTGACCAAAGCTTCCATTGGCTTAAAGATGCGATTATCTTTCTTCTAGTGGGTTAAAAACTATATTTAGACCTTTATAAACCTTCTATTTGTTCAAAAAAGGGTAGATTTCCATTAAAATCGGTTTTTGGACCTTTATACTAATCTATTAAACTTTGGTCAAACTTGGTCAACCTTGTTTGACCAAAGCTTCCATTGGCTTAAAGATGCGATTATCTTTCTCCTAGTGGGTTAAAAACTATATTTAGAACTTTATAAACCTTCTATTTTTTGAAAAAAGGGTAGATTTCCATTGTAATCCGTTTTTGGACCATTATACTAATCTATTAAACTTTGGTCAAACTTGGTCAACCTTGTATGACCAAAGCTTCCATTGGCTTAAAGATGCGATTATCTTTCTTCTAGTGGGTTAAAAACTATATTTAGACCTTTATAAAGCTTCTATTTGTTCAAAAAATGGTAGATTTCCATTAAAATCGGTTTTTGGACCTTTATTCTAATCATTAAACTTTAGTCAAACTTGGTCAACCTTGTTTGACCAAAGCTTCCATTGGCTTAAAGATAAGATTATCTTTCTTCTAGTGAGTTAAAAACTATATTTAGACCTTTATAAACTTTCTATTTGTTCAAAAAAGGGTAGATTTCCATTATAATCGATTTTTGAACCTTTATTCTAATCTATTAAACTTTGGTCAAACTTGGTCAACCTTGTTTAACCAAAGCTTCAATTGGCTTAAAGTTGCGATTATCTTTCTTCTAATAGGTTAAAAATTATATTTTGACCTTTATAAACCTTCTATTTGTTCAAAAAAGGGTAGATTTCCATTCTAATCCGTTTTTGGAACTTTATAGTAATCTATTAAACTTTGGTCAAACTTGGACAACCTTGTTTAACCAAAGCTTCCATTGGCTTAAAGATGCGATTATCTTTCTCCTAGTGGGTTAAAAACTATATTTAGAACTTTATAAACCTTCTATTTTTTGAAAAAAGGGTAGATTTCCATTAAAATCGGTTTTTGGACCTTTATACTAATCTATTAAACTTTGGTCAAACTTGGTTAACCTTGTTTAACCAAAGCTTCAATTGGCTTAAAGTTGCGATTATATTTCTTCTAATAGGTTAAAAATTATATTTTGACCTTTATAAACCTTCTATTTGTTCAAAAAATGGTAGATTTCCATTTAAATCGGTTTTTGAACCTTTATTCTAATATGTTAATGTTTGGTCAAACTTGGTCAACCTTGTTTGACCATAGCTTCCATTGGCTTAAAGATGGGATTATCTTTTTTCTAATAGGTTAAAAATTATATTTAGACCTTTATAAACTTTCTATTTGTACAAAAAAGAATAGATTTCCATTGTAATCGATTTTTTGACCTTTATACTTATCTATTAAACTTTGGTCAAACTTGGTCAACCTTGTTTGACCAAAGCTTCCATTTGCTTAAAGATGCGATTATCTTTCTCCTAGTGGATTAAAAACTATATTTAGAACTTTATAAACCTTCTATTCTTTGAAAAAAGGGTAGATTTCCATTGTAATCCGTTTTTGGACCTTTATACTAATCTATTAAACTTTGGTCAAACTTGGTCAACCTTGTTTGACCAAAGCTTCCATTTGCTTAAATATGCGATTATCTTTCTTCTAGTGGGTTAAAAACTATATTTAGACCTTTATAAAGCTTCTATTTGTTCAAAAAAGGGTAGATTTCCATTAAAATCGGTTTTTGGACCTTTATACTAATCTATTAAACTTTGGTCAAACTTGGTCAACCTTGTTTTACCAAAGCTTCCATTGGCTTAAAGATGCGATTATCTTTCTTCTAGAGGGTTAAAAACTATATTTAGACATTTATAAACTTTCTATTTGTTCAAAAAAGGGAAGATTTCCATTTTAATCGGTTTTTCAACCTTTATTCTAATCTGTTAAACTTTGGTCAAACTAGGTCAAACTTGTTTAACCAAAGCTCCAATTGGCTTAAAGTTGGGATTATATTTCTTCTAATAGGTTAAAAATTATATTTTGACCTTTATAAACCTTCTATTTGTTCAAAAAATGGTAGATTTCCATTTAAATCGGTTTTTGAACCTTTATTCTAATATGTTAATGTTTGGTCAAACTTGGTCAACCTTGTTTGACCATAGCTTCCATTGGCTTAAAGATGGGATTATCTTTTTTCTAATAGGTTAAAAATTATATTTAGACCTTTATAAACTTTCTATTTGTACAAAAAAGAGTAGATTTCCATTGTAATCGATTTTTTGACCTTTATACTTATCTATTAAACTTTGGTCAAACTTGGTAAACCTTGTTTGACCAAAGCTTCCATTTGCTTAAAGATGCGATTATCTTTCTCCTAGTGGGTTAAAAACTATATTTAGAACTTTATAAACCTTCTATTTTTTTAAAAAAGAGTAGATTTCCATAGTAATCTATTAAACTTTGGTCAAACTTGGTCAACCTTGTTTGACCAAAGCTTCCATTGGCTTAAAGATGCGATTATCTTTCTTCAAGTGGGTTAAAAACTATATTTATACCTTTATAAACCTTCTATTTGTTCAAAAAAGGGTAGATTTCCATTAAAATCGGCTTTTGGACCTTTATACTAATCTATTAAACTTTGGTCAAACTTGGTCAACCTTGTATGACCAAAGCTTCCATTGGCTTAAAGATGCGATTATCTTTCTTCTAGTGGGTTAAAAACTATATTTAGACCTTTATAAAGCTTCTATTTGTTCAAAAGAGGGTAGATTTCCATTAAAATCGGTTTTTGGACCTTTATTCTAATCTATTAAACTTTGGTCAAACTTGGTCAACCTTATTTGACCAAAGCTTCCATTGGCTTAAAGATGCGATTATCTTTCTTCTAGTGAGTTAAAAACTATATTTAGACCTTTATAAACTTTCTATTTGTTCAAAAAAGGGTAGATTTCCATTGTAATCGATTTTTGAACCTTTATTTTAATCTATTAAACTTTGGTCAAACTTGGTCAACCTTGTTTAACCAAAGCTTCAATTGGCTTAAAGTTGCGATTATCTTTCTTCTAATAGGTTAAAAATTATATTTTGACCTGTATAAACCTTCTATTTGTTCAAAAAAGGGTAGATTTCCATTCTAATCCGTTTTTGGACCTTTATAGTAATCTATTAAACTTTGGTCAAACTTGGTCAACCTTGTTTGACCAAAGCTTCCATTGGCTTAAAGATGCGATTATCTTTCTTCTAGTGGGTTAAAAACTATATTTAGACCTTTATAAACCTTCTATTTGTTCAAAAAAGGGTAGATTTCCATTAAAATCGGTTTTTGGACCTTTATACTAATCTATTAAACTTTGGTCAAACTTGGTCAACCTTGTTTGACCAAAGCTTCCATTGGCTTAAAGATACGATTATCTTTCTCCTAGTGGGTTAAAAACTATATTTAGAACTTTATAAACCTTCTATTTTTTGAAAAAAGGGTAGATTTCCATTGTAATCCGTTTTTGGACCATTATACTAATCTATTAAACTTTGGTCAAACTTGGTCAACCTTGTATGACCAAAGCTTCCATTGGCTTAAAGATGCGATTATCTTTCTTCTAGTGGGTTAAAAACTATATTTAGACCTTTATAAAGCTTCTATTTGTTCAAAAAAAGGTAGATTTCCATTAAAATCGGTTTTTGGACCTTTATTCTAATCATTAAACTTTAGTCAAACTTGGTCAACCTTGTTTGACCAAAGCTTCCATTGGCTTAAAGATGCGATTATCTTTCTTCTAGTGAGTTAAAAACTATATTTAGACCTTTATAAACTTTCTATTTGTTCAAAAAAGGGTAGATTTCCATTATAATCGATTTTTGAACCTTTATTCTAATTTATTAAACTTTGGTCAAACTTGGTCAACCTTGTTTAACCAAAGCTTCAATTGGCTTAAAGTTGCGATTATCTTTCTTCTAATAGGTTAAAAATTATATTTTGACCTTTATAAACCTTCTATTTGTTCAAAAAAGGGTAGATTTCCATTCTAATCCGTTTTTGGAACTTTATAGTAATCTATTAAACTTTGGTCAAACTTGGACAACCTTGTTTAACCAAAGCTTCCATTGGCTTAAAGATGCGATTATCTTTCTCCTAGTGGGTTAAAAACTATATTTAGAACTTTATAAACCTTCTATTTTTTGAAAAAAGGGTAGATTTCCAATAAAATCGGTTTTTGGACCTTTATACTAATCTATTAAACTTTGGTCAAACTTGGTTAACCTTGTTTAACCAAAGCTTCAATTGGCTTAAAGTTGCGATTATATTTCTTCTAATACGTTAAAAATTATATTTTGACCTTTATAAACCTTCTATTTGTTCAAAAAAGGGTAGATTTCCATTTAAATCGGTTTTTGAACCTTTATTCTAATATGTTAATGTTTGGTCAAACTTTGTCAACCTTGTTTGACCATAGCTTCCATTGGCTTAAAGATGGGATTATCTTTTTTCTAATAGGTTAAAAATTATATTTAGACCTTTATAAACTTTCTATTTGTACAAAAAAGAATAGATTTCCATTGTAATCGATATTTTGACCTTTATACTTATCTATTAAACTTTGGTCAAACTTGGTCAACCTTGTTTTACCAAAGCTTCCATTTGCTTAAAGATGCGATTATCTTTCTCCTAGTGGATTAAAAACTATATTTAGAACTTTATAAACCTTCTATTCTTTGAAAAAAGGGTAGATTTCCATTGTAATCCGTTTTTGGACCTTTATACTAATCTATTAAACTTTGGTCAAACTTGGTCAACCTTGTTTGACCAAAGCTTCCATTGGCTTAAATATGCGATTATCTTTCTTCTAGTGGGTTAAAAACTATATTTAGACCTTTATAAAGCTTCTATTTGTTCAAAAAAGGGTAGATTTCCATTAAAATCGGTTTTTGGACCTTTATACTAATCTATTAAACTTTGGTCAAACTTGGTCAACCTTGTTTTACCAAAGCTTCCATTGGCTTAAAGATGCGATTATCTTTCTTCTAGAGGGTTAAAAACTATATTTAGACATTTATAAACTTTCTATTTGTTCAAAAAAGGGAAAATTTCCATTTTAATCGGTTTTTCAACCTTTATTCTAATCTGTTGAACTTTGGTCAAACTAGGTCAAACTTGTTTAACCAAAGCTCCAATTGGCTTAAAGTTGGGATTATATTTCTTCTAATAGGTTAAAAATTATATTTTGACCTTTATAAACCTTCTATTTGTTCAAAAAAGGGTAGATTTCCATTTTAATCGGTTTTTGAACCTTTATTCTAATCTGTTAAACTTTGGTCAAACTTGGTCAACCTTGTTTGACCATAGCTTCCATTGGCTTAAAGATGGGATTATCTTTTTTCTAATCGGTTAAACATTATATTTAGACCTTTATAAACTTTCTATTTGTACAAAAAAGAGTAGATTTCCATTGTAATCGATTTTTTGACCTTTATACTTATCTATTAAACTTTGGTCAAACTTGGTCAACCTTGTTTGACCATAGCTTCCATTTGCATAAAGATGCGATTATCTTTCTCCTAGTGGGTTAAAAACTATATTTAAAACTTTATAAACCTTCTATTTTTTGAAAAAAGGGTAAATTTCCATTGTAATCCGTTTTTGGACCTTTATACTAATCTATTAAACTTTGGTCAAACTTGGTCAACCTTGTTTGACCAAAGCTTCCATTGGCTTAAATATGCGATTATCTTTCTTCTAGTTGGTTAAAAACTATATTTAGACCTTTATAAAGCTTCTATTTGTTCAAAAAAGGGTAGATTTCCATTAAAATCGGTTTTTGGACCTTTATTCTAATCTATTAAACTTTAGTCAAACTTGGTCAACCTTGTTTGACCAAAGCTTCCATTGGCTTAAAGATGCGATTATCTTTCTTCTAGTGAGTTAAAAACTATATTTAGACCTTTATAAACTTTCTATTTGTTCAAAAAAGGGTAGGTTTCCATTGTAATCGATTTTTGAACCTTTATTCTAATCTATTAAACTTTGGTCAAACTTGGTCAACCTTGTTTAACCAAAGCTTCAATTGGCTTAAAGTTGCGATTATCTTTCTTCTAATAGGTTAAAAATTATATTTTGACCTTTATAAACCTTCTATTTGTTCAAAAAAGGGTAGATTTCCATTCTAATCCGTTTTTGGAACTTTATAGTAATCTATTAAACTTTGGTCAAACTTGGACAACCTTGTTTAACCAAAGCTTCCATTGGCTTAAAGATGCGATTATCTTTCTCCTAGTGGGTTAAAAACTATATTTAGAACTTTATAAACCTTCTATTTTTTGAAAAAAGGGTAGATTTCCAATAAAATCGGTTTTTGGACCTTTATACTAATCTATTAAACTTTGGTCAAACTTGGTTAACCTTGTTTAACCAAAGCTTCAATTGGCTTAAAGTTGCGATTATATTTCTTCTAATAGGTTAAAAATTATATTTTGACCTTTATAAACCTTCTATTTGTTCAAAAAAGGGTAGATTTCCATTTAAATCGGTTTTTGAACCTTTATTCTAATATTTAATGTTTGGTCAAACTTGGTCAACCTTGTTTGACCATAGCTTCCATTGGCTTAAAGATGGGATTATCTTTTTTCTAATAGGTTAAAAATTATATTTAGACCTTTATAAACTTTCTATTTGTACAAAAAAGAATAGATTTCCATTGTAATCGATTTTTTGATCTTTATACTTATCTATTAAACTTTGGTCAAACTTGGTCAACCTTGTTTTACCAAAGCTTCCATTTGCTTAAAGATGCGATTATCTTTCTCCTAGTGGATTAAAAACTATATTTAGAACTTTATAAACCTTCTATTCTTTGAAAAAAGGGTAGATTTCCATTGTAATCCGTTTTTGGACCTTTATACTAATCTATTAAACTTTGGTCAAACTTGGTCAACCTTGTTTGACCAAAGCTTCCATTGGCTTAAATATGCGATTATCTTTCTTCTAGTGGGTTAAAAACTATATTTAGACCTTTATAAAGCTTCTATTTGTTCAAAAAAGGGTAGATTTCCATTAAAATCGGTTTTTGGACCTTTATACTAATCTATTAAACTTTGGTCAAACTTGGTCAACCTTGTTTTACCAAAGCTTCCATTGGCTTAAAGATGCGATTATCTTTCTTCTAGAGGGTTAAAAACTATATTTAGACATTTATAAACTTTCTATTTGTTCAAAAAAGGGAAGATTTCCATTTTAATCGGTTTTTCAACCCTTATTCTAATCTGTTAAACTTTGGTCAAACTAGGTCAAACTTGTTTAACCAAAGCTCCAATTGGCTTAAAGTTGGGATTATATTTCTTCTAATAGGTTAAGAATTATATTTTGACCTTTATAAACCTTCTATTTGTTCAAAAAAGGGTAGATTTCCATTTTAATCGGTTTTTGAACCTTTATTCTAATCTGTTAAACTTTGGTCAAACTTGGTCAACCTTGTTTGCCCATAGCTTCCATTGGCTTAAAGATGGGATTATCTTTTTTCTAATAGGTTAAACATTATATTTAGACCTTTATAAACTTTCTATTTGTACAAAAAAGAGTAGATTTCCATTGTAATCGATTTTTTGACCTTTATACTTATCTATTAAACTTTGGTCAAACTTGGTCAACCTTGTTTGACCAAAGCTTCCATTTGCATAAAGATGCGATTATCTTTCTCCTAGTGGGTTAAAAACTATATTTAAAACTTTATAAACCTTCTATTTTTTGAAAAAAGGGTAAATTTCCATTGTAATCCGTTTTTGGACCTTTATACTAATCTATTAAACTTTGGTCAAACTTGGTCAACCTTGTTTGACCAAAGCTTCCATTGGCTTAAATATGCGATTATCTTTCTTCTAGTTGGTTAAAAACTATATTTAGACCTTTATAAAGCTTCTATTTGTTCAAAAAAGGGTAGATTTCCATTAAAATCGGTTTTTGGACCTTTATTCTAATCTATTAAACTTTAGTCAAACTTGGTCAACCTTGTTTGACCAAAGCTTCCATTGGCTTAAAGATGCGATTATCTTTCTTCTAGTGAGTTAAAAACTATATTTAGACCTTTATAAACTTTCTATTTGTTCAAAAAAGGGTAGATTTCCATTGTAATCGATTTTTGAACCTTTATTCTAATCTATTAAACTTTGGTCAAACTTGGTCAACCTTGTTTAACCAAAGCTTCAATTGGCTTAAAGTTGCGATTATCTTTCTTCTAATAGGTTAAAAATTATATATTGACCTTTATAAACCTTCTATTTGTTCAAAAAAGGGTAGATTTCCATTTTAATCGGTTTTTGAACCTTTATTCTAATCTGTTAAACTTTGGTCAAACTTGGTCAACCTTGTTTGACCATAGCTTCCATTGGCTTAAAGATGGGATTATCTTTTTTCTAATAGGTTAAACATTATATTTAGACCTTTATAAACTTTCTATTTGTACAAAAAAGAGTAGATTTCCATTGTAATCGATTTTTTGACCTTTATACTTATCTATTAAACTTTGGTCAAACTTGGTCAACCTTGTTTGACCAAAGCTTCCATTTGCATAAAGATGCGATTATCTTTCTCCTAGTGGGTTAAAAACTATATTTAAAACTTTATAAACCTTCTATTTTTTGAAAAAAGGGTAAATTTCCATTGTAATCCGTTTTTGGACCTTTATACTAATCTATTAAACTTTGGTCAAACTTGGTCAACCTTGTTTGACCAAAGCTTCCATTGGCTTAAATATGCGATTATCTTTCTTCTAGTTGGTTAAAAACTATATTTAGACCTTTATAAAGCTTCTATTTGTTCAAAAAAGGGTAGATTTCCATTAAAATCGGTTTTTGGACCTTTATTCTAATCTATTAAACTTTAGTCAAACTTGGTCAACCTTGTTTGACCAAAGCTTCCATTGGCTTAAAGATGCGATTATCTTTCTTCTAGTGAGTTAAAAACTATATTTAGACCTTTATAAACTTTCTATTTGTTCAAAAAAGGGTAGATTTCCATTGTAATCGATTTTTGAACCTTTATTCTAATCTATTAAACTTTGGTCAAACTTGGTCAACCTTGTTTAACCAAAGCTTCAATTGGCTTAAAGTTGCGATTATCTTTCTTCTAATAGGTTAAAAATTATATATTGACCTTTATAAACCTTCTATTTGTTCAAAAAAGGGTAGATTTCCATTCTAATCCGTTTTTGGACCTTTATAGTAATCTATTAAACTTTGGTTAAACTTGGTCAACCTTGTTTAACCAAAGCTTCCATTGGCTTAAAGATGCGATTATCTTTCTTCTAGTGGGTTAAAAACTATATTTAGACCATTATAAAGCTTCTATTGGTTCAAAAAAGGGTAGATTTCCATTAAAATCGGTTTTTGGACCTTTATTCTAATCTATAAAACTTTAGTCAAACTTGGTCAACCTTGTTTGACCAAAGCTTCCATTGGCTTAAAGATGCGATTATCTTTCTTCTAGAGGGTTAAAAACTATATTTAGACATTTATAAACTTTCTATTTGTTCAAAAAAGGGAAGATTTCCATTTTAATCGGTTTTTCAACCTTTATTCTAATCTGTTAAACTTTGGTCAAACTAGGTCAAACTTGTTTAACCAAAGCTTCAATTGGCTTAAAGTTGGGATTATATTTCTTCTAATAGGTTAAAAATTATATTTTGACCTTTATAAACCTTCTATTTGTTCAAAAAAGGGTAGATTTCCATTTTAATCGGTTTTTGAACCTTTATTTTAATCTTTTAAACTTTGGTCAAACTTGGTCAACCTTGTTTGACCATAGCTTCCATTGGCTTAAAGATGGGATTATCTTTTTTCTAATAGGTTAAAAATTATATTTAGACCTTTATAAACTTTCTATTTGTACAAAAAAGAGTAGATTTCCATTGTAATCGATTTTTTGACCTTTATACTTATCTATTAAACTTTGGTCAAACTTGGTAAACCTTGTTTGACCAAAGCTTCCATTTGCTTAAAGATGCGATTATCTTTCTCCTAGTGGGTTAAAAACTATATTTAGAACTTTATAAACCTTCTATTTTTTGAAAAAAGAGTAGATTTCCATTGTAATCCGTTTTTGGACCTTTATACTAATCTATTAAACTTTGGTCAAACTTGGTCAACCTTGTTTGACCAAAGCTTCCATTGGCTTAAATATGCGATTATCTTTCTTCTAGTTGGTTAAAAACTATATTTAGACCTTTATAAAGCTTCTATTTGTTCAAAAAAGGGTAGATTTCCATTAAAATCGGTTTTTGGACCTTTATTCTAATCTATTAAACTTTAGTCAAACTTGGTCAACCTTGTTTGACCAAAGCTTCCATTGGCTTAAAGATGCGATTATCTTTCTTCTAATGAGTTAAAAACTATATTTAGACCTTTATAAACTTTCTATTTGTTCAAAAAAGGGTAGATTTCCATTGTAATCGATTTTTGAAACTTTATTCTAATCTATTAAACTTTGGTCAAACTTGGTCAACCTTGTTTAACCAAAGCTTCAATTGGCTTAAAGTTGCGATTATCATTCTTCTAATAGGTTAAAAATTATATTTTGACCTGTATAAACCTTCTATTTGTTCAAAAAAGGGTAGATTTCCATTCTAATCCGTTTTTGGACCTTTATAGTAATCTATTAAACTTTGGTCAAACTTGGTCAACCTTGTTTGACCAAAGCTTCCATTGGCTTAAAGATGCGATTATCTTTCTCCTAGTGGGTTAAAAACTATATTTAGAACTTTATAAACCTTCTATTTTTTGAAAAAAGGGTAGATTTCCATTGTAATCCGGTTTTGGACCATTATACTAATCTATTAAACTTTGGTCAAACTTGGTCAACCTTGTATGACCAAAGCTTCCATTGGATTAAAGATGCGATTATCTTTCTTCTAGTGGGTTAAAAGCTATATTTAGACCTTTATAAAGCTTCTATTTGTTCAAAAAATGGTAGATTTCCATTAAAATCGGTTTTTGGACCTTTATTCTAATCATTAAACTTTAGTCAAACTTGGTCAACCTTGTTTGACCAAAGCTTCCATTGGCTTAAAGATGCGATTATCTTTCTTCTAGTGAGTTAAAAACTATATTTAGACCTTTATAAACTTTCTATTTGTTCAAAAAAGGGTAGATTTCCATTGTAATCGATTTTTGAACCTTTATTCTAATCTATTAAACTTTGGTCAAACTTGGTCAACCTTGTTTAACCAAAGCTTCAATTGGCTTAAAGTTTCGATTATCTTTCTTCTAATAGGTTAAAAATTATATTTTGACCTTTATAAACCTTCTATTTGTTCAAAAAAGGGTAGATTTCCATTCTAATCCGTTTTTGGACCTTTATACTAATCTATTAAACTTTGGTCATACTTGGTCAACCTTGTTTGACCAAAGCTTCCATTGGCTTAAAGATGCGATTATCTTTCTTCTAGTGGGTTAAAAACTATATTTAGACCTTTATAAAGCTTCTATTTGTTCAAAAAAGGGTAGATTTCCATTAAAATCAGTTTTTGGACCTTTATACTAATCTATTAAACTTTGGTCAAACTTGGTCAACCTTGTTTGACCAAAGTTTCCATTGGCTTAAAGATGCGATTATCTTTCTTCTAGAGGGTTAAAAACTATATTTAGACATTTATAAACTTTCTATTTGTTCAAAAAAGGGAAGATTTCCATTTTAATCGGTTTTTCAACCTTTATTCTAATCTGTTAAACTTTGGTCAAACTAGGTCAAACTTGTTTAACCAAAGCTTCAATTGGCTTAAAGTTGGGATTATATTTCTTCTAATAGGTTAAAAATTATATTTTGACCTTTATAAACCTTCTATTTGTTCAAAAAAGGGTAGATTTCCATTTTAATCGGTTTTTGAACCTTTATTCTAATCTGTTAAACTTTGGTCAAACTTGGTCAACCTTGTTTGACCAAAGCTTCAATTGGCTTAAAGTTTCGATTATCTTTCTTCTAATAGGTTAAAAATTATATTTTGACCTTTATAAACCTTCTATTTGTTCAAAAAAGGGTAGATTTCCATTCTAATCCGTTTTTGGACCTTTATACTAATCTATTAAACTTTGGTCATACTTGGTCAACCTTGTTTGACCAAAGCTTCCATTGGCTTAAAGATGCGATTATCTTTCTTCTAGTGGGTTAAAAACTATATTTAGACCTTTATAAAGCTTCTATTTGTTCAAAAAAGGGTAGATTTCCATTAAAATCAGTTTTTGGACCTTTATACTAATCTATTAAACTTTGGTCAAACTTGGTCAACCTTGTTTGACCAAAGTTTCCATTGGCTTAAAGATGCGATTATCTTTCTTCTAGAGGGTTAAAAACTATATTTAGACATTTATAAACTTTCTATTTGTTCAAAAAAGGGAAGATTTCCATTTTAATCGGTTTTTCAACCTTTATTCTAATCTGTTAAACTTTGGTCAAACTAGGTCAAACTTGTTTAACCAAAGCTTCAATTGGCTTAAAGTTGGGATTATATTTCTTCTAATAGGTTAAAAATTATATTTTGACCTTTATAAACCTTCTATTTGTTCAAAAAAGGGTAGATTTCCATTTTAATCGGTTTTTGAACCTTTATTCTAATCTGTTAAACTTTGGTCAAACTTGGTCAACCTTGTTTGACCATAGCTTCCATTGGCTTAAAGATGGGATTATCTTTTTTCTAATAGGTTAAAAATTATATTTAGACCTTTATAAACTTTCTATTTGTACAAAAAAGAGTAGATTTCCATTGTAATCAATTTTTTGACCTTTATACTTATCTATTAAACTTTGGTCAAACTTGGTCAACCTTGTTTGACCAAAGCTTCCATTTGCTTAAAGATGCGATTATCTTTCTCCTAGTGGGTTAAAAACTATATTTAGAACTTTATAAACCTTCTATTTTTTGAAAAAAGGGTAAATTTCCATTGTAATCCGTTTTTGGACCTTTATACTAATCTATTAAACTTTGGTCAAACTTGGTCAACCTTGTTTGACCAAAGCTTCCATTGGCTTAAATATGCGATTATCTTTCTTCTAGTTGGTTAAAAACTATATTTAGACCTTTATAAAGCTTCTATTTGTTCAAAAAAGGGTAGATTTCCATTAAAATCGGTTTTTGGACCTTTATTCTAATCTATTAAACTTTAGTCAAACTTGGTCAACCTTGTTTGACCAAAGCTTCCATTGGCTTAAAGATGCGATTATCTTTCTTCTAGTGAGTTAAAAACTATATTTAGACCTTTATAAACTTTCTATTTGTTCAAAAAAGGGTAGATTTCCATTGTAATCGATTTTTGAACCTTTATTCTAATCTATTAAACTTTGGTCAAACTTGGTCAACCTTGTTTAACCAAAGCTTCAATTGGCTTAAAGTTGCGATTATCTTTTTCTAATAGGTTAAAAATTATATTTTGACCTTTATAAACCTTCTATTTGTTCAAAAAAGGGTAGATTTCCATTCTAATCCGTTTTTGGACCTTTATAGTAATCTATTAAACTTTGGTCAAACTTGGTCAACCTTGTTTAACCAAAGCTTCCATTGGCTTAAAGATGCGATTATCTTTCTTCTAGTGGGTTAAAAACTATATTTAGAACTTTATAAACCTTCTATTTTTTGAAAAAAGGGTAGATTTCCATTGTAATCCGTTTTTGGACCTTTATACTAATCTTTTAAACTTTGGTCAAACTTGGTCAACCTTGTTTGACCAAAGCTTCCATTGGCTTAAATATGCGATTATCTTTCTTCTAGTGGGTTAAAAACTATATTTAGACCTTTATAAAGCTTCTATTTGTTCAAAAAAGGGTAGATTTCCATTGTAATCGATTTTTTAACCTTTATTCTAATCTATTAAACTTTGGTCAAACTTGGTCAACCTTGTTTAACCAAAGCTTCCATTGACTTAAAGATGCGATTATCTTTCTTCTAGTGGGTTAAAAACTATATTTAGACCTTTATAAAGCTTCTATTTGTTCAAAAAAGGGTAGATTTTCATTAAAATCGGTTTTTGGACCTTTATACTAATCTATTAAACTTTGGTCAAACTTGGTCAACCTTGTTTGACCAAAGCTTCCATTTGCTTAAAGATGCGATTATCTTTCTCCTAGTGGGTTAAAAACTATATTTAGAACTTTATAAACCTTCTATTTTTTGAAAAAAGGGTAGATTTCCATTGTAATCCGTTTTTGGACCTTTATACTAATCTTTTAAACTTTGGTCAAACTTGGTCAACCTTGTTTGACCAAAGCTTCCATTGGCTTAAATATGCGATTATCTTTCTTCTAGTGGGTTAAAAACTATATTTAGACCTTTATAAAGCTTCTATTTGTTCAAAAAAGGGTAGATTTCCATTAAAATCGGTTTTTGGACATTTATTCTAATCTATTAAACTTTAGTCAAACTTGGTCAACCTTGTTTGACCAAAGCTTCCATTGGCTTAAAGATGCGATTATCTTTCTTCTAGTGAGTTAAAAACTATATTTAGACCTTTATAAACTTTCTATTTGTTCAAAAAAGGGTAGATTTCCATTGTAATCGATTTTTGAACCTTTATTCTAATCTATTAAACTTTGGTCAAACTTGGTCAACCTTGTTTAACCAAAGCTTCAATTGGCTTAAAGTTGCGATTATCTTTCTTCTAATAGGTTAAAAATTATATTTTGACCTTTATAAACCTTCTATTTGTTCAAAAAAGGGTAGATTTCCATTCTAATCCGTTTTTGGACCTTTATACTTATCTATTAAACTTTGGTCAAACTTGGTCAACCTTGTTTGACCAAAGCTTCCATTGGCTTAAAGATGCGATTATCTTTCTTCTAGTGGGTTAAAAACTATATTTAGACCTTTATAAAGATTCTATTTGTTCAAAAAAGGGTAGATTTCCATTAAAATCGGTTATTGGACCTTTATACTAATCTATTAAACTTTGGTCAAACTTGGTCAACCTTGTTTGACCAAAGCTTCCATTGGCTTAAAGATGCGATTATCTTTCTCCTAGTGGGTTAAAAACTATATTTAGAACTTTATAAACCTTCTATTTTTTGAAAAAAGGGTAGATTTCCATTGTAATCCGTTTTTGGACCTTTATACTAATCTATTAAACTTTGGTCAAACTTGGTCAACCTTGTTTGACCAAAGCTTCCATTGGCTTAAATATGCGATTATCTTTCTTCTAGTGGGTTAAAAACTATATTTAGACCTTTATAAAGCTTCTATTTGTTCAAAAAAGGGTAGTTTTCCATTAAAATCGGTTTTTGGACATTTATTCTAATCTATTAAACTTTAGTCAAACTTGGTCAACCTTGTTTGACCAAAGCTTCCATTGGCTTAAAGATGCGATTATCTTTCTTCTAGTGAGTTAAAAACTATATTTAGACCTTTATAAACTTTCTATTTGTTCAAAAAAGGGTAGATTTCCATTGTAATCGATTTTTGAACCTTTATTCTAATCTATTAAACTTTGGTCAAACTTGGTCAACCTTGTTTAACCAAAGCTTCAATTGGCTTAAAGTTGCGATTATCTTTCTTCTAATAGGTTAAAAATTATATTTTGACCTTTATAAACCTTCTATTTGTTCAAAAAAGGGTAGATTTCCATTCTAATCCGTTTTTGGACCTTTATACTAATCTATTAAACTTTGGTCAAACTTGGTCAACCTTGTTTGACCAAAGCTTCCATTGGCTTAAAAATGCGATTATCTTTCTTCTAGTGGGTTAAAAACTATATTTAGACCTTTATAAAGCTTCTATTTGTTCAAAAAAGGGTAGATTTCCATTAAAATCGGTTATTGGACCTTTATACTAATCTATTAAACTTTGGTCAAACTTGGTCAACCTTGTTTGACCAAAGCTTCCATTGGCTTAAAGATGCGATTATCTTTCTCCTAGTGGGTTAAAAACTATGTTTAGAACTTTATAAACCTTCTATTTTTTGAAAAAAGGGTAGATTTCCATTGTAATCCGTTTTTGGACCTTTATACTAATCTATTAAACTTTGGTCAAACTTGGTCAACCTTGTTTGACCAAAGCTTCCATTGGCTTAAAGATGCGATTATCTTTCTTCTAGTGGGTTAAAAACTATATTTAGACCTTTATAAAGCTTCTATTTGTTCAAAAAAGTGTAGATTTCCATTAAAATCGGTTTTTGGACCTTTATTCTAATCTATTAAACTTTAGTCAAACTTGGTCAACCTTGTTTGACCAAAGCTTCCATTGGCTTAAAGATGCGATTATCTTTCTTCTAGAGGGTTAAAAACTATATTTAGACATTTATAAACTTTCTATTTGTTCAAAAAAGGGAAGATTTCCATTTTAATAGGTTTTTCAACCTTTATTCTAATCTGTTAAACTTTGGTCAAACTTGGTCAAACTTGGTCAACCAAAGCTTCAATTGGCTTAAAGTTGCGATTATCTTTCTTCTAATAGGTTAAAAATTATATTTTGACCGTTATAAACCTTCTATTTCTTCAAAAAAGGGTAGATTTTCATTCTAATCGGGTTTTGGACCTTTATACTAATCTATTAAACTTTGGTCAAACTTGGTCAACCTTGTTTGACCAAAGCTTCCATTGGCTTAAAGATGCGATTATCTTTCTCCTAATGGGTTAAAAACTATATTTAGAACTTTATAAACCTTCTATTTTTTGAAAAAAGGGTAGATTTCCATTGTAATCGGTTTTTTGGACCTTTATTCTAATCTATTAAACTTTAGTCAAACTTGGTCAACCTTGTTTGACCAAAGCTTCCATTGGCTTAAAGATGCGATTATCTTTCTTCTAGTGAGTTAAAAACTATATTTAGACCTTTATAAACTTTCTATTTGTTCAAAAAAGGGTAGATTTCCATTGTAATCGATTTTTGAACCTTTTTTCTAATCTGTTAAACTTTGGTCAAACTTGGTCAACCTTGTTTAACCAAAGCTTCAATTGGCTTTCAGTTGCGATTATATTTCTTCTAATAGGTTAAAAATTATATTTATACCTTTATAAACTTTCTATTTGTACAAAAAAGAGTAGATTTCCATTGTAATCCATTTTTTGACCTTTATACTTATCTATTAAACTTTGGTCAAACTTGGTCAACCTTGTTTGACCAAAGCTTCCATTTGCTTAAAGATGCGATTATCTTTCTCCTAGTGGGTTAAAAACTATATTTAAAACTTTATAAACCTTCTATTTTTTGAAAAAAGGGTAGATTTCCATTGTAATCCGTTTTTGGACCTTTATACTAATCTATTAAACTTATGTCAAACTTGGTCAACCTTGTTTGACCAAAGCTTCCATTGGCTTAAATATGCGATTATCTTTCTTCTAGTGGGTTAAAAACTATATTTAGACCTTTATAAAGCTTCTATTTGTTCAAAAAAGGGTAGATTTCCACTAAAATCGGTTTTTGGACCTTTATTCTAATCTATTAAACTTTAGTCAAACTTGGTCAACCTTGTTTGACCAAAGCTTCCATTGGCTTAAAGATGCGATTATCTTTCTTCCAGTGAGTTAAAAACTATATTTAGACCTTTATTCTAATCTATTAAACTTTGGTCAAACTTGGTCAACCTTTTTTAACCAAAGCTTCAATTGGATTAAAGTTGCGATTATCTTTCTTCTAATAGGTTAAAAATTGTATTTTGACCTTTATAAACCTTCTATTTGTTCAAAAAAGGGTAGATTTCCATTCTAATCCGTTTTTGGACCTTTATACTAATCTATTAAACTTTGGTCAAACTTGGTCAACCTTGTTTGACCAAAGCTTCCATTGGCTTAAAGATGCGATTATCTTTCTTCTAGTGGGTTAAAAACTATATTTAGACCTTTATATAGCTTCTATTTGTTCAAAAAAGGGTAGATTTCCATTAAAATCGGTTTTTGGACCTTTATTCTAATCTATTAAACTTTAGTCAAGCTTGGTCAACCTTGTTTGACCAAAGCTTCCATTGGCTTAAAGATGCGATTATCTTTCTTCTAGAGGGTTAAAAACTATATTTAGACATTTATAAACTTTCTATTTGTTCAAAAAAGGGAAGATTTCCATTTTAATCGGTTTTTCAACCTTTATTCTAATCTGTTAAACTTTGGTCAAACTTGGTCAAACTTGTTTAACCAAAGCTTCAATTGGCTTAAAGTTGCGATTATCTTTCTTCTAATAGGTTAAAAATTGTATTTTGACCCTTATAAACCTTCTATTTCTTCAAAAAAGGGTAGATTTCCATTCTAATCGGGTTTTGGACCTTTATACTAATCTATTAAACTTTGGTCAAACATGGTCAACCTTGTTTGACCAAAGCTTCCATTGGCTTAAAGATGCGATTATCTTTCTCCTAATGGGTTAAAAACTATATTTAGAACTTTATAAACCTTCTATTTTTTGAAAAACGGGTAGATTTCCATTGTAATCGGTTTTTTGGACCTTTATTCTAATCTATTAAACTTTAGTCAAACTTGGTCAACCTTGTTTGACCAAAGCTTCCATTGGCTTAAAGATGCGATTATCTTTCTTCTTGTTAGTTAAAAACTATATTTAGACCTTTATAAACTTTCTATTTGTTCAAAAAAGGGTAGATTTCCATTGTAATCGATTTTTCAACCTATATTCTAATCAATTAAACTTTGGTCAAACTTGGTCAACCTTGTTTAACCAAAGCTTCAATTGGGTTAAAGTTGCGATTATCTTTCTTCTAATAGGATAGAAATTATATTTTGACCTTTATAAACCTTCTATATGTTCAAAAAAGGGTAGATTTCCATTCTAATCGGTTTTTGGACCTTTATACTAATCTATTAAACTTTGGTCAAACTTGGTCAACCTTGTTTGACAAAAGCTTCCATTGGCTTAAAGATGCGATTATCTTTCTTCTAGTGGGTTAAAAACTATATTTAGACCTTTATAAACCTTCTATTTGTTCAAAAAAGGGTAGATTTCCATTAAAATCGGTTTTTGGACCTTTATTCTAATCTATAAAACTTTAGTCAAACTTAGTCAACCTTGTTTGACCAAAGCTTCCATTGGCTTAAAGATGCGATTATCTTTCTTCTAGAGGGTTAAAAACTATATTTTGACATTTATAAACTTTCTATTTGTTCAAAAAAGAGAAGATTTCCATTTTAATCGGTTTTTCAACCTTTATTCTAATCTGTTAAACTTTGGTCAAACTAGGTCAAACTTGTTTAACCAAAGCTTCAATTGGCTTAAAGTTGGGATTATATTTCTTCTAATAGGTTAAAAATTATATTTTGACCTTTATAAACCTTCTATTTGTTCAAAAAAGGGTAGATTTCCATTTTAATCGGTTTTTGAACCTTTATTTTAATCTTTTAAACTTTGGTCAAACTTGGTCAACCTTGTTTGACCATAGCTTCCATTGGCTTAAAGATGGGATTATCTTTTTTCTAATAGGTTAAAAATTATATTTAGACCTTTATAAACTTTCTATTTGTACAAAAAAGAGTAGATTTCCATTGTAATCGATTTTTTGACCTTTATACTTATCTATTAAACTTTGGTCAAACTTGGTAAACCTTGTTTGACCAAAGCTTCCATTTGCTTAAAGATGCGATTATCTTTCTCCTAGTGGGTTAAAAACTATATTTAGAACTTTATAAACCTTCTATTTTTTGAAAAAAGAGTAGATTTCCATTGTAATCCGTTTTTCGACCTTTATACTAATCTATTAAACTTTGGTCAAACTTGGTCAACCTTGTTTGACCAAAGCTTCCATTGGCTTAAATATGCGATTATCTTTCTTCTAATTGGTTAAAAACTATATTTAGACCTTTATAAAGCTTCTATTTGTTCAAAAAAGGGTAGATTTCCATTAAAATCGGTTTTTGGACCTTTATTCTAATCTATTAAACTTTAGTCAAACTTGGTCAACCTTGTTTGACCAAAGCTTCCATTGGCTTAAAGATGCGATTATCTTTCTTCTAATGAGTTAAAAACTATATTTAGACCTTTATAAACTTTCTATTTGTTCAAAAAAGGGTAGATTTCCATTGTAATCGATTTTTGAAACTTTATTCTAATCTATTAAACTTTGGTCAAACTTGGTCAACCTTGTTTAACCAAAGCTTCAATTGGCTTAAAGTTGCGATTATCTTTCTTCTAATAGGTTAAAAATTATATTTTGACCTTTATAAACCTTCTATTTGTTCAAAAAAGGGTAGATTTCCATTCTAATCCGTTTTTGGACCTTTATAGTAATCTATTAAACTTTGTTCAAACTTGGTCAACCTTGTTTAACCAAAGCTTCCATTGGCTTAAAGATGCGATTATCTTTCTCCTAGTGGGTTAAAAACTATATTTAGAACTTTATAAACCTTCTATTTTTTGAAAAAGGGTAGATTTCCATTGTAATCCGTTTTTGGACCTTTATACTAATCTATTAAACTTTGGTCAAACTTGGTCAACCTTTTTTGACCAAAGCTTCCATTGGCTTAAAGATGCGATTATCTTTCTTCTAGTGGGTTAAAAACTATATTTAGACCTTTATAAAGCTTCTATTTGTTCAAAAGAGGGTAGATTTCCATTAAAATCGGTTTTTGGACCTTTATTCTAATCTATTAAACTTTATTCAAACTTGGTCAACCTTATTTGACCAAAGCTTCCATTGGCTTAAAGATGCGATTATCTTTCTTCTAGTGAGTTAAAAACTATATTTAGACCTTTATAAACTTTCTATTTGTTCAAAAAAGGGTAGATTTCCATTGTAATCGATTTTTGAACCTTTATTCTAATCTATTAAACTTTGGTTAAACTTGGTCAACCTTGTTTAACCAAAGCTTCAATTGGCTTAAAGTTGCGATTATCATTCTTCTAATAGGTTAAAAATTATATTTTGACCTGTATAAACCTTCTATTTGTTCAAAAAAGGGTAGATTTCCATTCTAATCCGTTTTTGGACCTTTATAGTAATCTATTAAACTTTGGTCAAACTTGGTCAACCTTGTTTGACCAAAGCTTCCATTGGCTTAAAGATGCGATTATCTTTCTCCTAGTGGGTTAAAAACTATATTTAGAACTTTATAAACCTTCTATTTTTTGAAAAAAGGGTAGATTTCCATTGTAATCTGTTTTTGGACCATTATACTAATCTATTAAACTTTGGTCAAACTTGGTCAACCTTGTATGACCAAAGCTTCCATTGGATTAAAGATGCGATTATCTTTCTTCTAGTGGGTTAAAAGCTATATTTAGACCTTTATAAAGCTTCTATTTGTTCAAAAAAGGGTAGATTTCCATTAAAATCGGTTTTTGGACCTTTATTCTAATCATTAAACTTTAGTCAAACTTGGTCAACCTTGTTTGACCAAAGCTTCCATTGGCTTAAAGATGCGATTATCTTTCTTCTAGTGAGTTAAAAACTATATTTAGACCTTTATAAACTTTCTATTTGTTCAAAAAAGGGTAGATTTCCATTGTAATCGATTTTTGAACCTTTATTCTAATCTATTAAACTTTGGTCAAACTTGGTCAACCTTGTTTAACCAAAGCTTCAATTGGCTTAAAGTTTCGATTATCTTTCTTCTAATAGGTTAAAAATTATATTTTGACCTTTATAAACCTTCTATTTGTTCAAAAAAGGGTAGATTTCCATTCTAATCCGTTTTTGGACCTTTATACTAATCTATTAAACTTTGGTCATACTTGGTCAACCTTGTTTGACCAAAGCTTCCATTGGCTTAAAGATGCGATTATCTTTCTTCTAGTGGGTTAAAAACTATATTTAGACCTTTATAAAGCTTCTATTTGTTCAAAAAAGGGTAGATTTCCATTAAAATCAGTTTTTGGACCTTTATACTAATCTATTAAACTTTGATCAAACTTGGTCAACCTTGTTTGACCAAAGTTTCCATTGGCTTAAAGATGCGATTATCTTTCTTCTAGAGGGTTAAAAACTATATTTAGACATTTATAAACTTTCTATTTGTTCAAAAAAGGGAAGATTTCCATTTTAATCGGTTTTTCAACCTTTATTCTAATCTGTTAAACTTTGGTCAAACTAGGTCAAACTTGTTTAACCAAAGCTTCAATTGGCTTAAAGTTGGGATTATATTTCTTCTAATAGGTTAAAAATTATATTTTGACCTTTATAAACCTTCTATTTGTTCAAAAAAGGGTAGATTTCCATTTTAATCGGTTTTTGAACCTTTATTCTAATCTGTTAAACTTTGGTCAAACTTGGTCAACCTTGTTTGACCATAGCTTCCATTGGCTTAAAGATGGGATTATCTTTTTTCTAATAGGTTAAAAATTATATTTAGACCTTTATAAACTTTCTATTTGTACAAAAAAGAGTAGATTTCCATTGTAATCAATTTTTTGACCTTTATACTTATCTATTAAACTTTGGTCAAACTTGGTCAACCTTGTTTGACCAAAGATTCCATTTGCTTAAAGATGCGATTATCTTTCTCCTAGTGGGTTAAAAACTATATTTAGAACTTTATAAACCTTCTATTTTTTGAAAAAAGGGTAAATTTCCATTGTAATCCGTTTTTGGACCTTTATACTAATCTATTAAACTTTGGTCAAACTTGGTCAACCTTGTTTGACCAAAGCTTCCATTGGCTTAAATATGCGATTATCTTTCTTCTAGTTGGTTAAAAACTATATTTAGACCTTTATATAGCTTCTATTTGTTCAAAAAAGGGTAGATTTCCAATAAAATCGGTTTTTGGACCTTTATTCTAATCTATTAAACTTTAGTCAAACTTGGTCAACCTTGTTTGACCAAAGCTTCCATTGGCTTAAAGATGCGATTATCTTTCTTCTAGAGGGTTAAAAACTATATTTAGACATTTATAAACTTTCTATTTGTTCAAAAAAGGGAAGATTTCCATTTTAATCGGTTTTTCAACCTTTATTCTAATCTGTTAAACTTTGGTCAAACTAGGTCAAACTTGTTTAACCAAAGCTTCAATTGGCTTAAAGTTGGGATTATATTTCTTCTAATAGGTTAAAAATTATATTTTGACCTTTATAAACCTTCTATTTGTTCAAAAAAGGGTAGATTTCCATTTTAATCGGTTTTTGAACCTTTATTTTAATCTTTTAAACTTTGGTGAAACTTGGTCAACCTTGTTTGACCATAGCTTCCATTGGCTTAAAGATGGTATTATCTTTTTTCTAATAGGTTAAAAATTATATTTAGACCTTTATAAACTTTCTATTTGTACAAAAAAGAGTAGATTTCCATTGTAATCGATTTTTTGACCTTTATACTTATCTATTAAACTTTGGTCAAACTTGGTAAACCTTGTTTGACCAAAGCTTCCATTTGCTTAAAGATGCGATTATCTTTCTCCTAGTGGGTTAAAAACTATATTTAGAACTTTATAAACCTTCTATTTTTTGAAAAAAGAGTAGATTTCCATTGTAATCCGTTTTTCGACCTTTATACTAATCTATTAAACTTTGGTCAAACTTGGTCAACCTTGTTTGACCAAAGCTTCCATTGGCTTAAATATGCGATTATCTTTCTTCTAGTTGGTTAAAAACTATATTTAGACCTTTATAAAGCTTCTATTTGTTCAAAAAAGGGTAGATTTCCATTAAAATCGGTTTTTGGACCTTTATTCTAATCTATTAAACTTTAGTCAAACTTGGTCAACCTTGTTTGACCAAAGCTTCCATTGGCTTAAAGATGCGATTATCTTTCTTATAATGAGTTAAAAACTATATTTAGACCTTTATAAACTTTCTATTTGTTCAAAAAAGGGTAGATTTCCATTGTAATCGATTTTTGAAACTTTATTCTAATCTATTAAACTTTGGTCAAACTTGGTCAACCTTGTTTAACCAAAGCTTCAATTGGCTTAAAGTTGCGATTATCTTTCTTCTAATAGGTTAAAAATTATATTTTGACCTTTATAAACCTTCTATTTGTTCAAAAAAGGGTAGATTTCCATTCTAATCCGTTTTTGGACCTTTATAGTAATCTATTAAACTTTGGTCAAACTTGCTCAACCTTGTTTAACCAAAGCTTCCATTGGCTTAAAGATGCGATTATCTTTCTCCTAGTGGGTTAAAAACTATATTTAGAACTTTATAAACCTTCTATTTTTTGAAAAAGGGTAGATTTCCATTGTAATCCGTTTTTGGACCTTTATACTAATCTATTAAACTTTGGTCAAACTTGGTCAACCTTTTTTGACCAAAGCGTCCATTGGCTTAAAGATGCGATTATCTTTCTTCTAGTGGGTTAAAAACTATATTTAGACCTTTATAAAGCTTCTATTTGTTCAAAAGAGGGTAGATTTCCATTAAAATCGGTTTTTGGACCTTTATTCTAATCTATTAAACTTTAGTCAATCTTGGTCAACCTTATTTGACCAAAGCTTCCATTGGCTTAAAGATGCGATTATCTTTCTTCTAGTGAGTTAAAAACTATATTTAGACCTTTATAAACTTTCTATTTGTTCAAAAAAGGGTAGATTTCCATTGTAATCGATTTTTGAACCTTTATTCTAATCTATTAAACTTTGGTTAAACTTGGTCAACCTTGTTTAACCAAAGCTTCAATTGGCTTAAAGTTGCGATTATCATTCTTCTAATAGGTTAAAAATTATATTTTGACCTGTATAAACCTTCTATTTGTTCAAAAAAGGGTAGATTTCCATTCTAATCCGTTTTTGGACCTTTATAGTAATCTATTAAACTTTGGTCAAACTTGGTCAACCTTGTTTGACCAAAGCTTCCATTGGCTTAAAGATGCGATTATCTTTCTCTTAGTGGGTTAAAAACTATATTTAGAACTTTATAAACCTTCTATTTTTTGAAAAAAGGGTAGATTTCCATTGTAATCCGTTTTTGGACCATTATACTAATCTATTAAACTTTGGTCAAACTTGGTCAACCTTGTATGACCAAAGCTTCCATTGGATTAAAGATGCGATTATCTTTCTTCTAGTGGGTTAAAAGCTATATTTAGACCTTTATAAAGCTTCTATTTGTTCAAAAAATGGTAGATTTCCATTAAAATCGGTTTTTGGACCTTTATTCTAATCATTAAACTTTAGTCAAACTTGGTCAACCTTGTTTGACCAAAGCTTCCATTGGCTTAAAGATGCGATTATCTTTCTTCTAGTGAGTTAAAAACTATATTTAGACCTTTATAAACTTTCTATTTGTTCAAAAAAGGGTAGATTTCAATTGTAATCGATTTTTGAACCTTTATTCTAATCTATTAAATTTTGGTCAAACTTGGTCAACCTTGTTTAACCAAAGCTTCAATTGGCTTAAAGTTTCGATTATCTTTCTTCTAATAGGTTAAAAATTATATTTTGACCTTTATAAACCTTCTATTTGTTCAAAAAAGGGTAGATTTCCATTCTAATCCGTTTTTGGACCTTTATACTAATCTATTAAACTTTGGTCATACTTAGTCAACCTTGTTTGACCAAAGCTTCCATTGGCTTAAAGATGCGATTATCTTTCTTCTAGTGGGTTAAAAACTATATTTAGACCTTTATAAAGCTTCTATTTGTTCAAAAGAGGGTAGATTTCCATTAAAATCAGTTTTTGGACCTTTATACTAATCTATTAAACTTTGATCAAACTTGGTCAACCTTGTTTGACCAAAGTTTCCATTGGCTTAAAGATGCGATTATCTTTCTTCTAGAGGGTTAAAAACTATATTTAGACATTTATAAACTTTGTATTTGTTCAAAAAAGGGAAGATTTCCATTTTAATCGGTTTTTCAACCTTTATTCTAATCTGTTAAACTTTGGTCAAACTAGGTCAAACTTGTTTAACCAAAGCTTCAATTGGCTTAAAGTTGGGATTATATTTCTTCTAATAGGTTAAAAATTATATTTTGACCTTTATAAACCTTCTATTTGTTCAAAAAAGGGTAGATTTCCATTTTAATCGGTTTTTGAACCTTTATTCTAATCTGTTAAACTTTGGTCAAACTTGGTCAACCTTGTTTGACCATAGCTTCCATTGGCTTAAAGATGGGATTATCTTTTTTCTAATAGGTTAAAAATTATATTTAGACCTTTATAAACTTTCTATTTGTACAAAAAAGAGTAGATTTCCATTGTAATCAATTTTTTGACCTTTATACTTATCTATTAAACTTTGGTCAAACTTGGTCAACCTTGTTTGACCAAAGATTCCATTTGCTTAAAGATGCGATTATCTTTCTCCTAGTGGGTTAAAAACTATATTTAGAACTTTATAAACCTTCTATTTTTTGAAAAAAGGGTAAATTTCCATTGTAATCCGTTTTTGGACCTTTATACTAATCTATTAAACTTTGGTCAAACTTGGTCAACCTTGTTTGACCAAAGCTTCCATTGGCTTAAATATGCGATTATCTTTCTTCTAGTTGGTTAAAAACTATATTTAGACCTTTATAAAGCTTCTATTTGTTCAAAAAAGGGTAGATTTCCATTAAAATCGGTTTTTGGACCTTTATTCTAATCTATTAAACTTTAGTCAAACTTGGTCAACCTTGTTTGACCAAAGCTTCCATTGGCTTAAAGATGCGATTATCTTTCTTCTAGTGAGTTAAAAACTATATTTAGACCTTTATAAACTTTCTATTTGTTCAAAAAAGGGTAGATTTCCATTGTAATCGATTTTTGAACCTTTATTCTAATCTATTAAACTTTGGTCAAACTTGGTCAACCTTGTTTAACCAAAGCTTCAATTGGCTTAAAGTTGCGATTATCTTTCTTCTAATAGGTTAAAAATTATATTTTGACCTTTATAAACCTTCTATTTGTTCAAAAAAGGGTAGATTTCCATTCTAATCCGTTTTTGGACCTTTATAGTAATCTATTAAACTTTGGTCAAACTTGGTCAACCTTGTTTAACCAAAGCTTCCATTGGCTTAAAGATGCGATTATCTTTCTTCTAGTGGGTTAAAAACTATATTTAGACCTTTATAAAGCTTCTATTGGTTCAAAAAAGGGTAGATTTCCATTAAAATCGGTTTTTGGACCTTTATTCTAATCTATAAAACTTTAGTCAAACTTGGTCAACCTTGTTTGACCAAAGCTTCCATTGGCTTAAAGATGTGATTATCTTTTTTCTAATAGGTTAAAAATTATATTTTGACCTTTATAAACCTTCTATTTGTTCAAAAAAGGGTAGATTTCCATTGTAATCGATTTTTTAACCTTTATTCTAATCTATTAAACTTTGGTCAAACTTGGTCAACCTTGTTTAACCAAAGCTTCAATTGGCTTAAAGTTGCGATTATCTTTCTTCTAATAGGTTAAAAATTATATTTTGACCTTTATAAACCTTCTATTTGTTCAAAAAAGGGTAGATTTCCATTCTAATCCGTTTTTGGACCTTTATAGTAATATATTAAACTTTGGTCAAACTTGGTCAACCTTGTTTAACCAAAGCTTCCATTGACTTAAAGATGCGATTATCTTTCTTCTAGTGGGTTAAAAACTATATTTAGACCTTTATAAAGCTTCTATTTGTTCAAAAAAGGGTAGATTTTCATTAAAATCGGTTTTTGGACCTTTATACTAATCTATTAAACTTTGGTCAAACTTGGTCAACCTTGTTTGACCAAAGCTTCCATTTGCTTAAAGATGCGATTATCTTTCTCCTAGTGGGTTAAAAACTATATTTAGAACTTTATAAACCTTCTATTTTTTGAAAAAAGGGTAGATTTCCATTGTAATCCGTTTTTGGACCTTTATACTAATCTTTTAAACTTTGGTCAAACTTGGTCAACCTTGTTTGACCAAAGCTTCCATTGGCTTAAATATGCGATTATCTTTCTTCTAGTGGGTTAAAAATTATATTTAGACCTTTATAAAGCTTCTATTTGTTCAAAAAAGGGTAGATTTCCATTAAAATCGGTTTTTGGACATTTATTCTAATCTATTAAACTTTAGTCAAACTTGGTCAACCTTGTTTGACCAAAGCTTCCATTGGCTTAAAGATGCGATTATCTTTCTTCTAGTGAGTTAAAAACTATATTTAGACCTTTATAAACTTTCTATTTGTTCAAAAAAGGGTAGATTTCCATTGTAATCGATTTTTGAACCTTTATTCTAATCTATTAAACTTTGGTCAAACTTGGTCAACCTTGTTTAACCAAAGCTTCAATTGGCTTAAAGTTGCGATTATCTTTCTTCTAATAGGTTAAAAATTATATTTTGACCTTTATAAACCTTCTATTTGTTCAAAAAAGGGTAGATTTCCATTCTAATCCGTTTTTGGACCTTTATACTAATCTATTAAACTTTGGTCAAACTTTGTCAACCTTGTTTGACCAAAGCTTCCATTGGCTTAAAGATGTGATTATCTTTTTTCTAATAGGTTAAAAATTATATTTTGACCTTTATAAACCTTCTATTTGTTCAAAAAAGGGTAGATTTCCATTGTAATCGATTTTTTAACCTTTATTCTAATCTATTAAACTTTGGTCAAACTTGGTCAACCTTGTTTAACCAAAGCTTCAATTGGCTTAAAGTTGCGATTATCTTTCTTCTAATAGGTTAAAAATTATATTTTGACCTTTATAAACCTTCTATTTGTTCAAAAAAGGGTAGATTTCCATTCTAATCCGTTTTTGGACCTTTATAGTAATATATTAAACTTTGGTCAAACTTGGTCAACCTTGTTTAACCAAAGCTTCCATTGACTTAAAGATGCGATTATCTTTCTTCTAGTGGGTTAAAAACTATATTTAGACCTTTATAAAGCTTCTATTTGTTCAAAAAAGGGTAGATTTTCATTAAAATCGGTTTTTGGACCTTTATACTAATCTATTAAACTTTGGTCAAACTTGGTCAACCTTGTTTGACCAAAGCTTCCATTTGCTTAAAGATGCGATTATCTTTCTCCTAGTGGGTTAAAAACTATATTTAGAACTTTATAAACCTTCTATTTTTTGAAAAAAGGGTAGATTTCCATTGTAATCCGTTTTTGGACCTTTATACTAATCTTTTAAACTTTGGTCAAACTTGGTCAACCTTGTTTGACCAAAGCTTCCATTGGCTTAAATATGCGATTATCTTTCTTCTAGTGGGTTAAAAATTATATTTAGACCTTTATAAAGCTTCTATTTGTTCAAAAAAGGGTAGATTTCCATTAAAATCGGTTTTTGGACATTTATTCTAATCTATTAAACTTTAGTCAAACTTGGTCAACCTTGTTTGACCAAAGCTTCCATTGGCTTAAAGATGCGATTATCTTTCTTCTAGTGAGTTAAAAACTATATTTAGACCTTTATAAACTTTCTATTTGTTCAAAAAAGGGTAGATTTCCATTGTAATCGATTTTTGAACCTTTATTCTAATCTATTAAACTTTGGTCAAACTTGGTCAACCTTGTTTAACCAAAGCTTCAATTGGCTTAAAGTTGCGATTATCTTTCTTCTAATAGGTTAAAAATTATATTTTGACCTTTATAAACCTTCTATTTGTTCAAAAAAGGGTAGATTTCCATTCTAATCCGTTTTTGGACCTTTATACTAATCTATTAAACTTTGGTCAAACTTTGTCAACCTTGTTTGACCAAAGCTTCCATTGGCTTAAAGATGCGATTATCTTTCTCCTAGTGGGTTAAAAACTATATTTAGAACTTTATAAACCTTCTATTTTTTGAAAAAGGGTAGATTTCCATTGTAATCCGTTTTTGGACCTTTATACTAATCTATTAAACTTTGGTCAAACTTGGTCAACCTTTTTTGACCAAAGCTTCCATTGGCTTAAAGATGCGATTATCTTTCTTCTAGTGGGTTAAAAACTATATTTAGACCTTTATAAAGCTTCTATTTGTTCAAAAGAGGGTAGATTTCCATTAAAATCGGTTTTTGGACCTTTATTCTAATCTATTAAACTTTAGTCAATCTTGGTCAACCTTATTTGACCAAAGCTTCCATTGGCTTAAAGATGCGATTATCTTTCTTCTAGTGAGTTAAAAACTATATTTAGACCTTTATAAACTTTCTATTTGTTCAAAAAAGGGTAGATTTCCATTGTAATCGATTTTTGAACCTTTATTCTAATCTATTAAACTTTGGTTAAACTTGGTCAACCTTGTTTAACCAAAGCTTCAATTGGCTTAAAGTTGCGATTATCATTCTTCTAATAGGTTAAAAATTATATTTTGACCTGTATAAACCTTCTATTTGTTCAAAAAAGGGTAGATTTCCATTCTAATCCGTTTTTGGACCTTTATAGTAATCTATTAAACTTTGGTCAAACTTGGTCAACCTTGTTTGACCAAAGCTTCCATTGGCTTAAAGATGCGATTATCTTTCTCTTAGTGGGTTAAAAACTATATTTAGAACTTTATAAACCTTCTATTTTTTGAAAAAAGGGTAGATTTCCATTGTAATCCGTTTTTGGACCATTATACTAATCTATTAAACTTTGGTCAAACTTGGTCAACCTTGTATGACCAAAGCTTCCATTGGATTAAAGATGCGATTATCTTTCTTCTAGTGGGTTAAAAGCTATATTTAGACCTTTATAAAGCTTCTATTTGTTCAAAAAATGGTAGATTTCCATTAAAATCGGTTTTTGGACCTTTATTCTAATCATTAAACTTTAGTCAAACTTGGTCAACCTTGTTTGACCAAAGCTTCCATTGGCTTAAAGATGCGATTATCTTTCTTCTAGTGAGTTAAAAACTATATTTAGACCTTTATAAACTTTCTATTTGTTCAAAAAAGGGTAGATTTCAATTGTAATCGATTTTTGAACCTTTATTCTAATCTATTAAATTTTGGTCAAACTTGGTCAACCTTGTTTAACCAAAGCTTCAATTGGCTTAAAGTTTCGATTATCTTTCTTCTAATAGGTTAAAAATTATATTTTGACCTTTATAAACCTTCTATTTGTTCAAAAAAGGGTAGATTTCCATTCTAATCCGTTTTTGGACCTTTATACTAATCTATTAAACTTTGGTCATACTTAGTCAACCTTGTTTGACCAAAGCTTCCATTGGCTTAAAGATGCGATTATCTTTCTTCTAGTGGGTTAAAAACTATATTTAGACCTTTATAAAGCTTCTATTTGTTCAAAAGAGGGTAGATTTCCATTAAAATCAGTTTTTGGACCTTTATACTAATCTATTAAACTTTGATCAAACTTGGTCAACCTTGTTTGACCAAAGTTTCCATTGGCTTAAAGATGCGATTATCTTTCTTCTAGAGGGTTAAAAACTATATTTAGACATTTATAAACTTTGTATTTGTTCAAAAAAGGGAAGATTTCCATTTTAATCGGTTTTTCAACCTTTATTCTAATCTGTTAAACTTTGGTCAAACTAGGTCAAACTTGTTTAACCAAAGCTTCAATTGGCTTAAAGTTGGGATTATATTTCTTCTAATAGGTTAAAAATTATATTTTGACCTTTATAAACCTTCTATTTGTTCAAAAAAGGGTAGATTTCCATTTTAATCGGTTTTTGAACCTTTATTCTAATCTGTTAAACTTTGGTCAAACTTGGTCAACCTTGTTTGACCATAGCTTCCATTGGCTTAAAGATGGGATTATCTTTTTTCTAATAGGTTAAAAATTATATTTAGACCTTTATAAACTTTCTATTTGTACAAAAAAGAGTAGATTTCCATTGTAATCAATTTTTTGACCTTTATACTTATCTATTAAACTTTGGTCAAACTTGGTCAACCTTGTTTGACCAAAGATTCCATTTGCTTAAAGATGCGATTATCTTTCTCCTAGTGGGTTAAAAACTATATTTAGAACTTTATAAACCTTCTATTTTTTGAAAAAAGGGTAAATTTCCATTGTAATCCGTTTTTGGACCTTTATACTAATCTATTAAACTTTGGTCAAACTTGGTCAACCTTGTTTGACCAAAGCTTCCATTGGCTTAAATATGCGATTATCTTTCTTCTAGTTGGTTAAAAACTATATTTAGACCTTTATAAAGCTTCTATTTGTTCAAAAAAGGGTAGATTTCCATTAAAATCGGTTTTTGGACCTTTATTCTAATCTATTAAACTTTAGTCAAACTTGGTCAACCTTGTTTGACCAAAGCTTCCATTGGCTTAAAGATGCGATTATCTTTCTTCTAGTGAGTTAAAAACTATATTTAGACCTTTATAAACTTTCTATTTGTTCAAAAAAGGGTAGATTTCCATTGTAATCGATTTTTGAACCTTTATTCTAATCTATTAAACTTTGGTCAAACTTGGTCAACCTTGTTTAACCAAAGCTTCAATTGGCTTAAAGTTGCGATTATCTTTCTTCTAATAGGTTAAAAATTATATTTTGACCTTTATAAACCTTCTATTTGTTCAAAAAAGGGTAGATTTCCATTCTAATCCGTTTTTGGACCTTTATAGTAATCTATTAAACTTTGGTCAAACTTGGTCAACCTTGTTTAACCAAAGCTTCCATTGGCTTAAAGATGCGATTATCTTTCTTCTAGTGGGTTAAAAACTATATTTAGACCTTTATAAAGCTTCTATTGGTTCAAAAAAGGGTAGATTTCCATTAAAATCGGTTTTTGGACCTTTATTCTAATCTATAAAACTTTAGTCAAACTTGGTCAACCTTGTTTGACCAAAGCTTCCATTGGCTTAAAGATGTGATTATCTTTTTTCTAATAGGTTAAAAATTATATTTTGACCTTTATAAACCTTCTATTTGTTCAAAAAAGGGTAGATTTCCATTGTAATCGATTTTTTAACCTTTATTCTAATCTATTAAACTTTGGTCAAACTTGGTCAACCTTGTTTAACCAAAGCTTCAATTGGCTTAAAGTTGCGATTATCTTTCTTCTAATAGGTTAAAAATTATATTTTGACCTTTATAAACCTTCTATTTGTTCAAAAAAGGGTAGATTTCCATTCTAATCCGTTTTTGGACCTTTATAGTAATATATTAAACTTTGGTCAAACTTGGTCAACCTTGTTTAACCAAAGCTTCCATTGACTTAAAGATGCGATTATCTTTCTTCTAGTGGGTTAAAAACTATATTTAGACCTTTATAAAGCTTCTATTTGTTCAAAAAAGGGTAGATTTTCATTAAAATCGGTTTTTGGACCTTTATACTAATCTATTAAACTTTGGTCAAACTTGGTCAACCTTGTTTGACCAAAGCTTCCATTTGCTTAAAGATGCGATTATCTTTCTCCTAGTGGGTTAAAAACTATATTTAGAACTTTATAAACCTTCTATTTTTTGAAAAAAGGGTAGATTTCCATTGTAATCCGTTTTTGGACCTTTATACTAATCTTTTAAACTTTGGTCAAACTTGGTCAACCTTGTTTGACCAAAGCTTCCATTGGCTTAAATATGCGATTATCTTTCTTCTAGTGGGTTAAAAATTATATTTAGACCTTTATAAAGCTTCTATTTGTTCAAAAAAGGGTAGATTTCCATTAAAATCGGTTTTTGGACATTTATTCTAATCTATTAAACTTTAGTCAAACTTGGTCAACCTTGTTTGACCAAAGCTTCCATTGGCTTAAAGATGCGATTATCTTTCTTCTAGTGAGTTAAAAACTATATTTAGACCTTTATAAACTTTCTATTTGTTCAAAAAAGGGTAGATTTCCATTGTAATCGATTTTTGAACCTTTATTCTAATCTATTAAACTTTGGTCAAACTTGGTCAACCTTGTTTAACCAAAGCTTCAATTGGCTTAAAGTTGCGATTATCTTTCTTCTAATAGGTTAAAAATTATATTTTGACCTTTATAAACCTTCTATTTGTTCAAAAAAGGGTAGATTTCCATTCTAATCCGTTTTTGGACCTTTATACTAATCTATTAAACTTTGGTCAAACTTTGTCAACCTTGTTTGACCAAAGCTTCCATTGGCTTAAAGATGCGATTATCTTTCTTCTAGTGGGTTAAAAACTATATTTAGACCTTTATAAAGTTCTATTTGTTCAAAAAAGGGTAGATTTCCATTAAAATCGGTTATTGGACCTTTATACTAATCTATTAAACTTTGGTCAAACTTGGTCAACCTTGTTTGACCAAAGCTTCCATTGGCTTAAAGATGCGATTATCTTTCTCCTAGTGGGTTAAAAACTATGTTTAGAACTTTATAAACCTTCTATTTTTTGAAAAAAGGGTAGATTTCCATTGTAATCCGTTTTTGGACCTTTATACTAATCTATTAAACTTTGGTCAAACTTGGTCAACCTTGTTTGACCAAAGCTTCCATTGGCTTAAAGATGCGATTATCTTTCTTCTAGTGGGTTAAAAACTATATTTAGACCTTTATAAAGCTTCTATTTGTTCAAAAAAGTGTAGATTTCCATTAAAATCGGTTTTTGGACCTTTATTCTAATCTATTAAACTTTAGTCAAACTTGGTCAACCTTGTTTGACCAAAGCTTCCATTGGCTTAAAGATGCGATTATCTTTCTTCTAGAGGGTTAAAAACTATATTTAGACATTTATAAACTTTCTATTTGTTCAAAAAAGGGAAGATTTCCATTTTAATAGGTTTTTCAACCTTTATTCTAATCTGTTAAACCTTGGTCAAACTTGGTCAACCTTGTTTAACCAAAGCTTCAATTGGCTTAAAGTTGCGATTATCTTTCTTCTAATAGGTTAAAAATTATATTTTGACCGTTATAAACCTTCTATTTCTTCAAAAAAGGGTAGATTTCCATTCTAATCGGGTTTTGGACCTTTATCCTAATCTATTAAACTTTGGTCAAACTTGGTCAACCTTGTTTGACCAAAGCTTCCATTGGCTTAAAGATGCGATTATCATTCTCCTAATGGGTTAAAAACTATATTTAGAACTTTATAAACCATCTATTTTTTGAAAAAAGGGTAGATTTCCATTGTAATCGGTTTTTTGGACCTTTATTCTAATCTATTAAACTTTAGTCAAACTTGGTCAACCTTGTTTGACCAAAGCTTCCATTGGCTTAAAGATGCGATTATCTTTCTTCTAGTGAGTTAAAAACTATATTTAGACCTTTATAAACTTTCTATTTGTTCAAAAAAGGGTAGATTTCCATTGTAATCGATTTTTGAACCTTTTTTCTAATCTGTTAAACTTTGGTCAAACTTGGTCAACCTTGTTTAACCAAAGCTTCAATTGGCTTTCAGTTGCGATTATATTTCTTCTAATAGGTTAAAAATTATATTTATACCTTTATAAACTTTCTATTTGTACAAAAAAGAGTAGATTTCCATTGTAATCCATTTTTTGACCTTTATACTTATCTATTAAACTTTGGTCAAACTTGGTCAACCTTGTTTGACCAAAGCTTCCATTTGCTTAAAGATGCGATTATCTTTCTCCTAGTGGGTTAAAAACTATATTTAGAACTTTATAAACCTTCTATTTTTTGAAAAAAGGGTAGATTTCCATTGTAATCCGTTTTTGGACCTTTATACTAATCTATTAAACTTATGTCAAACTTGGTCAACCTTGTTTGACCAAAGCTTCCATTGGCTTAAATATGCGATTATCTTTCTTCTAGTGGGTTAAAAACTATATTTAGACCTTTATAAAGCTTCTATTTGTTCAAAAAAGGGTAGATTTCCACTAAAATCGGTTTTTGGACCTTTATTCTAATCTATTAAACTTTAGTCAAACTTGGTCAACCTTGTTTGACCAAAGCTTCCATTGGCTTAAAGATGCGATTATCTTTCTTCTAGTGAGTTAAAACCTATATTTAGACCTTTATTCTAATCTATTAAACTTTGGTCAAACTTGGTCAACCATTTTTAACCAAAGCTTCAATTGGCTTAAAGTTGCGATTATCTTTCTTCTAATAGGTTAAAAATTGTATTTTGACCTTTATAAACCTTCTATTTGTTCAAAAAAGGGTAGATTTCCATTCTAATCCGTTTTTGGACCTTTATACTAATCTATTAAACTTTGGTCAAACTTGGTCAACCTTGTTTGACCAAAGCTTCCATTGGCTTAAAGATGCGATTATCTTTCTTCTAGTGGGTTAAAAACTATATTTAGACCTTTATATAGCTTCTATTTGTTCAAAAAAGGGTAGATTTCCATTAAAATCGGTTTTTGGACCTTTATTCTAATCTATTAAACTTTAGTCAAGCTTGGTCAACCTTGTTTGACCAAAGCTTCCATTGGCTTAAAGCTGCGATTATCTTTCTTCTAGAGGGTTAAAAACTATATTTAGACATTTATAAACTTTCTATTTGTTCAAAAAAGGGAAGATTTCCATTTTAATCGGTTTTTCAACCTTTATTCTAATCTGTTAAACTTTGGTCAAACTTGGTCAAACTTGTTTAACCAAAGCTTCAATTGGCTTAAAGTTACGATTATCTTTCTTCTAATAGGTTAAAAATTATATTTTGACCCTTATAAACCTTCTATTTCTTCAAAAAAGGGTAGATTTCCATTCTAATCGGGTTTTGGACCTTTATACTAATCTATTAAACTTTGGTCAAACTTGGTCAACCTTGTTTGACCAAAGCTTCCATTGGCTTAAAGATGCGATTATCTTTCTCCTAATGGGTTAAACACTATATTTAGAACTTTATAAACCTTCTATTTTTTGAAAAACGGGTAGATTTCCATTGTAATCGGTTTTTTGGACCTTTATTCTAATCTATTAAACTTTAGTCAAACTTGGTCAACCTTGTTTGACCAAAGCTTCCATTGGCTTAAAGATGCGATTATCTTTTTTCTTGTGAGTTAAAAACTATATTTAGACCTTTATAAACTTTCTATTTGTTCAAAAAAGGGTAGATTTCCATTGTAATCGATTTTTCAACCTATATTCTAATCAATTAAACTTTGGTCAAACTTGGTCAACCTTGTTTAACCAAAGCTTCAATTGGGTTAAAGTTGCGATTATCTTTCTTCTAATAGGATAGAAATTATATTTTGACCTTTATAAACCTTCTATATGTTCAAAAAAGGGTAGATTTCCATTCTAATCGGTTTTTGGACCTTTATACTAATCTATTAAACTTTGGTCAAACTTGGTCAACCTTGTTTGACAAAAGCTTCCATTGGCTTAAAGATGCGATTATCTTTCTTCTAGTGGGTTAAAAACTATATTTAGACCTTTATAAACCTTCTATTTGTTCAAAAAAGGGTAGATTTCCATTAAAATCGGTTTTTGGACCTTTATTCTAATCATTAAACTTTAGTCAAACTTGGTCAACCTTGTTTGACCAAAGCTTCCATTTGCTTAAAGATGCGATTATCTTTCTTCTTGTGAGTTAAAAACTATATTTAGACCTTTATAAACTTTCAATTTGTTCAAAAAAGGGTAGATTTCCATTGTAATCGATTTTTGAACCTTTATTCTAATCAATTAAACTTTGGTCAAACTTGGTCAACCTTGTTTAACAAAAGCTTCAATTTGGTTAAAGTTGCGATTATCTTTCTTCTAATAGGTTAAAAATTATATTTTGACCTTTATAAACCTTCTATTTCTTCAAAAAAGGGTAGATGTCCATTCTAATCGGTTTTTGGACCTTTATACTAATCTATTAAACTTTGGTCAAACTTGGTCAACCTTGTTTGACAAAAGCTTCCATTGACTTAAAGATGCGATTATCTTTCTTCTAGTGGGTTAAAAACTATATTTTAACCTTTATAAACCTTCTATTTGTTCAAAAAAGGGTAGATTTCCAATAAAATCGGTTTTTGGACCTTTATACTAATGTATTAAACTTTGGTCAAACTTGGTTAACCTTGTTTGACAAAAGCTTCCATTGGCTTAAAGATGCGATTATCTTTCTTCTAGAGGGTTAAAAACTATATTTAGACATTTATAAACTTTCTATTTGTTCAAAAAAGGGTAGATTTCCATTTTAATCGGTTTTTCAACCTTTATTCTAATCTGTTAAACTTTGGTCAAACTTGGTCAACCTTGTTTAACCAAAGCTTCAATTGGCTTAAAGTTGCGATTATCTTTCTTCTAATAGGTTAAAAATTATATTTTGACCTTTATAAACCTTCTATTTGTTCAAAAAAGGGTAGATTTCCATTTTAATCGGTTTTTGAACCTTTATTATAATCTGTTAAACTTTGGTCAAACTTGGTCAACCTTGTTTGACCATAGCTTCCATTGGCTTAAAGATGCGATTATCTTTCTTCTAGTGGGTTAAAAACTATATTTAGACCTTTATAAACTTTCTATTTGTTCAAAAAAGGGTAGATTTCCATTGTAATCGATTTTTGAACCGTTATTCTAATCTATTAAACTTTGGTCAAACTTGGTCAACCTTGTTTGACCATAGCTTCCATTGGCTTAAAGATGGGATTACCTTTTTTCTAATAGGTTAAAAATTATATTTAGACCTTTATAAACTTTCTATTTGTACAAAAAAGAGTAGATTTCCATTGTAAACGGTTTTTTGACCTTTATACTTATCTATTAAACTTTGGTCAAACTTGGTCAACCTTGTTTGACCAAAGCTTCCATTGGCTTAAAGATGCGATTATCTTTCTCCTAGTGGGTTAAAAACTATATTTAGAACTTTATAAACCTTCTATTTTTTGAAAAAAGGGTAGATTTCCATTGTAATCCGTTTTTGGACCTTTATACTAATCTATTAAACTTTGGTCAAACTAGGTCAACCTTGTTTAACCAAAGCTTCAATTGGCTTAAAGTTGCGATTATCTTTCTTCTAATAGGTTAAAAATTATATTTTGACCTTTATAAACCTTCTATTTGTTCAAAAAAGGGTAGATTTCCATTCTAATCCGTTTTTGGACCTTTATACTAATCTATTAAACTTTGGTCAAACTTGGTCAACCTTGTTTGACCAAAGCTTCCATTGGCTTAAAGATGCGATTATCTTTCTTCTAGTCGGTTAAAAACTATATTTAGACCTTTATAAAGCTTCTATTTGTTCAAAAAAGGGTAGATTTCCATTAAAATCGGTTTTTGGACCTTTATACTAATCTATTAAACTTTGGTCAAACTTGGTCAACCTTGTTTGACCAAAGCTTCCATTGGCTGAAAGATGCGATTATCTTTCTCCTAGTGGGTTAAAAACTATATTTAGAACTTTATAAACCTTCTATTTTTTGAAAAAAGGGTAGATTTAAATTGTAATCCGTCTTTGGACCTTTATACTAATCTATTAAACTTTGGTCAAACTTGGTCAACCTTGTTTGACCAAAGCTTCCATTGGCTTAAAGATGCGATTATCTTTCTTCTAGTGGGTTAAAAACTATATTTAGACCTTTATAAACTTTCTATTTGTTCAAAAAAGGGTAGATTTCCATTGTAATCGATTTTTGAACCTTTATTCTAATCAATTAAACTTTGGTCAAACTTGGTCAACCTTGTTTGACCATAGCTTCCATTGGCTTAAAGATGGGATTACCTTTTTTCTAATAGGTTAAAAATTATATTTAGACCTTTATAAACTTTCTATTTGTACAAAAAAGAGTAGATTTCCATTGTAATCGGTTTTTCGACCTTTATACTTATCTATTAAACTTTGGTCAAACTTGGTCAACCTTGTTTGACCAAAGCTTCCATTGGCTTAAAGATGCGATTATCTTTCTCCTAGTGGGTTAAAAACTATATTTAGAACTTTATAAACCTTCTATTTTTTGAAAAAAGGGTAGATTTCCATTGTAATCCGTTTTTGGACCTTTATACTAATCTATTAAACTTTGGTCAAACTTGGTCAACCTTGTTTGACCAAAGCTTCCATTGGCTTAAATATTCGATTATCTTTCTTCTAGTGGGTTAAAAACTATATTTAGACCTTTATAAAGCTTCTATTTGTTCAAAAAAGGGTAGATTTCCATTAAAATCTGTTTTTGGACCTTTATTCTAATCTATTAAACTTTAGTCAAACTTGGTCAACCTTGTTTGACCAAAGCTTCCATTGGCTTAAAGATGCGATTATCTTTCTTCTAGTGAGTTAAAAACTATATTTAGACCTTTATAAACTTTCTATTTGTTCAAAAAAGGGAAGATTTCCCTTGTAATCGATTTTTGAACCTTTATTCTAATCTATTAAACTTTGGTCAAACTTGGTCAACCTTGTTTAACCAAAGCTTCAATTGGCTTAAAGTTGCGATTATCTTTCTTCTAATAGGTTAAAAATTATATTTTGACCTTTATAAACCTTCTATTTGTTCAAAAAAGGGTAGATTTCCATTCTAATCCGTTTTTGGACCTTTATACTAATCTATTAAACTTTGGTCAAACTTTGTCAACCTTGTTTGACCAAATCTTCCATTGGCTTAAAGATGCGATTATCTTTCTTCTAGTGGGTTAAAAACAATATTTAGACCTTTATAAACATTCTATTTGTTCAAAAAAGGGTAGATTTCCATTGTAATCGATTTTTGAACCTTTATTCTAATCTATTAAACTTTGGTCAAACTTGGTCAACCTTGTTTAACCAAAGCTTCAATTGGCTTAAAGTTGCGATTATCTTTCTTCTAATAGGTTAAAAATTATATTTTGACCTTTATAAACCTTCTATTTGTTCAAAAAAGGGTAGATTTCCATTCTAATCCGTTTTTGGACCTTTATACTAATCTATTAAACTTTGGTCAAACTTGGTCAACCTTGTTTGACCAAAGCTTCCATTGGCTTAAAGATGCGATTATCTTTCTTCTAGTCGGTTAAAAACTATATTTAGACCTTTATAAAGCTTCTATTTGTTCAAAAAAGGGTAGATTTCCATTAAAATCGGTTTTTGGACCTTTATACTAATCTATTAAACTTTGGTCAAACTTGGTCAACCTTGTTTGACCAAAGCTTCCATTGGCTGAAAGATGCGATTATCTTTCTCCTAGTGGGTTAAAAACTATATTTAGAACTTTATAAACCTTCTATTTTTTGAAAAAAGGGTAGATTTCCATTGTAATCCGTCTTTGGACCTTTATACTAATCTATTAAACTTTGGTCAAACTTGGTCAACCTTGTTTGACCAAAGCTTCCATTGGCTTAAAGATGCGATTATCTTTCTTCTAGTGGGTTAAAAACTATATTTAGACCTTTATAAACTTTCTATTTGTTCAAAAAAGGGTAGATTTCCATTGTAATCGATTTTTGAACCTTTATTCTAATCTATTAAACTTTGGTCAAACTTGGTCAACCTTGTTTGACCATAGCTTCCATTGGATTAAAGATGGGATTACCTTTTTTCTAATAGGTTAAAAATTATATTTAGACCTTTATAAACTTTCTATTTGTACAAAAAAGAGTAGATTTCCATTGTAATCGGTTTTTCGACCTTTATACTTATCTATTAAACTTTGGTCAAACTTGGTCAACCTTGTTTGACCAAAGCTTCCATTGGCTTAAAGATGCGATTATCTTTCTCCTAGTGGGTTAAAAACTATATTTAGAACTTTATAAACCTTCTATTTTTTGAAAAAAGGGTAGATTTCCATTGTAATCCGTTTTTGGACCTTTATACTAATCTATTAAACTTTGGTCAAACTTGGTCAACCTTGTTTGACCAAAGCTTCCATTGGCTTAAATATTCGATTATCTTTCTTCTAGTGGGTTAAAAACTATATTTAGACCTTTATAAAGCTTCTATTTGTTCAAAAAAGGGTAGATTTCCATTAAAATCTGTTTTTGGACCTTTATTCTAATCTATTAAACTTTAGTCAAACTTGGTCAACCTTGTTTGACCAAAGCTTCCATTGGCTTAAAGATGCGATTATCTTTCTTCTAGTGAGTTAAAAACTATATTTAGACCTTTATAAACTTTCTATTTGTTCAAAAAAGGGAAGATTTCCCTTGTAATCGATTTTTGAACCTTTATTCTAATCTATTAAACTTTGGTCAAACTTGGTCAACCTTGTTTAACCAAAGCTTCAATTGGCTTAAAGTTGCGATTATCTTTCTTCTAATAGGTTAAAAATTATATTTTGACCTTTATAAACCTTCTATTTGTTCAAAAAAGGGTAGATTTCCATTCTAATCCGTTTTTGGACCTTTATACTAATCTATTAAACTTTGGTCAAACTTTGTCAACCTTGTTTGACCAAATCTTCCATTGGCTTAAAGATGCGATTATCTTTCTTCTAGTGGGTTAAAAACAATATTTAGACCTTTATAAACATTCTATTTGTTCAAAAAAGGGTAGATTTCCATTGTAATCGATTTTTGAACCTTTATTCTAATCTATTAAACTTTGGTCAAACTTGGTCAACCTTGTTTAACCAAAGCTTCAATTGGCTTAAAGTTGCGATTATCTTTCTTCTAATAGGTTAAAAATTATATTTTGACCTTTATAAACCTTCTATTTGTTCAAAAAAGGGTAGATTTCCATTCTAATCCGTTTTTGGACCTTTATACTAATCTATTAAACTTTGGTCAAACTTGGTCAACCTTGTTTGACCAAAGCTTCCATTGGCTTAAAGATGCGATTATCTTTCTTCTAGTCGGTTAAAAACTATATTTAGACCTTTATAAAGCTTCTATTTGTTCAAAAAAGGGTAGATTTCCATTAAAATCGGTTTTTGGACCTTTATACTAATCAATTAAACTATGGTCAAACTTGGTCAACCTTGTTTAACCAAAGCTTCAATTGGGTTAAAGTTGCGATTATCTTTCTTCTAATAGGTTAAAAATTATATTTTGACCTTTATAAACCTTCTATTTGTTCAAAAAAGGGTAGATTTCAATTATAATCGGTTTTTGGACCTTTATACTAATCTATTAAACTTTGGTCAAACTTGGTCAACCTTGTTTGACAAAAGCTTCCATTGGCTTAAAGATGCGATTATCTTTCTTCTAGTGGGTTAAAAACTATATTTAGACCTTTATAAACCTTCTATTTGTTCAAAAAAGGGTAGATTTCCATTAAAATCGGTTTTTGGACCTTTATACTAATCTATTAAACTTTGGTCAAACTTGGTTAACCTTGTTTGACCAAAGCTTCCATTGTCTTAAAGATGCGATTATCTTTCTCCTAATGGGTTAAAAACTATATTTAGACCTTTATAAACCTTCTATTTGTTCAAAAAAGGGTAGATTTCCATTTTAATCGGTTTTTCAACCTTTATTCTAATCTGTTAAACTTTGGTCAAACTTGGTCAACCTTGTTTAACCAAAGCTTCAATTGGATTAAAGTTGCGATTATCTTTCTTCTAATAGGTTAAAAATTATATTTTGACCGTTATAAACCTTCTATTTCTTCAAAAAAGGGTAGATTTCCATTCTAATCGGGTTTTGGACCTTTATACTATTCTATTAAACTTTGGTCAAACTTGGTCAACCTTGTTTGACCTAAGCTTCCATTGGCTTAAAGATGCGATTATCTTTCTCCTAATGGGTTAAAAACTATATTTAGACCGTTATAAACCTTCTATTTGTTCAAAAAAGGGTAGATTTCCATTCTAATCGGTTTTTGGACCTTTATACTAATCTATTAAACTTTGGCCAAACTTGGTTAACCTTGTTTGACCAAAGCTTCGATTGGCTTAAAGATGCGATTATCTTTCTTCTAGAGGGTTAAAAACTATATTTAGACATTTATAAACTTTCTATTTGTTCAAAAAAGGGAAGATTTCCATTTTAATCGGTTTTTCAACCTTTATTCTAATCTGTAAAACTTTGGTCAAACTTGGTCAACCTTGTTTAACCAAAGCTTCAATTGGATTAAAGTTGCGATTATCTTTCTTCTAATAGGTTAAAAATTATATTTTGACCGTTATAAACCTTCTATTTCTTCAAAAAAGGGTAGATTTCCATTCTAATCGGGTTTTGGACCTTTATACTAATCTATTAAACTTTGGTCAAACTTGGTCAACCTTGTTTGACCTAAGCTTCCATTGTCTTAAAGATGCGATTATCTTTCTCCTAATGGGTTAAAAACTATATTTAGAACTTTATAAACCTTCTATTTTTTGAAAAAAGGGTAGATTTCCATTGTAATCGGTTTTTTGGACCTTTATTCTAATCTATTAAAGTTTAGTCAAACTTGGTCAACCTTGTTTGACCAAAGCTTCCATTGGCTTAAAGATGCGATTATCTTTCTTCTAGTGAGTTAAAAACTATATTTAGACCTTTATAAACTTTCAATTTGTTCAAAAAAGGGTAGATTTCCATTGTAATCGATTTTTGAACCTTTATTCTAATCAATTAAACTTTGGTCAAACTTGGTCAACCTTGTTTAACAAAAGCTTCAATTTGGTTAAAGTTGCGATTATCTTTCTTCTAATAGGTTAAAAATTATATTTTGACCTTTATAAACCTTCTATTTCTTCAAAAAAGGGTAGATGTCCATTCTAATCGGTTTTTGGACCTTTATACTAATCTATTAAACTTTGGTCAAACTTGGTCAACCTTGTTTGACAAAAGCTTCCATTGACTTAAAGATGCGATTATCTTTCTTCTAGTGGGTTAAAAACTATATTTTAACCTTTATAAACCTTCTATTTGTTCAAAAAAGGGTAGATTTCCATTAAAATCGGTTTTTGGACCTTTATACTAATCTATTAAACTTTTGTCAAACTTGGTTAACCTTGTTTGACAAAAGCTTCCATTGGCTTAAAGATGCGATTATCTTTCTTCTAGAGGGTTAAAAACTATATTTAGACATTTATAAACTTTCTATTTGTTCAAAAAAGGGAAGATTTCCATTTTAATCGGTTTTTCAACCTTTATTCTAATCTGTAAAACTTTGGTCAAACTTGGTCAACCTTGTTTAACCAAAGCTTCAATTGGATTAAAGTTGCGATTATCTTTCTTCTAATAGGTTAAAAATTATATTTTGACCGTTATAAACCTTCTATTTCTTCAAAAAAGGGTAGATTTCCATTCTAATCGGGTTTTGGACCTTTATACTAATCTATTAAACTTTGGTCAAACTTGGTCAACCTTGTTTGACCTAAGCTTCCATTGTCTTAAAGATGCGATTATCTTTCTCCTAATGGGTTAAAAACTATATTTAGAACTTTATAAACCTTCTATTTTTTGAAAAAAGGGTAGATTTCCATTGTAATCGGTTTTTTGGACCTTTATTCTAATCTATTAAAGTTTAGTCAAACTTGGTCAACCTTGTTTGACCAAAGCTTCCATTGGCTTAAAGATGCGATTATCTTTCTTCTAGTGAGTTAAAAACTATATTTAGACCTTTATAAACTTTCAATTTGTTCAAAAAAGGGTAGATTTCCATTGTAATCGATTTTTGAACCTTTATTCTAATCAATTAAACTTTGGTCAAACTTGGTCAACCTTGTTTAACAAAAGCTTCAATTTGGTTAAAGTTGCGATTATCTTTCTTCTAATAGGTTAAAAATTATATTTTGACCTTTATAAACCTTCTATTTCTTCAAAAAAGGGTAGATGTCCATTCTAATCGGTTTTTGGACCTTTATACTAATCTATTAAACTTTGGTCAAACTTGGTCAACCTTGTTTGACAAAAGCTTCCATTGACTTAAAGATGCGATTATCTTTCTTCTAGTGGGTTAAAAACTATATTTTAACCTTTATAAACCTTCTATTTGTTCAAAAAAGGGTAGATTTCCATTAAAATCGGTTTTTGGACCTTTATACTAATCTATTAAACTTTGGTCAAACTTGGTTAACCTTGTTTGACAAAAGCTTCCATTGGCTTAAAGATGCGATTATCTTTCTTCTAGAGGGTTAAAAACTATATTTAGACATTTATAAACTTTCTATTTGTTCAAAAAAGGGTAGATTTCCATTTTAATCGGTTTTTCAACCTTTATTCTAATCTGTTAAACTTTGGTCAAACTTGGTCAACCTTGTTTAACCAAAGCTTCAATTGGCTTAAAGTTGCGATTATCTTTCTTCTAATAGGTTAAAAATTATATTTTGACCTTTATAAACCTTCTATTTGTTCAAAAAAGGGTAGATTTCCATTTTAATCGGTTTTTGAACCTTTATTCTAATCTGTTAAACTTTGGTCAAACTTGGTCAACCTTGTTTGACCATAGCTTCCATTGGCTTAAAGATGCGATTATCTTTCTTCTAGTGGGTTAAAAACTATATTTAGACCTTTATAAACTTTCTATTTGTTCAAAAAAGGGTAGATTTCCATTGTAATCGATTTTTGAACCTTTATTCTAATCTATTAAACTTTGGTCAAACTTGGTCAACCTTGTTTGACCATAGCTTCCATTGGCTTAAAGATGGGATTACCTTTTTTCTAATAGGTTAAAAATTATATTTAGACCTTTATAAACTTTCTATTTGTACAAAAAAGAGTAGATTTCCATTGTAATCGGTTTTTCGACCTTTGTACTTATCTATTAAACTTTGGTCAAACTTGGTCAACCTTGTTTGACCAAAGCTTCCATTGGCTTAAAGATGCGATTATCTTTCTCCTAGTGGGTTAAAAACTATATTTAGAACTTTATAAACCTTCTATTTTTTGAAAAAAGGGTAGATTTCCATTGTAATCCGTTTTTGGACCTTTATACTAATCTATTAAACTTTGGTCAAACTTGGTCAACCTTGTTTGACCAAAGCTTCCATTGGCTTAAATATTCGATTATCTTTCTTCTAGTGGGTTAAAAACTATATTTAGATCTTTATAAAGCTTCTATTTGTTCAAAAAAGGGTAGATTTCCATTAAAATCTGTTTTTGGACCTTTATTCTAATCTATTAAACTTTAGTCAAACTTGGTCAACCTTGTTTGACCAAAGCTTCCATTGGCTTAAAGATGCGATTATCTTTCTTCTAGTGAGTTAAAAACTATATTTAGACCTTTATAAACTTTCTATTTGTTCAAAAAAGGGTAGATTTCCATTGTAATCGATTTTTGAACCTTTATTCTAATCTATTAAACTTTGGTCAAACTAGGTCAACCTTGTTTAACCAAAGCTTCAATTGGCTTAAAGTTGCGATTATCTTTCTTCTAATAGGTTAAAAATTATATTTTGACCTTTATAAACCTTCTATTTGTTCAAAAAAGGGTAGATTTCCATTCTAATCCGTTTTTGGACCTTTATACTAATCTATTAAACTTTGGTCAAACTTTGTCAACCTTGTTTGACCGAAGCTTCCATTGGCTTAAAGATGCGATTATCTTTCTTCTAGTGGGTTAAAAACTATATTTAGACCTTTATAAACTTTCTATTTGTTCAAAAAAGGGTAGATTTCCATTGTAATCGATTTTTGAACCTTTATTCTAATCTATTAAACTTTGGTCAAACTTGGTCAACCTTGTTTAACCAAAGCTTCAATTGGCTTAAATTTGCGATTATCTTTCTTCTAATAGGTTAAAAATTATATTTTGACCTTTATAAACCTTTTATTTGTTCAAAAAAGGGTAGATTTCCATTCTAATCCGTTTTTGGACCTTTATACTAATCTATTAAACTTTGGTCAAACTTGGTCAACCTTGTTTGACCAAAGCTTCCATTGGGTTAAAGATGCGATTATCTTTCTTCTAGTCGGTTAAAAACTATATTTAGACCTTTATAAAGCTTCTATTTGTTCAAAAAAGGGTAGATTTCCATTAAAATCGGTTTTTGGACCTTTATACTAATCTATTAATCTTTGGTCAAACTTGGTCAACCTTGTTTGACCAAAGCTTCCATTGGCTGAAAGATGCGATTATCTTTCTCCTAGTGGGTTAAAAACTATATTTAGAACTTTATAAACCTTCTATTTTTTGAAAAAAGGGTAGATTTCCATTGTAATCCGTCTTTGGACCTTTATACTAATCTATTAAACTTTGGTCAAACTTGGTCAACCTTGTTTGACCAAAGCTTCCATTGGCTTAAAGATGCGATTATCTTTCTTCTAGTGGGTTAAAAACTATATTTAGACCTTTATAAACTTTCTATTTGTTCAAAAAAGGGTAGATTTCCATTGTAATCGATTTTTGAACCTTTATTCTAATCTATTAAACTTTGGTCAAACTTGGTCAACCTTGTTTGACCATAGCTTCCATTGGCTTAAAGATGGGATTACCTTTTTTCTAATAGGTTAAAAATTATATTTAGACCTTTATAAACTTTCTATTTGTACAAAAAAGAGTAGATTTCCATTGTAATCGGTTTTTCGACCTTTATACTTATCTATTAAACTTTGGTCAAACTTGGTCAACCTTGTTTGACCAAAGCTTCCATTGGCTTAAAGATGCGATTATCTTTCTCCTAGTGGGTTAAAAACTATATTTAGAACTTTATAAACCTTCTATTTTTTGAAAAAAGGGTAGATTTCCATTGTAATCCGTTTTTGGACCTTTATACTAATCTATTAAACTTTGGTCAAACTTGGTCAACCTTGTTTGACCAAAGCTTCCATTGGCTTAAATATTCGATTATCTTTCTTCTAGTGGGTTAAAAACTATATTTAGACCTTTATAAAGCTTCTATTTGTTCAAAAAAGGGTAGATTTCCATTAAAATCTGTTTTTGGACCTTTATTCTAATCTATTAAACTTTAGTCAAACTTGGTCAACCTTGTTTGACCAAAGCTTCCATTGGCTTAAAGATGCGATTATCTTTCTTCTAGTGAGTTAAAAACTATATTTAGACCTTTATAAACTTTCTCTTTGTTCAAAAAAGGGAAGATTTCCATTGTAATCGATTTTTGAACCTTTATTCTAATCTATTAAACTTTGGTCAAACTTGGTCAACCTTGTTTAACCAAAGCTTCAATTGGGTTAAAGTTGCGATTATCTTTCTTCTAATAGGTTAAAAATTATATTTTGACCTTTATAAACCTTCTATTTGTTCAAAAAAGGGTAGATTTCCATTCTAATCCGTTTTTGGACCTTTATACTAATCTATTAAACTTTGGTCAAACTTTGTCAACCTTGTTTGACCAAATCTTCCATTGGCTTAAAGATGCGATTATCTTTCTTCTAGTGGGTTAAAAACAATATTTAGACCTTTATAAACATTCTATTTGTTCAAAAAAGGGTAGATTTCCATTGTAATCGATTTTTGAACCTTTATTCTAATCTATTAAACTTTGGTCAAACTTGGTCAACCTTGTTTAACCAAAGCTTCAATTGGCTTAAAGTTGCGATTATCTTTCTTCTAATAGGTTAAAAATTATATTTTGACCTTTATAAACCTTCTATTTGTTCAAAAAAGGGTAGATTTCCATTCTAATCCGTTTTTGGACCTTTATATTAATCTATTAAACTTTGGTCAAACTTGGTCAACCTTGTTTGACCAAAGCTTCCATTGGCTTAAAGATGCGATTATCTTTCTTCTAGTCGGTTAAAAACTATATTTAGACCTTTATAAAGCTTCTATTTGTTCAAAAAAGGGTAGATTTCCATTAAAATCGGTTTTTGGACCTTTATACTAATCAATTAAACTATGGTCAAACTTGGTCAACCTTGTTTAACCAAAGCTTCAATTGGGTTAAAGTTGCGATTATCTTTCTTCTAATAGGTTAAAAGTTATATTTTGACCTTTATAAACCTTCTATTTGTTCAAAAAAGGGTAGATTTCAATTATAATCGGTTTTTGGACCTTTATACTAATCTATTAAACTTTGGTCAAACTTGGTCAACCTTGTTTGACAAAAGCTTCCATTGGCTTAAAGATGCGATTATCTTTCTTCTAGTGGGTTAAAAACTATATTTAGACCTTTATAAACCTTCTATTTGTTCAAAAAAAGGTAGATTTCCATTAAAATCGGTTTTTGGACCTTTATACTAATCTATTAAACTTTGGTCAAACTTGGTTAACCTTGTTTGACCAAAGCTTCCATTGGCTTAAAGATGCGATTATCTTTCTTCTAGAGGGTTAAAAACTATATTTAGACATTTACAAACATTCTATTTGTTCAAAAAAGGGTAGATTTCCATTTTAATCGGTTTTTGAACCTTTATTCTAATCTGTTAAACTTTGGTCAAACTTGGCCAACCTTGTTTAACCAAAGCTTCAATTGGCTTAAAGTTGCGATTATCTTTCTTCTAATAGGTTAAAAATTATATTTTGACGTTTATAAACCTTCTATTTATTCAAAAAAGGGTAGATTTCCAATCAAATCGGTTTTTGGACCTTTATACTAATCTATTAAACTTTGGTCAAACTTGGTCAACCTTGTTTGACCAAAGCTTCCATTGGCTTAAAGATGCGATTATCTTTCTTCTAGTGGGTTAAAAACTATATTTAGACCTTTATAAAGCTTCTATTTGTTCAAAAAAGGGTAGATTTCCATTAAAATCTGTTTTTGGACCTTTATTCTAATCTATTAAACTTTAGTCAAACTTGGTCAACCTTGTTTGACCAAAGCTTCCATTGGCTTAAAGATGCGATTATCTTTCTTCTAGTGAGTTAAAAACTATATTTAGACCTTTATAAACTTTCTCTTTGTTCAAAAAAGGGAAGATTTCCATTGTAATCGATTTTTGAACCTTTATTCTAATCTATTAAACTTTGGTCAAACTTGGTCAACCTTGTTTAACCAAAGCTTCAATTGGGTTAAAGTTGCGATTATCTTTCTTCTAATAGGTTAAAAATTATATTTTGACCTTTATAAACCTTCTATTTGTTCAAAAAAGGGTAGATTTCCATTCTAATCCGTTTTTGGACCTTTATATTAATCTATTAAACTTTGGTCAAACTTGGTCAACCTTGTTTGACCAAAGCTTCCATTGGCTTAAAGATGCGATTATCTTTCTTCTAGTCGGTTAAAAACTATATTTAGACCTTTATAAAGCTTCTATTTGTTCAAAAAAGGGTAGATTTCCATTAAAATCGGTTTTTGGACCTTTATACTAATCAATTAAACTATGGTCAAACTTGGTCAACCTTGTTTAACCAAAGCTTCAATTGGGTTAAAGTTGCGATTATCTTTCTTCTAATAGGTTAAAAGTTATATTTTGACCTTTATAAACCTTCTATTTGTTCAAAAAAGGGTAGATTTCAATTATAATCGGTTTTTGGACCTTTATACTAATCTATTAAACTTTGGTCAAACTTGGTCAACCTTGTTTGACAAAAGCTTCCATTGGCTTAAAGATGCGATTATCTTTCTTCTAGTGGGTTAAAAACTATATTTAGACCTTTATAAACCTTCTATTTGTTCAAAAAAAGGTAGATTTCCATTAAAATCGGTTTTTGGACCTTTATACTAATCTATTAAACTTTGGTCAAACTTGGTTAACCTTGTTTGACCAAAGCTTCCATTGGCTTAAAGATGCGATTATCTTTCTTCTAGAGGGTTAAAAACTATATTTAGACATTTACAAACATTCTATTTGTTCAAAAAAGGGTAGATTTCCATTTTAATCGGTTTTTGAACCTTTATTCTAATCTGTTAAACTTTGGTCAAACTTGGCCAACCTTGTTTAACCAAAGCTTCAATTGGCTTAAAGTTGCGATTATCTTTCTTCTAATAGGTTAAAAATTATATTTTGACGTTTATAAACCTTCTATTTATTCAAAAAAGGGTAGATTTCCAATCAAATCGGTTTTTGGACCTTTATACTAATCTATTAAACTTTGGTCAAACTTGGTCAACCTTGTTTGACCAAAGCTTCCATTGGCTTAAAGATGCGATTATCTTTCTTCTAGTGGGTTAAAAACTATATTTAGACCTTTATAAAGCTTCTATTTGTTCAAAAAAGGGTAGATTTCCATTAAAATCTGTTTTTGGACCTTTATTCTAATCTATTAAACTTTAGTCAAACTTGGTCAACCTTGTTTGACCAAAGCTTCCATTGGCTTAAAGATGCGATTATCTTTCTTCTAGTGAGTTAAAAACTATATTTAGACCTTTATAAACTTTCTCTTTGTTCAAAAAAGGGAAGATTTCCATTGTAATCGATTTTTGAACCTTTATTCTAATCTATTAAACTTTGGTCAAACTTGGTCAACCTTGTTTAACCAAAGCTTCAATTGGGTTAAAGTTGCGATTATCTTTCTTCTAATAGGTTAAAAATTATATTTTGACCTTTATAAACCTTCTATTTGTTCAAAAAAGGGTAGATTTCCATTCTAATCCGTTTTTGGACCTTTATACTAATCTATTAAACTTTGGTCAAACTTTGTCAACCTTGTTTGACCAAATCTTCCATTGGCTTAAAGATGCGATTATCTTTCTTCTAGTGGGTTAAAAACAATATTTAGACCTTTATAAACATTCTATTTGTTCAAAAAAGGGTAGATTTCCATTGTAATCGATTTTTGAACCTTTATTCTAATCTATTAAACTTTGGTCAAACTTGGTCAACCTTGTTTAACCAAAGCTTCAATTGGCTTAAAGTTGCGATTATCTTTCTTCTAATAGGTTAAAAATTATATTTTGACCTTTATAAACCTTCTATTTGTTCAAAAAAGGGTAGATTTCCATTCTAATCCGTTTTTGGACCTTTATATTAATCTATTAAACTTTGGTCAAACTTGGTCAACCTTGTTTGACAAAAGCTTCCATTGGCTTAAAGATGCGATTATCTTTCTTCTAGTGGGTTAAAAACTATATTTAGACCTTTATAAACCTTCTATTTGTTCAAAAAAAGGTAGATTTCCATTAAAATCGGTTTTTGGACCTTTATACTAATCTATTAAACTTTGGTCAAACTTGGTTAACCTTGTTTGACCAAAGCTTCCATTGGCTTAAAGATGCGATTATCTTTCTTCTAGAGGGTTAAAAACTATATTTAGACATTTACAAACATTCTATTTGTTCAAAAAAGGGTAGATTTCCATTTTAATCGGTTTTTGAACCTTTATTCTAATCTGTTAAACTTTGGTCAAACTTGGCCAACCTTGTTTAACCAAAGCTTCAATTGGCTTAAAGTTGCGATTATCTTTCTTCTAATAGGTTAAAAATTATATTTTGACGTTTATAAACCTTCTATTTATTCAAAAAAGGGTAGATTTCCAATCAAATCGGTTTTTGGACCTTTATACTAATCTATTAAACTTTGGTCAAACTTGGTCAACCTTGTTTGACCAAAGCTTCCATTGGCTTAAAGATGCGATTATCTTTCTTCTAGTGGGTTAAAAACTATATTTAGACCTTTATAAAGCTTCTATTTGTTCAAAAAAGGGTAGATTTCCATTAAAATCGGTTTTTGGACCTTTATTCTAATCTATTAAACTTTAGTCAAACTTGGTCAACCTTGTTTGACCAAAGCTTCCATTGGCTTAAAGATGCGATTATCTTTCTTCTAGAGGGTTAAAAACTATATTTAGACATTTACAAACATTCTATTTGTTCAAAAAAGGGTAGATTTCCATTTTAATCGGTTTTTGAACCTTTATTCTAATCTGTTAAACTTTGGTCAAACTTGGCCAACCTTGTTTAACCAAAGCTTCAATTGGCTTAAAGTTGCGATTATCTTTCTTCTAATAGGTTAAAAATTATATTTTGACGTTTATAAACCTTCTATTTATTCAAAAAAGGGTAGATTTCCAATCAAATCGGTTTTTGGACCTTTATACTAATCTATTAAACTTTGGTCAAACTTGGTCAACCTTGTTTGACCAAAGCTTCCATTGGCTTAAAGATGCGATTATCTTTCTTCTAGTGGGTTAAAAACTATATTTAGACCTTTATAAAGCTTCTATTTGTTCAAAAAAGGGTAGATTTCCATTAAAATCGGTTTTTGGACCTTTATTCTAATCTATTAAACTTTAGTCAAACTTGGTCAACCTTGTTTGACCAAAGCTTCCATTGGCTTAAAGATGCGATTATCTTTCTTCTAGAGGGTTAAAAACTATATTTAGACATTTATAAACTTTCTATTTGTTCAAAAAAGGGAAGATTTCCATTTTAATCGGTTTTTCAACCTTTATTCTAATCTGTTAAATTTTGGTCAAACTTGGTCAACCTTGTTTAACCAAAGCTTCAATTGGATTAAAGTTGCGATTATCTTTCTTCTAATAGGTTAAAAATTATATTTTGACCGTTATAAACCTTCTATTTCTTCAAAAAAGGGTAGATTTCCATTCTAATCGGGTTTTGGACCTTTATACTAATCTATTAAACTTTGGTCAAACTTGGTCAACCTTGTTTGACCAAAGCTTCCATTGGCTTAAAGATGCGATTATCTTTCTCCTGATGGGTTAAAAACTATATTTAGAACTTTATAAAACTTCTATTTTTTGAAAAAAGGGTAGATTTCCATTGTAATCGGTTTTTTGGACCTTTATTCTAATCTATTAAACTTTAGTCAAACTTGGTCAACCTTGTTTGACCAAAGCTTCCATTGGCTTAAAGATGCGATTATCTTTCTTCTAGTGAGTTAAAAACTATATTTAGACCTTTATAAACTTTCTATTTGTTCAAAAAAGGGTAGATTTCCATTGTAATCGATTTTTGAACCTTTATTCTAATTAATTAAACTTTGGTCAAACTTGGTCAACCTTGTTTAACAAAAGCTTCAATTGGGTTAAAGTTGCGATTATCTTTCTTCTAATAGGTTAAAAATTATATTTTGACCTTTATAAACCTTCTATTTGTTCAAAAAAGGGTTGATTTCCATTCTAATCGGTTTTTGGACCTTTATACTAATCTATTAAACTTTGGTCAAACTTGGTCAACCTTGTTTGACAAAAGCTTCCATTGGCTTAAAGATGCGATTATCTTTCTTCTAGTGGGTTAAAAACTATATTTAGACCTTTATAAACCTTCTATTTGTTCAAAAAAGGGTAGATTTCCATTAAAATCGGTTTTTGGACCTTTATACTAATCTATTAAACTTTGGTCAAACTTGGTTAACCTTGTTTGACCAAAGCTTCCAGTGGCTTAAAGATGCGATTATCTTTCTTCTAGAGGGTTAAAAACTATATTTAGACATTTACAAACATTCTATTTGTTCAAAAAAGGGTAGATTTCCATTTTAATCGGTTTTTGAACCTTTATTCTAATCTGTTAAACTTTGGTCAAACTTGGCCAACCTTGTTTAACCAAAGCTTCAATTGGCTTAAAGTTGCGATTATCTTTCTTCTAATAGGTTAAAAATTATATTTTGACGTTTATAAACCTTCTATTTATTCAAAAAAGGGTAGATTTCCAATCAAATCGGTTTTTGGACCTTTATACTAATCTATTAAACTTTGGTCAAACTTGGTCAACCATGTTTGACAAAAGCTTCCATTGGCTTAAAGATGCGATTATCTTTCTTCTAGTGGGTGAAAAACTATATTTTGACCTTTATAAACCTTCTATTTGTTCAAAAAAGGGTAGATTTCCATTAAAATCGGTTTTTGGACCTTTATACTAATCTATTAAACTTTGGTCAAACTATGTTAACCTTGTTTGACCAAAGCTTCCATTGGCTTAAAGATGCGATTATCTTTCTTCTAGAGGGTTAAAAACTATATTTAGACATTTATAAACTTTCTATTTGTTCAAAAAAGGGTAGATTTCCATTTTAATCGGTTTATGAACCTTTATTCTAATCTGTTAAACTTTGGTCAAACTTGGCCAACCTTGTTTAACCAAAGCTTCAATTGGCTTAAAGTTGCGATTATCTTTCTTCTAGTGAGTTAAAAACTATATTTAGACCTTTATAAACTTTCTATTTGTTCAAAAAAGGGTAGATTTCCATTGTAATCGATTTTTGAACCTTTATTCTAATCTATTAAACTTTGGTCAAACTTGGTCAACCTTGTTTAACCAAAGCTTCCATTGGCTTAAAGATGCGATTATCTTTCTCCTAGTGGGTTAAAAACTATATTTAGAACTTTATAAACCTTCTATTTTTTGAAAAAATGGTAGATTTCCATTGTAATCCGTCTTTGGACCTTTATACTAATCTATTAAACTTTGGTCAAACTTGGTCAACCTTGTTTGACCAAAGCTTCCATTGGCTTAAAGATGCGATTATCTTTCTTCTAGTGGGTTAAAAACTATATTTAGACCTTTATAAAGCTTCTATTTGTTCAAAAAAGGGCAGATTTCCATTAAAATCGGTTTTTGGACCTTTATTCTAATCTATTAAACTTTAGTCAAACTTGGTCAACCTTGTTTGACCAAAGCTTCCATTGGCTTAAAGATGCGATTATCTTTCTTCTAGAGGGTTAAAAACTATATTTAGACATTTATAAACTTTCTATTTGTTCAAAAAAGGGTAGATTTCCATTTTAATCAGTTTTTCAACCTTTATTCTAATCTGTTAAACTTTGGTCAAACTTGGTCAACCTTGTTTAACCAAAGCTTCAATTGGGTTAAAGTTGCGATTATCTTTCTTCTAATAGGTTAAAAATTATATTTTGACCTTTATAAACCTTCTATTTGTTCAAAAAAGGGTAGATTTCCATTATAATCGGTTTTTGGACCTTTATACTAATCTATTAAACTTTGGTCAAACTTGGTTAACCTTGTTTAACCAAAGCTTCCATTGGCTTAAAGATGCGATTATCTTTCTTCTAGAGGGTTAAAAACTATATTTAGACCTTTATAAACATTCTATTTGTTCAAAAAAGGGTAGATTTCCATTGTAATCGATTTTTGAACCTTTATTCTAATCAATTAAACTATGGTCAAACTTGGTCAACCTTGTTTAACCAAAGCTTCAATTGGGTTAAAGTTGCGATTATCTTTCTTCTAATAGGTTAAAAATTATATTTTGACCTTTATAAACCTTCTATTCAAAAAAGGGTAGATTTCCATTATAATCGGTTTTTGGACCTTTATACTAATCTATTAAACTTTGGTCAAACTTGGTCAACCTTGTTTGACAAAAGCTTCCATTGGCTTAAAGATGCGATTAGCTTTCTTCTAGTGGGTTAAAAACTATATTTTGACCTTTATAAACCTTCTATTTGTTCAAAAAAGGGTAGATTTCCATTAAAATCGGTTTTTGGACCTTTATACTAATCTATTACACTTTGGTCAAACTATGTTAACCTTGTTTGACCAAAGCTTCCATTGGCTTAAAGATGCGATTATCTTTCTTCTAGAGGGTTAAAAACTATATTTAGACATTTATAAACTTTCTATTTGTTCAAAAAAGGGAAGATTTCCATTTTAATCGGTTTTTCAACCTTTATTCTAATCTGTTAAATTTTGGTCAAACTTGGTCTACCTTGTTTAACCAAAGCTTCAATTGGATTAAAGTTGCGATTATCTTTCTTCTAATAGGTTAAAAATTATATTTTGACCGTTATAAACCTTCTATTTCTTCAAAAAAGGGTAGATTTCCATTCTAATCGGGTTTTGGACCTTTATACTAATCTATTAAACTTTGGTCAAACTTGGTCAACCTTGTTTGACCAAAGCTTCCATTGGCTTAAAGATGCGATTATCTTTCTCCTGATGGGTTAAAAACTATATTTAGAACTTTATAAAACTTCTATTTTTTGAAAAAAGGGTAGATTTCCATTGTAATCGGTTTTTTGGACCTTTATTCTAATCTATTAAACTTTAGTCAAACTTGGTCAACCTTGTTTGACCAAAGCTTCCATTGGCTTAAAGATGCGATTATCTTTCTTTTATTGAGTTAAAAACTATATTTAGACCTTTATAAACTTTCTATTTGTTCAAAAAAGGGTAGATTTCCATTGTAATCGATTTTTGAACCTTTATTCTAATCAATTAAACTTTGGTCAAACTTGGTCAACCTTGTTTAACAAAAGCTTCAATTGGGTTAAAGTTGCGATTATCTTTCTTCTAATAGGTTAAAAATTATATTTTGACCTTTATAAACCTTCTATTTGTTCAAAAAAGGGTTGATTTCCATTCTAATCGGTTTTTGGACCTTTATACTAATCTATTAAACTTTGGTCAAACTTGGTCAACCTTGTTTGACAAAAGCTTCCATTGGCTTAAAGATGCGATTATCTTTCTTCTAGTGGGTTAAAAACTATATTTAGACCTTTATAAACCTTCTATTTGTTCAAAAAAGGGTAGATTTCCATTAAAATCGGTTTTTGGACCTTTATACTAATCTATTAAACTTTGGTCAAACTTGGTTAACCTTGTTTGACCAAAGCTTCCAGTGGCTTAAAGATGCGATTATCTTTCTTCTAGAGGGTTAAAAACTATATTTAGACATTTACAAACATTCTATTTGTTCAAAAAAGGGTAGATTTCCATTTTAATCGGTTTTTGAACCTTTATTCTAATCTGTTAAACTTTGGTCAAACTTGGCCAACCTTGTTTAACCAAAGCTTCAATTGGCTTAAAGTTGCGATTATCTTTCTTCTAATAGGTTAAAAATTATATTTTGACGTTTATAAACCTTCTATTTATTCAAAAAAGGGTAGATTTCCAATCAAATCGGTTTTTGGACCTTTATACTAATCTATTAAACTTTGGTCAAACTTGGTCAACCTTGTTTGACAAAAGCTTCCATTGGCTTAAAGATGCGATTATCTTTCTTCTAGTGGGTTAAAAACTATATTTTGACCTTTATAAACCTTCTATTTGTTCAAAAAAGGGTAGATTTCCATTAAAATCGGTTTTTGGACCTTTATACTAATCTATTAAACTTTGGTCAAACTATGTTAACCTTGTTTGACCAAAGCTTCCATTGGCTTAAAGATGCGATTATCTTTCTTCTAGAGGGTTAAAAACTATATTTAGACATTTACAAACATTCTATTTGTTCAAAAAAGGGTATATTTCCATTTTAATCGGTTTATGAACCTTTATTCTAATCTGTTAAACTTTGGTCAAACTTGGCCAACCTTGTTTAACCAAAGCTTCAATTGGCTTAAAGTTGCGATTATCTTTCTTCTAGTGAGTTAAAAACTATATTTAGACCTTTATAAACTTTCTATTTGTTCAAAAAAGGGTAGATTTCCATTGTAATCGATTTTTGAACCTTTATTCTAATCTATTAAACTTTGGTCAAACTTGGTCAACCTTGTTTAACCAAAGCTTCCATTGGCTTAAAGATGCGATTATCTTTCTCCTAGTGGGTTAAAAACTATATTTAGAACTTTATAAACCTTCTATTTTTTGAAAAAAGGGTAGATTTCCATTGTAATCCGTCTTTGGACCTTTATACTAATCTATTAAACTTTGGTCAAACTTGGTCAACCTTGTTTGACCAAAGCTTCCATTGGCTTAAAGATGCGATTATCTTTCTTCTAGTGGGTTAAAAACTATATTTAGACCTTTATAAAGCTTCTATTTGTTCAAAAAAGGGCAGATTTCCATTAAAATCGGTTTTTGGACCTTTATTCTAATCTATTAAACTTTAGTCAAACTTGGTCAACCTTGTTTGACCAAAGCTTCCATTGGCTTAAAGATGCGATTATCTTTCTTCTAGAGGGTTAAAAACTATATTTAGACATTTATAAACTTTCTATTTGTTCAAAAAAGGGTAGATTTCCATTTTAATCAGTTTTTCAACCTTTATTCTAATCTGTTAAACTTTGGTCAAACTTGGTCAACCTTGTTTAACCAAAGCTTCAATTGGGTTAAAGTTGCGATTATCTTTCTTCTAATAGGTTAAAAATTATATTTTGACCTTTATAAACCTTCTATTTGTTCAAAAAAGGGTAGATTTCCATTATAATCGGTTTTTGGACCTTTATACTAATCTATTAAACTTTGGTCAAACTATGTTAACCTTGTTTGACCAAAGCTTCCATTGGCTTAAAGATGCGATTATCTTTCTTCTAGAGGGTTAAAAACTATATTTAGACATTTACAAACATTCTATTTGTTCAAAAAAGGGTATATTTCCATTTTAATCGGTTTATGAACCTTTATTCTAATCTGTTAAACTTTGGTCAAACTTGGCCAACCTTGTTTAACCAAAGCTTCAATTGGCTTAAAGTTGCGATTATCTTTCTTCTAGTGAGTTAAAAACTATATTTAGACCTTTATAAACTTTCTATTTCTTCAAAAAAGGGTAGATTTCCATTCTAATCGGGTTTTGGACCTTTATACTAATCTATTAAACTTTGGTCAAACTTGGTCAACCTTGTTTGACCAAAGCTTCCATTGGCTTAAAGATGCGATTATCTTTCTCCTGATGGGTTAAAAACTATATTTAGAACTTTATAAAACTTCTATTTTTTGAAAAAAGGGTAGATTTCCATTGTAATCGGTTTTTTGGACCTTTATTCTAATCTATTAAACTTTAGTCAAACTTGGTCAACCTTGTTTGACCAAAGCTTCCATTGGCTTAAAGATGCGATTATCTTTCTTTTAGTGAGTTAAAAACTATATTTAGACCTTTATAAACTTTCTATTTGTTCAAAAAAGGGTAGATTTCCATTGTAATCGATTTTTGAACCTTTATTCTAATCAATTAAACTTTGGTCAAACTTGGTCAACCTTGTTTAACAAAAGCTTCAATTGGGTTAAAGTTGCGATTATCTTTCTTCTAATAGGTTAAAAATTATATTTTGACCTTTATAAACCTTCTATTTGTTCAAAAAAGGGTTGATTTCCATTCTAATCGGTTTTTGGACCTTTATACTAATCTATTAAACTTTGGTCAAACTTGGTCAACCTTGTTTGACAAAAGCTTCCATTGGCTTAAAGATGCGATTATCTTTCTTCTAGTGGGTTAAAAACTATATTTAGACCTTTATAAACCTTCTATTTGTTCAAAAAAGGGTAGATTTCCATTAAAATCGGTTTTTGGACCTTTATACTAATCTATTAAACTTTGGTCAAACTTGGTTAACCTTGTTTGACCAAAGCTTCCAGTGGCTTAAAGATGCGATTATCTTTCTTCTAGAGGGTTAAAAACTATATTTAGACATTTACAAACATTCTATTTGTTCAAAAAAGGGTAGATTTCCATTTTAATCGGTTTTTGAACCTTTATTCTAATCTGTTAAACTTTGGTCAAACTTGGCCAACCTTGTTTAACCAAAGCTTCAATTGGCTTAAAGTTGCGATTATCTTTCTTCTAATAGGTTAAAAATTATATTTTGACGTTTATAAACCTTCTATTTATTCAAAAAAGGGTAGATTTCCAATCAAATCGGTTTTTGGACCTTTATACTAATCTATTAAACTTTGGTCAAACTTGGTCAACCTTGTTTGACAAAAGCTTCCATTGGCTTAAAGATGCGATTATCTTTCTTCTAGTGGGTTAAAAACTATATTTTGACCTTTATAAACCTTCTATTTGTTCAAAAAAGGGTAGATTTCCATTAAAATCGGTTTTTGGACCTTTATACTAATCTATTAAACTTTGGTCAAACTATGTTAACCTTGTTTGACCAAAGCTTCCATTGGCTTAAAGATGCGATTATCTTTCTTCTAGAGGGTTAAAAACTATATTTAGACATTTACAAACATTCTATTTGTTCAAAAAAGGGTATATTTCCATTTTAATCGGTTTATGAACCTTTATTCTAATCTGTTAAACTTTGGTCAAACTTGGCCAACCTTGTTTAACCAAAGCTTCAATTGGCTTAAAGTTGCGATTATCTTTCTTCTAGTGAGTTAAAAACTATATTTAGACCTTTATAAACTTTCTATTTGTTCAAAAAAGGGTAGATTTCCATTGTAATCGATTTTTGAACCTTTATTCTAATCTATTAAACTTTGGTCAAACTTGGTCAACCTTGTTTAACCAAAGCTTCCATTGGCTTAAAGATGCGATTATCTTTCTCCTAGTGGGTTAAAAACTATATTTAGAACTTTATAAACCTTCTATTTTTTGAAAAAAGGGTAGATTTCCATTGTAATCCGTCTTTGGACCTTTATACTAATCTATTAAACTTTGGTCAAACTTGGTCAACCTTGTTTGACCAAAGCTTCCATTGGCTTAAAGATGCGATTATCTTTCTTCTAGTGGGTTAAAAACTATATTTAGACCTTTATAAAGCTTCTATTTGTTCAAAAAAGGGCAGATTTCCATTAAAATCGGTTTTTGGACCTTTATTCTAATCTATTAAACTTTAGTCAAACTTGGTCAACCTTGTTTGACCAAAGCTTCCATTGGCTTAAAGATGCGATTATCTTTCTTCTAGAGGGTTAAAAACTATATTTAGACATTTATAAACTTTCTATTTGTTCAAAAAAGGGTAGATTTCCATTTTAATCAGTTTTTCAACCTTTATTCTAATCTGTTAAACTTTGGTCAAACTTGGTCAACCTTGTTTAACCAAAGCTTCAATTGGGTTAAAGTTGCGATTATCTTTCTTCTAATAGGTTAAAAATTATATTTTGACCTTTATAAACCTTCTATTTGTTCAAAAAAGGGTAGATTTCCATTATAATCGGTTTTTGGACCTTTATACTAATCTATTAAACTTTGGTCAAACTATGTTAACCTTGTTTGACCAAAGCTTCCATTGGCTTAAAGATGCGATTATCTTTCTTCTAGAGGGTTAAAAACTATATTTAGACATTTACAAACATTCTATTTGTTCAAAAAAGGGTATATTTCCATTTTAATCGGTTTATGAACCTTTATTCTAATCTGTTAAACTTTGGTCAAACTTGGCCAACCTTGTTTAACCAAAGCTTCAATTGGCTTAAAGTTGCGATTATCTTTCTTCTAGTGAGTTAAAAACTATATTTAGACCTTTATAAACTTTCTATTTGTTCAAAAAAGGGTAGATTTCCATTGTAATCGATTTTTGAACCTTTATTCTAATCTATTAAACTTTGGTCAAACTTGGTCAACCTTGTTTAACCAAAGCTTCCATTGGCTTAAAGATGCGATTATCTTTCTCCTAGTGGGTTAAAAACTATATTTAGAACTTTATAAACCTTCTATTTTTTGAAAAAAGGGTAGATTTCCATTGTAATCGGTCTTTGGACCTTTATACTAATCTATTAAACTTTGGTCAAACTTGGTCAACCTTGTTTGACCAAAGCTTCCATTGGCTTAAAGATGCGATTATCTTTCTTCTAGTGGGTTAAAAACTATATTTAGACCTTTATAAAGCTTCTATTTGTTCAAAAAAGGGCAGATTTCCATTAAAATCGATTTTTGGACCTTTATTCTAATCTATTAAACTTTAGTCAAACTTGGTCAACCTTGTTTGACCAAAGCTTCCATTGGCTTAAAGATGCGATTATCTTTCTTCTAGAGGGTTAAAAACTATATTTAGACATTTATAAACTTTCTATTTGTTCAAAAAAGGGTAGATTTCCATTTTAATCAGTTTTTCAACCTTTATTCTAATCTGTTAAACTTTGGTCAAACTTGGTCAACCTTGTTTAACCAAAGCTTCAATTGGGTTAAAGTTGCGATTATCTTTCTTCTAATAGGTTAAAAATTATATTTTGACCTTTATAAACCTTCTATTTGTTCAAAAAAGGGTAGATTTCCATTATAATCGATTTTTGGACCTTTATACTAATCTATTAAACTTTGGTCAAACTTGGTTAACCTTGTTTAACCAAAGCTTCCATTGGCTTAAAGATGCGATTATCTTTCTTCTAGAGGGTTAAAAACTATATTTAGACCTTTATAAACATTCTATTTGTTCAAAAAAGGGTAGATTTCCATTGTAATCGATTTTTGAACCTTTATTCTAATCAATTAAACTATGGTCAAACTTGGTCAACCTTGTTTAACCAAAGCTTCAATTGGGTTAAAGTTGCGATTATCTTTCTTCTAATAGGTTAAAAATTATATTTTGACCTTTATAAACCTTCTATTTGTTCAAAAAAGGGTAGATTTCCATTATAATCGGTTTTTGGACCTTTATACTAATCTATTAAACTTTGGTCAAACTTGGTCAACCTTGTTTAACAAAAGCTTCCATTGGCTTAAAGATGCGATTATCTTTCTTCTAGTGGGTTAAAAACTATATTTAGACCTTTATAAACCTTCTATTTGTTCAAAAAAGGGTAGATTTCCATTAAAATCGGTTTTTGGACCTTTATACTAATCTATTAAACTTTGGTCAAACTTGGTCAACCTTGTTTGACCAAAGCTTCCATTGGCTTAAAGATGCGATTATCTTTCTTCTAGTGGGTTAAAAACTATATTTAGACCTTTATAAAGCTTCTATTTGTTCAAAAAAGGGTAGATTTCCATTAAAATCGGTTTTTGGACCTCTATTCTAATCTATTAAACTTTAGTCAAACTTGGTCAACCTTGTTTGACCAAAGCTTCCATTGGCTTAAAGATGCGATTATCTTTCTTCTAGTGGGTTAAAAACTATATTTAGACCTTTATAAAGCTTCTATTTGTTCAAAAAAGGGCAGATTTCCATTAAAATCGGTTTTTGGACCTTTATTCTAATCTATTAAACTTTAGTCAAACTTGGTCAACCTTGTTTGACCAAAGCTTCCATTGGCTTAAAGATGCGATTATCTTTCTTCTAGAGGGTCAAAAACTATATTTAGACATTTATAAACTTTCTATTTGTTCAAAAAAGGGTAGATTTCCATTTTAATCAGTTTTTCAACCTTTATTCTAATCTGTTAAACTTTGGTCAAACTTGGTCAACCTTGTTTAACCAAAGCTTCAATTGGGTTAAAGTTGCGATTATCTTTCTTCTAATAGGTTAAAAATTATATTTTGACCTTTATAAACCTTCTATTTGTTCAAAAAAGGGTAGATTTCCATTATAATCGGTTTTTGGACCTTTATACTAATCTATTAAACTTTGGTCAAACTTGGTTAACCTTGTTTAACCAAAGCTTCCATTGGCTTAAAGATGCGATTATCTTTCTTCTAGAGGGTTAAAAACTATATTTAGACCTTTATAAACATTCTATTTGTTCAAAAAAGGGTAGATTTCCATTGTAATCGATTTTTGAACCTTTATTCTAATCAATTAAACTATGGTCAAACTTGGTCAACCTTGTTTAACCAAAGCTTCAATTGGGTTAAAGTTGCGATTATCTTTCTTCTAATAGGTTAAAAATTATATTTTGACCTTTATAAACCTTCTATTTGTTCAAAAAAGGGTAGATTTCCATTATAATCGGTTTTTGGACCTTTATACTAATCTATTAAACTTTGGTCAAACTTGGTCAACCTTGTTTGACAAAAGCTTCCATTGGCTTAAAGATGCGATTATCTTTCTTCTAGTGGGTTAAAAACTATATTTTGACCTTTATAAACCTTCTATTTGTTCAAAAAAGGGTAGATTTCCATTAAAATCGGTTTTTGGACCTTTATACTAATCTATTAAACTTTGGTCAAACTATGTTAACCTTGTTTGACCAAAGCTTCCATTGGCTTAAAGATGCGATTATCTTTCTTCTAGAGGGTTAAAAACTATATTTAGACATTTACAAACATTCTATTTGTTCAAAAAAGGGTATATTTCCATTTTAATCGGTTTATGAACCTTTATTCTAATCTGTTAAACTTTGGTCAAACTTGGCCAACCTTGTTTAACCAAAGCTTCAATTGGCTTAAAGTTGCGATTATCTTTCTTCTAGTGAGTTAAAAAATATATTTAGACCTTTATAAACTTTCTATTTGTTCAAAAAAGGGTAGATTTCCATTGTAATCGATTTTTGAACCTTTATTCTAATCTATTAAACTTTGGTCAAACTTGGTCAACCTTGTTTAACCAAAGCTTCCATTGGCTTAAAGATGCGATTATCTTTCTCCTAGTGGGTTAAAAACTATATTTAGAACTTTATAAACCTTCTATTTTTTGAAAAAAGGGTAGATTTCCATTGTAATCCGTCTTTGGACCTTTATACTAATCTATTAAACTTTGGTCAAACTTGGTCAACCTTGTTTGACCAAAGCTTCCATTGGCTTAAAGATGCGATTATCTTTCTTCTAGTGGGTTAAAAACTATATTTAGACCTTTATAAAGCTTCTATTTGTTCAAAAAAGGGCAGATTTCCATTAAAATCGGTTTTTGAACCTTTATTCTAATCTATTAAACTTTAGTCAAACTTGGTCAACCTTGTTTGACCAAAGCTTCCATTGGCTTAAAGATGCGATTATCTTTCTTCTAGAGGGTTAAAAACTATATTTAGACATTTATAAACTTTCTATTTGTTCAAAAAAGGGTAGATTTCCATTTTAATCAGTTTTTCAACCTTTATTCTAATCTGTTAAACTTTGGTCAAACTTGGTCAACCTTGTTTAACCAAAGCTTCAATTGGGTTAAAGTTGCGATTATCTTTCTTCTAATAGGTTAAAAATTATATTTTGACCTTTATAAACCTTCTATTTGTTCAAAAAAGGGTAGATTTCCATTATAATCGGTTTTTGGACCTTTATACTAATCTATTAAACTTTGGTCAAACTTGGTTAACCTTGTTTAACCAAAGCTTCCATTGGCTTAAAGATGCGATTATCTTTCTTCTAGAGGGTTAAAAACTATATTTAGACCTTTATAAACATTCTATTTGTTCAAAAAAGGGTAGATTTCCATTGTAATCGATTTTTGAACCTTTATTCTAATCAATTAAACTATGGTCAAACTTGGTCAACCTTGTTTAACCAAAGCTTCAATTGGGTTAAAGTTGCGATTATCTTTCTTCTAATAGGTTAAAAATTATATTTTGACCTTTATAAACCTTCTATTTGTTCAAAAAAGGGTAGATTTCCATTATAATCGGTTTTTGGACCTTTAGACTAATCTATTAAACTTTGGTCAAACTTGGTCAACCTTGTTTGACAAAAGCTTCCATTGGCTTAAAGATGCGATTATCTTTCTTCTAGTGGGTTAAAAACTATATTTAGACCTTTATAAACCTTCTATTTGTTCAAAAAAGGGTAGATTTCCATTAAAATCGGTTTTTGGACCTTTATACTAATCTATTAAACTTTGGTCAAACTTGGTCAACCTTGTTTGACCAAAGCTTCCATTGGCTTAAAGATGCGATTATCTTTCTGCTAGTGGGTTAAAAACTATATTTAGACCTTTATAAAGCTTCTATTTGTTCAAAAAAGGGTAGATTTCCATTAAAATCGGTTTTTGGACCTCTATTCTAATCTATTAAACTTTAGTCAAACTTGGTCAACCTTGTTTGACCAAAGCTTCCATTGGCTTAAAGATGCGATTATCTTTCTTCTAGAGGGTTAAAAACTATATTTAGACATTTATAAACTTTCTATTTGTTCAAAAAAGGGTAGATTTCCATTTTAATCAGTTTTTCAACCTTTATTCTAATCTGTTAAACTTTGGTCAAACTTGGTCAACCTTGTTTAACCAAAGCTTCAATTGGGTTAAAGTTGCGATTATCTTTCTTCTAATAGGTTAAAAATTATATTTTGACCTTTATAAACCTTCTATTTGTTCAAAAAAGGGTAGATTTCCATTATAATCGGTTTTTGGACCTTTATACTAATCTATTAAACTTTGGTCAAACTTGGTTAACCTTGTTTAACCAAAGCTTCCATTGGCTTAAAGATGCGATTATCTTTCTTCTAGAGGGTTAAAAACTATATTTAGACCTTTATAAACATTCTATTTGTTCAAAAAAGGGTAGATTTCCATTGTAATCGATTTTTGAACCTTTATTCTAATCAATTAAACTATGGTCAAACTTGGTCAACCTTGTTTAACCAAAGCTTCAATTGGGTTAAAGTTGCGATTATCTTTCTTCTAATAGGTTAAAAATTATATTTTGACCTTTATAAACCTTCTATTTGTTCAAAAAAGGGTAGATTTCCATTATAATCGGTTTTTGGACCTTTATACTAATCTATTAAACTTTGGTCAAACTTGGTCAACCTTGTTTGACAAAAGCTTCCATTGGCTTAAAGATGCGATTATCTTTCTTCTAGTGGGTTAAAAACTATATTTAGACCTTTATAAACCTTCTATTTGTTCAAAAAAGGGTAGATTTCCATTAAAATCGGTTTTTGGACCTTTATACTAATCTATTAAACTTTGGTCAAACTTGGTCAACCTTGTTTGACCAAAGCTTCCATTGGCTTAAAGATGCGATTATCTTTCTTCTAGTGGGTTAAAAACTATATTTAGACCTTTATAAAGCTTCTATTTGTTCAAAAAAGGGTAGATTTCCATTAAAATCGGTTTTTGGACCTCTATTCTAATCTATTAAACTTTAGTCAAACTTGGTCAACCTTGTTTGACCAAAGCTTCCATTGGCTTAAAGATGCGATTATCTTTCTTCTAGAGGGTTAAAAACTATATTTAGACATTTATAAACTTTCTATTTGTTCAAAAAAGGGTAGATTTCCATTTTAATCAGTTTTTCAACCTTTATTCTAATCTGTTAAACTTTGGTCAAACTTGGTCAACCTTGTTTAACCAAAGCTTCAATTGGGTTAAAGTTGCGATTATCTTTCTTCTAATAGGTTAAAAATTATATTTTGACCTTTATAAACCTTCTATTTGTTCAAAAAATGGTAGATTTCCATTATAATCGGTTTTTGGACCTTTATACTAATCTATTAAACTTTGGTCAAACTTGGTTAACCTTGTTTAACCAAAGCTTCCATTGGCTTAAAGATGCGATTATCTTTCTTCTAGAGGGTTAAAAACTATATTTAGACCTTTATAAACATTCTATTTGTTCAAAAAAGGGTAGATTTCCATTGTAATCGATTTTTGAACCTTTATTCTAATCAATTAAACTATGGTCAAACTTGGTCAACCTTGTTTAACCAAAGCTTCAATTGGGTTAAAGTTGCGATTATCTTTCTTCTAATAGGTTAAAAATTATATTTTGACCTTTATAAACCTTCTATTTGTTCAAAAAAGGGTAGATTTCCATTATAATCGGTTTTTGGACCTTTATACTAATCTATTAAACTTTGGTCAAACTTGGTCAACCTTGTTTGACAAAAGCTTCCATTGGCTTAAAGATGCGATTATCTTTCTTCTAGTGGGTTAAAAACTATATTTTGACCTTTATAAACCTTCTATTTGTTCAAAAAAGGGTAGATTTCCATTAAAATCGGTTTTTGGACCTTTATACTAATCTATTAAACTTTGGTCAAACTATGTTAACCTTGTTTGACCAAAGCTTCCATTGGCTTAAAGATGCGATTATCTTTCTTCTAGAGGGTTAAAAACTATATTTAGACATTTACAAACATTCTATTTGTTCAAAAAAGGGTATATTTCCATTTTAATCGGTTTATGAACCTTTATTCTAATCTGTTAAACTTTGGTCAAACTTGGCCAACCTTGTTTAACCAAAGCTTCAATTGGCTTAAAGTTGCGATTATCTTTCTTCTAGTGAGTTAAAAAATATATTTAGACCTTTATAAACTTTCTATTTGTTCAAAAAAGGGTAGATTTCCATTGTAATCGATTTTTGAACCTTTATTCTAATCTATTAAACTTTGGTCAAACTTGGTCAACCTTGTTTAACCAAAGCTTCCATTGGCTTAAAGATGCGATTATCTTTCTCCTAGTGGGTTAAAAACTATATTTAGAACTTTATAAACCTTCTATTTTTTGAAAAAAGGGTAGATTTCCTTTGTAATCCGTCTTTGGACCTTTATACTAATCTATTAAACTTTGGTCAAACTTGGTCAACCTTGTTTGACCAAAGCTTCCATTGGCTTAAAGATGCGATTATCTTTCTTCTAGTGGGTTAAAAACTATATTTAGACCTTTATAAAGCTTCTATTTGTTCAAAAAAGGGCAGATTTCCATTAAAATCGGTTTTTGGACCTTTATTCTAATCTATTAAACTTTAGTCAAACTTGGTCAACCTTGTTTGACCAAAGCTTCCATTGGCTTAAAGATGCGATTATCTTTCTTCTAGAGGGTTAAAAACTATATTTAGACATTTATAAACTTTCTATTTGTTCAAAAAAGGGTAGATTTCCATTTTAATCAGTTTTTCAACCTTTATTCTAATCTGTTAAACTTTGGTCAAACTTGGTCAACCTTGTTTAACCAAAGCTTCAATTGGGTTAAAGTTGCGATTATCTTTCTTCTAATAGGTTAAAAATTATATTTTGACCTTTATAAACCTTCTATTTGTTCAAAAAAGGGTAGATTTCCATTATAATCGGTTTTTGGACCTTTATACTAATCTATTAAACTTTGGTCAAACTTGGTCAACCTTGTTTGACAAAAGCTTCCATTGGCTTAAAGATGCGATTATCTTTCTTCTAGTGGGTTAAAAACTATATTTAGACCTTTATAAACCTTCTATTTGTTCAAAAAAGGGTAGATTTCCATTAAAATCGGTTTTTGGACCTTTATACTAATCTATTAAACATTGGTCAAACTTGGTCAACCTTGTTTGACCAAAGCTTCCATTGGCTTAAAGATGCGATTATCTTTCTTCTAGTGGGTTAAAAACTATATTTAGACCTTTATAAAGCTTCTATTTGTTCAAAAAAGGGTAGATTTCCATTAAAATCGGTTTTTGGACCTCTATTCTAATCTATTAAACTTTAGTCAAACTTGGTCAACCTTGTTTGACCAAAGCTTCCATTGGCTTAAAGATGCGATTATCTTTCTTCTAGAGGGTTAAAAACTATATTTAGACATTTATAAACTTTCTATTTGTTCAAAAAAGGGTAGATTTCCATTTTAATCAGTTTTTCAACCTTTATTCTAATCTGTTAAACTTTGGTCAAACTTGGTCAACCTTGTTTAACCAAAGCTTCAATTGGGTTAAAGTTGCGATTATCTTTCTTCTAATAGGTTAAAAATTATATTTTGACCTTTATAAACCTTCTATTTGTTCAAAAAATGGTAGATTTCCATTATAATCGGTTTTTGGACCTTTATACTAATCTATTAAACTTTGGTCAAACTTGGTTAACCTTGTTTAACCAAAGCTTCCATTGGCTTAAAGATGCGATTATCTTTCTTCTAGAGGGTTAAAAACTATATTTAGACCTTTATAAACATTCTATTTGTTCAAAAAAGGGTAGATTTCCATTGTAATCGATTTTTGAACCTTTATTCTAATCAATTAAACTATGGTCAAACTTGGTCAACCTTGTTTAACCAAAGCTTCAATTGGGTTAAAGTTGCGATTATCTTTCTTATAATAGGTTAAAAATTATATTTTGACCTTTATAAACCTTCTATTTGTTCAAAAAAGGGTAGATTTCCATTATAATCGGTTTTTGGACCTTTATACTAATATATTAAACTTTGGTCAAACTTGGTCAACCTTGTTTGACAAAAGCTTCCATTGGCTTAAAGATGCGATTATCTTTCTTCTAGTGGGTTAAAAACTATATTTAGACCTTTATAAACCTTCTATTTGTTCAAAAAAGGGTAGATTTCCATTAAAATCGGTTTTTGGACCTTTATACTAATCTATTAAACTTTGGTCAAACTTGGTCAACCTTGTTTGACCAAAGCTTCCATTGGCTTAAAGATGCGATTATCTTTCTTCTAGTGGGTTAAAAACTATATTTAGACCTTTATAAAGCTTCTATTTGTTCAAAAAAGGGTAGATTTCCATTAAAATCGGTTTTTGGACCTCTATTCTAATCTATTAAACTTTAGTCAAACTTGGTCAACCTTGTTTGACCAAAGCTTCCATTGGCTTAAAGATGCGATTATCTTTCTTCTAGAGGGTTAAAAACTATATTTAGACATTTATAAACTTTCTATTTGTTCAAAAAAGGGTAGATTTCCATTTTAATCAGTTTTTCAACCTTTATTCTAATCTGTTAAACTTTGGTCAAACTTGGTCAACCTTGTTTAACCAAAGCTTCAATTGGGTTAAAGTTGCGATTATCTTTCTTCTAATAGGTTAAAAATTATATTTTGACCTTTATAAACCTTCTATTTGTTCAAAAAAGGGTAGATTTCCATTATAATCGGTTTTTGGACCTTTATACTAATCTATTAAACTTTGGTCAAACTTGGTTAACCTTGTTTAACCAAAGCTTCCATTGGCTTAAAGATGCGATTATCTTTCTTCTAGTGGGTTAAAAACTATATTTAGACCTTTATAAACCTTCTATTTGTTCAAAAAAGGGTAGATTTCCATTAAAATCGGTTTTTGGACCTTTATACTAATCTATTAAACTTTGGTCAAACTTGGTCAACCTTGTTTGACCAAAGCTTCCATTGGCTTAAAGATGCGATTATCTTTCTTCTAGTGGGTTAAAAACTATATTTAGACCTTTATAAAGCTTCTATTTGTTCAAAAAAGGGTAGATTTCCATTAAAATCGGTTTTTGGACCTCTATTCTAATCTATTAAACTTTAGTCAAACTTGGTCAACCTTGTTTGACCAAAGCTTCCATTGGCTTAAAGATGCGATTATCTTTCTTCTAGAGGTTTAAAAACTATATTTAGACATTTATAAACTTTCTATTTGTTCAAAAAAGGGTAGATTTCCATTTTAATCAGTTTTTCAACCTTTATTCTAATCTGTTAAACTTTGGTCAAACTTGGTCTACCTTGTTTAACCAAAGCTTCAATTGGGTTAAAGTTGCGATTATCTTTCTTCTAATAGGTTAAAAATTATATTTTGACCTTTATAAACCTTCTATTTGTTCAAAAAAGGGTAGATTTCCATTATAATCGGTTTTTGGACCTTTATACTAATCTATTAAACTTTGGTCAAACTTGGTTAACCTTGTTTAACCAAAGCTTCCATTGGCTTAAAGATGCGATTATCTTTCTTCTAGAGGGTTAAAAACTATATTTAGACCTTTATAAACATTCTATTTGTTCAAAAAAGGGTAGATTTCCATTGTAATCGATTTTTGAACCTTTATTCTAATCAATTAAACTATGGTCAAACTTGGTCAACCTTGTTTAACCAAAGCTTCAATTGGGTTAAAGTTGCGATTATCTTTCTTCTAATAGGTTAAAAATTATATTTTGACCTTTATAAACCTTCTATTTGTTCAAAAAAGGGTAGATTTCCATTATAATCGGTTTTTGGACCTTTATACTAATCTATTAAACTTTGGTCAAACTTGGTCAACCTTGTTTGACAAAAGCTTCCATTGGCTTAAAGATGCGATTATCTTTCTTCTAGTGGGTTAAAAACTATATTTAGACCTTTATAAACCTTCTATTTGTTCAAAAAAGGGTAGATTTCCATTAAAATCGGTTTTTGGACCTTTATACTAATCTATTAAACTTTGGTCAAACTATGTTAACCTTGTTTGACCAAAGCTTCCATTGGCTTAAAGGTGCGATTATCTTTCTTCTAGAGGGTTAAAAACTATATTTAGACATTTACAAACATTCTATTTGTTCAAAAAAGGGTATATTTCCATTTTAATCGGTTTATGAACCTTTATTCTAATCTGTTAAACTTTGGTCAAACTTGGCCAACCTTGTTTAACCAAAGCTTCAATTGGCTTAAAGTTGCGATTATCTTTCTTCTAGTGAGTTAAAAACTATATTTAGACCTTTATAAACTTTCTATTTGTTGAAAAAAGGGTAGATTTCCATTGTAATCGATTTTTGAACCATTATTCTAATCTATTAAACTTTGGTCATACTTGGTCAACCTTGTTTAACCAAAGCTTCCATTGGCTTAAAGATGCGATTATCTTTCTCCTAGTGGGTTAAAAACTATATTTAGAACTTTATAAACCTTCTATTTTTTGAAAAAAGGGTAGATTTCCATTGTAATCCGTCTTTGGACCTTTATACTAATCTATTAAACTTTGGTCAAACTTGTTCAACCTTGTTTGACCAAAGCTTCCATTGGCTTAAAGATGCGATTATCTTTCTTCTAGTGGGTTAAAAACTATATTTAGAACTTTATAAAGCTTCTATTTATTCAAAAAAGGGCAGATTTCCATTAAAATCGGTTTTTGGACCTTTATTCTAATCTATTAAACTTTAGTCAAACTTGGTCAACCTTGTTTGACCAAAGCTTCCATTGGCTTAAAGATGCGATTATCTTTCTTCTAGAGGGTTAAAAACTATATTTAGACATTTATAAACTTTCTATTTGTTCAAAAAAGGGTAGATTTCCATTTTAATCAGTTTTTCAACCTTTATTCTAATCTGTTAAACTTTGGTCAAACTTGGTCAACCTTGTTTAACCAAAGCTTCAATTGGGTTAAAGTTGCGATTATCTTTCTTCTAATAGGTTAAAAATTATATTTTGACCTTTATAAAGCTTCTATTTGTTCAAAAAAGGGTAGATTTCCATTATAATCGGTTTTTGGACCTTTATACTAATCTATTAAACTTTGGTCAAACTTGGTTAACCTTGTTTAACCAAAGCTTCCATTGGCTTAAAGATGCAATTATCTTTCTTCTAGAGAGTTAAAAACTATATTTAGACCTTTATAAACATTCTATTTGTTCAAAAAAGGGTAGATTTCCATTGTAATCGATTTTTGAACCTTTATTCTAATCAATTAAACTATGGTCAAACTTGGTCAACCTTGTTTGACAAAAGCTTCCATTGGCTTAAAGATGCGATTATCTTTCTTCTAGTGGGTTAAAAACTATATTTAGACCTTTATAAACCTTCTATTTGTTCAAAAAAGTGTAGATTTCCATTAAAATCGGTTTTTGGACCTTTATACTAATCTATTAAACTTTGGTCAAACTTGGTCAACCTTGTTTGACCAAAGCTTCCATTGGCTTAAAGATGCGATTATCTTTCTTCTAGTAGGTTAAAAACTATATTTAGACCTTTATAAAGCTTCTATTTGTTCAAAAAAGGGTAGATTTCCATTAAAATCGGTTTTTGGACCTCTATTCTAATCTATTAAACTTTAGTCAAACTTGGTCAACCTTGTTTGACCAAAGCTTCCATTGGCTTAAAGATGCGATTATCTTTCTTCTAGAGGGTTAAAAACTATATTTAGACATTTATAAACTTTCTATTTGTTCAAAAAAGGGTAGATTTCCATTTTAATCAGTTTTTCAACCTTTATTCTAATCTGTTAAACTTTGGTCAAACTTGGTCAACCTTGTTTAACCAAAGCTTCAATTGGGTTAAAGTTGCGATTATCTTTCTTCTAATAGGTTAAAAATTATATTTTGACCTTTATAAAGCTTCTATTTGTTCAAAAAAGGGTAGATTTCCATTATAATCGGTTTTTGGACCTTTATACTAATCTATTAAACTTTGGTTAAACTTGGTTAACCTTGTTTAACCAAAGCTTCCATTGGCTTAAAGATGCGAGTATCTTTCTTCTAGAGGGTTAAAAACTATATTTAGACCTTTATAAACATTCTATTTGTTCAAAAAAGGGTAGATTTCCATTGTAATCGATTTTTGAACCTTTATTCTAATCAATTAAACTATGGTCAAACTTGGTCAACCTATTTTAACCAAAGCTTCAATTGGGTTAAAGTTGCGATTATCTTTCTTCTAATAGGTTAAAAATTATATTTTGACCTTTATAAACATTCTATTTGTTCAAAAAAGGGTAGATTTCCATTATAATCGGTTTTTGGAACTTTATACTAATCTATTAAACTTTGGTCAAACTTGGTCAACCTTGTTTGACAAAAGCTTCCATTGGCTTAAAGATGCGATTATCTTTCTTCTAGTGGGTTAAAAACTATATTTAGACCTTTATAAACCTTCTATTTGTTCAAAAAAGGGTAGATTTCCATTAAAATCGGTTTTTGGACCTTTATACTAATCTATTAAACTTTGGTCAAACTTGGTTAACCTTGTTTGACCAAAGCTTCCATTGGCTTAAAGATGCGATTATCTTTCTTCTAGAGGGTTAAAAACTATATTTAGACATTTACAAACATTCTATTTGTTCAAAAAAGGGTAGATTTCCATTTTAATCGGTTTTTGAACCTTTATTCTAATCTGTTAAACTTTGGTCAAACTTGGCCAACCTTGTTTAACCAAAGCTTCAATTGGGTTAAAGTTGCGATTATCTTTCTTCTAATAGGTTAAAAATTATATTTTGACGTTTATAAACCTTCTATTTATTCAAAAAAGGGTAGATTTCCAATCAAATCCGTTTTTGGACCTTTATACTAATCTATTAAACTTTGGTCAAACTTGGTCAACCTTGTTTGACCAAAGCTTCCATTGGTTTAAAGATGCGATTATCTTTCTTCTAGTGGGTTAAAAACTATATTTAGACCTTTATAAAGCTTCTATTTGTTCAAAAAAGGGTAGATTTCCATTAAAAGCGGTTTTTGGACCTTTATTCTAATCTATTAAACTTTAGTCAAACTTGGCCAACCTTGTTTAACCAAAGCTTCAATTGGCTTAAAGTTGCGATTATCTTTCTTCTAATAGGTTAAAAATTATATTTTGACGTTTATAAACCTTCTATTTATTCAAAAAAGGGTAGATTTCCAATCAAATCCGTTTTTGGACCTTTATACTAATCTATTAAACTTTGGTCAAACTTGGTAAACCTTGTTTGACCAAAGCTTCCATTGGTTTAAAGATGCGATTATCTTTCTTCTAGTGGGTTAAAAACTATATTTAGACCTTTATAAAGCTTCTATTTGTTCAAAAAAGGGTAGATTTCCATTAAAAGCGGTTTTTGGACCTTTATTCTAATCTATTAAACTTTAGTCAAACTTGGTCAACCTTGTTTGACCAAAGCTTCCATTGGCTTAAAGATGCGATTATCTTTCTTCTAGAGGGTTAAAAACTATATTAAGACATTTATAAACTTTCTATTTGTTTAAAAAAGGGAAGATTTCCATTTTAATCGGTTTTTCAACCTTTATTCTAATCTGTTAAATTTTGGTCAAATTTGGTCAACCTTGTTTAACCAAAGCTTCAATTGGATTAAAGTTGCGATTATCTTTCTTCTAATAGGTTAAAAATTATATTTTGACCGTTATAAACCTTCTATTTCTTCAAAAAAGGGTAGATTTCCATTCTAATCGGGTTTTGGACCTTTATACTAATCTATTAAACTTTGGTCAAACTTGGTCAACCTTGTTTGACCAAAGCTTCCATTGGCTTAAAGATGCGATTATCTTTCTCCTGATGGGTTAAAAACTATATTTAGAACTTTATAAACCTTCTATTTTTTGAAAAATGGGTAGATTTCCATTGTAATCGGTTTTTTGGACCTTTATTCTAATCTATTAAACTTTAGTCAAACTTGGTCAACCTTGTTTGACCAAAGCTTCCATTGGCTTAAAGATGTGATTATCTTTCTTCTAGTGAGTTAAAAACTATATTTAGACCTTTATAAACTTTCTATTTGTTCAAAAAAGGGTAGATTTCCATTGTAATCGATTTTTGAACCTTTATTCTAATCAATTAAACTTTGGTCAAACTTGGTCAACCTTGTTTAACAAAAGCTTCAATTGGGTTAAAGTTGCGATTATCTTTCTTCTAATAGGTTAAAAATTATATTTTGACCTTTATAAACCTTCTATTTGTTCAAAAAAGGGTAGATTTCCATTCTAATCGGTTTTTGGACCTTTATACTAATCTATTAAACTTTGGTCAAACTTGGTCAACCTTGTTTGACAAAAGCTTCCATTGGCTTAAAGATGCGATTATCTTTCTTCTAGTGGGTTAAAAACTATATTTAGACCTTTATAAAGCTTCTATTTTTTCAAAAAAGGGTAGATTTCCATTAAAATCGGTTTTTGGACCTTTATTCTAATCTGTTAAACTTTGGTCAAACTTGGTCAATCTTGTTTAACCAAAGCTTCAATTGGCTTAAAGTTGCGATTATCTTTCTTCTAATAGGTTAAAAATTATATTTTGACCTTTATAAACCTTCTATTTGTTCAAAAAAGGGTAGATTTCCATTCTAATCGGGTTTTGGACTTTTAAACTAAACTATTAAACTTTGGTCAAACTTGGTCAACATTGTTTGACCAAAGCTTCCATTGGCTTAAAGATGCGACTATCTTTCTTCTAGAGGGTTAAAAACTAAATTTAGACCTTTATAAACTTTCTATTTGTTCAAAAAATGGAAGATTTCCATTTTAATCGGTTTTTCAACCTTTATTCTAATCTGTTAAATTTTGGTCAAACTTGGTCAACTTTGTTTAACCAAAGCTTCAATTGGATTAAAGTTGCGATTATCTTTCTTCTAATAGGTTAAAAATTATATTTTGACCGTTATAAACCTTCTATTTCTTCAAAAAAGGGTAGATTTCCATTCTAATCGGGTTTTGGACCTTTATACTAATCTATTAAACTTTGGTCAAACTTGGTCAACCTTGTTTGACCAAAGGCTTAAAGATGCGATTATCTTTCTCCTGATGGGTTAAAAACTATATTTAGAACTTTATAAACCTTCTATTTTTTGAAAAAAGGGTAGATTTCCATTGTAATCGGTTTTTTGGACCTTTATTCTAATCTATTAAACTTTAGTCAAACTTGGTCAACCTTGTTTGACCAAAGCTTCCATTGGCTTAAAGATGCGATTATCTTTCTTCTAGTGAGTTAAAAACTATATTTAGACCTTTATAAACTTTCTATTTGTTCAAAAAAGGGTAGATTTCCATTGTAATCGATTTTTGAACCTTTATTCTAATCAATTAAACTTTGGTCAAACTTGGTCAACCTTGTTTAACAAAAGCTTCAATTGGGTTAAAGTTGCGATTATCTTTCTTCTAATAGGTTAAAAATTATATTTTGACCTTTATAAACCTTCTATTTGTTCAAAAAAGGGTAGATTTCCATTCTAATCGGTTTTTGGACCTTTATACTAATCTATTAAACTTTGGTCAAACTTGGTCAACCTTGTTTGACAAAAGCTTCCATTGGCTTAAAGATGCGATTATCTTTCTTCTAGTGGGTTAAAAATTATATTTTGACCTTTATAAACCTTCTATTTGTTCAAAAAAGGGTAGATTTCCATTAAAATCGGTTTTTGGACCTTTATACTAATCTATTAAACTTTGGTCAAACTATGTTAACCTTGTTTGACCAAAGCTTCCATTGGCTTAAAGATGCGATTATCTTTCTTCTAGAGGGTTAAAAACTATATTTAGACATTTACAAACATTCTATTTGTTCAAAAAAGGGTAGATTTCCATTTTAATCGGTTTATGAACCTTTATTCTAATCTGTTAAACTTTGGTCAAACTTGGCCAACCTTGTTTAACCAAAGCTTCAATTGGCTTAAAGTTGCGATTATCTTTCTTCTAGTGAGTTAAAAACTATATTTAGACCTTTATAAACTTTCTATTTGTTCAAAAAAGGGTAGATTTCCATTGTAATCGATTTTTGAACCTTTATTCTAATCTATTAAACTTTGGTCAAACTTGGTCAACCTTGTTTAACCAAAGCTTCAATTGGCTTAAAGTTGCGATTATCTTTCTTCTAATAGGTTAAAAATTATATTTTGACCTTTATAAACCTTCTATTTGTTCAAAAAAGGGTAGATTTCCATTCTAATCGGGTTTTGGACCTTTATACTAAACTATTAAACTTTGGTCAAACTTGGTCAACATTGTTTGACCAAAGCTTCCATTGGCTTAAAGATGCGACTATCTTTCTTCTAGTGAGTTAAAAACTAAATTTAGACCTTTATAAACTTTCTATTTGTTCAAAAAAGGGTAGATTTCCTTTGTAATCGATTTTTGTACCTTTATTCTAATCTATTAAACTTTGGTCAAACTTGGTCAACCTTGTTTAACCAAAGCTTCAATTGGCTTAAAGTTGCGATTATCTTTCTTTTAATAGGTTAAAAATTATATTTTTACCTTTATAAACCTTCTATTTGTTCAAAAAAGGGTTGATTTCCATTGTAATCGATTTTTGAACCTTTATTGTAATCTATTAAACTTTGGTCAAACTTGGTCAACCTTGTTTAACCAAAGCTTCAATTGGCTTAAAGTTGTGATTATCTTTCTTCTAATAGGTTAAAAAATATATTTTGACCTTTATAAACCATCTATTTTTTCAAAAAAGGGTAGATTTCCATTCTAATCGGTTTTTGGACCTTTATACTAATCTATTAAAATTTGGTCAAACTTGGTCAACCTAGCTTCCATTGGCTTAAAGATGCGATTATCTTTCTTCTAATAGGCTAAAAATTATATATAGACCTTTATAAACCTTCTATTTGTTCAAAAAATGGTAGATTTCCATTAAAATCGGTTTTTGGACCTTTATACTAATCTATTAAACTTTGGTCAAACTTGGTTAACCTTGTTTCACCAAAGCTTCCATTGGCTTAAAGATGCGATTATCTTTCTTCTAGTTGGTTAAAAAATATATTTAGAAATTTATAAACTTTCTATTTGTTCAAAAAAGGGTAGATTTCTATTTTAATCGGTTTTTGAACCTTTATTCAAATCTGTTAAACTTTGGTCAAACTTGGTCAACCTAGCTTCCATTGGCTTAAAGGTGCGATTATCTTTCTTCTAATAGGTTAAAAATTATTTATAGACCTTTATAAAGCTTCTATTTGTTCAAAAAATGGTAGATTTCCATTAAAATCAGTTTTTGGACCTTTATTCTAATCTATTAAATTTTAGTCAAACTTTGTCAACCTTGTTTGACTAAAGCTTCCATTGGCTAAAAATGCGATCATCTTTCTTCTAGTGAGTTAAAAACTATATTTAGACCTTTATAAACTTTCTATTTGTTCAAAAAAGGGTAGATTTCCATTGTAATCGGTTTTTGAACCTTTATTCAAATCTATTAAACTTTGGTCAAACTTGGTCAACCTTGTTTAACCAAAGCTTCAATTGGCTTAAAGTTGCGATTATCTTTCTTCTAATAGGTTAAAAATTATATTTTGACATTTATAAACCTTCTATTTGTTCAAAAAAGGGTAGATTTCCATTCTAATCGGTTTTTGGACATTTATACTAATTTATTAAACTTTGGTCAAACTTGGTCAACCATGTTTGACCAAAGCTTCCATTGGTTTAAAGATGCGATTATATATCTCCTAGTGGGTTAAAAACTATATTTAGACCTTTATAAACCTTCTATTTTTTGAAAAAAGGGTAGATTTCCATTGTAATCGGTTTTTGGACCTTTATTCTAATCTATTAAACTTTGGTCAAACTTGGTCACCCTTGTTTGACCAAAGCTTCCATTGGCTTAAAGATGCGATTATCTTTCTTCTAATAGGTTAAAAATTATATTTAGACCTTTATAAACCTTCTATATCTTCAAAAAAGGGTAGATTTCCATTGTAATCGGTTTTTGGACCTTTATACTAATTTATTAAACTTTGGTCAAACTTGGTCAACCATGTTTGACCAAAGCTTCCATTGGTTTAAAGATGCGATTATATTTCTCCTAGTGGGTTAAAAACTATATTTAGACCTTTATAAACCTTCTACTTTTTGAAAAAAAGGGTAGATTTCCATTGTAATCGGTTTTTGGACCTTTATTCTAATCTATTAAACTTTGGTCAAACTTGGTCACCCTTGTTTGACCAAATCTTCCATTGGCTTAAAGATGTGATTATCTTTCTTCTAATAGGTTAAAAATTATATTTAGACCTTTATAAACCTTCTATATCTTCAAAAAAGGGTAGATTTCCATTAAAATCGGTTTTTGGACCTTTATACTAATCTATTAAACTTTGGTCAAACTTGGTCAACCTTGTTTGATCAAAGCTTCCATTGGCTTAAAGATGCGATTATCTTTCTTCTAGTGGGTTAAAAACTATATTTAGACCTTTATAAAGCTTATATTTGTTCAAAAAAGGGTAGATTTCCATTAAAATCGGTTTTTGGACCTTTATTCTAATCTATTAAACTTTAGTCAAACTTGGTCAACCTTGTTTGACCAAAGCTTCCATTGGCTTAAAGATGCAATTATCTTTCTTCTAGAGGGTTAAAAACTATATTTAGACATTTATAAACTTTCTATTTGTTCAAAAAAGGGAAGATTTCCATTTTAATCGGTTTTTCAACCTTTATTCTAATCTGTTAAACTTTGGTCAAACTTGGTCAACCTTGTTTAACCAAAGCTTCAATTGGGTTAAAGTTGCGATTATCTTTTTTCTAATAGGTTAAAAATTATATTTTGACCTTTATAAACCTTCTATTTGTTCAAAAAAGGGTAGATTTCCATTCTAATCGGTTTTTGGACCTTTATACTAATCTATTAAACTTTGGTCAAACTTCGTCAACCTTGTTTGACAAAAGCTTCCATTGGCTTAAAGATGCGATTATCTTTCTTCTAGTGGGTTAAAAACTATATTTAGACCTTTATAAACCTTGTATTTGTTCAAAAAAGGGTAGATTTCCATTAAAATCGGTTTTTGGTCCTTGATACTAATCTATTAAACTTTGGTCAAACTTGGTCAACCTTGTTTGACCAAAGCTTCCATTGGCTTAAAGATGCGATTATCTTTCTCCTAGTGGGTTAAAAACTATATTTAGAACTTTATAAACCTTCTATTTTTTGAAAAAAGGGTAGATTTCCATTGTAATCCGTTTTTGGACCTTTATACTAATCTATTAAACTTTGGTCAAACTTGGTCAACCTTGTTTGATCAAAGCTTCCATTGGCTTAAAGATGCGATTATCTTTCTTCTAGTGGGTTAAAAACTATATTTAGACCTTTATAAAGCTTCTATTTGTTCAAAAAAGGGTAGATTTCCATTAAAATCGGTTTTTGGACCTTTATTCTAATCTATTAAACTTTAGTCAAACTTGGTCAACCTTGTTTGACCAAAGCTTCCATTGGCTTAAAGATGCGATTATCTTTCTTCTAGAGGGTTAAAAACTATATTTAGACATTTATAAACTTTCTATTTGTTCAAAAAAGGGAAGATTTCCATTTTAATCGGTTTTTCAACCTTTATTCTAATCTGTTAAACTTTGGTCAAACTTGGTCAACCTTGTTTAACCAAAGCTTCAATTGGGTTAAAGTTGCGATTATCTTTTTTCTAATAGGTTAAAAATTATATTTTGACCTTTATAAACCTTCTATTTGTTCAAAAAAGGGTAAATTTCCATTCTAATCGGTTTTTGGACCTTTATACTAATCTATTAAACTTTGGTCAAACTTGGTCAACCTTGTTTGACAAAAGCTTCCATTGGCTTAAAGATGCGATTATCTTTCTTCTAGTGGGTTAAAAACTATATTTAGACCTTTATAAACCTTGTATTTGTCCAAAAAAGGGTAGATTTCCATTAAAATCGGTTTTTGGTCCTTTATACTAATCTATTAAACTTTGGTCAAACTTGGTCAACCTTGTTTGACCAAAGCTTCCATTGGCTTAAAGATGCGATTATCTTTCTCCTAGTGGGTTAAAAACTATATTTAGAACTTTATAAACCTTCTATTTTTTGAAAAAAGGGTAGATTTCCATTGTAATCCGTTTTTGGACCTTTATACTAATCTATTAAACTTTGGTCAAACTTGGTCAACCTTGTTTGATCAAAGCTTCCATTGGCTTAAAGATGCGATTATCTTTCTTCTAGTGGGTTAAAAACTATATTTAGACCTTTATAAAGCTTCTATTTGTTCAAAAAAGGGTAGATTTCCATTAAAATCGGTTTTTGGACCTTTATTCTAATCTATTAAACTTTAGTCAAACTTGGTCAACCTTGTTTGACCAAAGCTTCCATTGGCTTAAAGATGCGATTATCTTTCTTCTAGAGGGTTAAAAACTATATTTAGACATTTATAAACTTTCTATTTGTTCAAAAAAGGGAAGATTTCCATTTTAATCGGTTTTTCAACCTTTATTCTAATCTGTTAAACTTTGGTCAAACTTGGTCAACCTTGTTTAACCAAAGCTTCAATTGGCTTAAAGTTGCGATTATCTTTCTTCTAATAGTTAAATATTATATTTTGACCGTTATAAACCTTCTATTTCTTCAAAAAAGGGTAGATTTCCATTCTAATCGGGTTTTGGACCTTTATACTAATCTATTAAACTTTGGTCAAACTTGGTCAACCTTGTTTGACCAAAGCTTCCATTGGCTTAAAGATGCGATTATCTTTCTCCTAATGGGTTAAAAACTATATTTAGAACTTTATAAACCTTCTATTTTTTGAAAAAAGGGTAGATTTCCATTGTAATCGGTTTTTTGGACCTTTATTCTAATCTATTAAACTTTAGTCAAACTTGGTCAACCTTGTTTGACCAAAGTTTCCATTGGCTTAAAGATGCGATTATCTTTCTCCTAGTGGGTTAAAAACTATATTTAGAACTTTATAAACCTTCTATTTTTTGAAAAAAGGGTAGATTTCCATTGTAATCCGTTTTTGGACCTTTATACTAATCTATTAAACTTTGGTCAAACTTGGTCAACCTTGTTTGATCAAAGCTTCCATTGGCTTAAAGATGCGATTATCTTTCTTCTAGTGGGTTAAAAACTATATTTAGACCTTTATAAAGCTTCTATTTGTTCAAAAAAGGGTAGATTTCCATTAAAATCGGTTTTTGGACCTTTATTCTAATCTATTAAACTTTAGTCAAACTTGGTCAACCTTGTTTGACCAAAGCTTCCATTGGCTTAAAGATGCGATTATCATTCTTCTAGAGGGTTAAAAACTATATTTAGACATTTATAAACTTTCTATTTGTTCAAAAAAGGGAAGATTTCCATTTTAATCGGTTTTTCAACCTTTATTCTAATCTGTTAAACTTTGGTCAAACTTGGTCAACCTTGTTTAACCAAAGCTTCAATTGGGTTAAAGTTGCGATTATCTTTCTTCTAATAGTTAAATATTATATTTTGACCGTTATAAACCTTCTATTTCTTCAAAAAAGGGTAGATTTCCATTCTAATCGGGTTTTGGACCTTTATACTAATCTATTAAACTTTGGTCAAACTTGGTCAACCTTGTTTGACCAAAGCTTCCATTGGCTTAAAGATGCGATTATCTTTCTCCTAATGGGTTAAAAACTATATTTAGAACTTTATAAACCTTCTATTTTTTGAAAAAAGGGTAGATTTCCATTGTAATCGGTTTTTTGGACCTTTATTCTAATCTATTAAACTTTAGTCAAACTTGGTCAACCTTGTTTGACCAAAGTTTCCATTGGCTTAAAGATGCGATTATCTTTCTTCTAGTGAGTTAAAAATATATTTAGACCTTTATAAACTTACTATTTGTTCAAAAAAGGGTAGATTTCCATTGTAATCGATTTTTGAACCTTTATTCTAATCTATTAAACTTTGGTCAAACTTGGTCAAACTTGTTTAACAAAAGCTTCAATTGGCTTAAAGTTGCGATTATCTTTCTTCTAATAGGTTAAAAATTATATTTAGACCTTTATAAACCTTCTATATCTTCAAAAAAGGGTAGATTTCCATTGTATTCGGTTTTTGGACCTTTATACTAATCTATTAAACTTTGGTCAAACTTGGTCAACCATGTATTACCAAAGCTTCCATTGGTTTAAAGATGCGATTATATTTCTCCTAGTGGGTTAAAAAATATATTTAAACCTTTATAAACCTTCTATTTTTTGAAAAAATGGTAGATTTCCATTGTAATCGGTTTTTGGACCTTTATTCTAATCTATTAAACTTTAGTCAAACTTGGTCAACCTTGTTTGACCAAAGCTTCCATTGGCTTAAAGATGCGATTATCTTTCTTCTAGTGAGTTAAAAACTATATTTAGACCTTTATAAACTTTCTATTTGTTCAAAAAAGGGTAGATTTCCATTGTAATCGATTTTTGAACCTTTATTCTAATCAATTAAACTTTGGTCAAACTTGGTCAACCTTGTTTAACCAAAGCTTAAATTGGGTTAAAGTTGTGATTATCTTTCTTCTAATAGGTTAAAAATTATATTTTGACCTTTATAAACCTTCTATTTGTTCAAAAAAGGGTAGATTTCCATTCTAATCGGTTTTTGGACCTTTATACTAATCTATTAAACTTTGGTCAAACTTGGTCAACCTTGTTTGACAAAAGCTTCCATTGGCTTAAAGATGCGATTATCTTTCTTCTAGTGGGTTAAAAACTATATTTAGACCTTTATAAACCTTCTATTTGTTCAAAAAAGGGTAGATTTCCATTAAAATCGGTTTTTGGACCTTTATACTAATCTATTAAACTTTGGTCAAACTTGGTTAACCTTGTTTGACCAAAGCTTCCATTGGCTTAAAGATGCGATTATCTTTCTTCTAGAGGGTTAAAAACTATATTTAGACATTTACAAACATTCTATTTGTTCAAAAAAGGGTAGATTTCCATTTTAATCGGTTTTTGAACCTTTATTCTAACTGTTAAACTTTGGTCAAACTTGGCCAACCTTGTTTAACCAAAGCTTCAATTGGCTTAAAGTTGCGATTATCTTTCTTCTAGTGAGTTAAAAACTATATTTACACCTTTATAAACTTTCTAATTGTTCAAAAAAGGGTAGATTTCCATTGTAATCGATTTTTGAACCTTTATTCTAATCTATTAAACTTTCGTCAAACTTGGTCAACCTTGTTTAACCAAAGCTTCAATTGGCTTAAAGTTGCGATTATCTCTCTTTTAATAGGTTAAAAATTATATTTTGACCTTTATAAACCTTCTATTTGTTCAAAAAAGGGTAGATTTCCATTCTAATCCGTTTTTGGACCTTTATACTAATCTATTAAACTTTGGTCAAACTTGGTCAACCTTGTTTGACCAAAGCTTCCATTGGCTTAAAGATGCGATTATCTTTCTTCTAGTGGGTTAAAAACTATATTTAGACCTTTATAAAGCTTCTATTTGTTCAAAAAAGGGTAGATTTCCATTAAAATCGGTTTTTGGACCTTTATTCTAATCTTTTAAACTTTAGTCAAACTTGGTCAACCTTGTTTGACCAAAGCTTCCATTGGCTTAAAGATGCGATTATCTTTCTTCTAGAGGGTTAAAAACTATATTTAGACATTTATAAACTTTCTATTTGTTCAAAAAAGGGAAGATTTCCATTTTAATCGGTTTTTCAACCTTTATTCTAATCTGTTAAACTTTGGTCAAACTTGGTCCACCTTGTTTAACCAAAGCTTCAATTGGCTTAAAGTTGCGATTATCTTTCTTCTAATAGGTTAAAAATTATATTTTGACCGTTATAAACCTTCTATTTCTTCAAAAAAGGGTAGATTTCCATTCTAATCGGGTTTTGGACCTTTATACTAATCTATTAAACTTTGGTCAAACTTGGTCAACCTTGTTTGACCAAAGCTTCCATTGGCTTAAAGATGCGATTATCTTTCTTCTAGAGGGTTAAAAACTATATTTAGACATTTATAAACTTTCTATTTGTTCAAAAAAGGGAAGATTTCCATTTTAATCGGTTTTTCAACCTTTATTCTAATCTGTTAAACTTTGGTCAAACTTGGTCAACCTTGTTTAACCAAAGCTTCAATTGGCTTAAAGTTGCGATTATCTTTCTTCTAATAGTTAAAAATTATATTTTGACCGTTATAAACCTTCTATTTCTTCAAAAAAGGGTAGATTTCCATTCTAATCGGGTTTTGGACCTTTATACTAATCTATTAAACTTTGGTCAAACTTGGTCAACCTTGTTTGACCAAAGCTTCCATTGGCTTAAAGATGCGATTATCTTTCTCCTAATGGGTTAAAAACTATATTTAGAACTTTATAAACCTTCTATTTTTTGAAAAAAGGGTAGATTTCCATTGTAATCGGTTTTTTGGACCTTTATTCTAATCTATTAAACTTTAGTCAAACTTGGTCAACCTTGTTTGACCAAAGTTTCCATTGGCTTAAAGATGCGATTATCTTTCTTCTAGTGAGTTAAAAATATATTTAGACCTTTATAAACTTTCTATTTGTTCAAAAAAGGGTAGATTTCCATTGTAATCGATTTTTGAACCTTTATTCTAATCAATTAAACTTTGGTCAAACTTGGTCAACCTTGTTTAACCAAAGCTTCAATTGGGTTAAAGTTGCGATTATCTTTTTTCTAATAGGTTAAAAATTATATTTTGACCTTTTTAAACCTTCTATTTGTTCAAAAAAGGGTAGATTTCCATTCTAATCGGTTTTTTGACCTTTATACTAATCTATTAAACTTTGGTCAAACTTGGTAAACCTTGTTTGACAAAAGCTTCCATTGGCTTAAAGATGCGATTATCTTTCTTCTAGTGTGTTAAAAACTATATTTAGCCCTTTATAAACCTTCTATTTGTTCAAAAAAGGGTAGATTTCCATTAAAATCGGTTTTTGGACCTTTATACTAATCTATTAAACTTTGGTCTAACTTGGTTAACCTTGTTTGACCAAAGCTTCCAGTGGCTTAAAGATGCGATTATCTTTCTTCTAGAGGGTTAAAAACTATATTTAGACATTTACAAACATTCTATTTGTTCAAAAAAGGGTAGATTTCCATTTTAATCGGTTTTTGAACCTTTATTCTAATCTGTTAAACTTTGGTCAAACTTGGCCAACCTTGTTTAACCAAAGCTTCAATTGGCTTAAAGTTGCGAATATCTTTCTTCTAGTGAGTTAAAACCTATATTTAGACCTTTATAAACTTTCTATTTGTTCAAAAAAGGGTAGATTTCCATTGTAATCGATTTTTGAACCTTTATTCTAATCTATTAAACTTTGGTCAAACTTGGTCAAACTTGTTTAACCAAAGCTTCAATTGGCTTAAAGTTGCGATTATCTTTCTTCTAATAGGTTAAAAATTATATTTAGACCTTTATAAACCTTCTATATCTTCAAAAAAGGGTAGATTTCCATTGTATTCGGTTTTTGGACCTTTATACTAATCTATTAAACTTTGGTCAAACTTGGTCAACCATGTATTACCAAAGCTTCCATTGGTTTAAAGATGCGATTATATTTCTTCTAGTGGGTTAAAAAATATATTTAAACCTTTATAAACCTTCTATTTTTTGAAAAAATGGTAGATTTCCATTGTAATCGGTTTTTGGACCTTTATTCTAATCTATTAAACTTTAGTCAAACTTGGTCAACCTTGTTTGACCAAAGCTTCCATTGGCTTAAAGATGCGATTATCTTTCTTCTAGTGAGTTAAAAACTATATTTAGACCTTTATAAACTTTCTATTTGTTCAAAAAAGGGTAGATTTCCATTGTAATCGATTTTTGAACCTTTATTCTAATCAATTAAACTTTGGTCAAACTTGGTCAACCTTGTTTAACCAAAGCTTAAATTGGGTTAAAGTTGTGATTATCTTTCTTCTAATAGGTTAAAAATTATATTTTGACCTTTATAAACCTTCTATTTGTTCAAAAAAGGGTAGATTTCCATTCTAATCGGTTTTTGGACCTTTATACTAATCTATTAAACTTTGGTCAAACTTGGTCAACCTTGTTTGACAAAAGCTTCCATTGGCTTAAAGATGCGATTATCTTTCTTCTAGTGGGTTAAAAACTATATTTAGACCTTTATAAACCTTATATTTGTTCAAAAAAGGGTAGATTTCCATTAAAATCGGTTTTTGGACCTTTATACTAATCTATTAAACTTTGGTCAAACTTGGTTAACCTTGTTTGACCAAAGCTTCCATTGGCTTAAAGATGCGATTATCTTTCTTCTAGAGGGTTAAAAACTATATTTAGACATTTACAAACATTCTATTTGTTCAAAAAAGGGTAGATTTCCATTTTAATCGGTTTTTGAACCTTTATTCTAACTGTTAAACTTTGGTCAAACTTGGCCAACCTTATTTAACCAAAGCTTCAATTGGCTTAAAGTTGCGATTATCTTTCTTCTAGTGAGTTAAAAACTATATTTACACCTTTATAAACTTTCTAATTGTTCAAAAAAGGGTAGATTTCCATTGTAATCGATTTTTGAACCTTTATTCTAATCTATTAAACTTTGGTCAAACTTGGTCAACCTTGTTTAACCAAAGCTTCAATTGGCTTAAAGTTGCGATTATCTCTCTTCTAATAGGTTAAAAATTATATTTTGACCTTTATAAACCTTCTATTTGTTCAAAAAAGGGTAGATTTCCATTCTAATCCGTTTTTGGACCTTTATACTAATCTATTAAACTTTGGTCAAACTTGGTCAAACTTGTTTGACCAAAGCTTCCATTGGCTTAAAGATGCGATTATCTTTCTCCTAGTGGGTTAAAAACTATATTTAGAACTTTATAAACTTTCTATTTTTTAAAAAAAGGGTAGATTTCCATTGTAATCCGTTTTTTGACCTTTATACTAATCTATTAAACTTTGGTCAAACTTGGTCAACCTTGTTTGACCAAAGCTTCCATTGGCTTAAAGATGCGATTATCTTTCTTCTAGTGGGTTAAAAACTATATTTAGACCTTTATAAAGCTTCTATTTGTTCAAAAAAGGGTAGATTTCCATTAAAATCGGTTTTTGGACCTTTATTCTAATCTATTAAACTTTAGTCAAACTTGGTCAACCTTGTTTGACCAAAGATTCCATTGGCTTAAAGATGCGATTATCTTTCTTCTAGAGGGTTAAAAACTATATTTAGACATTTATAAACTTTCTATTGGTTCAAAAAAGGGAAGATTTCCATTTTAATCGGTTTTTCAACCTTTATTCTAATCTGTTAAACTTTGGTCAAACTTGGTCCACCTTGTTTAACCAAAGCTTCAATTGGCTTAAAGTTGCGATTATCTTTCTTCTAATAGGTTAAAAATTATATTTTGACCGTTATAAACCTTCTATTTCTTCAAAAAAGGGTAGATTTCCATTCTAATCGGGTTTTGGACGTTTATACTAATCTATTAAACTTTGGTCAAACTTGGTCAACCTTGTTTGACCAAAGCTTCCATTGGCTTAAAGATGCGATTATCTTTCTCCTAGTGGGTTAAAAACTATATTTAGAACTTTATAAACTTTCTATTTTTTGAAAAAAGGGTAGATTTCCATTGTAATCCGTTTTTGGACCTTTATACTAATCTATTAAACTTTGGTCAAACTTAGTCAACCATGTTTGACCAAAGCTTCCATTGGCTTAAAGATGCGATTATCTTTCTTCTAGTGGGTTAAAAACTATATTTAGACCTTTATAAAGCTTCTATTTGTTCAAAAAAGGGTAGATTTCCATTAAAATCGGTTTTTGGACCTTTATTCTAATCTATTAAACTTTAGTCAAACTTGGTCAACCTTGTTTGACCAAAGATTCCATTGGCTTAAAGATGCGATTATCTTTCTTCTAGAGGGTTAAAAACTATATTTAGACATTTATAAACTTTCTATTTGTTCAAAAAAGGGAAGATTTCCATTTTAATCGGTTTTTCAACCTTTATTCTAATCTGTTAAACTTTGGTCAAACTTGGTCAACCTTGTTTAACCAAAGCTTCAATTGGCTTAAAGTTGCGATTATCTTTCTTCTAATAGGTTAAAAATTATATTTTAACCGTTATAAACCTTCTATTTCTTCAAAAAAGGGTAGATTTCCATTCTAATCGTGTTTTGGACCTTTATACTAATCTATTAAACTTTGGTCAAACTTGGTCAACCTTGTTTGACCAAAGCTTCCATTAGCTTAAAGATGCGATTATCTTTCTCCTAGTGGGTTAAAAACTATATTTAGAACTTTATAAACTTTCTATTTTTTGAAAAAAGGGTAGATTTCCATTGTAATCCGTTTTTGGACCTTTATACTAATCTATTAAACTTTGGTCAAACTTGGTCAACCATGTTTGACCAAAGCTTCCATTGGCTTAAAGATGCGATTATCTTTCTTCTAGTGGGTTAAAAACTATATTTAGACCTTTATAAAGCTTCTATTTGTTCAAAAAAGGGTAGATTTCCATTAAAATCGGTTTTTGGACCTTTATTCTAATCTATTAAACTTTAGTCAAACTTGGTCAAACTTGTTTGACCAAAGATTCCATTGGCTTAAAGATGCGATTATCTTTCTTCTAGTGAGTTAAAAACTATATTTAGACCTTTATAAACTTTCTATTTGTTCAAAAAAGGGTAGATTTCCATTGTAATCGATTTTTGAACCTTTATTCTAATCAATTAAACTTTGGTCAAACTTGGTCAACCTTGTTTAACCAAAGCTTAAATTGGGTTAAAGTTGTGATTATCTTTCTTCTAATAGGTTAAAAATTATATTTTGACCTTTATAAACCTTCTATTTGTTCAAAAAAGGGTAGATTTCCATTCTAATCGGTTTTTGGACCTTTATACTAATCTATTAAACTTTGGTCAAACTTGGTCAACCTTGTTTGACAAAAGCTTCCATTGGCTTAAAGATGCGATTATCTTTCTTCTAGTGGGTTAAAAACTATATTTAGACCTTTATAAACCTTCTATTTGTTCAAAAAAGGGTAGATTTCCATTAAAATCGGTTTTTGGACCTTTATACTAATCTATTAAACTTTGGTCAAACTTGGTTAACCTTGTTTGACCAAAGCTTCCATTGGCTTAAAGATGCGATTATCTTTCTTCTAGAGGGTTAAAAACTATATTTAGACATTTACAAACATTCTATTTGTTCAAAAAAGGGTAGATTTCCATTTTAATCGGTTTTTGAACCTTTATTCTAACTGTTAAACTTTGGTCAAACTTGGCCAACCTTATTTAACCAAAGCTTCAATTGGCTTAAAGTTGCGATTATCTTTCTTCTAGTGAGTTAAAAACTATATTTACACCTTTATAAACTTTCTAATTGTTCAAAAAAGGGTAGATTTCCATTGTAATCGATTTTTGAACCTTTATTCTAATCTATTAAACTTTGGTCAAACTTGGTCAACCTTGTTTAACCAAAGCTTCAATTGGCTTAAAGTTGCGATTATCTCTCTTCTAATAGGTTAAAAATTATATTTTGACCTTTATAAACCTTCTATTTGTTCAAAAAAGGGTAGATTTCCATTCTAATCCGTTTTTGGACCTTTATACTAATCTATTAAACTTTGGTCAAACTTGGTCAAACTTGTTTGACCAAAGCTTCCATTGGCTTAAAGATGCGATTATCTTTCTCCTAGTGGGTCAAAAACTATATTTAGAACTTTATAAACTTTCTATTTTTTAAAAAAAGGGTAGATTTCCATTGTAATCCGTTTTTTGACCTTTATACTAATCTATTAAACTTTGGTCAAACTTGGTCAACCTTGTTTGACCAAAGCTTCCATTGGCTTAAAGATGCGATTATCTTTCTTCTAGTGGGTTAAAAACTATATTTAGACCTTTATAAAGCTTCTATTTGTTCAAAAAAGGGTAGATTTCCATTAAAATCGGTTTTTGGACCTTTATTCTAATCTATTAAACTTTAGTCAAACTTGGTCAACCTTGTTTGACCAAAGATTCCATTGGCTTAAAGATGCGATTATCTTTCTTCTAGAGGGTTAAAAACTATATTTAGACATTTATAAACTTTCTATTGGTTCAAAAAAGGGAAGATTTCCATTTTAATCGGTTTTTCAACCTTTATTTTAATCTGTTAAACTTTGGTCAAACTTGGTCCACCTTGTTTAACCAAAGCTTCAATTGGCTTAAAGTTGCGATTATCTTTCTTCTAATAGGTTAAAAATTATATTTTGACCGTTATAAACCTTCTATTTCTTCAAAAAAGGGTAGATTTCCATTCTAATCGGGTTTTGGACGTTTATACTAATCTATTAAACTTTGGTCAAACTTGGTCAACCTTGTTTGACCAAAGCTTCCATTGGCTTAAAGATGCGATTATCTTTCTCCTAGTGGGTTAAAAACTATATTTAGAACTTTATAAACTTTCTATTTTTTGAAAAAAGGGTAGATTTCCATTGTAATCCGTTTTTGGACCTTTATACTAATCTATTAAACTTTGGTCAAACTTAGTCAACCATGTTTGACCAAAGCTTCCATTGGCTTAAAGATGCGATTATCTTTCTTCTAGTGGGTTAAAAACTATATTTAGACCTTTATAAAGCTTCTATTTGTTCAAAAAAGGGTAGATTTCCATTAAAATCGGTTTTTGGACCTTTATTCTAATCTATTAAACTTTAGTCAAACTTGGTCAACCTTGTTTGACCAAAGATTCCATTGGCTTAAAGATGCGATTATCTTTCTTCTAGAGGGTTAAAAACTATATTTAGACATTTATAAACTTTCTATTTGTTCAAAAAAGGGAAGATTTCCATTTTAATCGGTTTTTCAACCTTTATTCTAATCTGTTAAACTTTGGTCAAACTTGGTCAACCTTGTTTAACCAAAGCTTCAATTGGCTTAAAGTTGCGATTATCTTTCTTCTAATAGGTTAAAAATTATATTTTAACCGTTATAAACCTTCTATTTCTTCAAAAAAGGGTAGATTTCCATTCTAATCGTGTTTTGGACCTTTATACTAATCTATTAAACTTTGGTCAAACTTGGTCAACCTTGTTTGACCAAAGCTTCCATTAGCTTAAAGATGCGATTATCTTTCTCCTAGTGGGTTAAAAACTATATTTAGAACTTTATAAACTTTCTATTTTTTGAAAAAAGGGTAGATTTCCATTGTAATCCGTTTTTGGACCTTTATACTAATCTATTAAACTTTGGTCAAACTTGGTCAACCATGTTTGACCAAAGCTTCCATTGGCTTAAAGATGCGATTATCTTTCTTCTAGTGGGTTAAAAACTATATTTAGACCTTTATAAAGCTTCTATTTGTTCAAAAAAGGGTAGATTTCCATTAAAATCGGTTTTTGGACCTTTATTCTAATCTATTAAACTTTAGTCAAACTTGGTCAAACTTGTTTGACCAAAGATTCCATTGGCTTAAAGATGCGATTATCTTTCTTCTAGAGGGTTAAAAACTATATTTAGACATTTATAAACTTTCTATTTGTTCAAAAAAGGGAAGATTTCCATTTTAATCGGTTTTTCAACCTTTATTCTAATCTGTTAAACTTTGGTCAAACTTGGTCAACCTTGTTTGACAAAAGCTTCCATTGGCTTAAAGATGCGATTATCTTTCTTCTAGTGGGTTAAAAACTATATTTAGACCTTTATAAACCTTCTATTTGTTCAAAAAAGGGTAGATTTCCATTAAAATCGGTTTTTGGACCTTTATACTAATCTATTAAACTTTGGTCAAACTTGGTTAACCTTGTTTGACCAAAGCTTCCATTGGCTTAAAGATGCGATTATCTTTCTTCTAGAGGGTTAAAAACTATATTTAGACATTTACAAACATTCTATTTGTTCAAAAAAGGGTAGATTTCCATTTTAATCGGTTTTTGAACCTTTATTCTAACTGTTAAACTTTGGTCAAACTTGGCCAACCTTATTTAACCAAAGCTTCAATTGGCTTAAAGTTGCGATTATCTTTCTTCTAGTGAGTTAAAAACTATATTTACACCTTTATAAACTTTCTAATTGTTCAAAAAAGGGTAGATTTCCATTGTAATCGATTTTTGAACCTTTATTCTAATCTATTAAACTTTGGTCAAACTTGGTCAACCTTGTTTAACCAAAGCTTCAATTGGCTTAAAGTTGCGATTATCTCTCTTCTAATAGGTTAAAAATTATATTTTGACCTTTATAAACCTTCTATTTGTTCAAAAAAGGGTAGATTTCCATTCTAATCCGTTTTTGGACCTTTATACTAATCTATTAAACTTTGGTCAAACTTGGTCAAACTTGTTTGACCAAAGCTTCCATTGGCTTAAAGATGCGATTATCTTTCTCCTAGTGGGTTAAAAACTATATTTAGAACTTTATAAACTTTCTATTTTTTAAAAAAAGGGTAGATTTCCATTGTAATCCGTTTTTTGACCTTTATACTAATCTATTAAACTTTGGTCAAACTTGGTCAACCCTGTTTGACCAAAGCTTCCATTGGCTTAAAGATGCGATTATCTTTCTTCTAGTGGGTTAAAAACTATATTTAGACCTTTATAAAGCTTCTATTTGTTCAAAAAAAGGGTAGATTTCCATTAAAATCGGTTTTTGGACCTTTATTCTAATCTTTTAAACTTTAGTCAAACTTGGTCAACCTTGTTTGACCAAAGCTTCCATTGGCTTAAAGATGCGATTATCTTTCTTCTAGAGGGTTAAAAACTATATTTAGACATTTATAAACTTTCTATTTGTTCAAAAAAGGGAAGATTTCCATTTTAATTGGTTTTTCAACCTTTATTCTAATCTGTTAAACTTTGGTCAAACTTGGTCCACCTTGTTTAACCAAAGCTTCAATTGGCTTAAAGTTGCGATTATCTTTCTTCTAATAGGTTAAAAATTATATTTTGACCGTTATAAACCTTCTATTTCTTCAAAAAAGGGTAGATTTCCATTCTAATCGGGTTTTGGACGTTTATACTAATCTATTAAACTTTGGTCAAACTTGGTCAACCTTGTTTGACCAAAGCTTCCATTGGCTTAAAGATGCGATTATCTTTCTCCTAGTGGGTTAAAAACTATATTTAGAACTTTATAAACTTTCTATTTTTTGAAAAAAGGGTAGATTTCCATTGTAATCCGTTTTTGGACCTTTATACTAATCTATTAAACTTTGGTCAAACTTAGTCAACCATGTTTGACCAAAGCTTCCATTGGCTTAAAGATGCGATTATCTTTCTTCTAGTGGGTTAAAAACTATATTTAGACCTTTATAAAGCTTCTATTTGTTCAAAAAAGGGTAGATTTCCATTAAAATCGGTTTTTGGACCTTTATTCTAATCTATTAAACTTTAGTCAAACTTGGTCAACCTTGTTTGACCAAAGATTCCATTGGCTTAAAGATGCGATTATCTTTCTTCTAGAGGGTTAAAAACTATATTTAGACATTTATAAACTTTCTATTTGTTCAAAAAAGGGAATATTTCCATTTTAATCGGTTTTTCAACCTTTATTCTAATCTGTTAAACTTTGGTCAAACTTGGTCAACCTTGTTTAACCAAAGCTTCAATTGGCTTAAAGTTGCGATTATCTTTCTTCTAATAGGTTAAAAATTATATTTTAACCGTTATAAACCTTCTATTTCTTCAAAAAAGGGTAGATTTCCATTCTAATCGTGTTTTGGACCTTTATACTAATCTATTAAACTTTGGTCAAACTTGGTCAACCTTGTTTGACCAAAGCTTCCATTAGCTTAAAGATGCGATTATCTTTCTCCTAGTGGGTTAAAAACTATATTTTGAACTTTATAAACTTTCTATTTTTTGAAAAAAGGGTAGATTTCCATTGTAATCCGTTTTTGGACCTTTATACTAATCTATTAAACTTTGGTCAAACTTGGTCAACCATGTTTGACCAAAGCTTCCATTGGCTTAAAGATGCGATTATCTTTCTTCTAGTGGGTTAAAAACTATATTTAGACCTTTATAAAGCTTCTATTTGTTCAAAAAAGGGTAGATTTCCATTAAAATCGGTTTTTGGACCTTTATTCTAATCTATTAAACTTTAGTCAAACTTGGTCAAACTTGTTTGACCAAAGATTCCATTGGCTTAAAGATGCGATTATCTTTCTTCTAGAGGGTTAAAAACTATATTTAGACATTTATAAACTTTCTATTTGTTCAAAAAAGGGAAGATTTCCATTTTAATCGGTTTTTCAACCTTTATTCTAATCTGTTAAACTTTGGTCAAACTTGGTCAACCTTGTTTAACCAAAGCTTCAATTGGTTTAAAGTTGCGATTATCTTTCTTCTAATAGGTTAAAAATTATATTTTAACCGTTATAAACCTTCTATTTCTTCAAAAAAGGGTAGATTTCCATTCTAATCGGGTTTTGGACCTTTATACTAATCTATTAAACTTTGGTCAAACTTGGTCAACCTTGTTTGACCAAAGCTTCCATTGGCTTAAAGATGCGATTATCTTTCTCCTAATGGGTTAAAAACTATATTTAGAACTTTATAAACCTTCTATTTTTTGAAAAAAGGGTAGATTTCAATTGTAATCGGTTTTTTGGACCTTTATTCTAATCTATTAAACTTTAGTCAAACTTGGTCAACCTTGTTTGACCAAAGCTTCGATTGGCTTAAAGATGTGATTATCTTTCTTCTAGTGAGTTAAAAACTATATTTAGACCTTTATAAAGTTTCTATTTGTTCAAAAAAGGGTAGATTTCCATTGTAATCGATTTTTGAACCTTTATTCTAATCAATTAAACTTTGGTCAAACTTGGTCAACCTTGTTTAACCAAAGCTTCAATTGGGTTAAAGTTGCGATTATCTTTCTTCTAATAGGTTAAAAATTATATTTTGACCTTTATAAACCTTCTATTGGTTCAAAAAAGGGTAGATTTCCATTCTAATCGGGTTTTGGACCTTTATACTAAACTATTAAACTTTGGTCAAACTTGGTCAACATTGTTTGACCAAAGCTTCCATTGGCTTAAAGATGCGATTATCTTTCTTCTAGTGGGTTAAAAACTATATTTAGACGTTTATAAAGCTTCTATTTGTTCAAAAAAGGGTAGATTTCCATTAAAATCGGTTTTTGGACCTTTATTCTAATCTATTAAACTTTAGTCAAACTTGGTCAACCTTGTTTGACCAAAGATTCCATTGGCTTAAAGATGCGATTATCTTTCTTCTAGAGGGTTAAAAACTATATTTAGACATTTATAAACTTTCTATTTGTTCAAAAAAGGGAAGATTTCCATTTTAATCGGTTTTTCAACCTTTATTCTAATCTGTTAAACTTTGGTCAAACTTGGTCAACCTTGTTTAACCAAAGCTTCAATTGGCTTAAAGTTGCGATTATCTTTCTTCTAATAGGTTAAAAATTATATTTTGACCTTTATAAACCTTCTATTTGTTCAAAAAAGGGTAGATTTCCATTCTAATCCGTTTTTGGACCTTTATACTAATCTATTAAACTTTGGTCAAACTTGGTCAACCTTGTTTGACCAAAGCTTCCATTGGCTTAAAGTTGCGATTATCTTTCTCCTAGTGGGTTAAAAACTAATTTAGAACTTTATAAACTTTCTATTTTTTAAAAAAAGGGTAGATTTCCATTGTAATCCGTTTTTGGACCTTTATACTAATCTATTAAACTTTGGTCAAACTTGGTCAACCTTGTTTGACCAAAGCTTCCATTGGCTTAAAGATGCGATTATCTTTCTTCTAGTGGGTTAAAAACTATATTTAGACCTTTATAAAGCTTCTATTTGTTCAAAAAAGGGTAGATTTCCATTAAAATCGGTTTTTGGACCTTTATTCTAATCTATTAAACTTTAGTCAAACTTGGTCAACCTTGTTTGACCAAAGATTCCATTGGCTTAAAGATGCGATTATCTTTCTTCTAGAGGGTTAAAAACTATATTTAGACATTTATAAACTTTCTATTTGTTCAAAAAAGGGAAGATTTCCATTTTAATCGGTTTTTCAACCTTTATTCTAATCTGTTAAACTTTGGTCAAACTTGGTCAACCTTGTTTAACCAAAGCTTCAATTGGCTTAAAGTTGCGATTATCTTTCTTCTAATAGGTTAAAAATTATATTTTAACCGTTATAAACCTTCTATTTCTTCAAAAAAGGGTAGATTTCCATTCTAATCGTGTTTTTGACCTTTATACTAATCTATTAAACTTTGGTCAAACTTGGTCAACCTTGTTTGACCAAAGCTTCCATTGGCTTAAAGATGCGATTATCTTTCTCCTAGTGGGTTAAAAACTATATTTAGAACTTTATAAACTTTCTATTTTTTGAAAAAAGGGTAGATTTCCATTGTAATCCGTTTTTGGACCTTTATACTAATCTATTAAACTTTGGTCAAACTTGGTCAACCATGTTTGACCAAAGCTTCCATTGGCTTAAAGATGCGATTATCTTTCTTCTAGTGGGTTAAAAACTATATTTAGACCTTTATAAAGCTTCTATTTGTTCAAAAAAGGGTAGATTTCCATTAAAATCGGTTTTTGGACCTTTATTCTAATCTATTAAACTTTAGTCAAACTTGGTCAACCTTGTTTGACCAAAGATTCCATTGGCTTAAAGATGCGATTATCTTTCTTCTAGAGGGTTAAAAACTATATTTAGACATTTATAAACTTTCTATTTGTTCAAAAAAGGGAAGATTTCCATTTTAATCGGTTTTTCAACCTTTATTCTAATCTGTTAAACTTTGGTCAAACTTGGTCAACCTTGTTTAACCAAAGCTTCAATTGGCTTCAAGTTGCGATTATCTTTCTTCTAATAGGTTAAAAATTATATTTTAACCGTTATAAACCTTCTATTTCTTCAAAAAAGGGTAGATTTCCATTCTAATCGGGTTTTGGACCATTATACTAATCTATTAAACTTTGGTCAAACTTGGTCAACCTTGTTTGACCAAAGCTTCCATTGGCTTAAAGATGCGATTATCTTTCTCCTAATGGGTTAAAAACTATATTTAGAACTTTATAAACCTTCTATTTTTTGAAAAAAGGGTAGATTTCAATTTAATCGGTTTTTTGGACCTTTATTCTAATCTATTAAACTTTAGTCAAACTTGGTCAACCTTGTTTGACCAAAGCTTCGATTGGCTTAAAGATGTGATTATCTTTCTTCTAGTGAGTTAAAAACTATATTTAGACCTTTATAAAGTTTCTATTTGTTCAAAAAAGGGTAGATTTCCATTGTAATCGATTTTTGAACCTTTATTTAATCAATTAAACTTTGGTCAAACTTGGTCAACCTTGTTTAACCAAAGCTTCAATTGGGTTAAAGTTGCGATTATCTTTCTTCTAATAGGTTAAAAATTATATTTTGACCTTTATAAACCGTCTATTGGTTCAAAAAAGGGTAGATTTCCATTCTAATCGGGTTTTGGACCTTTATACTAAACTATTAAACTTTGGTCAAACTTGGTCAACATTGTTTGACCAAAGCTTCCATTGGCTTAAAGATGTGATTATCTTTCTTCTAGTGGGTTAAAAACTATATTTAGACGTTTATAAAGCTTCTATTTGTTCAAAAAAGGGTAGATTTCCATTAAAATCGGTTTTTGGACCTTTATTCTAATCTATTAAACTTTAGTCAAACTTGGTCAACCTTGTTTGACCAAAGATTCCATTGGCTTAAAGATGCGATTATCTTTCTTCTAGAGGGTTAAAAACTATATTTAGACATTTATAAACTTTCTATTTGTTCAAAAAAGGGAAGATTTCCATTTTAATCGGTTTTTCAACCTTTATTCTAATCTGTTAAACTTTGGTCAAACTTGGTCAACCTTGTTTGACCAAAGCTTCCATTGGCTTAAAGATGCGATTATCTTTCTTCTAGTGGGTTAAAAACTATATTTAGACCTTTATAAAGCTTCTATTTGTTCAAAAAAGGGTAGATTTCCATTAAATTCGGTTTTTGGACCTTTATTCTAATCTATTAAACTTTAGTCAAACTTGGTCAACCTTGTTTGACCAAAGATTCCATTGGCTTAAAGATGCGATTATCTTTCTTCTAGAGGGTTAAAAACTATATTTAGACATTTATAAACTTTCTATTTGTTCAAAAAAGGGAAGATTTCCATTTTAATCGGTTTTTCAACCTTTATTCTAATCTGTTAAACTTTGGTCAAACTTGGTCAACCTTGTTTAACCAAAGCTTCAATTGGCTTAAAGTTGCGATTATCTTTCTTCTAATAGGTTAAAAATTATATTTTAACCGTTATAAACCTTCTATTTCTTCAAAAAAGGGTAGATTTCCATTCTAATCGGGTTTTGGACCTTTATACTAATCTATTAAACTTTGGTCAAACTTGGTCAACCTTGTTTGACCAAAGCTTCCATTGGCTTAAAGATGCGATTATCTTTCTCCTAGTGGGTTAAAAACTATATTTAGAACTTTATAAACTTTCTATTTTTTGAAAAAAGGGTAGATTTCCATTGTAATCCGTTTTTGGACCTTTATACTAATCTATTAAACTTTGGTCAAACTTGGTCAACCATGTTTGACCAAAGCTTCCATTGGCTTAAAGATGCGATTATCTTTCTTCTAGTGGGTTAAAAACTATATTTAGACCTTTATAAAGCTTCTATTTGTTCAAAAAAGGGTAGATTTCCATTAAAATCGGTTTTTGGACCTTTATTCTAATCTATTAAACTTTAGTCAAACTTGGTCAACCTTGTTTGACTAAAGATTCCATTGGCTTAAAGATGCGATTATCTTTCTTCTAGAGGGTTAAAAACTATATTTAGACATTTATAAACTTTCTATTTGTTCAAAAAAGGGAAGATTTCCATTTTAATCGGTTTTTCAACCTTTATTCTAATCTGTTAAACTTTGGTCAAACTTGGTCAACCTTGTTTAACCAAAGCTTCAATTGGCTTAAAGTTGCGATTATCTTTCTTCTAATAGGTTAAAAATTATATTTTAACCGTTATAAACCTTCTATTTCTTCAAAAAAGGGTAGATTTCCATTCTAATCGGGTTTTGGACCTTTATACTAATCTATTAAACTTTGGTCAAACTTGGTCAACCTTGTTTGACCAAAGCTTCCATTGGCTTAAAGATGCGATTATCTTTCTCCTAATGGGTTAAAAACTATATTTAGAACTTTATAAACCTTCTATTTTTTGAAAAAAGGGTAGATTTCAATTGTAATCGGTTTTTTGGACCTTTATTCTAATCTATTAAACTTTAGTCAAACTTGGTCAACCTTGTTTGACCAAAGCTTCGATTGGCTTAAAGATGTGATTATCTTTCTTCTAGTGAGTTAAAAACTATATTTAGACCTTTATAAAGTTTCTATTTGTTCAAAAAAGGGTAGATTTCCATTGTAATCGATTTTTGAACCTTTATTCTAATCAATTAAACTTTGGTCAAACTTGGTCAACCTTGTTTAACCAAAGCTTCAATTGGGTTAAAGTTGCGATTATCTTTCTTCTAATAGGTTAAAAATTATATTTTGACCTTTATAAACCTTCTATTGGTTCAAAAAAGGGTAGATTTCCATTCTAATCGGGTTTTGGACCTTTATACTAAACTATTAAACTTTGGTCAAACTTGGTCAACATTGTTTGACCAAAGCTTCCATTGGCTTAAAGATGCGATTATCTTTCTTCTAGTGGGTTAAAAACTATATTTAGACGTTTATAAAGCTTCTATTTGTTCAAAAAAGGGTAGATTTCCATTAAAATCGGTTTTTGGACCTTTATTCTAATCTATTAAACTTTAGTCAAACTTGGTCAACCTTGTTTTACCAAAGCTTCCATTGGCTTAAAGATGCGATTATCTTTCTTCTAGTGAGTTAAAAAATATATTTAGACCTTTATAAACTTTCTATTTGTTCAAAAAAGGGTAGATTTCCATTGTAATCGATTTTTGAACCTTTATTCTAATATATTAAACTTTGGTCAAACTTGGTCAACCTCTTTTAACCAAAGCTTCAATTGGCTTAAAGTTGCGATTATCTTTCTTCTAATAGGTTAAAAATTATATTTAGACCTTTATAAACTTTCTATTTGTACAAAAAAGAGTAGATTTCCATTTTAATCGGTTTTTAGACCTTTATACTTATCTATTAAACTTTGGTCAAATTTGGTCAACCTTGTTTGACCAAAGCTTCCATTGGCTTAAAGATGCGATTATCTTTCTCCTAGTGGGTTAAAAACTATATTTAGAACTTTATAAACCTTCTATTTTTTGAAAAAAGGGTGGATTTCCATTGTAATCCGTTTTTGGACCTTTATATTAATTTATTAAACTTTGGTCAAAGTTGGTCAACCTTGTTTGACCAAAGCTTCCATTGGCTTAAAGATGCGATTATCTTTCTTCTAGTGAGTTAAAAACTATATTTAGACCTTTATAAACTTTCTATTTGTTCAAAAAAGGGTTGATTTCCATTGTAATCGATTTTTGAACCTTTATTCTAATCTATTAAACTTTGGTCAAACTTGGTCAACCTTGTTTAACCAAAGCTTCAATTGGCTTAAAGTTGCGATTATCTTTCTTCTAATAGGTTAAAAATTATATTTAGACCTTTATAAACCTTCTATATCTTCAAAAAAGGGTAGATTTCCATTGTATTCGGTTTTTGGACCTTTATACTAATCTATTAAACTTTGGTCAAACTTGGTCAACCATGTATTACCAAAGCTTCCATTGGTTTAAAGATGTGATTATATTTCTTCTAGTGGGTTAAAAAATATATTTAAACCTTTATAAACCTTCTATTTTTTGAAAAAATGGTAGATTTCCATTGTAATCGGTTTTTGGACCTTTATTCTAATCTATTAAACTTTAGTCAAACTTGGTCAACCTTGTTTGACCAAAGCTTCCATTGGCTTAAAGATGCGATTATCTTTCTTCTAGTGAGTTAAAAACTATATTTAGACCTTTATAAACTTTCTATTTGTTCAAAAAAGGGTAGATTTCCATTGTAATCGATTTTTGAACCTTTATTCTAATCAATTAAACTTTGGTCAAACTTGGTCAACCTTGTTTAACCAAAGCTTAAATTGGGTTAAAGTTGTGATTATCTTTCTTCTAATAGGTTAAAAATTATATTTTGACCTTTATAAACCTTCTATTTGTTCAAAAAAGGGTAGATTTCCATTCTAATCGGTTTTTGGACCTTTATACTAATCTATTAAACTTTGGTCAAACTTGGTCAACCTTGTTTGACAAAAGCTTCCATTGGCTTAAAGATGCGATTATCTTTCTTCTAGTGGGTTAAAAACTATATTTAGACCTTTATAAACCTTCTATTTGTTCAAAAAAGGGTAGATTTCCATTAAAATCGGTTTTTGGACCTTTATACTAATCTATTAAACTTTGGTCAAACTTGGTTAACCTTGTTTGACCAAAGCTTCCATTGGCTTAAAGATGCGATTATCTTTCTTCTAGAGGGTTAAAAACTATATTTAGACATTTACAAACATTCTATTTGTTCAAAAAAGGGTAGATTTCCATTTTAATCGGTTTTTGAACCTTTATTCTAACTGTTAAACTTTGGTCAAACTTGGCCAACCTTATTTAACCAAAGCTTCAATTGGCTTAAAGTTGCGATTATCTTTCTTCTAGTGAGTTAAAAACTATATTTACACCTTTATAAACTTTCTAATTGTTCAAAAAAGGGTAGATTTCCATTGTAATCGATTTTTGAACCTTTATTCTAATCTATTAAACTTTGGTCAAACTTGGTCAACCTTGTTTAACCAAAGCTTCAATTGGCTTAAAGTTGCGATTATCTCTCTTCTAATAGGTTAAAAATTATATTTTGACCTTTATAAACCTTCTATTTGTTCAAAAAAGGGTAGATTTCCATTCTAATCCGTTTTTGGACCTTTATACTAATCTATTAAACTTTGGTCAAACTTGGTCAAACTTGTTTGACCAAAGCTTCCATTGGCTTAAAGATGCGATTATCTTTCTCCTAGTGGGTTAAAAACTATATTTAGAACTTTATAAACTTTCTATTTTTTAAAAAAAGGGTAGATTTCCATTGTAATCCGTTTTTTGACCTTTATACTAATCTATTAAACTTTGGTCAAACTTGGTCAACCTTGTTTGACCAAAGCTTCCATTGGCTTAAAGATGCGATTATCTTTCTTCTAGTGGGTTAAAAACTATATTTAGACCTTTATAAAGCTTCTATTTGTTCAAAAAAGGGTAGATTTCCATTAAAATCGGTTTTTGGACCTTTATTCTAATCTATTAAACTTTAGTCAAACTTGGTCAACCTTGTTTGACCAAAGATTCCATTGGCTTAAAGATGCGATTATCTTTCTTCTAGAGGGTTAAAAACTATATTTAGACATTTATAAACTTTCTATTGGTTCAAAAAAGGGAAGATTTCCATTTTAATCGGTTTTTCAACCTTTATTCTAATCTGTTAAACTTTGGTCAAACTTGGTCCACCTTGTTTAACCAAAGCTTCAATTGGCTTAAAGTTGCGATTATCTTTCTTCTAATAGGTTAAAAATTATATTTTGACCGTTATAAACCTTCTATTTCTTCAAAAAAGGGTAGATTTCCATTCTAATCGGGTTTTGGACGTTTATACTAATCTATTAAACTTTGGTCAAACTTGGTCAACCTTGTTTGACCAAAGCTTCCATTGGCTTAAAGATGCGATTATCTTTCTCCTAGTGGGTTAAAAACTATATTTAGAACTTTATAAACTTTCTATTTTTTGAAAAAAGGGTAGATTTCCATTGTAATCCGTTTTTGGACCTTTATACTAATCTATTAAACTTTGGTCAAACTTAGTCAACCATGTTTGACCAAAGCTTCCATTGGCTTAAAGATGCGATTATCTTTCTTCTAGTGGGTTAAAAACTATATTTAGACCTTTATAAAGCTTCTATTTGTTCAAAAAAGGGTAGATTTCCATTAAAATCGGTTTTTGGACCTTTATTCTAATCTATTAAACTTTAGTCAAACTTGGTCAACCTTGTTTGACCAAAGATTCCATTGGCTTAAAGATGCGATTATCTTTCTTCTAGAGGGTTAAAAACTATATTTAGACATTTATAAACTTTCTATTTGTTCAAAAAAGGGAAGATTTCCATTTTAATCGGTTTTTCAACCTTTATTCTAATCTGTTAAACTTTGGTCAAACTTGGTCAACCTTGTTTAACCAAAGCTTCAATTGGCTTAAAGTTGCGATTATCTTTCTTCTAATAGGTTAAAAATTATATTTTAACCGTTATAAACCTTCTATTTCTTCAAAAAAGGGTAGATTTCCATTCTAATCGTGTTTTGGACCTTTATACTAATCTATTAAACTTTGGTCAAACTTGGTCAACCTTGTTTGACCAAAGCTTCCATTAGCTTAAAGATGCGATTATCTTTCTCCTAGTGGGTTAAAAACTATATTTAGAACTTTATAAACTTTCTATTTTTTGAAAAAATGGTAGATTTCCATTGTAATCCGTTTTTGGACCTTTATACTAATCTATTAAACTTTGGTCAAACTTGGTCAACCATGTTTGACCAAAGCTTCCATTGGCTTAAAGATGCGATTATCTTTCTTCTAGTGGGTTAAAAACTATATTTAGACCTTTATAAAGCTTCTATTTGTTCAAAAAAGGGTAGATTTCCATTAAAATCGGTTTTTGGACCTTTATTCTAATCTATTAAACTTTAGTCAAACTTGGTCAAACTTGTTTGACCAAAGATTCCATTGGCTTAAAGATGCGATTATCTTTCTTCTAGAGGGTTAAAAACTATATTTAGACATTTATAAACTTTCTATTTGTTCAAAAAAGGGAAGATTTCCATTTTAATCGGTTTTTCAACCTTTATTCTAATCTGTTAAACTTTGGTCAAACTTGGTCAACCTTGTTTGACAAAAGCTTCCATTGGCTTAAAGATGCGATTATCTTTCTTCTAGTGGGTTAAAAACTATATTTAGACCTTTATAAACCTTCTATTTGTTCAAAAAAGGGTAGATTTCCATTAAAATCGGTTTTTGGACCTTTATACTAATCTATTAAACTTTGGTCAAACTTGGTTAACCTTGTTTGACCAAAGCTTCCATTGGCTTAAAGATGCGATTATCTTTCTTCTAGAGGGTTAAAAACTATATTTAGACATTTACAAACATTCTATTTGTTCAAAAAAGGGTAGATTTCCATTTTAATCGGTTTTTGAACCTTTATTCTAACTGTTAAACTTTGGTCAAACTTGGCCAACCTTATTTAACCAAAGCTTCAATTGGCTTAAAGTTGCGATTATCTTTCTTCTAGTGAGTTAAAAACTATATTTACACCTTTATAAACTTTCTAATTGTTCAAAAAAGGGTAGATTTCCATTGTAATCGATTTTTGAACCTTTATTCTAATCTATTAAACTTTGGTCAAACTTGGTCAACCTTGTTTAACCAAAGCTTCAATTGGCTTAAAGTTGCGATTATCTCTCTTCTAATAGGTTAAAAATTATATTTTGACCTTTATAAACCTTCTATTTGTTCAAAAAAGGGTAGATTTCCATTCTAATCCGTTTTTGGACCTTTATACTAATCTATTAAACTTTGGTCAAACTTGGTCAAACTTGTTTGACCAAAGCTTCCATTGGCTTAAAGATGCGATTATCTTTCTCCTAGTGGGTTAAAAACTATATTTAGAACTTTATAAACTTTCTATTTTTTAAAAAAAGGGTAGATTTCCATTGTAATCCGTTTTTTGACCTTTATACTAATCTATTAAACTTTGGTCAAACTTGGTCAACCTTGTTTGACCAAAGCTTCCATTGGCTTAAAGATGCGATTATCTTTCTTCTAGTGGGTTAAAAACTATATTTAGACCTTTATAAAGCTTCTATTTGTTCAAAAAAAGGGTAGATTTCCATTAAAATCGGTTTTTGGACCTTTATTCTAATCTTTTAAACTTTAGTCAAACTTGGTCAACCTTGTTTGACCAAAGCTTCCATTGGCTTAAAGATGCGATTATCTTTCTTCTAGAGGGTTAAAAACTATATTTAGACATTTATAAACTTTCTATTTGTTCAAAAAAGGGAAGATTTCCATTTTAATTGGTTTTTCAACCTTTATTCTAATCTGTTAAACTTTGGTCAAACTTGGTCCACCTTGTTTAACCAAAGCTTCAATTGGCTTAAAGTTGCGATTATCTTTCTTCTAATAGGTTAAAAATTATATTTTGACCGTTATAAACCTTCTATTTCTTCAAAAAAGGGTAGATTTCCATTCTAATCGGGTTTTGGACGTTTATACTAATCTATTAAACTTTGGTCAAACTTGGTCAACCTTGTTTGACCAAAGCTTCCATTGGCTTAAAGATGCGATTATCTTTCTCCTAGTGGGTTAAAAACTATATTTAGAACTTTATAAACTTTCTATTTTTTGAAAAAAGGGTAGATTTCCATTGTAATCCGTTTTTGGACCTTTATACTAATCTATTAAACTTTGGTCAAACTTAGTCAACCATGTTTGACCAAAGCTTCCATTGGCTTAAAGATGCGATTATCTTTCTTCTAGTGGGTTAAAAACTATATTTAGACCTTTATAAAGCTTCTATTTGTTCAAAAAAGGGTAGATTTCCATTAAAATCGGTTTTTGGACCTTTATTCTAATCTATTAAACTTTAGTCAAACTTGGTCAACCTTGTTTGACCAAAGATTCCATTGGCTTAAAGATGCGATTATCTTTCTTCTAGAGGGTTAAAAACTATATTTAGACATTTATAAACTTTCTATTTGTTCAAAAAAGGGAATATTTCCATTTTAATCGGTTTTTCAACCTTTATTCTAATCTGTTAAACTTTGGTCAAACTTGGTCAACCTTGTTTAACCAAAGCTTCAATTGGCTTAAAGTTGCGATTATCTTTCTTCTAATAGGTTAAAAATTATATTTTAACCGTTATAAACCTTCTATTTCTTCAAAAAAGGGTAGATTTCCATTCTAATCGTGTTTTGGACCTTTATACTAATCTATTAAACTTTGGTCAAACTTGGTCAACCTTGTTTGACCAAAGCTTCCATTAGCTTAAAGATGCGATTATCTTTCTCCTAGTGGGTTAAAAACTATATTTAGAACTTTATAAACTTTCTATTTTTTGAAAAAAGGGTAGATTTCCATTGTAATCCGTTTTTGGACCTTTATACTAATCTATTAAACTTTGGTCAAACTTGGTCAACCATGTTTGACCAAAGCTTCCATTGGCTTAAAGATGCGATTATCTTTCTTCTAGTGGGTTAAAAACTATATTTAGACCTTTATAAAGCTTCTATTTGTTCAAAAAAGGGTAGATTTCCATTAAAATCGGTTTTTGGACCTTTATTCTATTCTATTAAACTTTAGTCAAACTTGGTCAAACTTGTTTGACCAAAGATTCCATTGGCTTAAAGATGCGATTATCTTTCTTCTAGAGGGTTAAAAACTATATTTAGACATTTATAAACTTTCTATTTGTTCAAAAAAGGGAAGATTTCCATTTTAATCGGTTTTTCAACCTTTATTCTAATCTGTTAAACTTTGGTCAAACTTGGTCAACCTTGTTTAACCAAAGCTTCAATTGGCTTAAAGTTGCGATTATCTTTCTTCTAATAGGTTAAAAATTATATTTTAACCGTTATAAACCTTCTATTTCTTCAAAAAAGGGTAGATTTCCATTCTAATCGGGTTTTGGACCTTTATACTAATCTATTAAACTTTGGTCAAACTTGGTCAACCTTGTTTGACCAAAGCTTCCATTGGCTTAAAGATGCGATTATCTTTCTCCTAATGGGTTAAAAACTATATTTAGAACTTTATAAACCTTCTATTTTTTGAAAAAAGGGTAGATTTCAATTGTAATCGGTTTTTTGGACCTTTATTCTAATCTATTAAACTTTAGTCAAACTTGGTCAACCTTGTTTGACCAAAGCTTCGATTGGCTTAAAGATGTGATTATCTTTCTTCTAGTGAGTTAAAAACTATATTTAGACCTTTATAAAGTTTCTATTTGTTCAAAAAAGGGTAGATTTCCATTGTAATCGATTTTTGAACCTTTATTCTAATCAATTAAACTTTGGTCAAACTTGGTCAACCTTGTTTAACCAAAGCTTCAATTGGGTTAAAGTTGCGATTATCTTTCTTCTAATAGGTTAAAAATTATATTTTGACCTTTATAAACCTTCTATTGGTTCAAAAAAGGGTAGATTTCCATTCTAATCGGGTTTTGGACCTTTATACTAAACTATTAAACTTTGGTCAAACTTGGTCAACATTGTTTGACCAAAGCTTCCATTGGCTTAAAGATGCGATTATCTTTCTTCTAGTGGGTTAAAAACTATATTTAGACGTTTATAAAGCTTCTATTTGTTCAAAAAAGGGTAGATTTCCATTAAAATCGGTTTTTGGACCTTTATTCTAATCTATTAAACTTTAGTCAAACTTGGTCAACCTTGTTTGACCAAAGATTCCATTGGCTTAAAGATGCGATTATCTTTCTTCTAGAGGGTTAAAAACTATATTTAGACATTTATAAACTTTCTATTTGTTCAAAAAAGGGAAGATTTCCATTTTAATCGGTTTTTCAACCTTTATTCTAATCTGTTAAACTTTGGTCAAACTTGGTCAACCTTGTTTAACCAAAGCTTCAATTGGCTTAAAGTTGCGATTATCTTTCTTCTAATAGGTTAAAAATTATATTTTGACCTTTATAAACCTTCTATTTGTTCAAAAAAGGGTAGATTTCCATTCTAATCCGTTTTTGGACCTTTATACTAATCTATTAAACTTTGGTCAAACTTGGTCAACCTTGTTTGACCAAAGCTTCCATTGGCTTAAAGTTGCGATTATCTTTCTCCTAGTGGGTTAAAAACTAATTTAGAACTTTATAAACTTTCTATTTTTTAAAAAAAGGGTAGATTTCCATTGTAATCCGTTTTTGGACCTTTATACTAATCTATTAAACTTTGGTCAAACTTGGTCAACCTTGTTTGACCAAAGCTTCCATTGGCTTAAAGATGCGATTATCTTTCTTCTAGTGGGTTAAAAACTATATTTAGACCTTTATAAAGCTTCTATTTGTTCAAAAAAGGGTAGATTTCCATTAAAATCGGTTTTTGGACCTTTATTCTAATCTATTAAACTTTAGTCAAACTTGGTCAACCTTGTTTGACCAAAGATTCCATTGGCTTAAAGATGCGATTATCTTTCTTCTAGAGGGTTAAAAACTATATTTAGACATTTATAAACTTTCTATTTGTTCAAAAAAGGGAAGATTTCCATTTTAATCGGTTTTTCAACCTTTATTCTAATCTGTTAAACTTTGGTCAAACTTGGTCAACCTTGTTTAACCAAAGCTTCAATTGGCTTAAAGTTGCGATTATCTTTCTTCTAATAGGTTAAAAATTATATTTTAACCGTTATAAACCTTCTATTTCTTCAAAAAAGGGTAGATTTCCATTCTAATCGTGTTTTTGACCTTTATACTAATCTATTAAACTTTGGTCAAACTTGGTCAACCTTGTTTGACCAAAGCTTCCATTGGCTTAAAGATGCGATTATCTTTCTCCTAGTGGGTTAAAAACTATATTTAGAACTTTATAAACTTTCTATTTTTTGAAAAAAGGGTAGATTTCCATTGTAATCCGTTTTTGGACCTTTATACTAATCTATTAAACTTTGGTCAAACTTGGTCAACCATGTTTGACCAAAGCTTCCATTGGCTTAAAGATGCGATTATCTTTCTTCTAGTGGGTTAAAAACTATATTTAGACCTTTATAAAGCTTCTATTTGTTCAAAAAAGGGTAGATTTCCATTAAAATCGGTTTTTGGACCTTTATTCTAATCTATTAAACTTTAGTCAAACTTGGTCAACCTTGTTTGACCAAAGATTCCATTGGCTTAAAGATGCGATTATCTTTCTTCTAGAGGGTTAAAAACTATATTTAGACATTTATAAACTTTCTATTTGTTCAAAAAAGGGAAGATTTCCATTTTAATCGGTTTTTCAACCTTTATTCTAATCTGTTAAACTTTGGTCAAACTTGGTCAACCTTGTTTAACCAAAGCTTCAATTGGCTTCAAGTTGCGATTATCTTTCTTCTAATAGGTTAAAAATTATATTTTAACCGTTATAAACCTTCTATTTCTTCAAAAAAGGGTAGATTTCCATTCTAATCGGGTTTTGGACCATTATACTAATCTATTAAACTTTGGTCAAACTTGGTCAACCTTGTTTGACCAAAGCTTCCATTGGCTTAAAGATGCGATTATCTTTCTCCTAATGGGTTAAAAACTATATTTAGAACTTTATAAACCTTCTATTTTTTGAAAAAAGGGTAGATTTCAATTGTAATCGGTTTTTTGGACCTTTATTCTAATCTATTAAACTTTAGTCAAACTTGGTCAACCTTGTTTGACCAAAGCTTCGATTGGCTTAAAGATGTGATTATCTTTCTTCTAGTGAGTTAAAAACTATATTTAGACCTTTATAAAGTTTCTATTTGTTCAAAAAAGGGTAGATTTCCATTGTAATCGATTTTTGAACCTTTATTTAATCAATTAAACTTTGGTCAAACTTGGTCAACCTTGTTTAACCAAAGCTTCAATTGGGTTAAAGTTGCGATTATCTTTCTTCTAATAGGTTAAAAATTATATTTTGACCTTTATAAACCGTCTATTGGTTCAAAAAAGGGTAGATTTCCATTCTAATCGGGTTTTGGACCTTTATACTAAACTATTAAACTTTGGTCAAACTTGGTCAACATTGTTTGACCAAAGCTTCCATTGGCTTAAAGATGTGATTATCTTTCTTCTAGTGGGTTAAAAACTATATTTAGACGTTTATAAAGCTTCTATTTGTTCAAAAAAGGGTAGATTTCCATTAAAATCGGTTTTTGGACCTTTATTCTAATCTATTAAACTTTAGTCAAACTTGGTCAACCTTGTTTGACCAAAGATTCCATTGGCTTAAAGATGCGATTATCTTTCTTCTAGAGGGTTAAAAACTATATTTAGACATTTATAAACTTTCTATTTGTTCAAAAAAGGGAAGATTTCCATTTTAATCGGTTTTTCAACCTTTATTCTAATCTGTTAAACTTTGGTCAAACTTGGTCAACCTTGTTTGACCAAAGCTTCCATTGGCTTAAAGATGCGATTATCTTTCTTCTAGTGGGTTAAAAACTATATTTAGACCTTTATAAAGCTTCTATTTGTTCAAAAAAGGGTAGATTTCCATTAAATTCGGTTTTTGGACCTTTATTCTAATCTATTAAACTTTAGTCAAACTTGGTCAACCTTGTTTGACCAAAGATTCCATTGGCTTAAAGATGCGATTATCTTTCTTCTAGAGGGTTAAAAACTATATTTAGACATTTATAAACTTTCTATTTGTTCAAAAAAGGGAAGATTTCCATTTTAATCGGTTTTTCAACCTTTATTCTAATCTGTTAAACTTTGGTCAAACTTGGTCAACCTTGTTTAACCAAAGCTTCAATTGGCTTAAAGTTGCGATTATCTTTCTTCTAATAGGTTAAAAATTATATTTTAACCGTTATAAACCTTCTATTTCTTCAAAAAAGGGTAGATTTACATTCTAATCTGGTTTTGGACCTTTATACTAATCTATTAAACTTTGGTCAAACTTGGTCAACCTTGTTTGACCAAAGCTTCCATTGGCTTAAAGATGCGATTATCTTTCTCCTAGTGGGTTAAAAACTATATTTAGAACTTTATAAACTTTCTATTTTTTGAAAAAAGGGTAGATTTCCATTGTAATCCGTTTTTGGACCTTTATACTAATCTATTAAACTTTGGTCAAACTTGGTCAACCATGTTTGACAAAAGCTTCCATTGGCTTAAAGATGCGATTATCTTTCTTCTAGTGGGTTAAAAACTATATTTAGACCTTTATAAAGCTTCTATTTGTTCAAAAAAGGGTAGATTTCCATTAAAATCGGTTTTTGGACCTTTATTCTAATCTATTAAACTTTAGTCAAACTTGGTCAACCTTGTTTGACCAAAGATTCCATTGGCTTAAAGATGCGATTATCATTCTTCTAGAGGGTTAAAAACTATATTTAGACATTTATAAACTTTCTATTTGTTCAAAAAAGGGAAGATTTCCATTTTAATCGGTTTTTCAACCTTTATTCTAATCTGTTAAACTTTGGTCAAACTTGGTCAACCTTGTTTAACCAAAGCTTCAATTGGCTTAAAGTTGCGATTATCTTTCTTCTAATAGGTTAAAAATTATATTTTAACCGTTATAAACCTTCTATTTCTTCAAAAAAGGGTAGATTTCCATTCTAATCGGGTTTTGGACCTTTATACTAATCTATTAAACTTTGGTCAAACTTGGTCAACCTTGTTTGACCAAAGCTTCCATTGGCTTAAAGATGCGATTATCTTTCTCCTAGTGGGTTAAAAACTATATTTAGAACTTTATAAACTTTCTATTTTTTGAAAAAAGGGTAGATTTCCATTGTAATCCGTTTTTGGACCTTTATACTAATCTATTAAACTTTGGTCAAACTTGGTCAACCATGTTTGACCAAAGCTTCCATTGGCTTAAAGATGCGATTATCTTTCTTCTAGTGGGTTAAAAACTATATTTAGACCTTTATAAAGCTTCTATTTGTTCAAAAAAGGGTAGATTTCCATTAAAATCGGTTTTTGGACCTTTATTCTAATCTATTAAACTTTAGTCAAACTTGGTCAACCTTGTTTGACTAAAGATTCCATTGGCTTAAAGATGCGATTATCTTTCTTCTAGAGGGTTAAAAACTATATTTAGACATTTATAAACTTTCTATTTGTTCAAAAAAGGGAAGATTTCCATTTTAATCGGTTTTTCAACCTTTATTCTAATCTGTTAAACTTTGGTCAAACTTGGTCAACCTTGTTTAACCAAAGCTTCAATTGGCTTAAAGTTGCGATTATCTTTCTTCTAATAGGTTAAAAATTATATTTTAACCGTTATAAACCTTCTATTTCTTCAAAAAAGGGTAGATTTCCATTCTAATCGGGTTTTGGACCTTTATACTAATCTATTAAACTTTGGTCAAACTTGGTCAACCTTGTTTGACCAAAGCTTCCATTGGCTTAAAGATGCGATTATCTTTCTCCTAATGGGTTAAAAACTATATTTAGAACTTTATAAACCTTCTATTTTTTGAAAAAAGGGTAGATTTCAATTGTAATCGGTTTTTTGGACCTTTATTCTAATCTATTAAACTTTAGTCAAACTTGGTCAACCTTGTTTGACCAAAGCTTCGATTGGCTTAAAGATGTGATTATCTTTCTTCTAGTGAGTTAAAAACTATATTTAGACCTTTATAAAGTTTCTATTTGTTCAAAAAAGGGTAGATTTCCATTGTAATCGATTTTTGAACCTTTATTCTAATCAATTAAACTTTGGTCAAACTTGGTCAACCTTGTTTAACCAAAGCTTCCATTGGGTTAAAGTTGCGATTATCTTTCTTCTAATAGGTTAAAAATTATATTTTGACCTTTATAAACCTTCTATTGGTTCAAAAAAGGGTAGATTTCCATTCTAATCGGGTTTTTGACCTTTATACTAAACTATTAAACTTTGGTCAAACTTGGTCAACATTGTTTGACCAAAGCTTCCATTGGCTTAAAGATGCGATTATCTTTCTTCTAGTGGGTTAAAAACTATATTTAGACGTTTATAAAGCTTCTATTTGTTCAAAAAAGGGTAGATTTCCATTAAAATCGGTTTTTGGACCTTTATTCTAATCTATTAAACTTTAGTCAAACTTGGTCAACCTTGTTTTACCAAAGCTTCCATTGGCTTAAAGATGCGATTATCTTTCTTCTAGTGAGTTAAAAAATATATTTAGACCTTTATAAACTTTCTATTTGTTCAAAAAAGGGTAGATTTCCATTGTAATCGATTTTTGAACCTTTATTCTAATATATTAAACTTTGGTCAAACTTGGTCAACCTCTTTTAACCAAAGCTTCAATTGGCTTAAAGTTGCGATTATCTTTCTTCTAATAGGTTAAAAATTATATTTAGACCTTTATAAACTTTCTATTTGTACAAAAAAGAGTAGATTTCCATTTTAATCGGTTTTTAGACCTTTATACTTATCTATTAAACTTTGGTCAAATTTGGTCAACCTTGTTTGACCAAAGCTTCCATTGGCTTAAAGATGCGATTATCTTTCTCCTAGTGGGTTAAAAACTATATTTAGAACTTTATAAACCTTCTATTTTTTGAAAAAAGGGTGGATTTCCATTGTAATCCGTTTTTGGACCTTTATATTAATTTATTAAACTTTGGTCAAAGTTGGTCAACCTTGTTTGACCAAAGCTTCCATTGGCTTAAAGATGCGATTATCTTTCTTCTAGTGAGTTAAAAACTATATTTAGACCTTTATAAACCTTCTATTTGTTCACAAAAGGGTAGATTTCCATTCTAATCGGTTTTTGGACCTTTATACTAATCTATTAAACTTTGGTCAAACTTGGTCAACCTAGCTTCCATTGGTTTAAAGATGCGATTATCTTTCTTCTAATAGGCTAAAAATTATATATAGACCTTTATAAACCTTCTATTTGTTCAAAAAAGGGTAGATTTCCATTAAAATCGGTTTTTGGACCTTTATACTAATCTATTAAACTTTGGTCAAACTTGGTTAACCTTGTTTCACCAAAGCTTCCATTGGCTTAAAGATGCGATTATCTTTCTTCTAGTGAGTTAAAAAATATATTTAAACCTTTATAAACTTTCTATTTGTTCAAAAAAGGGTAGATTTCCAATAAAATCCGTTTTTGGACCTTTCTTCTAATATATTAAACTTTAGTCAAACTTGGTAACCTTGTTTGACTAAAGCTTCCATTGGTTTAAAGATGCGATTATCTTTCTTCTAGTGGGTTAAAAACTATATTTAGACGTTTATAAAGCTTCTATTTGTTCAAAAACGGGTAGATTTCCATTAAAATCGGTTTTTGGACCTTTATTCTAATCTATTAAACTTTAGTCAAACTTGGTCAACCTTGTTTTACCAAAGCTTCCATTGGCTTAAAGATGCGATTATCTTTCTTCTAGTGAGTTAAAAAATATATTTAAACCTTTATAAACTTTCTATTTGTTTAAAAAAGGGTAGATTTCCATTGTAATCGATTTTTGAACCTTTATTCTAATATATTAAACTTTGGTCAAACTTGGTCAACCTTGTTTAACCAAAGCTTCAATTGGCTTAAAGTTGGGATTATCTTTCTTCTAATAGGTTAAAAATTATATTTTGACCTTTATAAACCTTCTATTTGTCAAAAAAGGGTAGATTTCCATTTTAATCGGTTTTTGAACCTTTATTCTAATCTGTTAAACTTTGGTCAAACTTGGTCAACCTTGTTTGACCATAGCTTCCATTGGCTTAAAGATGGGATTAACTTTTTTCTAATAGGTTAAAAACTATATTAAGACCTTTATAAACTTTCAATTTGTACAAAAAAGAGTAGATTTCCATTTTAATCGGTTTTTAGACCTTTATACTTATCTATTAAACTTTGGTCAAATTTGGTCAACCTTGTTTGACCAAAGCTTCCATTGTCTTAAAGATGCGATTATCTTTCTCCTAGTGGGTTAAAACTATATTTAGAACTTTATAAACTTTCTATTTGTTCAAAAAAGGGTAGATTTCCAATAAAATCCGTTTTTGGACCTTTCTTCTAATATATTAAACTTTAGTCAAACTTGGTAACCTTGTTTGACTAAAGCTTCCATTGGTTTAAAGATGCGATTATCTTTCTTCTAGTGGGTTAAAAACTATATTTAGACGTTTATAAAGCTTCTATTTGTTCAAAAAAGGGTAGATTTCCATTAAAATCGGTTTTTGGACCTTTATTCTAATCTATTAAACTTTAGTCAAACTTGGTCAACCTTGTTTTACCAAAGCTTCCATTGGCTTAAAGATGCGATTATCTTTCTTCTAGTGAGTTAAAAAATATATTTAGACCTTTATAAACTTTCTATTTGTTCAAAAAAGGGTAGATTTCCATTGTAATCGATTTTTGAACCTTTATTCTAATATATTAAACTTTGGTCAAACTTGGTCAACCTCTTTTAACCAAAGCTTCAATTGGCTTAAAGTTGCGATTATCTTTCTTCTAATAGGTTAAAAATTATATTTAGACCTTTATAAACTTTCAATTTGTACAAAAAAGAGTAGATTTCCATTTTAATCGGTTTTTAGACCTTTATACTTATCTATTAAACTTTGGTCAAATTTGGTCAACCTTGTTTGACCAAAGCTTCCATTGTCTTAAAGATGCGATTATCTTTCTCCTAGTGGGTTAAAACTATATTTAGAACTTTATAAACCTTCTATTTTTTGAAAAAAGGGTGGATTTCCATTGTAATCGATTTTTGAACCTTTATTCTAATCTATTAAACTTTGGTCAAACTTGGTCAACCTTGTTTAACCAAAGCTTCAATTGGCTTAAAGTTGCGATTATCTTTCTTCTAATAGGTTAAAAATTATATTTTGACCTTTATAAACCTTCTATTTGTTTTGAAAAGGGTAGATTTCCATTCTAATAGGTTTTTGGACCTTTATACTAATCTATTAAACTTTGGTCAAACTTGGTCAACCTAGCTTCCATTGGTTTAAAGATGCGATTATCTTTCTTCTAATAGGCTAAAAATTATATATAGACCTTTATAAACCTTCTATTTGTTCAAAAAAGGGTAGATTTCCATTAAAATCGGTTTTTGGACCTTTATACTAATCTATTAAACTTTGGTCAAACTTGGTTAACCTTGTTTCACCAAAGCTTCCATTGGCTTAAAGATGCGATTATCTTTCTTCTAGTGGGTTAAAAACTATATTTAGAAATTTATAAACTTTCTATTTGTTCAAAAAAGGGTAGATTTCCATTTTAATCGGTTTTTGAACCTTTATTCAAATCTGTTAAACTTTGGTCAAACTTGGTCAACCTAGCTTCCATTGGCTTAAAGGTGCGATTATCTTTCTTCTAATAGGTTAAAAATTATATATAGACCTTTATAAAGCTTCTATTTGTTAAAAAAAGGGTAGATTTCCATTAAAATCGGTTTTTGGACCTTTATTCTAATCTATTAAACTTTAGTCAAACTTGGTCAACCTTGTTTGACTAAAGCTTCCATTGGTTAAAAATGCGATTATCTTTCTTCTAGTGAGTTAAAAACAATATTTAGACCTTTATAAACTTTCTATTTGTTCAAAAAAGGGTAGATTTCCATTGTAATCAGTTTTTGAACCTTTATTCTAATCATTTAAACTTTGGTCAAACTTGGTCAACCTTGTTTAACCAAAGCTTCAATTGGCTTAAAGTTGCGATTATCTTTCTTCTAATAGGTTAAAAATTATATTTTTACCTTTATAAACCTTCTATTTGTTCAAAAAATGGTAGATTTCCATTCTAATCGGTTTTTGGACCTTTATACTAATCTATTAAACTTTGGTCAAACTTGGTCAACCATGTTTTACTAAAGCTTCCATTGGCTTAAAGATGCGATTATATTTCTCCTAGTGGGTTAAAATCTATATTTAGACCTTTATAAACCTTCTATTTTTTGAAAAAAGGGTAGATTTCCATTGTAATCGGTTTTTGGACCTTTATTCTAATCTATTAAACTTTGGTCAAACTTGGTCACCCTTGTTTGACCATAGCTTCCATTGGCTTAAAGATGCGATTATCTTTCTTGTAATAGGTTAAAAATTATATTTATACCTTTATAAACCTTCTATATCTTCAAAAAAGGGTAGATTTCCATTGTAATCGGTTTTTGGACCTTTATACTAATCTATTAAACTTTGGTCAAACTTGGTCAACCTTGTTTGACCAAAGCTTCCATTGGCTTAAAGATGCGATTATTTTTCTTCTAGTGGGTTAAAAACTATATTTAGACCTTTATAAAGCTTCTGATTGGTCAAAAAAGGGTAGATTTGCAATAAAATCCGTTTTTGGACCTTTCTTCTAATATATTAAACTTTAGTCAAACTTGGTAACCTTGTTTGACTAAAGCTTCCATTGGTTTAAAGATGCGATTATCTTTCTTCTAGTGGGTTAAAAACTATATTTAGACGTTTATAAAGCTTCTATTTGTTCAAAAACGGGTAGATTTCCATTAAAATCGGTTTTTGGACCTTTATTCTAATCTATTAAACTTTAGTCAAACTTGGTCAACCTTGTTTTACCAAAGCTTCCATTGGCTTAAAGATGCGATTATCTTTCTTCTAGTGAGTGAAAAAATATATTTAAACCTTTATAAACTTTCTATTTGTTCAAAAAAGGGTAGATTTCCATTGTAATCGATTTTTGAACCTTTATTCTAATATATTAAACTTTGGTCAAACTTGGTCAACCTTGTTTAACCAAAGCTTCAATTGGCTTAAAGTTGGGATTATCTTTCTTCTAATAGGTTAAAAATTATATTTTGACCTTTATAAACCTTCTATTTGTCAAAAAAGGGTAGATTTCCATTTTAATCGGTTTTTGAACCTTTATTCTAATCTGTTAAACTTTGGTCAAACTTGGTCAACCTTGTTTGACCATAGCTTCCATTGGCTTAAAGATGGGATTAACTTTTTTCTAATAGGTTAAAAATTATATTTAGACCTTTATAAACTTTCTATTTGTACAAAAAAGAGTAGATTTCCATTTTAATCGGTTTTTAGACCTTTATACTTATCTATTAAACTTTGGTCAAATTTGGTCAACCTTGTTTGACCAAAGCTTCCATTGGCTTAAAGATGCGATTATCTTTCTCCTAGTGGGTTAAAAACTATATTTAGAACTTTATAAACCTTCTATTTTTTGAAAAAAGGGTGGATTTCCATTGTAATCGATTTTTGAACCTTTATTCTAATCTATTAAACTTTGGTCAAACTTGGTCAACCTTGTTTAACCAAAGCTTCAATTGGCTTAAAGTTGCGATTATCTTTCTTCTAATAGGTTAAAAATTATATTTTGACCTTTATAAACCTTCTATTTGTTCAGAAAAGGGTAGATTTCCATTCTAATAGGTTTTTGGACCATTATACTAATCTATTAAACTTTGGTCAAACTTGGTCAACCTAGCTTCCATTGGTTTAAAGATGCGATTATCTTTCTTCTAATAGGCTAAAAATTATATATAGACCTTTATAAACCTTCTATTTGTTCAAAAAAGGGTAGATTTCCATTAAAATCGGTTTTTGGACCTTTATACTAATCTATTAAACTTTGGTCAAACTTGGTTAACCTTGTTTCACCAAAGCTTCCATTGGCTTAAAGATGCGATTATCTTTCTTCTAGTGGGTTAAAAACTATATTTAGAAATTTATAAACTTTCTATTTGTTCAAAAAAGGGTAGATTTCCATTTTAATCGGTTTTTGAACCTTTATTCAAATCTGTTAAACTTTGGTCAAACTTGGTCAACCTAGCTTCCATTGACTTAAAGGTGCGATTATCTTTCTTCTAATAGGTTAAAAATTATATATAGACCTTTATAAAGCTTCTATTTGTTAAAAAAAGGGTAGATTTCCATTAAAATCGGTTTTTGGACCTTTATTCTAATCTATTAAACTTTAGTCAAACTTGGTCAACCTTGTTTGACTAAAGCTTCCATTGGTTAAAAATGCGATTATCTTTCTTCTAGTGAGTTAAAAACAATATTTAGACCTTTATAAACTTTCTATTTGTTCAAAAAAGGGTAGATTTCCATTGTAATCAGTTTTTGAACCTTTATTCTAATCATTTAAACTTTGGTCAAACTTGGTCAACCTTGTTTAACCAAAGCTTCAATTGGCTTAAAGTTGCGATTATCTTTCTTCTAATAGGTTAAAAATTATATTTTTACCTTTATAAACCTTCTATTTGTTCAAAAAATGGTAGATTTCCATTCTAATCGGTTTTTGGACCTTTATACTAATCTATTAAACTTTGGTCAAACTTGGTCAACCATGTTTTACTAAAGCTTCCATTGGCTTAAAGATGCGATTATATTTCTCCTAGTGGGTTAAAATCTATATTTAGACCTTTATAAACCTTCTATTTTTTGAAAAAAGGGTAGATTTCCATTGTAATCGGTTTTTGGACCTTTATTCTAATCTATTAAACTTTGGTCAAACTTGGTCACCCTTGTTTGACCATAGCTTCCATTGGCTTAAAGATGCGATTATCTTTCTTGTAATAGGTTAAAAATTATATTTAGACCTTTATAAACCTTCTATATCTTCAAAAAAGGGTAGATTTCCATTGTAATCGGTTTTTGGACCTTTATACTAATCTATTAAACTTTGGTCAAACTTGGTCAACCTTGTTTGACCAAAGCTTCCATTGGCTTAAAGATGCGATTATTTTTCTTCTAGTGGGTTAAAAACTATATTTAGACCTTTATAAAGCTTCTGATTGGTCAAAAAAGGGTAGATTTGCAATAAAATCCGTTTTTGGACCTTTCTTCTAATATATTAAACTTTAGTCAAACTTGGTAACCTTGTTTGACTAAAGCTTCCATTGGGTTAAAGATGCGATTATCTTTCTTCTAGTGGGTTAAAAACTATATTTAGACGTTTATAAAGCTTCTATTTGTTCAAAAACGGGTAGATTTCCATTAAAATCGGTTTTTGGACCTTTATTCTAATCTATTAAACTTTAGTCAAACTTGGTCAACCTTGTTTTACCAAAGCTTCCATTGGCTTAAAGATGCGATTATCTTTCTTCTAGTGAGTGAAAAAATATATTTAAACCTTTATAAACTTTCTATTTGTTCAAAAAAGGGTAGATTTCCATTGTAATCGATTTTTGAACCGTTATTCTAATATATTAAACTTTGGTCAAACTTGGTCAAGCTTGTTTAACCAAAGCTTCAATTGGCTTAAAGTTGGGATTATCTTTCTTCTAATAGGTTAAAAATTATATTTTGACCTTTATAAACCTTCTATTTGTCAAAAAAGGGTAGATTTCCATTTTAATCGGTTTTTGAACCTTTATTCTAATCTGTTAAACTTTGGTCAAACTTGGTCAACCTTGTTTGACCATAGCTTCCATTGGCTTAAAGATGGGATTAACTTTTTTCTAATAGGTTAAAAATTATATTTAGACCTTTATAAACTTTCTATTTGTACAAAAAAGAGTAGATTTCCATTTTAATCGGTTTTTAGACCTTTATACTTATCTATTAAACTTTGGTCAAATTTGGTCAACCTTGTTTGACCAAAGCTTCCATTGGCTTAAAGATGCGATTATCTTTCTCCTAGTGGGTTAAAAACTATATTTAGAACTTTATAAACCTTCTATTTTTTGAAAAAAGGGTGGATTTCCATTGTAATCGATTTTTGAACCTTTATTCTAATCTATTAAACTTTGGTCAAACTTGGTCAACCTTGTTTGACCAAAGCTTCCATTGGCTTAAAGATGCGATTATCTTTCTTCTAGTGAGTTTAAAACTATATTTAGACCTTTATAAACTTTCTATTTGTTCAAAAAAGGGTTGATTTCCATTTTAATCGATTTTTGAACCTTTATTCTAATCTATTAAACTTTGGTCAAACTTGGTCAACCTTGTTTAACCAAAGCTTCAATTGGCTTAAAGTTGCGATTATCTTTCTTCTAATAGGTTAAAAATTATATTTTGACCTTTATAAACCTTCTATTTGTCAAAAAATGGTAGATTTCCATTTTAATCGGTTTTTGAACCTTTATTCTAATCTGTTAAACTTTGGTCAAACTTGGTCAACGTTGTTTGACCATAGCTTCCATTGGCTTTAAGATGGGATTAACTTTTTTCTAATAGGTTAAAAATTATATTTAGACCTTTATAAACTTTCTATTTGTACAAAAAAGAGTAGATTTCCATTTTAATCGGTTTTTAGACCTTTATATTTATCTTTTAAACTTTGGTCAAATTTGGTCAACCTTGTTTGACCAAAGCTTCCATTGGCTTAAAGATGCGATTATCTTTCTCCTAGTGGGTTAAAAACTATATTTAGAACTTTATAAACCTTCTATTTTTTGAAAAAAGGGTGGATTTCCATTGTAATCCGTTTTTGGACCTTTATACTAATCTATTAAACTTTGGTCAAAGTTGGTCAACCTTGTTTGACCAAAGCTTCCATTGGCTTAAAGATGCGATTATCTTTCTTCTAGTGAGTTAAAAACTATATTTAGACCTTTATAAACTTTCTATTTGTTCAAAAAAGGGTTGATTTCCATTGTAATCGATTTTTGAACCTTTATTCTAATCTATTAAACTTTGGTCAAACTTGGTCAACCTTGTTTAACCAAAGCTTCAATTGGCTTAAAGTTGCGATTATCTTTCTTCTAATAGGTTAAAAATTATATCTGGACCTTTATAAACCTTCTATTTGTTCAAAAAAGGGTAGATTTCAATTCTAATCGGTTTTTGGACCTTTATACTAATCTATTAAACTTTGGTCAAACTTGGTTAACCTTGTTTCACCAAAGCTTCCATTGGCTTATAGATGCGATTATCTTTCTTCTAGTGGGTTAAAAACTATATTTAGACATTTATAATGTTTCTATTTGTTCAAAAAAGGGTAGATTTCCATTTTAATCGGTTTTTGAACCTTTATTCAAATCTGTTAAACTTTGGTCAAACTTGGTCAACCTAGCTTCCATTGGCTTAAAGGTGCGATTATCTTTCTTCTAATAGGTTAAAAATTATATATAGACCTTTATAAAGCTTCTATTTGTTAAAAAAAGGGTAGATTTCCATTAAAATCGGTTTTTGGACCTTTATTCTAATCTATTAAACTTTAGTCAAACTTGGTCAACCTTGTTTGACTAAAGCTTCCATTGGTTAAAAATGCGATTATCTTTCTTCTAGTGAGTTAAAAACTATATTTAGACCTTTATAAACTTTCTATTTGTTCAAAAAAGGGTAGATTTCCATTGTAATCGGTTTTTGAACCTTTATTCTAATCTATTAAACTTTGGTCAAACTTGGTCAACCTTGTTTAACCAAAGCTTCAATTGGCTTAAAGTTGCGATTATCGTTCTTCTAATAGGTTAAAAATTATATTTTTACCTTTATAAACCTTCTATTTGTTCAAAAAATGGTAGATTTAGATTCTAATCGGTTTTTGGACAATTATACTAATCTATTAAACTTTGGTCAAACTTGGTCAACCATATTTGACTAAAGCTTCCATTGGCTTAAAGATGCGATTATATTTCTCCTAGTGGGTTAAAAACTATATTTAGACCTTTATAAACCCTCTATTTTTTGAAAAAAGGGTAGATTTCCATTGTAATCGGTTTTTGGACCTTTATTCTAATCTATTAAACTTTGGTCAAACTTGGTCACCCTTGTTTGACCATAGCTTCCATTGGCTTAAAGATGCGATTATCTTTCTTGTAATAGGTTAAAAATTATATTTAGACCTTTATAAACCTTCTATATCTTCAAAAAAGGGTAGATTTCCATTGTAATCGGTTTTTGGACCTTTATACTAATCTATTAAACTTTGGTCAAACTTGGTCAACCTTGTTTGACCAAAGCTTCCATTGGCTTAAAGATGCGATTATTTTTCTACTAGTGGGTTAAAAACTATATTTAGACCTTTATAAAGCTTCTGATTGTTCAAAAAAGGGTAGATTTCCAATAAAATCCGTTTTTGGACCTTTCTTCTAATATATTAAACTTTAGTCAAACTTGGTAACCTTGTTTGACTAAAGCTTCCATTGGCTTAAAGATGCGATTATCTTTCTTCTAGTGGGTTAAAAACTATATTTAGACGTTTATAAAGCTTCTATTTGTTCAAAAATGGGTAGATTTCCATTAAAATCAGTTTTTGGACCTTTATTCTAATCTATTAAACTTTAGTCAAACTTGGTCAACCTTGTTTTACCAAAGCTTCCATTGGCTTAAAGATGCGATTATCTTTCTTCTAGTGAGTTAAAAAATATATTTAAACCTTTATAAACTTTCTATTTGTTCAAAAAAGGGTAGATTTCCATTGTAATCGATTTTTGAACCTTTATTCTAATATATTAAACTTTGGTCAAACTTGGTCAACCTTGTTTAACCAAAGCTTCAATTGGCTTAAAGTTGCGATTATCTTTCTTCTAATAGGTTAAAAATTATATTTTGACCTTTATAAACCTTCTATTTGTCAAAAAAGGGTAGATTTCCATTTTAATCGGTTTTTGAACCTTTATTCTAATCTGTTAAACTTTGGTCAAACTTGGTCAACCTTGTTTGACCATAGCTTCCATTGGCTTAAAGATGAGTTTAACTTTTTTCTAATAGGTTAAAAATTATATTTAGACCTTTATAAACTTTCTATTTGTACAAAAAAGAGTAGATTTCCATTTTAATCGGTTTTTAGACCTTTATACTTATCTATTAAACTTTGGTCAAATTTGGTCAACCTTGTTTGACCAAAGCTTCCATTGGCTTAAAGATGCGATTATCTTTCTCCTAGTGGGTTAAAAACTATATTTAGAACTTTATAAACCTTCTATTTTTTGAAAAAAGGGTGGATTTCCATTGTAATCCGTTTTTGGACCTTTATACTAATCTATTAAACTTTGGTCAAAGTTGGTCAACCTTGTTTGACCAAAGCTTCCATTGGCTTAAAGATGCGATTATCTTTCTTCTAGTGAGTTAAAAACTATATTTAGACCTTTATAAATTTTCTATTTGTTCAAAAAAGGGTTGATTTCCATTGTAATCGATTTTTGAACCTTTATTCTAATCTATTAAACTTTGGTCAAACTTGGTCAACCTTGTTTAACCAAAGCTTCAATTGGCTTAAAGTTGCGATTATCTTTCTTCTAATAGGTTAAAAATTATATTTTTACCTTTATAAACCTTCTATTTGTTCAAAAAATGGTAGATTTAGATTCTAATCGGTTTTTGGACCTTTATACTAATCTATTAAACTTTGGTCAAACTTGGTCAACCATGTTTGACTAAAGCTTCCATTGGCTTAAAGATGCGATTATATTTCTCCTAGTGGGTTAAAAACTATATTTAGACCTTTATAAACCCTCTATTTTTTGAAAAAAGGGTAGATTTCCATTGTAATCGGTTTTTGGACCTTTATTCTAATCTATTAAACTTTGGTCAAACTTGGTCACCCTTGTTTGACCATAGCTTCCATTGGCTTAAAGATGCGATTATCTTTCTTGTAATAGGTTAAAAATTATATTTAGACCTTTATAAACCTTCTATATCTTCAAAAAAGGGTAGATTTCCATTGTAATCGGTTTTTGGACCTTTATACTAATCTATTAAACTTTGGTCAAACTTGGTCAACCTTGTTTGACCAAAGCTTCCATTGGCTTAAAGATGCGATTATTTTTCTTCTAGTGGGTTAAAAACTATATTTAGACCTTTATAAAGCTTCTGATTGTTCAAAAAAGGGTAGATTTCCAATAAAATCCGTTTTTGGACCTTTCTTCTAATATATTAAACTTTAGTCAAACTTGGTAACCTTGTTTGACTAAAGCTTCCATTGGCTTAAAGATGCGATTATCTTTCTTCTAGTGGGTTAAAAACTATATTTAGACGTTTATAAAGCTTCTATTTGTTCAAAAATGGGTAGATTTCCATTAAAATCAGTTTTTGGACCTTTATTCTAATCTATTAAACTTTAGTCAAACTTGGTCAACCTTGTTTTACCAAAGCTTCCATTGGCTTAAAGATGCGATTATCTTTCTTCTAGTGAGTTAAAAAATATATTTAAACCTTTATAAACTTTCTATTTGTTCAAAAAAGGGTAGATTTCCATTGTAATCGATTTTTGAACCTTTATTCTAATATATTAAACTTTGGTCAAACTTGGTCAACCTTGTTTAACCAAAGCTTCAATTGGCTTAAAGTTGCGATTATCTTTCTTCTAATAGGTTAAAAATTATATTTTGACCTTTATAAACCTTCTATTTGTCAAAAAAGGGTAGATTTCCATTTTAATCGGTTTTTGAACCTTTATTCTAATCTGTTAAACTTTGGTCAAACTTGGTCAACCTTGTTTGACCATAGCTTCCATTGGCTTAAAGATGAGTTTAACTTTTTTCTAATAGGTTAAAAATTATATTTAGACCTTTATAAACTTTCTATTTGTACAAAAAAGAGTAGATTTCCATTTTAATCGGTTTTTAGACCTTTATACTTATCTATTAAACTTTGGTCAAATTTGGTCAACCTTGTTTGACCAAAGCTTCCATTGGCTTAAAGATGCGATTATCTTTCTCCTAGTGGGTTAAAAACTATATTTAGAACTTTATAAACCTTCTATTTTTTGAAAAAAGGGTGGATTTCCATTGTAATCCGTTTTTGGACCTTTATACTAATCTATTAAACTTTGGTCAAAGTTGGTCAACCTTGTTTGACCAAAGCTTCCATTGGCTTAAAGATGCGATTATCTTTCTTCTAGTGAGTTAAAAACTATATTTAGACCTTTATAAACTTTCTATTTGTTCAAAAAAGGGTTGATTTCCATTGTAATCGATTTTTGAACCTTTATTCTAATCTATTAAACTTTGGTCAAACTTGGTCAACCTTGTTTAACCAAAGCTTCAATTGGCTTAAAGTTGCGATTATCTTTCTTCTAATAGGTTAAAAATTATATTTTTACCTTTATAAACCTTCTATTTGTTCAAAAAATGGTAGATTTAGATTCTAATCGGTTTTTGGACCTTTATACTAATCTATTAAACTTTGGTCAAACTTGGTCAACCATGTTTGACTAAAGCTTCCATTGGCTTAAAGATGCGATTATATTTCTCCTAGTGGGTTAAAAACTATATTTAGACCTTTATAAACCCTCTATTTTTTGAAAAAAGGGTAGATTTCCATTGTAATCGGTTTTTGGACCTTTATTCTAATCTATTAAACTTTGGTCAAACTTGGTCACCCTTGTTTGACCATAGCTTCCATTGGCTTAAAGATGCGATTATCTTTCTTGTAATAGGTTAAAAATTATATTTAGACCTTTATAAACCTTCTATATCTTCAAAAAAGGGTAGATTTCCACTGTAATCGGTTTTTGGACCTTTATACTAATCTATTAAACTTTGGTCAAACTTGGTCAACCTTGTTTGACCAAAGCTTCCATTGGCTTAAAGATGCGATTATTTTTCTTCTAGTGGGTTAAAAACTATATTTAGACCTTTATAAAGCTTCTGATTGTTCAAAAAAGGGTAGATTTCCAATAAAATCCGTTTTTGGACCTTTCTTCTAATATATTAAACTTTAGTCAAACTTGGTAACCTTGTTTGACTAAAGCTTCCATTGGCTTAAAGATGCGATTATCTTTCTTCTAGTGGGTTAAAAACTATATTTAGACGTTTATAAAGCTTCTATTTGTTCAAAAATGGGTAGATTTCCATTAAAATCAGTTTTTGGACCTTTATTCTAATCTATTAAACTTTAGTCAAACTTGGTCAACCTTGTTTTACCAAAGCTTCCATTGGCTTAAAGATGCGATTATCTTTCTTCTAGTGAGTTAAAAAATATATTTAAACCTTTATAAACTTTCTATTTGTTCAAAAAAGGGTAGATTTCCATTGTAATCGATTTTTGAACCTTTATTCTAATATATTAAACTTTGGTCAAACTTGGTCAACCTTGTTTAACCAAAGCTTCAATTGGCTTAAAGTTGCGATTATCTTTCTTCTAATAGGTTAAAAATTATATTTTGACCTTTATAAACCTTCTATTTGTCAAAAAAGGGTAGATTTCCATTTTAATCGGTTTTTGAACCTTTATTCTAATCTGTTAAACTTTGGTCAAACTTGGTCAACCTTGTTTGACCATAGCTTCCATTGGCTTAAAGATGGGATTAACTTTTTTCTAATAGGTTAAAAATTATATTTAGACCTTTATAAACTTTCTATTTGTACAAAAAAGAGTAGATTTCCATTTTAATCGGTTTTTAGACCTTTATACTTATCTATTAAACTTTGGTCAAATTTGGTCAACCTTGTTTGCCCAAAGCTTCCATTGGCTTAAAGATGCGATTATCTTTCTCCTAGTGGGTTAAAAACTATATTTAGAACTTTATAAACCTTCTATTTTTTGAAAAAAGGGTGGATTTCCATTGTAATCCGTTTTTGGACCTTTATACTAATCTATTAAACTTTGGTCAAAGTTGGTCAACCTTGTTTGACCAAAGCTTCCATTGGCTTAAAGATGCGATTATCTTTCTTCTAGTGAGTTAAAAACTATATTTAGACCTTTATAAACTTTCTATTTGTTCAAAAAAGGGTTGATTTCCATTGTAATCGATTTTTGAACCTTTATTCTAATCTATTAAACTTTGGTCAAACTTGGTCAACCTTGTTTAACCAAAGCTTCAATTGGCTTAAAGTTGCGATTATCTTTCTTCTAATAGGTTAAAAATTATATTTTGACCTTTATAAACCTTCTATTTGTTCAAAAAAGGGAAGATTTCCATTCTAATCGGTTTTTGGACCTTTATACTAATCTATTAAACTTTGGTCAAACTTGGTCAACCTAGCTTCCATTGGTTTAAAGATGCGATTATCTTTATTCTAATAGGCTAAAAATTATATATAGACCTTTATAAACCTTCTATTTGTTCAAAAAAGGGTAGATTTCCATTAAAATCGGTTTATGGACCTTTATACTAATCTATTAAACTTTGGTCAAACTTGGTTAACCATGTTTCACCACAGCTTCCATTGGCTAAAAGATGCGATTATCTTTCTTCTAGTGGGTTAAAAACTATATTTAGAAATTTATAAACTTTCTATTTGTTCAAAAAAGGGTAGATTTCCATTTTAATCGGTTTTTGAACCTTTATTCAAATCTGTTAAACTTTGGTCAAACTTGGTCAACCTAGCTTCCATTGGCTTAAAGGTGCGATTATCTTTCTTCTAATAGGTTAAAAATTATATATAGACCTTTATAAAGCTTCTATTTGTTAAAAAAAGGGTAGATTTCCATTAAAATCGGTTTTTGGACCTTTATTCTAATCTATTAAACTTTAGTCAAACTTGGTCAACCTTGTTTTACCAAAGCTTCCATTGGTTAAAAATGCGATTATCTTTCTTCTAGTGAGTTAAAAACTATATTTAGACCTTTATAAACTTTCTATTTGTTCAAAAAAGGGTAGATTTCCATTGTAATCAGTTTTTGAACCTTTATTCTATTATATTAAACTTTGGTCAAACTTGGTCAACCTTGTTTAACCAAAGCTTCAATTGGCTTAAAGTTACGATTATCTTTCTTCTAATAGGTTAAAAATTATATTTTGACCTTTATAAACCTTCTATTTGTCAAAAAAGGGTAGATTTCCATTTTAATCGGTTTTTGAACCTTTATTCTAATCTGTTAAACTTTGGTCAAACTTGGTCAACCTTGTTTGACCATAGCTTCCATTGGCTTAAAGATGGGATTAACTTTTTTCTAATAGGTTAAAAATTATATTTAGACCTTTATAAACTTTCTATTTGTACAAAAAAGAGTAGATTTCCATTTTAATCGGTTTTTAGACCTTTATACTTATCTATTAAACTTTGGTCAAATTTGGTCAACCTTGTTTGCCCAAAGCTTCCATTGGCTTAAAGATGCGATTATCTTTCTCCTAGTGGGTTAAAAACTATATTTAGAACTTTATAAACCTTCTATTTTTTGAAAAAAGGGTGGATTTCCATTGTAATCCGTTTTTGGACCTTTATACTAATCTATTAAACTTTGGTCAAAGTTGGTCAACCTTGTTTGACCAAAGCTTCCATTGGCTTAAAGATGCGATTATCTTTCTTCTAGTGAGTTAAAAACTATATTTAGACCTTTATAAACTTTCTATTTGTTCAAAAAAGGGTTGATTTCCATTGTAATCGATTTTTGAACCTTTATTCTAATCTATTAAACTTTGGTCAAACTTGGTCAACCTTGTTTAACCAAAGCTTCAATTGGCTTAAAGTTGCGATTATCTTTCTTCTAATAGGTTAAAAATTATATTTTGACCTTTATAAACCTTCTATTTGTTCAAAAAAGGGAAGATTTCCATTCTAATCGGTTTTTGGACCTTTATACTAATCTATTAAACTTTGGTCAAACTTGGTCAACCTAGCTTCCATTGGTTTAAAGATGCGATTATCTTTATTCTAATAGGCTAAAAATTATATATAGACCTTTATAAACCTTCTATTTGTTCAAAAAAGGGTAGATTTCCATTAAAATCGGTTTATGGACCTTTATACTAATCTATTAAACTTTGGTCAAACTTGGTTAACCATGTTTCACCACAGCTTCCATTGGCTAAAAGATGCGATTATCTTTCTTCTAGTGGGTTAAAAACTATATTTAGAAATTTATAAACTTTCTATTTGTTCAAAAAAGGGTAGATTTCCATTTTAATCGGTTTTTGAACCTTTATTCAAATCTGTTAAACTTTGGTCAAACTTGGTCAACCTAGCTTCCATTGGCTTAAAGGTGCGATTATCTTTCTTCTAATAGGTTAAAAATTATATATAGACCTTTATAAAGCTTCTATTTGTTAAAAAAAGGGTAGATTTCCATTAAAATCGGTTTTTGGACCTTTATTCTAATCTATTAAACTTTAGTCAAACTTGGTCAACCTTGTTTGACTAAAGCTTCCATTGGTTAAAAATGCGATTATCTTTCTTCTAGTGAGTTAAAAACTATATTTAGACCTTTATAAACTTTCTATTTGTTCAAAAAAGGGTAGATTTCCATTGTAATCAGTTTTTGAACCTTTATTCTATTATATTAAACTTTGGTCAAACTTGGTCAACCTTGTTTAACCAAAGCTTCAATTGGCTTAAAGTTACGATTATCTTTCTTCTAATAGGTTAAAAATTATATTTTGACCTTTATAAACCTTCTATTTGTCAAAAAAGGGTAGATTTCCATTTTAATCGGTTTTTGAACCTTTATTCTAATCTGTTAAACTTTGGTCAAACTTGGTCAACCTTGTTTGACCATAGCTTCTATTGGCTTAAAGATGGGATTAACTTTTTTCTAATAGGTTAAAAATTATATTTAGACCTTTATAAACTTTCTATTTGTACAAAAAAGAGTAGATTTCCATTTTAATCGGTTTTTAGACCTTTATACTTATCTATTAAACTTTGGTCAAATTTGGTCAACCTTGTTTGACCAAAGCTTCCATTGGCTTAAAGATGCGATTATCTTTCTCCTAGTGGGTTAAAAACTATATTTAGAACTTTATAAACATTCTATTTTTTGAAAAAAGGGTGGATTTCCATTGTAATCCGTTTTTGGACCTTTATACTAATCTATTAAACTTTGGTCAAAGTTGGTCAACCTTGTTTGACCAAAGCTTCCATTGGCTTAAAGATGCGATTATCTTTCTTCTAGTGAGTTAAAAACTATATTTAGACCTTTATAAACTTTCTATTTGTTCAAAAAAGGGTTGATTTCCATTGTAATCAATTTTTGAACCTTTATTCTAATCTATTAAACTTTGGTCAAACTTGGTCAACCTTGTTTAACCAAAGCTTCAATTGGCTTAAAGTTGCGATTATCTTTCTTCTAATAGGTTAAAAATTATATTTTGACCTTTATAAACCTTCTATTTGTTCAAAAAAGGGTAGATTTCCATTCTAATCGGTTTTTGGACCTTTATACTAATCTATTAAACTTTGGTCAAACTTGGTCAACCTAGCTTCCATTGGTTTAAAGATGCGATTATCTTTATTCTAATAGGCTAAAAATTATATATAGACCTTTATAAACCTTCTATTTGTTCAAAAAAGGGTAGATTTCCATTAAAATCGGTTTTTGGACCTTTATACTAATCTATTAAACTTTGGTCAAACTTGGTTAACCTTGTTTCACCAAAGATTCCATTGGCTTAAAGATGCGATTATCTTTCTTCTAGTGGGTTAAAAACTATATTTAGAAATTTATAAACTTTCTATTTGTTCAAAAAAGGGTAGATTTCCATTTTAATCGGTTTTTGAACCTTTATTCAAATCTGTTAAACTTTGGTCAAACTTGGTCAACCTAGCTTCCATTGGCTTAAAGGTGCGATTATCTTTCTTCTAATAGGTTAAAAATTATATATAGACCTTTATAAAGCTTCTATTTGTTAAAAAAAGGGTAGATTTCCATTAAAATCGGTTTTTGGACCTTTATTCTAATCTATTAAACTTTAGTCAAACTTGGTCAACCTTGTTTGACTAAAGCTTCCATTGGTTAAAAATGCGATTATCTTTCTTCTAGTGAGTTAAAAACTATATTTAGACCTTTATAAACTTTCTATTTGTTCAAAAAAGGGTAGATTTCCATTGTAATCAGTTTTTGAACCTTTATTATAATCTATTAAACTTTGGTCAAACTTGGTCAACCTTGTTTAACCAAAGCTTCAATTGGCTTAAAGTTGCGATTATCTTTCTTCTAATAGGTTAAAAATTATATTTTTACCTTTATAAACCTTCTATTTGTTCAAAAAATGGTAGATTTCCATTCTAATCGGTTTTTGGACCTTTATACTAATCTATTAAACTTTGGTCAAACTTGGTCAACCATGTTTGACTAAAGCTTCCATTGGCTTAAAGATGCGATTATATTTCTCCTAGTGGGTTAAAAACTATATTTAGACCTTTATAAACCTTCTATTTTTTGAAAAAAGGGTAGATTTCCATTGTAATCGGTTTTTGGACCTTTATTCTAATCTATTAAACTTTGGTCAAACTTGGTCACCCTTGTTTGACCATAGCTTCCATTGGCTTAAAGATGCGATTATCTTTCTTGTAATAGGTTAAAAATTATATTTAGACCTTTATAAACCTTCTATATCTTCAAAAAAGGGTAGATTTCCATTGTAATCGGTTTTTGGACCTTTATACTAATCTATTAAACTTTGGTCAAACTTGGTCAACCTTGTTTGACCAAAGCTTCCATTGGCTTAAAGATGCGATTATTTTTCTTCTAGTGGGTTAAAAACTATATTTAGACCTTTATAAAGCTTCTGATTGTTCAAAAAAGGGTAGATTTCCAATAAAATCCGTTTTTGGACCTTTCTTCTAATATATTAAACTTTAGTCAAACTTGGTAACCTTGTTTGACTAAAGCTTCCATTGGCTTAAAGATGCGATTATCTTTCTTCTAGTGGGTTAAAAACTATATTTAGACGTTTATAAAGCTTCTATTTGTTCAAAAATGGGTAGATTTCCATTAAAATCGGTTTTTGGACCTTTATTCTAATCTATTAAACTTTAGTCAAACTTGGTCAACCTTGTTTTACCAAAGCTTCCATTGGCTTAAAGTTGCGATTATCTTTCTTCTAGTGAGTTAAAAAATATATTTAAACCTTTATAAACTTTCTATTTGTTCAAAAAAGGGTAGATTTCCATTGTAATCGATTTTTGAACCTTTATTCTAATATATTAAACTTTGGTCAAATTTGGTCAACCTTGTTTAACCAAAGCTTCAATTGGCTTAAAGTTGCGATTATCTTTCTTCTAATAGGTTAAAAATTATATTTTGACCTTTATAAACCTTCTCTTTGTCAAAAAATGGTAGATTTCCATTTTAATCGGTTTTTGAACCTTTATTCTAATCTGTTAAACTTTGGTCAAACTTGGTCAACCTTGTTTGACCATAGCTTCCATTGGCTTAAAGATGGGATTAACTTTTTTCTAATAGGTTAAAAATTATATTTAGACCTTTATAAACTTTCTATTTGTACAAAAAAGAGTAGATTTCCATTTTAATCGGTTTTTAGACCTTTATACTTATCTATTAAACTTTGGTCAAATTTGGTCAACCTTGTTTGCCCAAAGCTTCCATTGGCTTAAAGATGCGATTATCTTTCTCCTAGTGGGTTAAAAACTATATTTAGAACTTTATAAACCTTCTATTTTTTGAAAAAAGGGTGGATTTCCATTGTAATCCGTTTTTGGACCTTTATACTAATCTATTAAACTTTGGTCAAAGTTGGTCAACCTTGTTTGACCAAAGCTTCCATTGGCTTAAAGATGCGATTATCTTTCTTCTAGTGAGTTAAAAACTATATTTAGACCTTTATAAACTTTCTATTTGTTCAAAAAAGGGTTGATTTCCATTGTAATCGATTTTTGAACCTTTATTCTAATCTATTAAACTTTGGTCAAACTTGGTCAACCTTGTTTAACCAAAGCTTCAATTGGCTTAAAGTTGCGATTATCTTTCTTCTAATAGGTTAAAAATTATATTTTGACCTTTATAAACCTTCTCTTTGTCAAAAAATGGTAGATTTCCATTTTAATCGGTTTTTGAACCTTTATTCTAATCTGTTAAACTTTGGTCAAACTTGGTCAACCTTGTTTGACCATAGCTTCCATTGGCTTAAAGATGGGATTAACTTTTTTCTAATAGGTTAAAAATTATATTTAGACCTTTATAAACTTTCTATTTGTACAAAAAAGAGTAGATTTCCATTTTAATCGGTTTTTAGACCTTTATACTTATCTATTAAACTTTGGTCAAATTTGGTCAACCTTGTTTGCCCAAAGCTTCCATTGGCTTAAAGATGCGATTATCTTTCTCCTAGTGGGTTAAAAACTATATTTAGAACTTTATAAACCTTCTATTTTTTGAAAAAAGGGTGGATTTCCATTGTAATCCGTTTTTGGACCTTTATACTAATCTATTAAACTTTGGTCAAAGTTGGTCAACCTTGTTTGACCAAAGCTTCCATTGGCTTAAAGATGCGATTATCTTTCTTCTAGTGAGTTAAAAACTATATTTAGACCTTTATAAACTTTCTATTTGTTCAAAAAAGGGTTGATTTCCATTGTAATCGATTTTTGAACCTTTATTCTAATCTATTAAACTTTGGTCAAACTTGGTCAACCTTGTTTAACCAAAGCTTCAATTGGCTTAAAGTTGCGATTATCTTTCTTCTAATAGGTTAAAAATTATATTTTGACCTTTATAAACCTTCTCTTTGTCAAAAAATGGTAGATTTCCATTTTAATCGGTTTTTGAACCTTTATTCTAATCTGTTAAACTTTGGTCAAACTTGGTCAACCTTGTTTGACCATAGCTTCCATTGGCTTAAAGATGGGATTAACTTTTTTCTAATAGGTTAAAAATTATATTTAGACCTTTATAAACTTTCTATTTTTACAAAAAAGAGTAGATTTCCATTTTAATCGGTTTTTAGACCTTTATACTTATCTATTAAACTTTGGTCAAATTTGGTCAACCTTGTTTGACCAAAGCTTCCATTGGCTTAAAGATGCGATTATCTTTCTCCTAGTGGGTTAAAAACTATATTTAGAACTTTATAAACCTTCTATTTTTTGAAAAAAGGGTGGATTTCCATTGTAATCCGTTTTTGGACCTTTATACTAATCTATTAAACGTTGGTCAAAGTTGGTCAATCTTGTTTGACCAAAGCTTCCATTGGCTTAAAGATGCGATTATGTTTCTTCTAGTGAGTTAAAAACTATATTTAGACCTTTATAAACTTTCTATTTGTTCAAAAAAGGGTTGATTTCCATTGTAATCGATTTTTGAACCTTTATTCTAATCTATTAAACTTTGGTCAAACTTGGTCAACCTTTTTTAACCAAAGCTTCAATTGGCTTAAAGTTGCGATTATCTTTCTTCTAATGGGTTAAAAATTATATTTTGACCTTTATAAACCTTCTATTTGTTCAAAAAAGGGTAGATTTCCATTCTAATCGGTTTTTGGACCTTTATACTAATCTATTAAACTTTGGTCAAACTTGGTCAACCTAGCTTCCATTGGTTTAAAGATGCGATTATCTTTATTCTAATAGGCTAAAAATTATATATAGACCTTTATAAACCTTCTATTTATTCAAAAAAGGGTAGATTTCCATTAAAATCGGTTTTTGGACCTTTATACTAATCTATTAAACTTTGGTCAAACTTGGTTAACCTTGTTTCACCAAAGCTTCCATTGGCTTAAAGATGCGATTATCTTTCTTCTAGTGGGTTAAAAACTATATTTAGAAATTTATAAACTTTCTATTTGTTCAAAAAAGGGTAGATTTCCATTTTAATCGGTTTTTGAACCTTTATTCAAATCTGTTAAACTTTGGTCAAACTTGGTCAACCTAGCTTCCATTGGCTTAAAGGTGCGATTATCTTTCTTCTAATAGGTTAAAAATTATATATAGACCTTTATAAAGCTTCTATTTGTTAAAAAAAGGGTAGATTTGCATTAAAATCGGTTTTTGGACCTTTATTCTAATATATTAAACTTTAGTCAAACTTGGTCAACCTTGTTTGACTAAAGCTTCCATTGGTTAAAAATGCGATCATCTTTCTTCTAGTGAGTTAAAAACTATATTTAGACCTTTATAAACTTTCTATTTGTTCAAAAAAGGGTAGATTTCCATTGTAATCAGTTTTTGAACCTTTATTCTAATCTATTAAACTTTGGTCAAACTTGGTCAACCTTGTTTAACCAAAGCTTCAATTGGCTTAAAGTTGCGATTATCTTTCTTCTAATAGGTTAAAAATTATATTTTTACCTTTATAAACCTTCTATTTGTTCAAAAAATGGTAGATTTCCATTCTAATCGGTTTTTGGACCTTTATACTAATCTATTAAACTTTGGTCAAACTTGGTCAACCATGTTTGACTAAAGCTTCCATTGGCTTAAAGATGCGATTATATTTCTCCTAGTGGGTTAAAAACTATATTTAGACCTTTATAAACCTTCTATTTTTTGAAAAAAGGGTAGATTTCCATTGTAATCGGTTTTTGGACCTTTATTCTAATCTATTAAACTTTGGTCAAACTTGGTCACCCTTGTTTGACCATAGCTTCCATTGGCTTAAAGATGCGATTATCTTTCTTGTAATAGGTTAAAAATTATATTTAGACTTTTATAAACCTTCTATGTCTTCAAAAAAGGGTAGATTTGCATTGTAATCGGTTTTTGGACCTTTATACTAATCTATTAAACTTTGGTCAAACTTGGTCAACATTGTTTGACCAAAGCTTCCATTTGCTTAAAGATGCGATTATTTTTCTTCTAGTGGGTTAAAAACTATATTTAGACCTTGATAAAGCTTCTGATTGTTCAAAAAAGGGTAGATTTCCAATAAAATCCGTTTTTGGACCTTTCTTCTAATATATTAAACTTTAGTCAAACTTGGTAACCTTGTTTGACCAAAGCTTCCATTGGCTTAAAGATGCGATTATCTTTCTTCTAGTGGGTTAAAAACTATATTTAGACGTTTATAAAGCTTCTATTTGTTCAAAAAAGGGTAGATTTCCATTAAAATCGGTTTTTGGACCTTTATTCTAATCTATTAAACTTTAGTCAAACTTGGAAAACCTTGTTTGACCAAAGCTTCCATTGGCTTAAAGATGCGATTATCTTTCTTTTAGTGAGTTAAAAAATATATTTAGACCTTTATAAACTTTCTATTTGTTCAAAAAAGGGTAGATTTCCATTGTAATCGATTTTTGAACCTTTATTCTAATATATTAAACTTTGGTCAAACTTGGTCAACCTTGTTTAACCAAAGCTTCAATTGGCTTAATGTTGCGATTATCTTTCTTCTAATAGGTTAAAAATTATATTTTGACCTTTATAAACCTTCTATTTATTCAAAAAAGGGTAGATTTCCATTTTAATCGGTTTTTGAACCTTTCTTCTAATCTGTTAAACTTTGGTCGAACTTGGTCAACCTTGTTTGACCATAGCTTTCATTGGCTTAAAGTTGGAATTATCTTTTTTCTAATAGGTTAAAAATTATATTTAGACCATTATAAACTTTCTATTTGTACAAAAAAGAGTAGATTTCCATTGTAATCGATTTTTGAACCTTTATTCTAATATATTAAACTTTGGTCAAACTTGGTCAACCTTGTTTAACCAAAGCTTCAATTGGCTTAAAGTTGCGATTATCTTTCTTCTAATAGGTTAAAAATTATATTTTTACCATTATAAACCTTCTATTTGTTCAAAAAAGGGTAGATTTCCATTCTAATCCGTTTTTGGACCTTTATACTAATCTAATAAACTTTGGTCAAACTTGGTCAACCTTGTTTGACCATAGCTTCCATTGGCTTAAAGATGCGATTATCTTTCTGCTAGTGGGTTAAAAACTATATTTAGAACTTTATAAACCTTCTATTTTTTGAAAAAAGGGTAGATTTCCATTGTAATCCGTTTTTGGACCTTTATACTAATCTATAAAACTTTGGTCAAACTTGGTCAACCTTGTTTGACCAAAGCTTCCATTGGCTTAAAGATGCGATTATCTTTCTTCAAGTGGGTTAAAAACTATATTTAGACATTTACAAACATTCTATTTGTTCAAAGAAGGGTAGATTTCCATTTTAATCGGTTTTTGAACCTTTATTCTAATCTGTTAAACTTTGGTCAAACTTGCCCAACCTTGTTTAACCAAAGCTTCCGTTGGCTTAAAGATGCGATTATCTTTCTTCTAGTGAGTTAAAAAATATATTTAGACCTTTATAAACTTTCTATTTGTTCAAAAAAGGGTAGATTTCCATTTTAATCGATTTTTGAATCTTTATTCTAATATATTAAACTTTGGTCAAACTTGGTCAACCTTGTTTAACCAAAGCTTCAATTGGCTTAAAGTTGCGATTATCTTTCTTCTAATAGGTTAAAAATTATATTTTGACCTTTATAAACCTTCTATTTGTCAAAAAAGGGTAGATTTCCATTTTAATCGGTTTTTGAACCTTTATTCTAATCTGTTAAACTTTGGTCAACCTTGTTTGACCATAGCTTCCATTGGCTTAAAGATGGGATTAACTTTTTTCTAATAGGTTAAAAATTATATTTAGACCTTTATAAACTTTCAATTTGTACAAAAAAGAGTAGATTTCCATTCTAATCCGTTTTTGGACCTTTATACTAATCTAATAAACTTTGGTCAAACTTGGTCAACCTTGTTTGACCAAAGCTTCCATTGGCTTAAAGATGCGATTATCTTTCTCCTAGTGGGTTAAAAACTATATTTAGAACTTTATAAACCTTCTATTTTTTGAAAAAAGGGTAGATTTCCATTGTAATCCGTTTTTGGACCTTTATACTAATCTATAAAACTTTGGTCAAACTTGGTCAACCTTGTTTGACCAAAGCTTCCATTGGCTTAAAGATGCGATTATCTTTCTTCAAGTGGGTTAAAAACTATATTTAGACATTTACAAATATTCTATTTGTTCAAAAAAGGGTAGATTTCCATTTTAATCGGTTTTTGAACCTTTATTCTAATCTGTTAAACTTTGGTCAAACTTGCCCAACCTTGTTTAACCAAAGCTTCCATTGGCTTAAAGATGCGATTATCTTTCTTCTAGTGAGTTAAAAAATATATTTAGACCTTTATAAACTTTCTATTTCTTCAAAAAAGGGTAGATTTCCATTTTAATCGATTTTTGAATCTTTATTCTAATATATTAAACTTTGGTCAAACTTGGTCAACCTTGTTTAACCAAAGCTTCAATTGGCTTAAAGTTCCGATTATCTTTCTTCTAATAGGTTAAAAATTATATTTTGACCTTTATAAACCTTCTATTTGTCAAAAAAGGGTAGATTTCCATTTTAATCGGTTTTTGAACCTTTATTCTAATCTGTTAAACTTTGGTCAAACTTGGTCAACCTTGTTTGACCATAGCTTCCATTGGCTTAAAGATGGGATTAACTTTTTTCTAATAGGTTAAAAATTATATTTAGACCTTTATAAACTTTCTATTTGTACAAAAAAGAGTAGATTTCCATTGTAATCGGTTTTTGGACCTTTATTCTAATCTATTAAACTTTGGTCAAACTTGGTCACCCTTGTTTGACCATAGCTTCCATTGGCTTAAAGATGCGATTATATTTCTTGTAATAGGTTAAAAATTATATTTAGACCTTTATAAACCTTCTATATCTTCAAAAAAGGGTAGATTTCCATTGTAATCGGTTTTTGGACCTTTATACTAATCAATTAAACATTGGTCAAACTTGGTCAACCTTGTTTGACCAAAGCTTCCATTGGCTTAAAGATGCGATTATTTTTCTTCTAGTGGGTTAAAAACTATATTTAGACCTTTATAAAGCTTCTGATTGTTCAAAAAAGGGTAGATTTCCAATAAAATCCGTTTTTGGACCTTTCTTCTAATATATTAAACTTTAGTCAAACTTGGTAACCTTGTTTGACTAAAGCTTCCATTGGCTTAAAGATGCGATTATCTTTCTTCTAGTGGGTTAAAAACTATATTTAGACGTTTATAAAGCTTCTATTTGTTCAAAAACGGGTAGATTTCCATTAAAATCGGTTTTTGGACCTTTATTCTAATCTATTAAACTTTAGTCAAACTTGGTAAACCTTGTTTTACCAAAGCTTCCATTGGCTTAAAGATGCGATTATCTTTCTTCTAGTGAGTTAAACAATATATTTAAACCTTTATAAACTTTCTATTTGTTCAAAAAAGGGTAGATTTCCATTTTAATCGATTTTTGAATCTTTATTCTAATATATTAAACTTTGGTCAAACTTGGTCAACCTTGTTTAACCAAAGCTTCAATTGGCTTAAAGTTGCGATTATCTTTCTTCTAATAGGTTAAAAATTATATTTTGACCTTTATAAACCTTCTATTTGTCAAAAAAGGGTAGATTTCCATTTTAATCGGTTTTTGAACCTTTATTCTAATCTGTTAAACTTTGGTCAAACTTGGTCAACCTTGTTTGACCATAGCTTCCATTGGCTTAAAGATGGGATTAACTTTTTTCTAATAGGTTAAAAATTATATTTAGACCTTTATAAACTTTCTATTTGTACAAAAAAGAGTAGATTTCCATTGTAATCGGTTTTTGGACCTTTATTCTAATCTATTAAACTTTGGTCAAACTTGGTCACCCTTGTTTGACCATAGCTTCCATTGGCTTAAAGATGCGATTATATTTCTTGTAATAGGTTAAAAATTATATTTAGACCTTTATAAACCTTCTATATCTTCAAAAAGGGTAGATTTCCATTGTAATCGGTTTTTGGACCTTTATACTAATCTATTAAACATTGGTCAAACTTGGTCAACCTTGTTTGACCAAAGCTTCCATTGGCTTAAAGATGCGATTATTTTTCTTCTAGTGGGTTAAAAACTATATTTAGACCTTTATAAAGCTTCTGATTGTTCAAAAAAGGGTAGATTTCCAATAAAATCCGTTTTTGGACCTTTCTTCTAATATATTAAACTTTAGTCAAACTTGGTAACCTTGTTTGACTAAAGCTTCCATTGGCTTAAAGATGCGATTATCTTTCTTCTAGTGGGTTAAAAACTATATTTAGACGTTTATAAAGCTTCTATTTGTTCAAAAACGGGTAGATTTCCATTAAAATCGGTTTTTGGACCTTTATTCTAATCTATTAAACTTTAGTCAAACTTGGTCAACCTTGTTTTACCAAAGCTTCCATTGGCTTAAAGATGCGATTATCTTTCTTCTAGTGAGTTAAAAAATATATTTAAACCTTTATAAACTTTCTATTTGTTCAAAAAAGGGTAGATTTCCATTGTAATCGATTTTTGAACCTTTATTCTAATATATTAAACTTTGGTCAAAATTGGTCAACCTTGTTTAACCAAAGCTTCAATTGGCTTAAAGATGCGATTATATTTCTCCTAGTGGGTTAAAAACTATATTTAGAACTTTAT